>JAVKLA010000024.1:4340594-4368635 GCA_034782735.1 Sagittarius serpentarius
ATGAAGGGACTGGAGCATCACCCCTATGAGGAAAGGCTGAGAGAGCTGGGACTCTTTAGCCTGGAGAAGAGAAGGCTCGGTGGGGATCTTATCAGTGTGTATGAATACCTGAAGGGAAGGTGCAAAGAAGATCCTGACTCCATCCAGGACCAGAGACAGTGGGCACAACCTGCAACGCAGGAGGGTCCATCTGAACGTAAGGAAACACTGTTTTACTGTGAGGGCGACTGGGCATTGGCGCAGGTTGCCCAGAGGGGTTGTGGAGTCTCCTTTCTGGGAAATATTCAAAGGCCATCTGAACAGTGTGCTGGGCAACTGGCTCTAGGTGGCCCTGCCTGAGCAGAGGGGTTGGACCATATGACTTCCAGAGGTTCCTTCCAACTTCAACCAGTCTGTGATTCTGTAGTTCCTGGGGCTCTCTCCTCTTTGCACACTCCCCTCCTGCACTTTCATTTTGTGGCCTTTCTCCGTAGCATGACCTGTTACACCAGCTGGCCCTCTCCTCCCTCCTTTCCCGTAGCTGGACATGGCAGACTGAAGTACTTGGGAGATCCTGAGTATTGAGGAAGAGTCTTGAGAGGTCAGTAGTGCAGATGATAGGGCACCAGCAAGTGCAAGTGATGTTTCCAGTTGTTTCTTTGTGTGGTCAGCAGTGTTTCTGGAAAGGCACATTTTACCTCTGTGTTGACTGATAAAACAGCATCCAGTCCTGTTAAGGGGTATATCTGGAAGAACATTACTCAAGCCAGCCAGATGGCCAGTTTCAGTGACTAACAAGGGCTTCCCATAAGGCTTCCAAGTGCACGTTTTTCATTATCATAAGCGTGACATAAATATTCCTTTGATCCTCCCAGAAATTGTATTGTGATTTCTCCCTTATTTGATCTGAAATGAGCCTTTCTCTCATTTCTCATTAGTTCAGGTTTTTGCTAGTACTGATGTGTTATTTTACAGCATATCAAAGTGCTGAAAATTTATATGTGGCTCCCAAAATTCATACAGATTACAGGATAGGGAAGGAGGTGGAAGAAGAAAATACATTCTTTCACCACTTCTGCTTCTAATGCTGGAGGCTTCTTTCCAGTCAAAACAAGGCAATGTCAGGTTTACTTATCTTGGGGATCTTAAACATGTTGTGCTTCAATAGCCTGCAGGCAAGAGACCTCACCCTCTCGGTGCTGCGCTGAACAGAGGCTTGAGCCTGCTGACATTCTTGGAGCCTGATGACTGTTGCTCCACTTCAGAGCCTTTACAGCATCAAAACATTGGCTCATTTGCCACCTGCTCCCTCCCAACCTATAAAGGAGGATTATGGGTTAGTGCTATGCATCGGTTTTGTGCAATGTGACTGCTGTGTCACATGTCATAGTTGTTTTCTTAGTTCTTTCCCTCAGTGTCCTGAAAGCTTTTCATTAGTCATCTAGCGGGGGAAAAAACCCTCAACTGTCTCTATTCACATTCTCATGGTGAATTTTCCAGCCTGGATTTTTTTAAGATGCAGGCTCTGGATCCGCACTTGAATTTTTTGGAGTCATGAACAACCAGGTCAGGAAACCATGATTTGTGAAAAAACGGGTCATTTGGGCTTCCAGGTTTGTGGCTCGTTTCATTTCCTGGCAGACTGCGTAGCACTCTGTCTTGGCTCCGCAGTGCAAGCCACGGCTGCTCAGCAGTTCTGGAAATTTGGGTCACTTCTGTTAGGGGATCAAGAAAGAGACTTAAATTCCTGATTTCAAACCCTCTAACTTTAAAGAAGCTCTCTTTGCTTCTTGTGTGGGGTACCTGACACCAAACAGTCCCTGCTATTTGTAGCAAAATCATAAGAAGAGGGTAAAAACCTGGAGGTCCCCTTGAGGCTTTTTGGAAAATCCAGGGTGTCTAAGCTGAATTCTTCTTATCTCGCTCAAAGGGATCCTCAGCCGGTCTTCTGCATGAAACCGTGGAAGATTAATCTCCACGCTGTTCTGCATTTACTCTTATGATCACGTAACGCATCTTAAGAGTTGGGGCTTGACACGGCATTGTTAGCCAAAGACTTTGCTCTTTTCCCTCTCTTTCAAGTTTTCCTCCCAGGCCATCAGTGCCCATTTTGCTGGATAAGCAGATGTGCAAGGATACAGACACCCAGCCCTGGGGTAGGTCCTAAACTCTGCCCAGATCCTCGTTCATCTCTCCGGTGGGCTGATCCCAGACCTTTACAGGTGGCTGGTCATTAGAAATATTAAGTGTAGTGCATAAGGGGAGGTTGGGCTGGGCAAATCAGGCCTTGATAGTCCCTGGCTCAGTAGAGTGTGGGTGTCCAACTCGCTTAGGCTCCTTTGGGTAGTCCCAGCGGTGAAGCTCAAAGCAGCTGGAGATCCTTAACCATATAAGGTCCTGTTTGCACTTGCTGTGATATTAGGCTATTCTGGTTATTGCTATTGTTAGTGCTGTGGCCGTCCCACAAGGTGATCAGCTCATGTCTGAGTCCTGGCAGTTGGCTGGCATGGCCCTTGGAGGTGGCTCAGTTTCCCACAGGGACTTCCAGAGAGGTGGTGGGGAATCGACACCAGAGTTTGTGGGGGCACAGGCCTGGGATCAAGCAAAGAAAGCAGATTCACGGCCTCCTTAGCTGAGTTTCCCTTGGGTGTCACAACACAGAGGTTCATCTCTGTAGCCAGAACTAAGGGGGTTTTTGTTCTTCTTGTTGCTGTTGTGATCCTACTTTTTTGACCAAAGGTACTCTGTGTCTCTATTTCCCTGTCATTCCTTACATGTTACTCTTCAGCCCCTCTTACAACCCTCCTGTCTGGTTGGGATCTCCCCGGACTTGGTCTTGGCTTCACAAACATCGTGCTCAAAGCTGCTGAAGTTTCAAAATAAACAGCAAAATGAGGGAGTTAATCTCTGAGTGGCAAAATTTGTCATTGGGTTTTGGTTATCTTGGTCAGCCATGCTGCCGGTTAGCACCACCACAGATTTCCAGGTTTCCTCCCACATAGCCAGGCTTCTCACTTCTCTGCATCCTCCCTCGTTTTCTCATATTTTATTCCCTCCCCGGCCCCTCGTCAGTCACCAAGGTCCGAGCAGGCGGTGTCAGCCGGTCGTGGCAGCAGGATGGAAGCTGGGCAAGAGTGGGTTGGGGAGAGGAGGGTGCTGAGACCTGGTGCTGCTTGCTCAGCCAGTCCCAGGGGTGGGGGATTAGGGGAGCCAAGTCCTGTCTGTTTGCGTGCCTGTGCTCCCCTTGCACTAGCCTGGCTGTGTTTGGAGTATGGAAGCCATATAGCTGTGTTTACGCTGCACTGTGCCCCTGGAACAGCTTGCGTGGCCTGGTGTTAGTTCGTGAAATCCCTGCAGCCCACTGTTGGTGTCTGTGTCCTTTTGTTTTTTCATTGCCCCCTCCCTGGACGTTTGCAGATCATGTAGGCTTGCTATAACCATGCCTTTCCTTGTTTCAGGTTTTTATTTAGGGAAAGATTTCATAAAGTGGCTCAACCCTTGCCTTTATCCCCATTCTGGGTGGCACATGCTCTCTGTGATAGGAGGGTGATGGCCCCACTGCGAAGGTGTTTCCCTTCAGCCTCACCACTGCACCACGTTAGCCCCACTGTACCCTCTCATTGCCCACATGATTGAGCAGGGACTGTGTCGCAGGGATGAAGGTGCTCATTGTCTCTTGAAATGGGACATATTGTAAGGGGAAAGAGGGAAAGAAAACCAGCAGTACTTACCTCCTCGCCCTGCTAAGCCGCAGCACCACAAAATACTCACCAGGAAAGTCCCCTTTAAACACTTGTGATCATGCAGGGATTTATGTAGTTGGTGCAGGAAATGAATGGCAGAAGAGCGTGTCTCAGCAGGAGATCTGGCTGGTTGGTGTAATATAAGGACAGAACACAAAGAGGAGTCCCAGCCCTCACCGATTTCTCCTTAGAAATGTGCCCGGGAGGGAAAACCAGCCATCCCCATGGCACAGCTTTTTTGCTGTAGGTGAATTCCTTTCTCCTCCTTTGAGGTGACTGCTTAGCAATCACAGTATGTTTGAGCACGCTCAGTATTTCCAAACCAGGTCTCTTGTGTTAGGCTCTGAAATCCATCCCCGAACACCCATGCAAAAAATGATCTCCTTTCTGCCTGTAGTCTGAGACCAGTTAGGGAGGGGTAGAAGGAGAGGTAATTCAATACCCAATTCAATAAGGTTTTTTTAAAATTTTTAAGGTATTTTTAAGCTGGTTTTGAAATTCAGATTTCTACATCCCTGCACGTATGGCATTGCCCCTGCACGTATGGCATTGCCCGGTCCCGGCTCCCCTGTGATCTGCTGGTTAGCTGTGCCTGTGGTGCCTGGAGTCCCTCCTGTGCCCTGCATGCACTGAGAGTATCTTCCCATGTTCCCGGGTAGAGCCCTTTCCACTTGCGGTAACTGCTCAAGGACAGGCTCCTCTGCTTCACCATGCAAAACCTCCCCCTTCCCTGGCCCAGGAGAGGTTGTCTCAGCCTGCTGCAGATGCTGGAGTGCTTTGGAGGCACGGCCGTCGCCCAGGCAGGCAGGGAGCTGTGCCTGGACCCTGCCCATGTTATGCCGAGCAGAGCGGGCAAGTGTACGGCAGCACACAGCTAGCTGGTGTGCCAGCCTGCATGCCCACTGCTGTGTGCCAGCTCCGGATCCTTCCTGCGGTTAACCAATTCCTCGCCAGCGATGCTGAACCGCTGCTGGATCCCCTCATCTCCTGTTCTCCTACCCAGGACAAGACTTGGTGCCAGGTTACTCTATGTGTGCATTAGAAACTGGGATACGCATATGCATGTGAACAGAAATTACCTGCATCTTCAGAGGCCCGTTGAACCCTCCCTGTAAACACAAAATTAATCAAGATAAAAAGCAGTTCACCTCTGAGAAATAAATGGGGGCTTCTGAACATCACATTGCTTTGGCTGTAAGCCTGCAATAAATTTGCTGCTAGTTTAGGACTTGTTCCTGAAGGAATATGTCATTTCTCTGTAGGTTCCCTAGAAAGATAATCGACTTGTACAGAGTACCAGCAATGCAACGGCAACTGGCTTTTCTCTCCCTTTTGTGTAGCAAAAACCAGTAATGCAGCCCTCTTCCTGCCCCAGCTCCCGATGGGTGAGCACTAGGAGTTGGTACGAAAACCTCTGGGCTTGTTATTTGGCAAGGCCTTCCTTCTGCCTCTTTAGATTTTGGGGGAATGGGAAGGAGGAGGAAGGCTCTGTTGGTTTTGCCGAGATTGGTCCCTGAGGATGGGTGCCCACCATGCACCCCGTGGCGTTCAGCTTGGGGAGGTCTGGTGCCCCGACCGCCCGACTCCCCCATCACATCTAGCAAGGCCCCAACCTTGCAAAGCACTCCTACAAATACATCGATGGGAGTATGTGGGTGCTCCCCCTGACTTTAAGGAGACTGTTGCGTGTTTAAACACAGGCCAGCTGCTGACGTGCCAGATGACTGTGGGGCCCGAACAGTAGGCTGTATCCTGCGGGATGCTATGTGGTGGTGACTGCCACCAGAGCCAGGGGCTTTTGAAGGAGCTTAGTGCTCTGGAGGACAGGGTCTCTTTTCCTGTGGAAAGTCTAGAGGTTGCTTTCCCGCTGCTGGGTTCGCTCTAGAGACTGTGTTCAGACCCACCGCCACTCCCCTGAAGCCCCTAGGCTCACACCGCAGTGACCATCCAGCCTGGCTGGAGCAACGCAATGGGGAGTCATGGCCAGGGTCTACAAAGCAATGGGAGGCCCCTACACATTCAGGCTCTAAGCACCAATTGCTGTTCCATTCATTAGGGATACATTATGACAAGCTAAAGCCTTTACATGTCTCAGTGGTACAACATTTAATTAGAAACTGCTTTGAAGAAAAAGGAGAATGAGTTACAGAGCCCAAGGTACAGATGTTCAGCCAGCAGAAATCATCTTCCCTGCGTGGAAGTCCATTGAGTTGTATACTTTTACATCTGCTGACCTGCCAGCCATCTAAATTCACTAGCACAGAAATGAATAATAACAATACATTAGAATACTTCAGCAGATATTCAACTATACTTTAATTGCTGTTAGAAATCTATGGTGGAAAGTGACGTAGAACCAGACCCCATCGCCTGACATTGGTATCACAGCTGTAGTCGCCAACAAGGTTTTTTTTTTGAGAGTTAGGCACTCAGCTGTAATTCAGTGGGGTCTGTGCCCCCAGCTCCCTGGCTTTGTAGGCTTTAAATATTTCATGTGTTGTGCAGCAAAGCTATAGCAGCATTTGAATTCTATGGACCACGCTTTAAAGGCCAGCAGGAAGTACAATAATTGCAGTGGTGAGTAATTTCATGTATCTACAAAGATAAGTGCATATTGTTGAGCAGAGACACATTATACATGGATTTAATACTTTATTGCTATGGGGATTTTAAAAAAAAGAAAGGTATATTGGCATAACTCTTTTCCAATGAAGTCCAGACACTCTTCTCCTGGACTTGGAAGAGAGCAGCTTTTGGCCAGTGCCGATTGCTGCTAAAAATCCCACCAAAGGGAAAACAGTTGTGCACACCCATGTCCAGGCACCCATCATCGTACAGGATACTGATGGCTTCGCCCTGCACGAGGCTGTCGCAGCTGAAGCAAGAGCATACTGAATGCCTCTCTGCAGTTACCTGAGGGATGACAGAAGTTAATGGGGGTTTTGGCGTCGCCGTCTGCATGGCCGCGATTGCGTCTATGGCTTTAAAAAGCACAGAGGAGCTTTGAAGTCGCAGGAACTGACTTTTTGTGTTGCGTGGCAGGATTTCCTCACGCTCAGTGGAAAAAGAGAGGAGAGCGCAGTGGACAGATGCACAGGCTGCTTTCTTCTTCATTCCTGATTTTGAGAAAATCAAATTTCTTCTGGAAATCAGACCGTCTCATTTGGTATATCAGATGGTTTGACAGTGCCTGGTAATTTTTCTGTGCTAAGGGCTGACCTATGCTTATCATTTAATGATTTAGTTCTACCTGAGCCCTATTCTTTAGTAGTCTGAGTTTGTCTTTTAAGCTCTGCTACATAAACAGTAAGCTTTGCAGGGAGGGACAGGAGGTCTAAAATTGCTGCAGTGGTCAGTGGGGAGGCCATGGAGGAAGCCACTGTGGGTTATATTCTCTCAGATCTAAAGAAAAGGGACCAAATTTGGCAGCCGTGTTAGTGGTGCTGGAGGAAGCGATGTGTAGGTGCCAGAACAACATGCTCTTCATACTGGCACAGAATATAATGGCTTGGGCATTGCTGCTGCGGCAACAACAAGGACAAGGCTGAATTTTCTGTGTGCTATGCAAAAAACCTTTTGATAAATACAGGAAAAGCAGGGAGGAGGAATCTGTTAGCTCCCGGACAATGAGTTTGCATGATAGAGAGGGTTAGGGTGGTCAGCTGCGACAGAGAGCAGAGGGAGAGAGGTGAGTGAAGACAGGCAGGTTTTGGAGGAAGGAAAGTGTGTTTGGTCTCAGCTATATTAAACCTGATTTGTCAAGGAGAAGCGTACAAAGGACAGGAAGAGGCATGGGGCTGGCGCTGAGAGATGGAGATGGGATGGGGAGACCCATGCACCTGTGGCCTGCCAGCTCCAGGAGGGCAGCTAAAGCTGGGAGAGGGAGGGGGGTGACTCCGAGGGTCGGTGCGGGGCTGAGGGCAGGGCTGTGCTCCTCCAGCCCCCCTCCTTCCACCCCTGTGTCCGTCCCCTCCAGCCTGGGGGGATCACTCCTGGTGGCCCCTCCGCAGCATTTGGCGTGGTCTCCACCACCTCTGCCCGCTGCCCTCCCCACCGCCGAAGGGGCTGGAGGCGTTTGCCCAGCAGGCAGCGATGCTTTTCAGGGGGCTCTGCCACCGCGTGAGGGTTCAGATCCTGGAAGCAGCCAGGTGTCTAATTCGTGGGGGGTGGCAGGAGCTCAAATGCCTTTGGGGGTGCTGGGCCTCCCCTTTTGGATGGGCTATGGGTAAAGGGGAACAGTCTAGAGCAGCCTGAGTGATTTGTTCAAAATCTCTCCCAATCTGAAATTGAGTTAGCAGGAGATCTGCGTTTTGTTTTGGTTTTTAAGTAGAAACAGCTGGGGTGAAGGGATGGGGGGGCGGGAGGGAATAAAATGAAGCTGCTTAATCAGCCTTACTTCAGGCAACTGCTTGGAGATCTCATAGGGCTGGGTTCCTGCTTCCCATACACATCTACTAGCATGTCTTCCTAGAGTTTTTATTTTTCAGTTTGAAAATGTAGGTCAGTGATAGAGCGTAAGTCACACCATGCTGGAATATGTAGGTCAGGCAAACTGTACCAAAAAAAGAAAAGAAAAAAAAAAGAAGAAAGAAATTTTACAACTGCTTCCAGCAGGAAAAGGCCACGCTGGGAATTGGGCTTTTGAATGGGATATCCTCTCCTGATCCAAGTGCCCCGGCTGGGACGCCCAGCGGTTCGCGGCCAAGAATAACAGGAGGATCAGAGAAGGGGAAGGGGGGAGAAGGGGAGGGCAGGGGGTCTGACCAGCTCATATGACCCTCCATTAGAGACTTATAAAAAGGGCTGGTGCGAGCTCATTTTTCATGAGTTTTAATCCCTCCTTCTTATGATGCTGAGCCAAGGGTTTTTCTGGAGAATCTGAGTCACAAGGCTTGCAGCTGGAAAGAGAGGATTGATAGCGGCAGCTCAGCAGGCACAACCACGTCTGGAGAGCTGGGAGGGGAGCAGCAAAGCCACTGGTTTTCAACAACACCACAGTTGTCTTTGAAGGAACGGGGGAAGAGCGGGAGGAACACACCAAAAACATTAGGAAGGGGAAGACGGTGGTTGTCCTTATGTCAGTGTTTCTGCTGCTGCTCTCAGGAGCTCTTGGAGTAGAGGATTTTTATAAACAGGGCTGTGCATGTGTGCACGCACGCAGGGGAAGTTCGCTTTGTGATTTCATGGTAGACTTAGCCGGAGGCACGTTTGGGAGCAAAGAGATCTCTTACAAAGTTTGGTGTCCCATCTCGTGTTTGCCTGACTTGGGTTTTATTTGGAAATTGAGGGAAATGAGGGCTTTTTTTTAAAAAAAAAATGTGTTCTTCCCCTTATTCCCTTTAAAAAAAGTATTTATGAAGGGTGGAGTAAAGAAAGAGATTTGGGGGGGAAGAGGACTTGCCAGCCACTGAGGCAGATGAGCTTCTCTCCTCATCTCCAGACCATGCAGTATTTTATAGAGAGAAGGTTTTTTGCTGGAGCTTGACTGGAGTCCTTTCCCTTGCGCTGCCAAGTCTGATATCTGAGCAGGAGAAGGGAGGAGCAGGAGAGATGCTTTTGCTCTGGCTCATCCTCAGCGCATTCCCTCACGGTATGGGCTGGGCTTCCTTTAGGCAGGAGAGCATTAAAGCTGTTTGGTATAAAACACAAGGCTTTTTCCCAATTCCGGTTGGGTTTTCGTGTCTGTCAGTCAGTACTTCATTAGCATGTTTTGTAGCAGATGCTGATGACGGACAAGAGGTGCCTGTGTCCTGTTACATCCCTCTGCCTGCTCTTTCTGTCCGACAGTCCAGAGCCTTATTTTGTGTTATCCTTTTCCCAGGGTAGGTGGCAAATGAAGGCTATTGGCATATTTAAATCTTGTTAACTCTAACAGGAGTCACCTGTGTGTCTTCACTATGTGAATGGGAAGAACATCTCCTCTGGTGTTAATCAGAACATGTCTCTCCTCAATCCTCAGAGCAGACTGATGTGTACAGCTGGTTCCTTTACAATTCATTTTAATTAAGGGATCTGATGAGGGATATCTCACGCTGTGCTGGGAAGGGGCAGTTACACACTGGCACAGACCTTTCTAGAGCCCTCTCTCTGGTGAGCATTGCATACAGTAAATGAGTCCCTGACAGGTACAGCACTTGGCTTCCCTGGTCATGGTTGCATTACTGTCACCCAAGCAGAGGAATATACCCAGTTTAGACAGAAACAGGAAAGCACTGGCTGCAGCTCTGTTTGGACATTTTCTTGTTGCTTCATTCTTTTCTGCCACTTGAAGGAATTTGAGTCCATATGGAGGAAGGAATTTAATTGCCTATGCCTATGTAACTGGTTAAACAAGGTAAACCCCAGGCTGCAGTCTGCCTTCATTTCAGGGCAGGACTTGGGAATGCCTGTCAGTGTTTCTTGCAGCCTTCTATCCCGGCAAAGGGTGCCTGGGCTGGGAGGGTGCTGCCATCTCCTCCGGCAGGTCCAGGCTATCTGGACACCTGAAGGACCAAGACTGTGAAACAGCAAGTGTCTGTGCTGCAGTGTAGATACAGTCATAGCAGCTGGACTATGCACAACAGTGTCTTGGCTCTTCGCATGAGCCTGGCTCCTGCCCTTCAGCTCCTTGCCATCCCACGCTGGCACAGCTGACCTCCCCAAAGTACCCTCAGTCCTGCAATTCAGCTGTGGTGCTGTTCGTATCCTAGATCTTCCTCCCCGTCCATATCTTACTATTACCTCTGAGCTTCCCCTGTAACACTCTCAGCTCTGCGCTGTAGCCCCCCTCTCCCCCCTTTTCTGGGCTTTGCATGCTTTCCTCTCTCCTTCCTACTCTTTTTCCCAGCCATCCCAGTCCTGGGCACTTCACACAGATTGGTCCATGTCCCCCAGCTGAGACCTGTGCTGCTCTCCTTCCCGCGCTCTCCCAGTCCCGAACGCCCATGGATCTCCCTGTGACCCTGCAGCCCTCTTGCACTCCCCGTTTTGAGCCCCCCCAACACCTCTGCTAGTCCCCCTCAGCCCTCACTGGCATGACATCTCCCTTGCTGTTCCCTTTGGGGCCGCCCCCATGACTTCTTCAGCACAATTCATGTCCTGTCTGCTATTCTTGCCTCTTGGTTAAGTCGACACAGGGACACTATAGCTTGCCTCCCTGGCAGAGTTTTGCGGGGTAAGGAACCAGGTAGTGTTCAGATAAAGAGTGTTTTCCCAGGAGGGGAATAGCCAATGTGCTCCAGCTGGAGCTGCTGGAGCTGTTACTTGGGCTTTCCCACTCTCCAGTTGACCTGTAGTTCCCAGCGCTAGGAAGGATAAAGTAGTATTTTTGCCAGTCTTGGAGCTTTTAAAAGGTTCAGTTGTATCTCGCTCAGGACCCTGAACCAGCAGCCTGGTTCCTTTGCGCCTGGTTCCTCCTGAACCAGGAGCAAAGGCAGCCGTGGCTGTGGAGCTTATTGATGGATGTTTTGGACTAGCTGTCCCAAATATCAAGTCTCAAGAGCTTCAGCAGAACTTTTACTCTTAGTTGCATCCTTACATAACTAAATCCCTTTAAAATGTGGACCCAAATCACTTCTGAAGGTAGGACACAGGCACCTAAATCACTGAGAGATTATTTGGAAATGTTTACTCGTGGTCTTTGTTAGGAGTCTGTGGCTAAATGAATCTGTCCTAAGATATGCAGACCTAATTCTCCTCTCAAGTCAGGGGAAAAAGTGACCTGAAGGTGATGGACTAATACTGGTGTAAAGCTGAGGTAAAATGGAGTGAACATCCAAGCCTGCATCAATTTGCTTTGAGCACCTGGCTTTGCATTAAAAAGCATAACAAGCAGAAATACCATGCAGAAAAGAAATGCAAATTCTTAAACTCTGAAGAAGCTAAAGGCAATATGGGGGGAAAACCCCCGAACAGTATTATCTGAATATCCTAAAAATGCATTAAAATTTAAGCCACAATCACTAAGTAGTTCGGTGGTGTGCATACGCATTTGTATATTCATCTGCAAATACTTAGATCTTCTAGTGCTGAGTGTGAAATGATGGTGTTGCATCAAGGCTGGACTATCGCGATACTCCAACCACTTTATTGGCAGATCATCCTGACAGGCCTGATTTTGAACTCTTAATTTTACCCAAGTGTCTTATGAATTTCAGTGGAACCAATCATGCACTTATAAATTAACCACAAATATATGTTAAGTGTTGGCAAGCTTGGAGCCTAGTTATTTACCATGAGGAATGAAATCGGTCAGGGGAATTGCATTCAGACCAGAGTTAATAACAAGGAACGGCTATTTTACATCTGCTTCATACAAAGGTGGAAGAGTCCTACAATGCAAAGCTGTGGAGAATCAAGTTGATTTTCCTGTGTTTTACCAAATCGGACTTCTCGGGTATCTTCAAGAGCAGCGAGGAAACACCGTAAGAGCACATGGCAGGGGATGTCTGGTGCCTCCACCTGTGTGATACGAGCAGTGATGCCTCGGTAGCTGGGAATCCTACCTTCTGGTATGGCTCTTTCCAGCATTATCTATATTACCACCTGTTGTAGTGCCCTCGTTGTCTGCGGTTCATACACGATATAACCGTGTGGAAAGCCCTTGTTGTGCTACGCTGCCTAAGTGCAGGAGCCGTGTCCCTGGCAGTTGGGGAACGTGTGCCAACGGGTGAATGTCATGTCTGGGATCCTGTGTGCTGAACCTAACCTCATATCCTTCAAGTGCAGTAAATACTGATTTATACTGCTGTAAAAGTGTGAAGAATTGGTTCGCTCACCTAAGGGCTGAAAATTTTAAGGAAACGTGGTAATTGCAGTCAGCCTGGAAACACCATGATACAAACTTTCCTATAGCATTCTAGCATTTATAAAGCAAGTTTCCAGTTTATCAGTGCAAATGGCTCTAACCTCTCTGGGTTTAAAACCAGCTTCATTTAGCAGAGTTTAGATGAGAGGTCTGCTATTTTACAGCAAGTGCTGAGGTAACTGTAAAAGTGGTAACTTTTTTCCAAACGCCAAAGAAATTCAGGTTTGGTCAGAGTCCTGAACAAAGCTTTGGGTTGATTTGACATAAACCAGATTAATTGAAATGGTCTAAGCAGCGAGTCTTTCCTGGTCCCTCTCCTTTAGGCTGGAATGTGTTTGGAACTGCTCATGCCAGCAGATAATCAGGCGGACCTGGGGGGCTGGCGGCTTTGGCAGGGGACTGAAGAGCAGCTGTGGACAGGCTGTCGTCATGTCTTTAACAAGCATGGCTGCAGCTACAAGAGAATATGTGTACGCAGTCTAAGGGCTGCAGTTATTTAAGTATCCAAATATGTAGATGGCAGCATTGCCATACATCTAGTTGGCCTCTTCAGATGACTAAATAATGTCAGAAAAGTGGTCTGAAATTACTCCTGACATCCGTAAGTAAGGTGCAAGTCATGCTTATTTCTGCAGACATACAGTTAGACTCCTCAGGAGGTGTTTGTGAGAGGGCAGAAGATGTCAAGTGAGGAGAAACTTCTCCTGTGGTTTGCAACATGGTAGTTTGTAGCCTTCACCAACAGGTCATGGGGAACAAAAGCTCAGCCAGGCAGTGATGCTACAGCCATGAGCTGCACTCACCAGGCTGAGGGAGAGTCAAGTGGGGGCCCTCTTCTCTCTGTGTTTTGCCTCTTAATACAGAGGAAAACTCAAAATAATATTTCTTCCTCAAAGCAGCAGCCCACAGCCTCCCTCTCTGCCCAGCTGGTCATACCCTTTCTCTTAAACCTCTGCTGAAACTGTCTGTCAGACAGACCTTAAATCTCAGCTCTTTCCTAACTGACTCACACATGAATTGTTCCATAGTAGGAATATCCTGATCCTTTTTACAGTTTTCTGGGGCTGCCCATGCCCTTCCCTTCCTGGCTTCCCCAGGAGCCCTGTCAACCACAGGTTGGCTCTGTCCTGCTCCCCCCTCCTGGGGGTGAAAGTTAATGAAAGTGGCTTCATACCTCTGTGTGAAGACCTTTGCAGAGCTTGCAGGGGCGGACACATGCTGCTTAGGCTAATGTGAGTCCCAGTTCTGCAGAATCAGCAATGCCGTGCCATGGGAAAGATATAAAAGTGTCCTGTTACAACACCTTGCACTCCTCCTTCTCCTGTCTTCGCTCCCCTCCAGGCTGCACAGCAGTTTGTTGCACAGCAGTTTGTTGCACAGCTAAAGCGAGCAGGTAACATGAGGTGTGTGACAGCAGCAGCCTCCTGGCACCCGTGAATGCTTGGATGTTAGAAACCAGCAGCCATTGTCCAGTGGTGCCATCCTTCTTTACATTTCTCTGCATTGGCCTCAGTTGGATTCTTCTGTTTTGGTCAGTGCTGAGTATTTTCGCACCAGGAGCTCCTGGGGGTCTAACCAGCAGCTGGAAAAGAGATTTGAGGATGCAAAGCAAAGGATTACACCCTCAACAGTGGTAACAGTGATGTAAGAAAAGATACTTGGTTTAGGCTTCTGATCCTGCAATGGGCACAAGATGGACCTTGTAAAGAGTATGTCTCTACAAATAGTCCTGTTTTTGACAGCAGCAAGACAGAAGAACTTAAATTCACTTGTCCTCAGCTGTCAGACAAGTTCTTTCTTTCTTTCCTTCTATTTTCCCAACTCTGAAAGGAGTGAGCTTGCCGAGAAGATACAGACCCAGCTGCCTGCAGTGGAACAGGGCTGCAGCCTAGGTGAGAATGGCCTGAAGCAATCCGCGTGACTTCAGCTTGCCTTTCTGTCCAGGGTGGTGGGGTAAAGCCTCCTTTCATGTTAATGCGATGAGATCAGTGGGTATGCAAGGTGTTCATTAACAGCCACCTTAAACAATTTCAACATTTTTCCTTTATAAGGCGACAATATTGAAACCTCCTGGGTCTAATATTTCTCATTAGTATGAAAATTAGCTAAAAATGGGCATCTATTTTTTCTCTGCTGGCAGATGGAATAACAGGTTGAGAGTATAGCTGACAGGATGATGCCAAAATGCCATGCAAACCAAATTTTCCTTGGAAGTGAGTTCAGGCTGTTATGCATGTGATTTTTCAGTACTGTCCTATGGGAAACAGGCTAACCCCATTTCAGGGAGAGTGGGACAGTAAGGTGATGAAAAGATGTCCCCAGCAAAGATGCTAGTGCCCAGGGAAGCTGGGAGCAGGGTGGGGAACTCAGCTGGGCAATGAGTCTTTGGACCTCAGCCGTCCTCTGTTTGCCTAAAGGAGCCTGGAGGAAGATCTGACCCTTCCATGTTGTGTTTAAATTCAGTAACTGGGAGCTTGTTTGGGAGCTGAAGGGATTTCTCGGTACTGGTGAAGGGAGTGATTACATGGTATTTCATATTTTCAGAACAATTACCCATCCTCTTTGCACTCACAATTTGTAATGTATATTGCATTGTTTACAGCTCATCACTCAAAAGAGAGCAAGTCCCTGAGGGATGGAAGTAGAGGGGGAAAGAAAGAGGAAAACAATGTAAATAACTAAGTCTCTTCTTATTCCCAGTATCTAGAAGGCTAATCCTGAACTACTTGGGGTAGGGATCCCATGAAGCAAGGAGGAGTTTTGCTTCAGCAAAGAAAACAGAGTTCAGATCTTTGATTTTGTGTAAATAAATATATGGGGGAACTTCCAGAACTGGCAGTAGCGGGCATTGTGGAGCTGAGCAATTTTCTCTGTTAGGAAGATAATATCTAAATGGTCTAATTATAGCTACAATTCAGCATACAAGGGAAACCCCCACCATTACTCTTTAGCAGCTGCTGCTGCAAAGTTTCAGTCTCTGAACCATGACCTGCTTGTTAATTTACATTTCCTACAAACCTGTCAAATTACAAACTTCTCTGTTGGTGAAAAAAATCCGCCCTTCCTGACCCATCCCTTCTCTGTCTTGTATTAAGAAAAGTCTGCATTAGGAGCAGACTGAAGCTAGCCGTTTCCGTGAGCACACGGGTGGCCTGGGTAAGCTAAGGATCACAGAAATACTGATGATTTTGTGCATCCCCTTGACATACAGAAAGTCTTGGGAGATTCCTGGGGCACACAGACCTCTAGGCCATGTGTATGGCAACCCGGTCAATGCCTTCACTGAGCTTTTCTTGCTTTCCTCAACTCCTCTTCCATGGGTGGGTCACTTCAGTGGTAATGCCTGAGAGTTTCCAAAGTGGAAATGAGCCACCTTACAAAGATGCCCAACTGCATCTTTCCTTCTTATACGAAAGAGCGAGTAGAAGCTGGGACATGGGGCACGAGGGCAGCCAAGACACTGTGTTAAACCTAGGAGAGGCTGTGGCTCTGGCTGGATGCATAACTCTGCCAAAACCGTGACCCAGGAGATGCAGCCCAGCACAGCTTCCCCATCTTCTGCGTCTGGCCTGCACCAGGTCTTTCTGCTGCTCTTCAGGATCTGCCACGTGCTGCCTTAGGCACTTGTGCTGGAGGTGGCTGACTTGCTGTTGAAAAAGAGCCTTAGTTTCAGATAGTTTGCAAATAGGGCCTCTTCAGTTGACGGCAGTGAGGTGCTGCTCATGTCTGGAATGTTAATTCTCTTCTTTCCGTTGCTGCTCTTGCTCGCTGTGTACCGCAACGCTGGAGTTAGAGCACCATAGTACCAGGATGTGGCCTTCACGTGCAATATAGGGAGCATGGTACATACGGTAAATGGTACATATGGTAAATAATCAAAGCAGATTTTGCTGCTGTCCTGTGATCACATGGGTTGGGTTCCTCGTTAACCAGGTCCTTAGCAATAAGTCTGATGCAGCCTAGGACGTCCATTCAAAAAGCCATATTAGTCATGTAAAGAAGTCTTGTTAAAAAAGAATTAACCATTTGGCTGGTCTAGCTACGAAAACAAATTTCATTTTTTTGTCACATGCACAAACCCTTACTGAGGGATTTAAATGAAGTCAATTGGTTCCTTCCCCCAGCTGAAAAGTTTGCGTGGAGAGGATTACACAACTGGGAAAGGAAGTATGTGCCAGAACCCCAAATGATTTAGGAGATTGTTCATGAATACAATTCAGTTTCTTAAATTTTAGATTTTGATCTAAACTCCTTCACCCTGCAGCCATCTTGTCCTGGATGCAAGCATCTTTATTTACCCTGCAAATACAGCTATCGCCTGTCCAGTTTTCCCCAGAAATGCCCTCTTTTTCCAGCTGAAGCACTTACCCAGGTGAAATCTGAGGACTTTGGACTAAGATCTCCAGATGCCTCTGAGTTTGGCTGGAGCAGTTGTTTGCTGCACATAGGCTTGTCATTTGTGCGGTGCATATTCTGTAAATCCAGTGTGTCAGAGATCTTCTGGGTGTGCTGCTCACAGTATGTGCACACATACCTCTCAGCACAAATGTCCAAAACTTCCCTAAGCGCTTGCCTTAATCTGAGCTAACTCCTGCCTGAGCTCCAGCAGATCCAAAAATGAAACAGCATGGCATGGGTATCTTACAAAATACAGTACACCTTGTTTTCAAACCCATCACCAATGGGAGCCTCCTCCGATAGTTCGGTGATAAGCACACTGGACACCAAATTGGTTCAGGTTTGTCCTAAGACTGGAGAAACATAAAGTTTCAGGAGGACATCTCCTGTAAGAGCTATGCTACTGTGCATCAGAGGATGCCAGATTCCTGCAGACAGAGAAAGAGCAGGTAGAACTGGTTTCTGTAGCCTCATCCTTAGGGTAGTTGCTGGGGAGGGAAAGCCCTGGATCTGGTCTCTGCTCCTGTGTATTATTTCTACTCTACCACTTACGTACTTTCCAATACATTTTTAGTGCATAGAAATCAGCAATAGTCTTGGGGCTGGGACAAAGAGCATAGGGTTCCCCAGTCACTACCCCAGAGCACTATTTCAGTTCTCAGCTCTTTGATGGTTAAATGAATGGTTTGTGTTGACACAGCTGTTTCAGAGAGGAGAAGATGCATGTCCAGAGAAGCCTACAGAGGCTGGTGATTAGAGCATTTCTGAAGGTGCAATAGTTTTAACCCTGCCATGAAGACAACCTAGGCGTCATAGCTGGGAAGTGCTCCTACCACTCACATTAGGGTCTTCTGTCCTCCCCGTTAGAAAGGGCAGTGGTGGCAGATGCCGCACTGAGTGGAGAACCTGAGCTGCCG
Source organism: Sagittarius serpentarius (assembly GCA_034782735.1). NCBI lineage: Eukaryota > Metazoa > Chordata > Aves > Accipitriformes > Sagittariidae > Sagittarius > Sagittarius serpentarius. The sequence continues at coordinate 4,358,417 of JAVKLA010000024.1, forward strand.
TACCTGCTGAGCAGATGCAGCAGATCAGCCTCCCAGCCCAGGCTCTGGAGCTTGGCTGGACTTCAGGCAGGCACCTGGGGTTGCTCAGCTGCCTGTCAGGGCCTGGGATCTCCGTGTCCTGGCCAGAGCCAGAAATGCAGATCACTGAGGAGCTCAGCTGGTAGCTAGTGGGGTAGGGGGAAAGGAGGCATTCAGTGGTTTAAGATCCCGGTGCCTAAATTCTGTAAGCATTTTGGCCTACCCTGTCTTTTCTGGTATAAAAATTCTACCACAGCTTTCATCTGTAGCATTAGCTATATAGAATATTTCCTGTACCAATTACTGTATGTCTTTCCAAAGTACGTATCCTTCTAATTATTGGTTCTAGGTGATCATGCTATTTATATTTATCGAATGCATTGTCTAAGCATATATATATGCATATGCACTTACAAGGATGCATCCACCCGTGCATATATATATTTGCATGTACATTAGTGCAAACACACATGCATGTATACATACACATACAGGAATAACTGGGAGTTACCGACTTAGGTTGAATCTTTTATTACTCATCAGTGGCTGATCAGCACAGACTGAATGCTGGGGATCTCCTCAGCTGGAGACTCAGCTTCCTGACAACAGAAATTCCCTGCACGCTGCCAAACACAATTTCCCTGGAAAGTGTCCTGCATTTTTCACCCCAGCAATCAATAACCTGTGGCCTGCTCCCATGGAGCCATATTAGGGTTTTGTACTTCAGTTGCATTTGTATCTCCACTGGATTTAAAGTTTGCATGACCATGTGTAATATCCAAGCAAACACAAAAGCTAATGGTATAAGCCCCACCTGGCCAGATTCAATATTCAATGCCTGTTTGAATAATGGCATTATTGTGTCAGGGAGAGTTTACAATGGAAATTCAGAACAGCTACAGGTGGTTTGAAATCAAACAAAGAAAAGTCCGTTTACCCAGCGAGCTTACTAAAACATGGTTGCAATTCAGTATCAGCTGATGATCAGTTCTTTTAGATAAGCAGCCATCTGTCACTCACCATGTGCTTTCAGTAAATGAGAGTCCTCTGTGGGCAGCTCCTGTGCCTTGGGATTCTCCCTGGATGTCTGCTCTGCTCTTCTCTTGAGGTATGGCTGGTAGGTAGGCTGCAGCCTTGCCCCTGCTTTCAGGCTTCCCGGAGAAGCCCCCACAACACGTGCTGTGTGAGGAGTCAGGAGGATGGGGACTCCCTGATCGAGTTGGGTCGGTAGTGGAAAAGAAGTTATTTGACTCGGTTGATGCAGGACTCCCTGCCCTCGTTTCACTGGTATATGAGTACATACACTCCTGCACAGCAAAAGCAAAGCGTGGTTTATCAGGCGTGCATACAACAGACCTAAGTATCAGAAGTAGAGCTCCCTCTTCAAACCGTGACCTGGTCGTGACACGCTGTTACGACGTCATGTGGGTGTGATGGCTGAGGAGCTTCGGCCAAGTCTGCACTGCTGCGCCAACCGCTCCGGCCACCGTGGTGGAGGACCTTTAGCTAGAGGCAGCAGTGCGTGTGAGAGTACCTTGACTTGAAGCGAAAGTGACAGCAATATGAGCAGCTGCTGCTACCACTGCAGTATCCCTGGTAAGGAGCAGGGCTGTGCTCGGCAAGGCGCACGTCAGGGCAGCGTGCCGCCCAGCTCTTCTGCACCCTTTCCTCCAGCCCTGCCCCTCCTCTGCAGGTCCCAGCTCTCTACAGGTCTTCTCTGTGCCAGTGCTGGGGGGGCTAAGGCTGGAGGCAGGCCACGCTCCCCTTGCTATCCTCCTGCTTGGCAATATTCTTCTCTCCCTCTTTCCTCCTAACGAGGTGTCGAAGCGGGGCAGAGCTGTGGGGCCAGAGAGCTGGGGGCTGGGGTAGGGGATGTTGTGGGGCTGGCAAAGTACCGGCTTGTCTGAGAGATGATTCGAGAGTCCCGCTTACGCACCAAGGTGCAGCTTCCACCAGGAAAGGAAGTCTCCCAGGGACAGATCCTGGCCTCATGGAGAGCAGACTAAGTGGGGAGCAGAGGCTTAACTGGGGAGAGGGAAAGACTGACCACCCCTTTCGGACCCCCCCCAGATCCCACTGATGTTTCCTCCAGAAATCCTAACAGTATTCCTGTCCCTGGGGGTCACAGTGCTTTCTGAGTCTGCCTGTCCTGAAGAAGCTGAATGCCACAGACCGCTTTCCACTGCTCAGCTTTAGCAGGTAATGCGGTATCCATTCCGTGTTGAAAGATGTGTTACTAATTTCACCGGTTAAATAATTCAGGATTGAGGAGAATGCCTCTGCGGTAGCTGATAATATACTCAGGACTGCTTAACTCTATCTCATTTTCAGCTGACAGATTAGTCGACCTTTTTACGTGCTTGTTATGGGGCATTTTAGGAACACAAGAAGAAGGTGGGGCCCGACCTCTGAGCTGTCTGCAGGTGGCCCCAGCACCTGCAGCCCCTGAGACCTGCCTGCAGTGAGCTGCTCTTGGATGGGCAGCGTGGAGCTGTGCACAGCTGTGCTGCCAACGTGCAACAGTATGGCTTAGGGGATCACGGGCAAAGGGTCTTCAGGCAGCCAGGGTGCTGGACCTGCTTAGTACTGATGGATTAGCAAATAATGGTTGGTTTTCTGGTGTGAGATCACAGCTCTAGGAAAACGCCTTCCCCCGGGCTACCTATAGCTAGTAGCTGCTCCAGGCAGAAACAAGATCTGTCCTGCTGCCAAAGACCTTTGCTATGGCACTTGCCTTATACCTCCTGTTTTGTGATCCTGTCATTCCACTGGGGATCCTTTAGGAGTAGCAAATAATAAATGCAAATCCAGAAGAAGCTTTTGGCAAGGCATAAGGTCACTGGATGACCTTGGACAAGTCACTTAGACGAGTTTCTCTTCCCCACGACTTAATGGGTAAACAGGACTGCCCTGCCTCATCGGAGTGTTGTCAGGGTAAATATGGCAGAGAGGTGGGGGTGGCACAGCATGCCATAGAAAGGCCTAAAATCCAGTTGCCACACAACCCCTGAGTGCATCACAGTGCTAAGCTCTCCTACAGCATCTTTCTTGTGTGAATTCCAAATGACCTACCAGACATCACTTACTTTAACCTTCGGAATATTTCTGTTAGTTATTAGGCCCCTTGTGTAGTGAAGGTAATAGCGGGGCAGTGACTTTCCAAAGAAAGCAGGAGTGGATTCATTTTTCCTGACTCTTGGTGCTGTCCCTTAAACACAGGAATTGCCTTTCTTAAGTTGCAGGCTCTTTGGTGATGTTGTCCCTAACCCTAAGGTTTACACACGTGAGCTCCCCCACCAAGAGTGACAGTACCTTCAGCCGTGGCTGGCAGGTTCAGAGAGGCTGAGTTGTTACTCTCATTTGCATGTATCCTATGTATACGGAAGATGAAGACTTAATTACTAAAATCCTTATAGTCCTGCACTGTCTTCCTTCGGTTTTCTGCTGCATGTGCAGAAAAGCAGGCATATTGCCCTCCCAAATGCCTTGTAAAAAATAACAGAGCGGCTTAGTGTATTGTAGTGTGAAGAACCATGGGCCAAATCTATAGAATCCGATTGAATCGTATAGGAGAAAGAAAATTTAGGGAGCCACAAGCCTGAAAGGCTGTTAGAGGGAATGTGGTCCTCGGAGAGTCCATGCACTGCCACAGAGACACAGAATCGGAGGACTGATGAGGATGGAAGACACCTCTGGCGATCATCTGGTCCAGTTGTCCTGCTCAGAGCAGGGTGAACTAGAGCAGGTTGTTCAGGGCCACGTCCAGTCAGGTTTTTAATATATCAAGAGGATGAAGACTCTTGACTTTTTTAAGTTTAAACTTTCATGCTTGAGCAAAACTAAATTGGATTACTTCAGCTACTTTTGCAGTGAATCCCTATCTTAATTTAAATTCAGCACAGGATGATAGTGGGCAAAATAGTTTTGATTTCTGACAGCTCTTAGGAGACTACCGAGTGAATGTCGTTTGGCTTAACCTGGTCTCCAGTGGATAACTGACGAGGTAGGTTGACAATCCATGGACTGGATGGGCAGGGAAAATAAATTACAACTTCGTGTTAGACTCAAGCCCCTCAGAGAGGCTGGCAGTGGGATGGGAAGGTGAGCCGCATTGCATCCTCCCTGGGTACCCACCTGGGAAAGGCGGAGCAGACCCTAATGATGGTCCTTTACTGGCAGCTCTCTCCAGGTTTGCAGTTACACAACATGTCGCAAGGAGAAGAAAACCAAACACTTTTTATATCTCTTCACCCATCTGTACTTCCTCCTTCTGGACCAGCACTGCAAACAAAATTATCAGAAGCATCATGTTGGCAGTATTTTTAGTAAACAGCAAGAGACTCATGTGAACTTGTTCCTCCTTCTCCTTGTCCTTGTCCCCCGTACATACAACAGATTGGAGAGTTTTCTGAGCAGAACCTTTTGAGGTTCCCCTATTTCTGCCTTCCAGACCAAACAGCTTGACTATAACACTGCAGGCCTAGAACTGAGTGAAGAGACAACTGCTCTTTAGGTGGAGGGAATAATTTCCCCTTTGTGTGCGAAGTGCTTCAGCAGGTTGGGATTTCTGGAGTTCCAGGGATTGCCGTGCTCTTGGGTCATGAATAGCTCGGTACACAATAGCTGGCAAAGGAAGATGAGGAAATTCACAGGGGAATACAGGAAAAAAAATAGAAAGTGTGTTTATTAATAAGGAATGTTCCCAAAGGTTTCCAAATTATCCAAAAATAGGCGCACGCATTCCTAAGGACAGTGCAAATGCGGGTGGCAAGATCCTCCTGCTACTGTTTGGGGAGAAATGGGGAGGGAGGTGGAAAATAAATTAGAAAATGTATTTTCATTCAGTTCTCTGGCTTGGCTTAAGCAAGAAAACAACTATCAACTTTTACCCCGCACCATCTCAAGAGCATTGCTGCTGACATCTGTGTTCAAAGACTGGTTTGCACTTTGCCATCGGCTGAGGCAAAGTCATCTTCAGCCCCACTGAAGGCAAAAGCTGGCCGGGCCGATTCCTGCCTGGTGCTTCAGAAATACGGAATGCCTTGGTCCATGTAACCTCTCTCTTCTCTGTTTCCTAAAAATCACTTCTTTATCTGGTTTGAGTTACCACTTAAACAGCATCTCTGGCTTTATGATTGCATCTGCACACCCAGTCGTAAGGCTCCTGATGCAGAGGATCACTACTCGCCTCTGTCCCACCTTTGCGATGGGAAATGTTATCTTCGTGGTCTTCATTTTCCTCCTTACCTTTTTCTTCCTGTTCCCCCCCCCCCCCCCGGTTCATAGTGACACCTAGTGCTTGGGACAACTTCCGCAGGGCTTTGCTCCTTTTATGCTCTCTCATGCCATGGGCACATGCTTTATATAAAGAAGGGCCATGTTTTGACACAGAAATGTGGTAACTGGACAGGGCACGGCCTTGGGCTGGAGGAACTTATCAAGAGAGGCTGAAGGAGGACCTTAGCTTGCAGCTCATTCTCATCTACTGTCCTAGATCCTGCTCCCTTTGAAACTGATGGAGAGCTTTCCCTGGTTTTAATGCGAGTTAGGCTAGTGCTTAAATAAAATATGATTTCCTCTCCCTTTTGGTCATAGTTTTCAAGGTACATCGTCCTGCTTTTCACCAGAGAGGTTTTCTGGAGTGAAATCTGTTTTCTTTTGCGGAGGTGGTAGGTGTTCATAAACAATGAACTTAGTCCAGACTGAGTTCATTATTGCTGTTTGCTGTATTTTTCATGTTCCCTTGCTTAATTGTTTTGAATAAAGCAAAACAAAACCAAAAAGTAATTACCGAGTATTTCCCCACATTTCACAAACTTCCTTTTTGAGTCATTGTTTGTGTGCCCTCCCTGGGAACTTGGTTCTGATCTCTTCTGCTTTCTTGCTGATGTGGTCTGTAATATTTTGAAATCTGCAGGCTAATTTAACCAAGGTACGTTTCTAGCCTTGCATTTGGTATCGTAGTAACTTTTAAAGCACGCTATCACTGAATCTCTTGGGTAAATTCTGAAATTAATGTTCAATTACCCTTATCTGTGAATTCTAGAAATTAGCATGGATTTTTCAGGAAGGGACTATTTTGCATTCTTTTGAGATATTCTTCATGTATGCTAATTAATTTAAAAAGAAATAAAGAAAAAAGCCCTTTTTGTATGGGCAGAGGGGGTAGGGAGAGTTGTTTAGAGACTGCTGTTCTTTATGACTTCAGTCTCCAAAATTCTCAGAAGTGCTGTGTGCTATGGCCCTATGCCTCCTTTGTTCTTCTAATGGCCATCCTCGTATCAAGGGTTCTTGAGAAGGGGTCTTCAAAGAACAGTTATGAGTTTACAGAATCATAGAATCATTTAGGTTGGAAAAGACCCTTAAGATCATCAAGTCCAACCGTTAACCTCACACTGCCAAGTCCACCACTAAACCATGTCCCTAAGCACCATGTCTACATGGCTTTTAAATGCCTCCAGAGATGGTGACTCAACCATGTCCCTGGGAAGCCTGTTCCAATGCTTGACAACCCTTTCAGTGAAGAAATTTTTCCTGATACCCAACCGAAACCTCCCCTGGCACAACTTGAGGCCATTTCGTCTCGTGCCATCACTTGTTACTTGGGAGAAGAGACCGACACCCACCTTGCTACAACCGCCTTTCAGGTAGGTGTAGAGAGCGATAAGGTCTCCCCTCCTTTTCTCCAGACTAAACAACCCCAGTTCCCTCAGCTGCTCCTCACAGGACACGTTCATGTTATGAGGCTGTCTCTTTTCATGCCACAAGTACTCCCCCTTGGCCCAAGAAAGAATTAAGGACAATGGGAAGATCTCAGTCATCCTTCCCATTCAGGGGCTCTACAGGTTTCTTGTGAGCAGGCTGAATAGTAATAAACACAGGTATACTTGAAAATTATTGGTCAAACCTTGCTGAGTGAGATAGATGCAATGGTGGGAAGGGCCCACAGTCGGAAGACGGGAGGTATCCCAGTGGAGAGGAGATCCTTTTGGAAAGATGTCCCCTGTGGAAAGCCGGCAAGGACAGTAACAAGCAGTTCCTGTCTGCAGCGGATCCTGTGACCTGATGAGCCCCACCGGCACAGTGCTGTGGAAGAACAGATATACCAGAGGTGTCTTTTTTTCTCACAGTGTTGGGCCATTTGTTCTCGTCACTGCATACTCCTCTCAGTGCCTCATTTCTTTCCATTGCTTTCCCGGGTCTGTTTCAGTCATTGCAGCAGCAATTCTCTTCCATGCTTTCCTCACCTGCAGTATGTGCCGGGTGTTGGGCACTGCTCTGCTTCATGCTGTCCTCTGAGCAGGGTCTTCAGTGGCTACCCTGGGCGACCAGTGAGCCTCTGGAGGGCTTCACCTCTTCCTAAGGGCTTCTGACCCAACAGGTCGCATTGGAAATGGCTGGTGTGTGTGGTTACGTTTCTGGGCCGTGGAATGTTTCTTGGTTTCTTAGATTGTTTTTCTGTCATTCGAACACACTTAGCGCTCTGTTACGTGAGTGCCTTCAGGGGATATTGGCAGCATCGGGCTAGCAATCAACCACAAGACCACTGCTTATGACTTCTGGCTCTTCACAAAACTTGACGAGCCTAAATTATTGCAAGTCACATTCTGCTACCTTTTTTCTTACTGATTTCTCATCCTGTATGAAATTTCTCTTAATAAAGCACATTTGAACGTGTGTAAGGAAAGCAATCTAAGAATCTTTATGAACATCCAAATTTTATCACCTTACTCTTAATCCCCCTCCTTCAGACTGACAATAAATGCATGGGAAAGCATAGATTCTAGAAAAATTAAGTTAGCTTATTTTGCTCCTGTTTTTTTTGTATGCATTATAGGTTGATAGAGGACTTCAGATGACACAGCCCGTGACATGCAGGCATGAAGTGCTTTATCTTGTTGTCCCAAATACCTTGGCATTAACCTACGAGACTTTAAGAAACAAGAGTGATATTTGCTTCTAGTGAAGTCAATGAGAGTTTGCTTTTTGCAACTACATATTTTTTGTCCGGCAGTTTAGCAATAAAGTGATTTTCCAAGCTTACATTTTTCCCCCCATATCACTTTAACGACTTTATGAGTAGGGGTGGAGGGAGTCATGGGGGTGCTTTAATTTAATACAGATTTGTGTTCTGTTTGTCTTTTATCAGATTCACTTTGAAATGGTACAGATAAATATTTTACAATATCTGGGTTTTCTTTCATTAATCATGTTTTACATTCACATAAAAATGGTTCTTGTACCAAGTAGTTCATGTTTATGTGCACTGTAAAATTAACTGAGTAGTCACTCTACACATAAATAAAGCGTGTGCCTATGACACAAATTAAAAACAAATCCCAAATACTTCAGGTCCTATCTTAGTATCCCCTTTTGGCATGCCTAACCATGAAAGTCTTTTCAAACACATTAGATTTGCCGTATGTCTGGTTATAGTTCTGATTTCTCTACAGAAGCCTTGCTGTCTAAATGGGTTGAGGAAGGCGGATTATGCTTCAGGTCTGTTTGGCTCCTTAGCCCCTCTGGACCAGATCTGGGGAGGCAAAGGCTAGTCAGTGCCGTGCCATGCCCTACCTGGGTCTTCCTCTTGATCCTCGGAGATGCCCAGTGCACTAACCCTCTTCACAGGTGACCAGAGGTATCCCCCAGCCCTGACGCTCGGGAGCAGGGGAAGGAAAACCAACTCCCATCTCGCAGTCGAAGTCGCTGGTCCTGGGGCTGTATGCGTGCTTCAGGAGTACAGCAGTAGCTGCGTGGTGCTGAGCAGGGGTTATAGGAGCCCACCCGGGAGCTGCATGGTCTCATGTGCGGTCAGTCTGATTTTAATGGATTCGCCATTTGACCCAAGGAGACAAGGAGTGCAAATGGCAAGAAAAATTACTAGTGTGTAATAAGAATAATTTAAGTAAATTGGTGACCCAAATAGGCAGCGTAATGGGACAAAGGTTGAAATACTAGGTTTCTAACCACTGCCATTTGTTTCTTACAGCATGTGTCGGGGAGGAGGGAAGAGTCCATGTGCCGTCAATTGCCCTTACAATTAAGACTACAGGCTCTGGTCAGAAGTGGTTCGTTTTGGCTTGGCTGTGAGGAGCAGGGATATGTGTAAAGGGTCAGGTAAGCGGGTGTCTGAGCCTGAGGTTCTGCCTGTACTTGACAGTTATCCCCACTGTTACCCCCGCAAGGACTGGGCATATTGCCTCCTTGCCTCTGGCTCGATACCTAGATGAAAGCCAGCCCTTTGAGTTGCAACTCTATCGCGTGCTCTGTGGCCAACGTCAGAGGGAGCTGCGCAGGAGCACCGGGCTGAGAAGAGGGTATGTAAAAGCTGAAGAGCAGCAAGGAGCAGCTTAAGGCTGAACATGCAGCTCGGATACATCATTAGCGTCACTGTAGATAAACACAGGGTGATACATATGGGAAAAAGCAGTCTTGCCTCACACGGAGAACAACGAGCTAAGTGCTCGCCGCTGTTGTGGAGGAACGCAGTCATGGGCTAGTATTTCCTAGTATTTCCTAGTATTAGGAAACCACCTCATGGGTTCAGCAGGAGTCAAAGACCTTGTCTCATTTTAGGGAGCAAATCAGAAATCTTCACTCTTGCCCCTGTACACATCTGTGGTGTGCCCTCATCCATGAGCAGTTCTGCTCTTCCCACCTCGGAAAAGACATGCAGAACTGGAAGATGTTCAAAGAAGGATAACAAAGGTGATCCAAGGCATGGGATGGCTTACTTGTAAGCAAAAATTAATTAAGCCAGCTCTTTTAAGCTTCCCTGATTCCTCAGCCTGGGAGAGGATTGACTGAGGACATCTATGATAGAAGGCTATAAACTCATGTATGTCTTGGAGGGGGTGGTTATTCACTGTCTTTTCCAGGACAAAGCAAAGAAGCTGCCAAGGTCAACGTTCAGAATAACCAAGGGTGAGCAGTTCTTCCCATCAGGCGTAGTGAAGCCCTGGGACTCCTCACAAGCAGATGTGGTTGTTAAGAGTTTATATAGGCTCAAGTGGTGATTGAAGAAGTTTGCAGAAGGGAAATCCATCCTAGGTTATTAAACACAAAGCCACCAGGAAATTCCTGAGTCTCAAACCATTAGAGTTTGGGAGAACACTCTTGGGCATTTGTCCTGGTTTCGGCTGGGATAGAGTTAATTGTCTTCCTAGTAGCTGGTACAGTGCTGTGTTTTCAGTTCAGTATG
>JAVKLA010000024.1:4392957-4421922 GCA_034782735.1 Sagittarius serpentarius
CCTGCAGCTGTTTGGAGGAGCCAGCAGGCAGGAACATTAGTTTCGTTCCGATTTTATCCTTGGCCTCACATCTGAGACTTCAAGCAAGGATTCCAGTTGTGGGCAGACGCCCCATTTTGGTGTGCTCCAGACGCTACTCCCACAAAGACCAAGCAGTCCTTTACGTGGAGGCCAAAAACCCAGCCGTTGCCTGATAAAGCCTTTTCTGTCATGACTGGCTCTACCCAGGTTGAAACCGGGGACCTACAAGTGCAGGAAGGGCTCCCTATCCCCCCGCTACCTGGGCAGGCTGGAAGAGCTCCGCAAGCAGACGGCTGTACCCCGGTAAGCACAGTCGCAGCTGTGGTCCTCACTTTCCTTGGGGAGAGATGCTGGAGGTCTGGGACTGACCGTACCGTAAACTTTTCCTGCCCGATGCGAAGCCTGGAGTCGACGCCGTAAGCTTGGTCACCTGGTAGACCACAAACCTTTCTTTTTTCTTTTTTTCTTTTTTTTTTTTTCCTGGAGCGAAGTGATAAATTGTTCCCAGCCCAGCTGCCGGCTTCCTGCTGTATTTATTTGATTCTCGTTGGGGCCGGGGGATCAGAAGGGAAGGCACATGCTCATACAGGCAAATATAGGGAGATACTTAATTATTTTAATGAGTGGATTAGGGGAAGAGAGACCTCTACTGGCTCAGTGCGAAGAGCCGTCGCTGCCGAGGTCTGCTGCCGGTGGGATTTCTCTCTCCCCTTTCACTTCACCTACTTTGGGTATTTCCTCCTGGGTCGCAGGTAATTGCCAAGGAAAGCTAAGAAGCAACCTTTCACTTTTTCCCTTCTTTTTAAGAAATCCAGCACGTAGGGAGTCGCTCAGTTGCAATTGCTAGCCTGTGAGGTCATGACGGTGCTCAATGTTGTAAGTAAAGTAGCTTATTTCCCTTAGGCGGGGATGAACCTTGGGGCTGAAGCGTGGCAGAGAATTAGAGGCTTATCAGTACTGGAGGACAAGGCAGCAGGGTGTTTTCATCTACTCCGCTGATTTCAGTTGCCTTTTTTTCTCTTTCTGTTCTTCCTCCCAGCTGGCTGTGTAGTACTGCGGTGAGGATGGCTTCAGAAACCATCTCTCATGGGTCAGTGCTGCTTAACATCTTGCCTCTGCTGTCCGTCAGTTAGGTAGATGTTGACTCCTACCTGAGCCGTACCTGGGGTCGATAATCAGTGGATGCTTATCTTCCTGGGTTGGGGAAAAGTTAATACACAGGCTTTTTTTTTTTTCCTAGCAAAGCTATCTTTATCTGAGCGCAAGTAATGCAAAAGAGGGCTTGGTGTTTGCAAACAGGTGGAGCTGGGTGAGCCGTGGTTGTGCGCGGAGTATAAGGCCTTTAAGTCCTGAACTGCCAGTCTGGCTGAAAGCCATGGAGGCAGTAGTTTCACAGCTGAGGCTGTACTGCTCGAACGCCGGCTTAGGCATCCCCTTCCTTCCTCATTCAGCCCACTCATTCCTGCCCCTGGCGTTGCTGGTGAAGTGACACGAGGAACTGCATGAGGCAATGGATCTGGCAGAGCTTTTCCACCTTCCCTTCTTTGTTGTTGTTGTTTGGTTTGGTTTTTTTTTTCTTTTTCCCCAGCTGGATCTATTTCTGGTCTAGTTCATCACGCGACTGCACTAACAACCCGACCTGCACAGCGGGTGGGAATGAGCAAGCTGGCAGCACTACCGTGAAATGGCAGCCGGCGAGCTGGTAGTGTCTTCCCTGTGCTTTGCAGTAAAGCAAAAACTAAAGCCTTGTGTGGGACAACCGCCGTCCGCCCTACAGTGATGAGGCTTGCTAGAAGGTGCTGGGCAATCTCTGGTACTGCAGCCCAGAGCTCCGCCTTCCAGCTTTCGTCTCACGTCTCCGGCCATCGAAATCTGCTCCAGAAATGACCTGAGAGCTCCTTAGCTGGGGAAACAAAGGTTAGTGCCGATGGCCTGAAGTTTCCGGATTGTCTGCCAGGGGATCTCCGCCACAGAGGTATTACAGAGAGATCTGCTGAGTCACGTTCCTCCATCTTTTGTAGGGAACTACCCTGGTTACCTGGATAGAGAAAGGTGCAACAGTGGCTTGTGGAGCTGCAGGTCCTGCGTTCTTCATTGCCGTCCCTGTGAAATCCTAACCTGAAGTGAGAAGCTCCTGCGATCACCCCTGTCCCACGGCCAGGTCCATGCCTCCCTTGCGTACCCCACGGGTTGCGGTCCGTCTGTCTCCAGCTGTTGCCCTGGTCTGTGGTCTGTGCACGGCGTAGGATCACGGTGAAGGGGCTAGGGCAGGGCACCCAGGGCAGCCTTTTAGAGGCCCCTGAGGCAACGGACCTGTGAGAAGGTACAAGCTGTAGCTGTCGCCTGGTGGACAGCCCTTCCCTATCCATGTCTTTGGACAGCTCGGTGTAGGAGGTGCTCTCAGGGTACCTTTCCCAACAGATGTCTGCAGAAAAAGCACTTGCTTTCTTTCAAAAGTCACTGGAAGAAGAAGTGGCTCCACAGCCACCTTTTATGCCCTTTCCTTCCACTGTCCCCATCTGTTCCCCTTTTACCAGTCCCTGAGCGGTGAGAGCACCCACTATTTTGGAGACATCATCTACCTCTTCTGCCTCGGGGGACCAAAGTTTCTCTTCTCTTTGGAGAGTGTCCTGGGTACTGCACTCTTGGCTTGCCTGGGTCCTACTGTCCTTGCGGGCTGTGCCATCCTCCAAAAAAGAGTGCAAGATCCACTCTGTATTGTCCAGAATTCTTTCAGGCAGGAGCTGGAACATGGGGTTCCTCGTTGTTAGCCGAGCGTCCCAGATGCTGAGCACAGAAGCCCACTAGGGTTTTTTGTCTTTCTTCCCTTTCATCCTTCCTCTCTCTTTCCGGAGCTTTGAGGTCCCAGTGGAAAGAAAAGCTTGACAGACCTGATCAGTTCAGGTCCTAGGGGGTGGAAGGCTCCAAGCCCAGCTAACCTCACCGTAGCAGGTTAAGCCCTCTGCTATGCTCATTTAAAACCTGACCTAAAAGCATGCCCCTGCTTTCTAGAGCTTACTGCACATCACTCCCTCCTGATGCCATTTACCGCCCCGTCTAACCTGCATTTGTACTGCCCCATTTACTTGAAATAGCTCTCGGTGCCACCACGTCACGTCCTACCTGTCACTCTCACCTTAATGTGTGGCTCTGGTCTGAAAACAACGATACTGTTGGTATTTTACTTAGCTAATCTGTTCAGCACAAATACGGACGAGGGTCTCTGGGATCTCTTCTTGGGCAGCAATGGAGCAGTTTGCATGTCCCTCATTCATACCCAGCGGCTAGCGAGGGCTTTGCTGGCTGACCATGTTGTGAAGGTGGTTTAATGGGATTTAAGGAATCGCTGCTACTTCTGACAGAAACCTGCCCTGTGTTTCTGATCTCAGTGGTCTGGAATAGGAGAGTCGCATCAAGCTCGTGCCTTTTGCCTTTATGTTCCAGGTGCTCAGTGGCTTGAACGTCTCCTGTCTATAAAAAAGTCTGAATTCCAATCTGAGGATCGTATTCAAAATCCCTGCTTTTCAGCTAGAATCATAGAATCACAGAATGGTTTGGGTCAGAAGGGACCTTTAAAGGCCATCTAGTCCAACCCCTCTGCAGTGAGCAGGGACACCTTCAACTAGATCAGGTCGCTCAGAGCCCCGTCCAGCCTGGCCTTGAGTATTTCCAGGGATGGGGCACCTACACACTCCCTGGGCAACCTGTGCCAGCGTCTCACCACCCTCACTGTAAAAAAATTCAGATCCAGGGGAACTTGTAAGCTTGTCTCTCCAGGAGACAGAGGGTTGCTCAAGGACCAGTCCAAGACCAAATAGCAAAAAATTCCCCAAGGAGAATCACAGACGTACTTCTTTCTGCTCTCCGTTTCAGGTATGCTTCCTGGTGCTGATTTCTCTAGCAAACGTCCAGAAGCACCTTAAAAATAAAACGCCAAAGTGAAACAAGCCACTGAACGCGCAGACCTTCTCTGGTCAAGAGGAGGAGAGCAGGCAAGCAAACCACATGTGACAGATGTTAGGCATGTTGCTGAATGCGGTTCTGGAAGCTGCTCAGATGCTGTGGTCAGGTGGGTGGTATTACAAACCTATCTATCTGGGCTAGAAAAGAGAAACATTTTTCTAGTAAATGAAACGTATCTGGTAAAGAAAGCACTGAGAGGTAATAAACATGCAGCAGAGAGCTGCTGTTTGGGGAAACGCTTTTTGGGGTGAAGCTGCGTCGTCCTGGTGCTTCCCAAGTAAGCGCCCCGTCGCTTCAGAGTTAGGAAGGGCGGGATGCGCTCGTGGCAGCGCTACTGAGGCTGGAAACAGGCACGTGAACGACAGACCTGCTGTACCTCAGAGTACAGACCGGGCCCTACTGTCACGACAGCCTGCGTTTAACCGAACAGCCAGATACTTCTGAGTGTGGGCTTTTTTTTTTTTTCTCCCCCAGTTCCTGGATGTCCTGCATGGTTTTTTCCGTGAAGCCCCGCAGGAGTGTTGTGAATACGCGCGCTGAGTAAGAGCGCTTTGTGCTCGCTCTTCAGTTTGTCGCTTCATCGGCTAAACAGTTCAGCGCGCTGAATTCCTCTTTCTGTAGACTCTGTGTGCCTCTTTAAAAAAGAATTAAAAAGGGGTTTGGTGAGCCAACATTTTGTAACTGTGGAGAAATTATGGTGGGTAAAACTGACGCACAGATTAGTGCGTTGTCTGATGAGATGAAAAACTGTGATGTTCCAGAAATCCCTTGGGCGTTAGGCCTTCCCTGGTACACTCTCAGCGTCGAGGATGCTGTGATGCTCCCTGGGAAAGCTCTGTAAACCAAAACCGGTCTCTGTTCCCCTTGGCCCACTGAGAACATGACCGCAATACTTTGAACTCGGCTTATAAACCTCTGTGGCAAGGAGGCTCTTCATGAGGGCACTTATTTGCAGAACACAGCTCCTAAGGAACCGTACGGGAAGGCAGTCGCTGTTTCAGGTACACTGTAAGAAAGGGTGGGGAGAGTCCAGGGAGAGGGGTGGGGGGACCGAATGGATTTGAAGTCTGTGATCAAACGCAAATAATTTGGGGGGAACAGTGAACAAAGCCAGGGTAGGGAAGTTACAAAAAAACATTTGAAATATAAATAGATTTTTTTTTTTCTTTTGGTTTGCATTGTTTTTGAAGCCTGGTAAGTGTTTTCTCATATATGACAAAGCCCTTTTCAGTCATATAAGACAGCACACGGGATGATGGAGTTTTCCAGGCTGCCAGAGTGTCTCTCTGTCTGGAGACAGACAATTTATTGTCACATATCACCTTTCAGTAATACATGATGGCAGCCCAGGGTGGCAATCTCAACAGACCCAAAGAAACTGAGGACACCTGGATTATGCTGAAGAATCTGAACGTCGTTTTCTGCTTTTTTACACCAGCCACAAAGAAATACAGCATTTCTTGGGACAGGTGAGGGGCAAAAAAGCAGTTTTCACTTTTTCATTAGTACCCCACCCGAGGCTGGATGCCTGTAATTTTACAGGGATACTCAGAATTGACAGATGGCCATCGCTATTTTCTGTGGGATCTCAGTGGAGGTAGATAAGACTCCGTCTTTAATCTACACTGAAATGGATTGTAAGTGACAAATGGGCTTTTCCAAAGAAAGTGTAAAGGTTTTCCTACTTTAAGAAAAATTATAAACCGCCGGCCCTTTCCCCTTCCCCCCCCCCCCCCTTCCCTCACATTTGGGTTGCTTATCTCTGCAGTCTGGGCCAAGGGCCCATCCGAAGACTTGCAGGAGCTCCGGCCAAGGCTGGGGAGGCCAGTGATTCTCTACTTCACTGCAATTTGTTGCCTCTTTGAAGAGCAGCTGTTGCCTTTGAAGTGAACTTTTCTGGGCAAATGAGTATCAACGGATAGGGTGAGATTTTGGCTGCAGACAGGCAGCAGCAAATTCCCTTCACAGAGGGGACTCGGCTGGCAGAAGGCTTGCAAGACGGAGGTTCAGCTGCTCCACCAGCCCCTTCTCGCTGAAAATACGCAACAAGTGGGGATGAAGCAGAGGCATAACAGAACTGCTCTGTGTTAACCTCCTCCTGGCCTGAAGTCCTTGGGAAGGGTCAAGCTTGCCGCCCGGCCTGGCACCAACCCCTCAGTCTTTTTGCTACCCCTCCGAGCTGATCTGGAGCTCAGGTAAAGGCAGAGTTTCAAGTCTAGGCTAATCTGCCTCCAGCATAGGATGGGATGGCGTGTTGCGTAGGTTTTGTCTGTGTTAGAGCAAGCTTATTGGGTAGGGCTGAATCATTCCAGAGAAGCAGAGAGTCCTGCAGATGCTCAAATGTCTTTTTATTACTCTTCTGCCACCTTTTGTTCCTTGTCTTTTTTGGCTGGCTCATCCAGTATGTCTTTTTACTCTCTGCAATATGTCCTTATTTTTTCTACACTTTTCCTCCAACCTGCAACTGACCTCTAAATCCAAAACCACTCTTGCTGGCGGCTCGTGCTAATATTCGGGGCTGTTCCCTGTCACTCCTGAGGATCCGGCATGTGTCCCTCCTGGCACCTGAGTGGCTGCCTCTGGCTGGGAGGGAGGTGGTGGGCGCCACCACGGCAGGTAAATCTAAAGACTGGGAGCCAGAGCCTGACTTTTCACGTTAGGTGCCTAAACCCCAACTGTCTGCCCTTAAAACTCTGGGTCATCTGTCACCCATATCTGAAGGTGCCTTGAGTTCACCAGTACCTGCTTTACGTGTGATGGTGCTTGGGTGTCAAGGTCTGCCCAGAAGTACCGAGCTTGGCTGGCTCGCTCCCGTGAGATCCTCCTGCAGGTAACCCTCCGTGTCACTCCTGGGAGGTGCTGGACCCGGCAGGCACGCTATCTGCACCCAGCTATTGGAGACTCGTGGGGTGCTGCCACTGCTGGCCCCCTCCTCCTCAAAGAGAGCACGCAGGGCTGGCTGCCTGCCCGCACGGAGACATCTTTCTACAGGCCTGAATGGTGAAGCAGGCAGGGTGACAGGCATGCCTTTCTCGTCAGGGTTTCTCTTTCGCCCAGGTCAGGCGGCTTCGTCCTCCCTGTGTTTCGGCTTTGCAGCTGCCACTGTAGGCATGTAATTCCCCTTACGAATTACAGTGAGAGTCTAGGTAGCTGGTTCAGGCATTGGAAATACTACGAGGGGGCCAAAGAATGAGAATTTGGACACTTGGGCAGGCAAAGTGTCACTCAATTATTTGGCTCAGTAGGATCATAAATTACTGAAAACATGGCTCTATAATACAAACTGTGAGGCGCGTTTGGTTATGGATGTATATGGCTGTGTATCATACATTTTGCTGTGCACGACAGCCCTTTGGAAAGCGAAACCTGGAACCTGCCTGGTGGCTCTGCTGATTTTTGGGTTTGCTTTGTACAGGGCGATTGCTAAAACGGATTTGTTTGTGGAGGTCAAGCAGTTCACACAACTGTGTTTTTCTGCAGCGTTTCACAAGCAGTGGACTAACAGATAAACAAAGCAGTCTTCATGACCACTCAAATCTGTCTTGACTAAGCACACCAGTGCTGAATAAAGTATATACGTATTGTTTTCAGGCAGCTGTAATCCCTTTGCAGACTTTAGGGTAATTTAATCTTTTGACATGACTATGCAACTCCTGTTATTTTTAGGCACGTACATTAAGAGAAGAAAAGGTCCATTTAATCTGAAAACACATTAGCAAGTTTTCCTGCTTTCACAAATCTGAACCAGGTACCGCAGGGAATAAACTGAAAGTCGTTAACATATGATTGCTATTTGATGGCCAGAATGAAGCGGTTTCATACCCACTCCTTACCGGCAGGTACTGTAAAGCCAGTTGCTGCTCTTGAAGATCGCGTCAGCAAAGATGAAAAACTCATTGCCAGTTGTGCAAAATCATACCCAGGTTCTTTGCTGATACCAGCCGTCTGCAGTCTGGATGTGCAGTGGACCGCTGGGCATGTGGATGAGCCGGTGGGGATGAGGGGAGGGCCTGAAGGCCTCTCACGCTGATGATGAAGGTGGTGTGTTAGTGCCCTCCCCGGTGGTGCCTGAGGATGCTGAACTCGGCTGGCTCCCCTCCCTGGTGTTGCAGCCCAGGTGACGGTCGCCGCCTGCTCTCCTGCTCTCCTCCTCCTCCCAGCCTCCTGAGTCACTCAGGACAAGTGACAATGGAGCCTGTCAGGCTACAGGATGAAACCGGTGGCTGTGAGTGCGGCCCAGGTGCTGGAGCTGAGGCTCCAAGTCCCCTCTTTGGCACAGCAAGGAGCTCCTGTATCCCTCACCATGGTCCCTGTGCAAAGCCATTTCCCTCCCCACCTCTGAAGGGGAGCTGGGGTTACTAAAATCAAAGCAGTTTCCTGAAGGAGGCGAGGACGTGGTTTTCATCACACGTCCCAACACCTGTTGGATAATGCTGCTAGGAATTTTCAGAAGGAAGCTAAGAAGGATGTTGTTCAGGCCTCCACAGACTCTTCCAGGCTTAGCTTGGGTGGGAAGGTGAAGTTACGCGTGGCAGGCTTTGCTCATGACCATCCTCTTTGAGCATGAAATGGGGGGAGGTAAATGCAAGGGACAAAGTGAGAAAAAAACCCCTTAAACTTCTGCATTTCCTGGGGTGGACTGTTGCAGCTAGCAGGAGATTGTTGATGGTTTGTTGAAAAGCCTCGTTAGCTGTGTTTGCTTTGGATACCACAAGTCACTGGGTCACGACGGGGACTGTGAGTCACGCTCCTCCTCGCAGTGGAAAACACGGATTCATCACCGTGGTGCTGGGCTCCTTGCTCAGGCGCCCGGCAGGGCGGGCTGCCCCTTGGGAAAACGGGAAGGTGGCACAAGGCAGGAAGCATGGAGGCCTTCCCCTCCAAAGAGTGTAGGAACGTGTTTCCGAAGTGCATTTTGCTCCTCAGGCGTCCGTCCTTGGTTCTGGGGAGAGCTTTGCTGGAGCTTCAGAAAAGTGGCATGCTGGCGTTCACGACTTCTCGTGTGCTTGTGTTGCAGAGGATACAGGGCTCTGTTTTTGTGCCTCTTGCCTGTGTTTTGCCTGCATGCTGCAGGGCCTTGAATGCATTTTTAGGATTTTACATCCTGGGGAGCTCAAAGCATTGAAGTCGCACCTTCTGCGGTCTCAAGCGGGAGTTTAGAGCAGGCTGGTCATGACGACGTTCCCTCCGCTGCCTCTTCCTTTGGCAGAACGAAACTGGGTGGTGGTTTCATTCAGTATACAGAGGAGCGATGCCTTTGTCAGCGAGAGATGTCGCAGCTCTCTTTCTTTCACTTACACAGAGAAGCCCTCGGGTAGAAGAGAAGAATAATGCCAGTAGCCATCAGAGGCACTGGAGGGCTAGCGCTCAGGTCAGCGTGGACATACCCTGCCAGGATACTAGTTCTGATTTTGCCCCTGAATGCGAATGCACAGAGCACGCAAACCACCTTTGTTTCTTGCTTTTCCTCGGACCGCTCCAGATTTAACCCTTCATTTTCTTTTTGCTGGAAGCATAGACCTGCGATGGCTCCAGACACGAGTGTGGGCACAGGCTGTCATGGGGCGTCCCTAGCAGGGGAGAAGGACATCTGCTTTAGGCGGTGGCAAGCCGTTAACTCCTTCCTTTACATCGGGGCAAGAAATTCTTTCCTTGCTGAGGGACAAATAAGTCTTTTGAGCACCTTTGGTCTGCCGCACATTAACACATGCCTCAGTGTTACCCAGTCATTGGTGGAATAATAATAATGCGGTTACAGGCCATCTGAAATGAAGCTGTGGGCCGTAGCTGTCCCCATGGGCTGCAGGCTCCTGCCTCCTGTGAAAGAGCATGGGGCTAGTAAAGAGGCTGTGTGTGGTAAGAGAATAGGTGTATTTAAGGAAATGGGGTTTAAATGAGAATTTAATTACTCATTTTTGGCCTCGTATCTGAGCAAGAATAACATGAAAACCTGAAATTAAGCACTTGTTGCATTCCAATACAGGGAAGAATGCCTCCAGTATTTGAAAATAATTCGAAGATAAATAGAATTAATACTTAACATATAAAAGAGGCAGCTAATGTTTTGACAGACAAGCCTCCTCCTCAGAGCCAAGAACATGCATTACCTAAAGGAGGAAAATCCTCATTTGTACTGAAGGTTGCCAGGAGTCATAATTAAAGAACAAAATTAGTCGAGGCGAGGATGGAATGAAGACTAAAAAGATTGTTGCTTCTTAGATAACCGTGCAGGCGTTGCAGAAGGAGCACACACAGTTTCGATGATTTTTTTTTTTTTCCTTGATCTGTCCCTGTGTCCGTCTAAACATTCACTGCAGGTTCCCTTACACTGAAAACAAAAATAGAAATAGAAACATCCCACTGAGCAAGTTGTTCTGCCGTAGGTGGAAATAAGCCCTCTTGCCCTCTGTCGTGTAGAGTCTCTGCTGTCTAATTAGAGGCGAGGTGGCTTTTTGCTGGTTTAGTGAGGCCATCACTGGGGGCATCATTAAACTTCCTTTTCTCTCCTTTGCCATCCGCTTGCACAAAGTCCGAGGGTTTGTACTAACTTGGATACAACCGCCTCTCTGTCACATTTGATGGAAATTTCCTAAGCAGCTGAAAAACTCCTGGGAGGGCGAAGGGGAAGGGCAGATAACCGGAGACATACGGACCCACCCACACACTGTATGGTTGCATAAGGCTCATTTCTGCAGGGAACTAGCCTGAAATTTTGCAGAAGATTGGACCCGTTTGTAGGAGATTTGTTATTCTGGTATTATTAGTGCAGCACACCGGCAGCGGTTACCCAGATGTTCCCAAAAGGCAGGCAAGAGTAGATAACAGTGGTGCCATGGCCAGAGAAAGGGTTAACTGGAAAGGAAAAACTGAGGTATTTTTCTGTCGGAGAAAAACAGTGTCTCACTTGGATATATAAAACACGCAGCCTTCTCCACCTTACGGGCCTTTCATAGCGGCAAATGTGTAAATCTTTTCTTCCAGAAAGGGATCCAGATGCTCACTTACTTTAATTCGAGTGAAGATAAAATGGCCAAATCTTCTCTGCCTAGAACATCTGCAGAAATGCCACTGAGGGATTTTGGGTTGTTGTTTTAGATAGAAAATTGCAGAGGTCCTCCCACTTTTTTCCTCTTCCGAGGCTGGACCAAAAATACATTCAGCAGTCATAAACTGTAGCATATTAATAGAAAGATTTTCTCTATAACATGTCCACTACTCCTAGAGGCAGGTTTATACCTTATAACCCACCCTTTCAAAGGCTGAGGTCGCCACCAAACATGTCAGCCCGCCGGGATATCATAACACTTAAATTACGTAATCGATAGCACATGTTTTCTTCCTTTCTTTACCAATTAATGGATTTTTAAAGTAGAGAGCTTGGTTTATATTGTTCCAGTCATGTTGGATGGGGAGACCTGTCACAAGGAGGATTAAGCAAAAAAGCAGTTTTCAAATAGTCAGTAGAAGGCTGGTGTTTAAGGCGCTCACATCAATTCTTTCTCGCGCAGCGTTCAGCAAGTGCACAGGAGCATCAGCTGTACTGCCAGTTCTGCTCCATGCCTTCTGACAATTTTATTAATTCTTCAGAAAAATGAATGTATGTACTACCAGAAGATATTCCAGCTTTTTTTTTTCACTTCACCTCAGATTTTTAACTTGTTTCCATGCCAGTGTACTTCTCCTCATAAAACCATCTTCTTATCCTTTACCTCCTCCGTTCTTCTTGCAGATTCTGATCAGAACATTCTTCTAATTTCAAATGGGATTAGGGCCAGAGGATGAGATAGTGAGTGATTTATATCAGTTGATGGGATATTGCCTGCTCTTACCACCATGTTTTTGTATAAAGTAGGTATTTCTTTGTCCAGGTAATGCGAGTTTGCACCTCGCTCAGCTCTTTACACCAATTATTCTTCCTATCTGTTTACTTACTGAAGTATAGGTATTTTGGGGTGAATTGTGAAACTCAGTGGTCGCTTGTAAGGATAGTCCCACTGAGTTACTAGGCATACTTACTTGCACAGGGGCTTACCAGTGCAGCTTGGCTTAATTTCTGTTTGCTTGCAATAAATATCCAGAGCAGCGTAAGCAATATTTCATGGTGTTGATACCTGATCGCATCACATGAAAACACATTTTTAAAAGTGCATAGGAAAAAGAGTCAGGCACAAGCTCATCTTCATTCTGGGTTTCCTAACTGTTGCAGGCTCGGCGCTGTCACCTTTGCTTTCTGCTTAGGAATTCTTGGATATACAGTTAATGTTCTTAAATTTAAAAAAGCGAAAGAGAAACCAGACTCCCCAAAGCAAACCGTTCCTGGGTTTGTGCTATGTGAAGGACCTTCCCGAGTCCCAGGCTGGTTCGTCAGCAAGTTTCCCAGAACATATTTCCTAAGGCAGCCAGAGAGGCATCAGGAGCAGGTTTCTCCAGGCTAACCCCTTTCTGGAGCGAGCCCTTGAAGGAAACCTACGCCCCGGTAGGTTTTGCTGTCAGTGGAGGTGAGACTCAAGGAACCCGTTCTCGTTCCAGAGGGACATGTACTCTTAAGGAATAGTCCCATTCCTTTTGCATTCTTGTAGCTATTGTGGACCACCGTTAATGGAAGATACGCTGTACAATGCTTGCCAAAACCAGAGGCTAAGCGTATGAGTAGGAAGGAGGTTAGCGGGCTTGGAGGCATGGCTTCACTAGCGATGGCTGGCTGGCAGCAACCGACCTTTTGTGAGCTAGAAGCTTTTGGAGAGCCCACATCTTGGGCAGACACTCCCCTCTCAGTCTGTCGATTGTTTCCCCCATCACCTGATTCAAATGAGGCTTCTCCTTTCTTTCCGTCATGGTCCAGGCTCATGGGTGAAGCACACAGGTGGAGTTTTCAAACCCTAAAAAGTCTCCCCTGAGCCTGCACAGACTGAGGTTTCTGGGAAGCTTATAATGTGGCTGATTTGGTCAAAAGCACAGAGGGCAGCAGGAGGCCCAGGTTTGACTGCACAAATGCCATATTCCTTTTCCAGTGTGCGGAGCCGTTACAGGGTCCCCCAAACAGCTCTTTTCATAGGTATAGTCTGTAACAGGGGCAAACTGTGTTTTTCCCCTAGCCTTGTGCTGAGAAGTGACTGAACCGTTTTGCTGAAGCTTTCCCAAAAACCACTTAGCCTGGGGCAGACAGCACGCATGGAAAAAATCCAGCCCAAACAGCTGAAATTTGGCAAAGCTGAATGCAAACTGAAACCCATTCTTCTCATGGAAAAGTGTTGGGTGACCTCTGATAGGCAGAGTCCCCCGCTCCACCTCGCTGAGACACATAGGCAAAGTATGCAGCTTACCACCTGCGCTCGTCAGCTTGGGTGTATGTACTCCGAACAGCGAATTTTATGTACAAAAAAATACACCCTTCTCTATATACATGCTGCATAGCTCCCCGCTATGCAGGATTCCTGGCCGCAGATCAGTTACATCACTCCCCTGATGTCATCCTGGCATATACCACCTCCAGCATTCTTCTCTGCCCGGGCGAACGGTATAGTCCGAGACTGTTTCTTTTTTTCTTTCTTTCTTTCTTTCTTTCTTTTTTTTTCTTCCCCCTGTTTTGTTGCTGCCACTGCAGAAAATCAAAGGCAGCCTCACACATTTGTCTCTGTTTTTCATTTTGTTTTGCTACAGAAGTTAAAAAGGAAAGCTTTGGAAGGACTTTCTTCAGCACAAGTGAGGAAGCAGCTGTTTACCATGAAAAAAGCCCATAAGTTTGCACTTCCTGAGCTAGGAAATAGCTGCCGTCGCCACCACTACGGTTTCTTTAGACATTTCTTGTGGCCTGGGAGATGACTTGCTCCGACACGGTGGCACACAAGGCTGGAGGACGACACCGGGGTGGGGATGGGAGACAAGGCAAAGTCATGTGGCTGTGACTCACTGGAAGTTATTTTTCAAAACCTTTACTGAGACCGTATGTCCAACAGTCCGTGCCAAGCCCTGTAAGAACCCTACCCTGTGTTATAGTTTCCTTGAAAGAAGAGTGGAAGGAGCAAAGGCTGCAGGAAGGTCGGTCGGAAAAGCCTGTGAGACCGGCGGTTGTGCCACGAGGATGGGACGTTTTGCTCTTTGTGCGGAATTCAAGAGAGCAAAACCACTGCGATCCACTATCAGTGCTGGCAAACAATTAAAAACTGTCTGCGTCCCTTTTCTAGATAAATGGTCCGCAGCAAAGGTGCCACAGGTGACCCTTGCACTGCACGTGCTCAGGCAGAAGGTCCCCGCGGGAGGTTTGGCAGGACCTCCTGCAGTCAGGGGCAAGCCATTCTGGGAAATGGGCTTTACAAACATTTCCTCCTCTTTGCACAAGCAGAAACACAACAAGACCGGAAGGGTTGCTCTCGTTTCCCAATTTATGCCCGCTTGCTTCCCCATCTGGGCATCAGCGCTGATGGGCTCCCACGCCACTCGGCCGGTGCTCAGTGGGCTGTGGCAGCGTTACACGGGGCGGTGTTGAGCAGGCACCCACCCGGAGGGTGGGTAAGAAGGTTGATCGTAGCAGTAACTGGCTCTCTCGCTGTTAGCCCATGATAGTGAGAGACAGGCACATCAGTCGTGACAGACAGATCAGACCTTTTTGGTGCCTGGGGCATTCACTTGCTGTGATTTTGCAACAGGCGTTGCTTCGCTTCATGTGCTCATCCTCATGACGGCCCTTTGAGGTCTTTATTTATAATGCAGGTGTACCGCAAAACATAACCATTTGCCCCAGGTGGTTGGGAGCCGGTTGCCTGCAATACTGCCTGGTCCGGAGAGAAGGATCGTCCCCTTCTCTCACCGTGGTCAGAGCGTGCTCTGCAGCATGGCCTCCCCACAGCTGCCCAGGGTGGTCCCATCAGCCCCGCCTCGGGCGACATGGCCTCTTTCCTCGTCCTGGGCCAGTGCCACTGCTGAAGTGGGACTGTAGGAGACGACTGGTCAGGGAGGCTGGGGCAGGCGGTACATACCTGCACTTGGCACGTACGGCCTCATGCCACGGGTCTCCAAGCCGTGAAACCCGTGTCGAGAGCTGTGTAGGCATTTCAGGTGTCTCCATGTATCATGTTCTCTGTGTGACCTCCACACAGTGACGCGTTGTGGCCCTGTACGGGGATGGGGAAGGCAGGCACCTGCCTCAGCGGTGCGGGACCTGCTCTGAGGGCCAAAGACCTGTTGCCCGTAGGTTATTTTCGAGGCTGTGGAAGAAAGGTGTTGCTGGACGAGGATTTGAGGGCCAGTCTTACCTGCCCTAGGCTGGTGTTTTACCTATAGCCCGTTCTTCCGTCTTACAAGCGAGACGCCTCTGCATGCAGCAGGGTATGACAGAAAAGGGGATATAGGCACATGTCTCAGAGACATGGTTTGGTGTAGTCTCATTTAGTAACTCCACTACTGCCACACCTGGAAGCAGGAAAGAAAAAAGAACCAGCTGTTGTTTTATCTCACTTTTCTCCTGCTCTGCCCGTGGCTTTCCTCAGCAGACGCTCCCTGCACGCCAGGCTCAGCAGGCGCGTTTCACCTTGAGGTCCAGTGACCCACCTGGTGGGGAAAACACTTGCCATTTTCCACGGAAAACGCGGTAGCAGTGCTAGGCAGAGACTGCCACAAAAGCGTCATTGAGGGGCTTGGGATCGCTGTCCCTGTCGCGCTAGGGCAGCACACAGGGGTGAAGACCGTCACCTGTGCAGTGGTGCAGATCAGCCAGGCCCCTGCAGCCGACATGAGCCGTGCTGGCTTGCACCAGCTCAAAGTCCACCCCTGGAAGCAGGACGTACTTTTAACATCCTTCCCGCCATCGCTTGCACAAGGCACTGAGACACGCCGTGGGAGGACCGTAGGCGCCTGCGAGCAGCACGGCCAGCGCGACACTTCATTTCCGCTTCCACTTCATTTCCCTCTTAGCAAGGAAACCTTTCTCTTGAAACTGAAGTTTCACAGTGAATGTACCTTTGCTGCGATAAGGTTTGCGGGAGGATTTTGTTTCATATAGTGCTGAAAACACAGCTAGCTGAGCATATTTCTGAGTATTTCCTTTCTCTCTTCGGTGGGGACAAGGAGGTCAAGTGTTGTATGTGGAAAAGAAACATAATGTGGTGACTGTTTTTCCCCCCAGAAGGTCCTGGTGACAAGTCCTTGAAGGACACGGAAGTAACTGCATGCCAAGGGAACCCAGGAGACCAGGTTTGGGAAATCTAACCCAGAAGCCTTTTCTGGAGAAAGGGGAGAATGCAGGAAGGAAAAGCTTTTACATAGGAAGTAACAAATTAGCAGGACCAGAAGACTGTCTGGAGGGAGGGGGGAAGCCAGGGGGTGGCTGGTGCATTTACAAGCTGCTCTGAACAAGGTGCTGAACTTCCCGGGAAGCCGTTTGGGGTCAGCCAGTGATCCCGTCACTGCCGTGCCTCCGGCTCAGAGACAGCCTGGGAGCACAAGGGATGATGCCCTTTCCCTGTGGGCAGTTCACGCGCTCCCTGGCTGGCCGGCCAGGTTACAGTGCTGGCTAATTGGGATGAGAAGTAGTTTCCTCCTTCGTTTCCCCTCCCCACACGCTTGCAGCGAGGGTGGAAGTAGGGTGCTGGAGTCCTTCCTTTCTTCTCAGGGCTGGGATCCTGGACCCGCTGCCTCGGGCTGAGCCCCTACGGCCTTGGATGGAGAAGTAGCCGGCGACAAATGAGGAAGCGGTGGGTTGAGCAAAAACCTTGCGCTATAGAAATCTTTTTTCCAGAAAACCGGGGAAGGGGGTGGGGCGGGGGCGGCAGGACACCATCGCCCCCACCCCCCCCACCCCCCCGCCCCCTGCAACGTATTTTCATTGTGATGCAAATATCTTCACGTAATTTGGGTCAGGTTCAGGTTCACCCAGTTCTTGTGGCTAGAACTGAAACCAGGATGTCTTCACTTTTGCTCACAGCTCTCGATGCTCTCCTTTCTTGCTCTGCGATCCCAGAGCTTGTTTTGCAACGGGGCTTCTTCCACGTCCCTAGAGAGGTGTCGTTTGCTGGAGCACATCACCAGCCTTAGTCGGCTAGGCGGTCGCCGTGCTCCTCTCCTCCTCTCTGGTGGCTTTTTTTTGCTCCGAACGGCTTTTTTTTCTCCAGAAAGGACTGGTGGGATGTGTCTGGGAGCACAGGGGTGTGCTATGATGCTATGAGGTTTTGAAAACTGGTTTCATTCAATCAGAGTCGCTCACACTAAAGTTAGACGGACACCATCTGCAGCGCCTGCAAGAAACCAGCGCCACAGCACCAGACTGCAATTGCCGAGACACTGCCCCGTACAGCAGTCCGGACAGCTTTGAAAATAGCGGCTTTACTTCTGGGAAACACGATGTACAGATTTGAACAGGAAATTTACTGCCTTCTTGCACAAAACTTGACTTCTCCTCACCCCCTGCTTGCAGTGAGCCTGTAAATGTTTAAGTCACCTCACGGTTATCCTGTGTGGGGTCTTTGTTCCTCGCCTCTCCCACTTATGTTGACCTAGCCCCGCTTCTCTCACCGCACAGCCGGCATTAAACTCTGGGGGCACAGGGCAAAGGCAGGGCTTGGTCACTTCTCGCCTGCCCTCCTTGGAGGGGCTGACTTTTGCTGCTGTCTAATGTGGATTAGTGGGGCTCCCCTCCAGTTTCAGGCCCTGGGCAGCCACCTTAGTTGCTCTCTCCTAAATCTAATTCTGTTTCACTTTGTCCAGATTATAATGCTCCCTGGAATTCATTTTAAATGCAGAGCAGGGTCAGGGGAGGCTCCAGGGGCAGCTCGGATGCTGTTAGGGCTAGGGCTGTGCTAAAGGCACTTCAGCCCTGTTTTGTAGAATTGGCTGTTAAAATCACAGCCGTTTCCTGAGCTGGCTGTTAAAAAATCACCTTCAGCAAGCTCAGCTCCCTGCAGCTGCTGCCATCTCTCCCGGTGCCCAGGCTCCCAGGCTGGGCTCTGTGAGTGACTCCTCCTACCACCCACGCCGGCTCAGATGTGGAGGACCCAGCCCTTGCTAGTTCTCCATCCTGGCCCTATCCCTCCATGATTCCTGGCCCTGGCCCTGACCCAGCTGGCAGCTCAACCCCCCTGGGTTCAACGCTCATCGAGCCATTTTGGTACACTGAGTGGGGATGGAGCGCGGTGGAAGGGGCGGAAACCTCAAAGTCTCACATTTCGAAATCACCTCTTGCCTTGAAGGATCTGATCCTGCTTTACGGACTCGCACACTCCTGTAAGGCAGTTTGGTTTCCTTGCACTTAAATGCAGCTGCTTCTGGTGCGAAGTAAGGCAGCTGCTTTACACTGCACAGGAGAACACTTTGGCAAAGGTAGACCTGATGGTTGTGCTTGGCTGAATCTGCAGAGGGTATTTAGGTACAGGGAGTATAATTATTGGAGTTTGGCCAGCACGTTGGGAGAAAACACCTGTACTCTTGTGACGTGTGCCGCGAGATAATAATTTGCAGCAAAGGAAAGCGTCAGTGTTAGGTAGGTCACCATTCTGGATGTGCAGTGTCATGAGTAACGTTCTGCCCTCTCCGT
The DNA here is from genome assembly GCA_034782735.1 of Sagittarius serpentarius. Lineage (NCBI taxonomy): Eukaryota > Metazoa > Chordata > Aves > Accipitriformes > Sagittariidae > Sagittarius > Sagittarius serpentarius. The sequence goes on from JAVKLA010000024.1 coordinate 4,411,466, forward strand.
CCATAGGGAATGGAGTTTTTATTCCTTGTGCATGTCAGTTGCATGAGCCAACCATTTCCCTTAACAGGGACTCACAGAAAGAGGTAGTGGTCTACTCTAATTTTGTAGCGTCCATGGGGAAGCTGTGGGTAAGTTCACCTGAAATAAGTCTGGTTTCGTGGGCTTTTGTTTCACATATAATTACAGAAAAAAGCAAAACTGGAATCTTGGATCTGTACAGCCTGAAACAGTAGGCATGGAGGAATAAGGGTTTCTTCATTGGGACTGGCTCTCTTCCATCCTGCCCCAGCTGAGGCCCTAGGAGGTAAGGGGCTGAGTTTGGGTTTTGAGGTGGCAGTGCTCAAGATCCTGAGGTTCTAGTGGATGTGGGGCGAGACGAGCTGGTCCCCTGGCCAACCTGAGGCTGAAGTCATGACAACAGCTTCTTTGGTTTCTCTGTTGTTTTGTATCATCCCTAGCCCTTACGCAGTCCCAAACCCAACTGATGTGAGAACTTTGCCTTGTTGACCATCTGTGGCCCTTCGCAGTTATTTTCAGGTCCCTTAGAGATGAACATTAAAAGCTTATCGGAGAGGAAAAGAAGAAAATCATTTTCATGTTATGTTTTTGCAGTGACCAGCCTGAGAGGTGGTGAGATCTGTAACCTAACTCATACAGATGTGACTCACTTCACAGTACAAATGATAAATGAGTGCAGCTGATATCGATCCCAAATTTGACATCCTTTTGGGCAGCTTCAGGATTAGCTTTGCCTGACAGCATTCATTCTTGGAGCTGGACTCCTTCTCAAGGTGTACAAAATCATTAAATGATCTGCTAATAAGTGGAGAAAAAAAAAGGAAAAAAACCCTCCTCCAGGCTCACTGCCATCACTAAGAAAGCAATTAGCTTTTGGACTGGACCACAGAATTGCTGTGCGAATGAGTGACTGACTTTTTCTTAAGGAGGAGGAGGTGCTGTGTTACTCGGAGGGCATGAGGATGCTACAGAAAGTGGCTCTAGTTCTTGGAAACAGCACTACTGGGTTTTTTTGCCCACCAAATTCAGGAAAATTCAGGGGGATTTCCAAAGAGGAGAATTGTGGCTGTAAAGAATGCTGGCTGTTCCAAACAGATAAATCAATCATCTCCAAACACAGTGATCCTCAAGAGAAGTAGTGCTATTTTCTCCCAGCTATTAGCGAGATAACTATTAACCCCAACGAGAAGGATAAGAGGAAGTTCTTGTGATGAAATGTTTACAAACAGGAAAACCCCATGGACTGTCTTCTTAGTACCTAAAGAAAAGTCTAATTCTGCTGGGGGGGAGGTCAAAGGCATTCCTTAAACCAGGGGATGAGCCGCCAGGTTTGGACCATTTTCTTTCTTTCTTTCAGCTCTTGAGACCTTCAAGGGTCAGGTGAGTAAGGGGCCTCAGGAAACCCCTCAGCCAGGGAGACAGGGTGCAGGATCCCTGCCGCGTATGGAGACATGGCCCCATTGCTCTGTGCTGTCAGCTCTCAACTGGTTGGTTTTATCTTTATTCCCTCTTGGGGGAACCGCGTCTGACACCTGAAACATCCCAGAGCGGCAAGAAAGCAAGTGCGGTTCTTCCATGTTTGCCTACAAAACGCTGAGCAATAGCAGCTCGGACCGTCAATGTTTCTTGGAAGCTGCTTTCAGTTTCCAGGACGGCTTGTTCTTGGTGATCGGCTACATATCTCTGAGGCACACATCTCCTGTGCTGTGTGTAAATCTGCAGCAATACATCCTAGATTCCTGTAAGCTCGTACCCCCCCATTCGATTAATAGAAACCCTGAGTTCCTTTTTTAGCTTCCTCTGCTGACCACAACTCACGTCATGAGTAAAGTCCCGCCTGCCACGCTGCCTGCCAGTGTGTGTGCATATGGTCTGCAGAACATGAATGCAGCAAACCACTTCACAGCACTGTTGTTTTCTTTTGCCTCTTTTTTTTTTCTTCTCTCAGTGGAAACTATTAAAGACCGAAAGCCTTTGCTAATAAAATTCACACAGCTGCTGTTGCTGCAGATGAAAACCTAACACCACAATAGGGATTTCCAGGCATGGATGCCCCCTTGCAAAGTGCACTGAAGGGAGCAACGCATTTCCAGAGCGCAGCAAGTCATTGCAAAGACATGTCACTGTGTGTTTAGCCGCCAAACCTGTAAACGAACTCGCCTGCAAGGCTGTTCTCTGCAATCAGTGCAGGCTTGCGATTTCCTCCCTTACCCCTGTGCCGCCCTTCCCCCAAGCACAGCTATGGTTTGGAGAAGCCAGATTCAGATGCCAATTCTGTCCTGAAGGTGGGGATAACAGAGTTCAGCGGTGGCTCACATCTGGCCTTTCAACAGCTGGCCATTTGTCTTCTAAGCTTCCAGTTGCCTGATAATGAGATACTGGAATGAGAGTGCTGACGCTACAGTGTGGTTCTGCTATGGGCCAAACGTAATGGGGAAGACAACCTCCATTCTTGCTTTTCCCCTTCGCCTAAACAGAGTTGAAAAGCTGTTTAAAAAATCACACATGCATAAAAATTAGTTTGCAGGTTTAAGAGTGGATCCATCCAGAATGAGTGTTTGGGAGGAGTGGCTGGCCGTGCTACAGAAATAACATTTTCTGTTGGATCCAGCCATGCCAGGCTGGATAGTCCTTGTAGGGTGGCAGGCACCTCGTCTTGGGCAGCAGTGTTTAAAGGGCAGAATAAAGGTCGATTTCCATGGAAGTCTCCATTTCTGGATTTCCTTCCCCTTTTCAGTACAAGCCAGCATTTATCTGTAGGTTTCCAGAGGACAAGTCACTTCTGAACTAATACCTTTTGGTGCAAATACAGCCTGAGTACCAGCAGTAGAAACTTAGTTATTCTGTCAGGATACTCAAGCCATCAACACGCAGACATACGTGTAAGATTTCCAAGCCACAGGACTTTCAGTTCTTGTGTGTGATATTTTGTGCCGATTGCAGTAGGAGTTGCTTTAGGTGGCTGCTTGTACTAAAAGAGTTGGGGCAGGAAGGTCTCTGTGGGAATGAGAGAAGCTGTTGCCCTATTTCAGGGCCACCAGAGATTTTGCAGAGCCTTCCCGAACTTCACCGTGGCTGGTGGCCTGCTTGTTGCCCCAGGTGTGAGACGTGGTCTGGCTGAGCCACAAGGCAGGTCCGGATTTATGCTAGGTGTCCTCTGCTTCTTGTGGCTTGCAGCTTACTTCATCCTGGTGCCCAAAACCTTATTTCACCGGCCAGTGGTGGAGCAAGAATGAGCAAAGGCCGTTTGTAGTAACAACCTGATTTTGGCAAGTCAAGATAAATGCGTTGCTTTGGTCTAGCATTTACCTGGGCCTGCCAAGAGGTGTGAAAGTGCAAGGTGGGGTTGTCTTTCCTGGTATTTTGCCTGCTTTTAGTGTTCTGGGACTAAGAGCCCTCCCCTTCGCCCTCCAGAGACAGCACCTGCCAAAGAGGCTGTAAGCACTCTCTGCTGAGCCACTCAAAGCCCTTCAGAGGTGTCCCCTGGTTTATTCCCCTCTAGTTTAATGCAGGTGGTTTACACATCTCACTTTGCCACGGGTGGCTATTTGCAAGAATAATTATTTGTTTGGAGCGTATTCGTAATTTTCTGAGATAGTGCCCCTTTTCAGAAGAGGGCAGCGCTCTGATGCAGCCGGTGGAGTGTGTTGTGGCATCACTCAGGGGCAGGAATAGTCTTTAAAACATGCCCCTAGTCCTGACTGTTTGTGTTGTTAAAAAATAACTAACTCTAGGAAACAAAAGTAAATATCCCCTCCTTCTCCTCAGTAGTATTTCCTATTTATTTCAAAAATCTGGTTCCTAAGCATTTTGCTCTGGTTGTTAGAAACCACATGTTCAGCAAGATACTCCTGCCAGGCTGAAGCCTTCTGCTCCTGAAACCCAGAAATGGCTTGTGACAGCCGAGGTGCGACAGCTTGATCCTGCAGCTCTTGTTCACACAAAGATTTTAGTCTAGCACCTGTAGGGAGTGCAGTGCAAACTCCCATCCCATTCAAGCGTGATTTGAACAGGCCCTTATTCAATGTTTGGCCTTTCACTGGGTTTTTGGGTGAAGAGGTAAAGGGGAAAAAAAGGACTAACTGAAAAGAAGTATTCATTGGCTTCCGCAGGAGTAGGCTTCCTTGCTTGGCCGAAGACTACTTGTTCCCCTAATGATCGCCTCCCTGCTTGTGTGAAGTTCATTGCATGAGTTCGAGCTGGTCCTGACAGATCCTGTCACCATCTTCCACCCTTAGCACAAAAACCTCACGTACAACTTTAGAGCAGCTGTTAGTTATTTACTTATTTATTTATGAGCATGTTGGCCTGGTTCAATAAAATTGGTTAATAAAAATTATAGCTGGCTCCGAGGCTGCCTGTTCAAATTTGCTGCCTGCAAGCTCTGCTCCCTGCCACCGCTGCTTTTTCACTAGAGAGATGGACAACGTTTTCTTCTCTTGGTGAATGGTCCCTCTGCTCCCCCAGCCTGCTCCAGCCTGGATGCAGAAGCCTCTCCTCCAGCCCCAGCTCCAGCTTTCTGGGCCCACTGCAGTTTACTAGCCCAGCCTGCTCATGCCCAAGCCTCTGACAGCCCCGGACATTTTCATTCCCGGAGGCCAGATTCTGTTTTTCCCGAGAACAGAGGGCTGCTAGGGTCAAAACATCTGAGCTGAATGGAGAGATCTGCCACCTCTTTAGGCCTCACTCTCCTATTGAAGAAGAGGGCAGAGGTTTATTACATCTTCTTTTCAGCCTTTTAGACACAAGCTTCAGGCTGCTGACAAAGTGCTATTTGGCTTACTGCTAATCTGGCAGAGAGCGAGCCCTGCATCTCTTATTTACAGCTGCACTCCTAATTAGTTAGCAACAAAAATACATAATAAAATACAGCTTGTACTCAGACGGGTGCTGGCTAAAGCTATGCTGAGATATAGTAAGGTAAAAAACCCTCAAGACTCTGAGCCATGCTGAAGGTAAATCCCACAGAACACAGAAAATTACCTCCACCCTGGGAAAATAAAAAATTTTAAGGTGTTCTCCATGCAGAAAGCTGTGAAGGTAACACATCAGAGCCAAGACTAGACAAATACTCCTAATGTGCACAAAATGAAGCCTCTGGATATTGAACAGGCTGGAGCTTGAATCCTTCCTGCTGTGGCAACTCCTGCCTAAAATATATAGTTGTGATGATGAAGTCAGAGGATGCTTTATTTTTAAAATATTACTGTCAGAGGAGGTGTACGTCTTTCCCCACGTTTAAAAATAAATGCACGTGATATATGACCCTTGATTTTACTGTTCTTCTATCTATTTTACTGGGCGTTTGCTAGAAGGACATAGTGAGTGCAGAAGGACCCAAATGCTCGTGTAGGTTGACCTCACGCTTCTGTTTTGCTTGGAGACCCACAGTAGGTTTGTGCTGGTAACATCCTAGACATGTCCTACGGCCAGGTATGTGCAAAACTCACAGCACAGGGCTGTGAGTATTCCTACCCATTTCTACTAAATCAGCTTTCTGCCATCTTGCTTGCTGTGACTTGGCTTTCAGGACATCTCAGACCTTGTTTTTGCCAACATGAAGGGCCCTCTTGAGTTTTATCCCATAGCCTCGTTGGGAGGGTGTCCATGGAGGTCTGTCAGAAATTCAGTCTCGGGTCCTACTTCTGCCTCAGGGGACTTTGGCCCGTCTCTGCCAGGTGAATGTGGTGACACCTGGGCTTTTGGGTGCTCAAGCCTGGGTTTTCTTAGCCCCAGAAATCAAAGCACTTGCGTATGAGCCTTAGCTAGTCTTCAGACTGGGAACTGGATGCCAGGTGTCTCACTCCTAGATGAGTGCCCGACCTACTAGGTTGTGTTTGGCACTAGGGCACTAGCTTTCTTCTCCTCTCACTTCCTCCCCTCTTTCTCCATCCTTGAGAGTGGCATGGACATGGTGAAGTCCATAAGTCAGTGCTGTGAATCCCATCAGTCAGCAAACTTGCTGCTAAGTTTTGCAGTTTGCTGGTGTGTGCTGGCCCACCTCGTGAATCTGGCCCAGCTTGCTGAGTCCAGCTCACCAGCTTAAGAACAAAGACCTTATTCCTGTGAGTCTGGCCCGGCTTGCTGAGTCCAGCTCACCAGCATAAGAACAAAGACCTTATTCCTGTTTGAGGCCCTGCAGAATGTTGTCTAGGAGTCCGTGGGATGTGGTGATGTGTTGTGGTCTCTTTTTTCCTTAATTAAAAAAAAAAAAGATATTTTTTATTCAAGCATTTTCCAAAGCATGAGCAAAACAACCTTTTTTATTTTTTTCTTAGTTTTCTGGCATGCATGATAGTCACGCTGATAGGAGAGTTCAGGGCCAGTGCCATGGCAGATACTTGCACTCCACATGAGTGCTGCATGTAGATGCTCCTTGTCGCTGTGAACAAGACATATCCCCCCTTGCAGGTGCGCCAGAAAAAGACGATCATGAACATTCAGAAAAAATTATTAAAAAAATCTCCTGCTGGCTAGATTGTTCCTGTAGCTGTTAAATGCAAGGACTCCCTTTTCATTAAAAGTGACTATATTTCCTGAGCTGTGCCTCCAGGCACCCTCCCCCCCCCAGATAATTATACAGAGGGCTGGGATGGTTTGAGGTCTCCAAGGAAGGTGCTGGGGCCAGGGCAGTCCGGCCAGCCAGCAATCAGATGCCATTTCCACCTGATGGCAAGCTTTGCAAGCCTGTGTGAAATAGCTTGGTTCTTCCACAGGTTGTTTTCTGTAGATTCAGGTTTCCGCACTGTGAAAACAACAGTCAGTAATAGCAGTGTTTAGCACAGTTTGGTTTCTGGCTGGGCCTGAAAGCCAAGTTTTGCTGTCCTGCCTAAACCAGGGTTGGGCTGATACGTGGAGGCAGGGCGTCTTTAGGGATATTCTTTCTGGTGCAGAAGACAGCAGTGGTGTCAGACCAGAATCAGACCACACACTTGTGTCTGCCACGGTCTGGCTCCAGCCTGCTCTGGCAGAGGAATAAACATCAGCTTCGAGGGACCCCAGCGCACCAACTTCCCTGTTTTAAGTTTAAAGGGAAAAAAGAAAAGGACTCTCTGTGAGAAGTCTGATGAAGTTGGCTGTTTCAGCACCAGCAGAAATGCTGCTCCCCATGTCCCCTTTTGCGCTTTAGCAATTGCTGTGATCAGGGCAGGGATTTCACCCCTAATCCGGAGAGGTGCTGGGTAGGTACGAACACCGCCAGGAGCAAAGCAAAGCTGCATGTAATTTGCTTTCCTCCCGATGAGGCCCAAGGGAGCAGGTGTGCTGTGAGGACGAGCAGGTCTGTGAGGGGAAAAAAACCAAACAATCACAGAGGAAAAATACATCGAGAAATTAGAAAGTGAGCAGGAGGTTAATTAAATGACCAGAAAGTTAGAAAAATAGAAAACCCAAAAGCAACTGGAGTATTTTTTCCTCCTTCTTTGCAACAGCTGTGTCAGTATCTCTCCTTTCCTTCTCCACAGCAGCGTGGCCTCCTCTGTGAGTGCTTCAGCGGCAGGCGTCGCATTTGAGACGAAACGACAGCCACGAATGAGAAAGCCTAGAAGTATCCTCTGCAGACTATAAGATTTCAAAGGGAATGGAGAAAAGATGGTCCCCAGACAGGGCAATCAGGCATGGCTGGGCCGGGCCACCCAGGGAGGACATCCATCCCCCCTGCAGCCGGTCCAGGGCTGCCTCCAGCAGCTGCCTCCAAAAAGATGGATGAAAGGGAGGCAGACCTGGTGTGCCCATCCCACAGAGTGACCGCTCGTCCTAACAGAGCTGCTCCTTGCAAGGCTTGGTTTTCCCCACTGGTGCGGAGAAGCAGCAGCAGCCGGGCAAAGGCTTTTCCGCCTTTTGTCAGCCTCGGGCAGGGGTCGGCGCTGAAGGCCTTGTCCTGTGAGCTGGTGGTAACGCGGCGTTGGTTAGAAATGGGAGGCTTTCAGGAAGAAGATGTTAAAAAAAAAACCCCAAAATGGAGAAAGCAACTGAAAACCCTAGTGGGAAAGACTGCAGGAAGAAGCAGGGGCTTCCCCTGGGATAACTTGCTTTGGCCTTTATAGTCTATAAGGCACGTGAGCATGTTTCCTCTGCCATAGCCTATGGACTGACTGCAGAAAATGCCCTCTCCTGCAGCGCAATGTGTTCGTCCTCCTCACAGCTCTCCCCGAGCCTTCCCTGCCCTCCTGCAGGCCCTCAACTCATGCTCAGGGCGTCTTCTGCATGGCTGTGGCCACTCTCCTTTCTGCTGTTTACCGGTGAACCTCTCCTTCTGCTGACTGCTACTGCCACTGCCTCCCCTCTCCCTTTGCAGGAGGGCCCGTAGCCCCAGCCAGGAGCATCTGCAAACCAACGGCCCCTTCTTCCCCTCCTCTGCCCTGGGATTTGTGGGGTGGTAGCGCTCCCCATCGCTCTGTGTGCAAGACGTGGCCCAGGGTGCCCAAGCTCATGAGGGGATACTGAGCTGGGACATATCACCCATCCAGCACGTTTGCGCGGGTCCACAGTGTTGGTATGAGTTCCAGCTGCCACAATGCTGTCTTCCCATCCCCTTCCACACCAGCTAATGTCCTGAGGCTTTGAAATCCGAATCCAAACCATTGGTTATTGAGTACTGTTCCTGCTACAGCTGCTACTCCCTCCCCTTCCCTAGTCTTTTATTTCTTCTTCCTGGCATGGGCTTAGGTGGGCATGCATGACTTACGAGTTTTAATTTCCTGTGGGAAACATTTCTTATGGCCTGCAGGTAGGTGCTTTGTTATTTTTCCTCCCCTCCCCTGCCTCCCCCATTAGGTCTTTCCTTAGCTTTAGAGCTTTTCTGTGCCCCTAACTGCCCCTTTTGAGATCCTGAGCCCCTTTGGATCTCATTTACTCCAGGATGTAACTTGACTGGTTTCAGTGGTGTTAGCCCTCATTCACATCTTGGATAAATGAGAGAAAACCCAAGGGTCTGTCTGCTGTGTTTTCCTTGGTAAGCGTAAACCAGCCTGTCCATGTTGATATTTGCAACTGGGAAACATCCAGTACCGGTGCATCCTCGTATACAGTAGTGCATTTAATGGTCTATCTGGTATGGGAGACTCTGGATGGAGGGAGGGAGGTGAAATGGTCTGGCCAGTGAAAACTTCTAAATTACTATCTCCTGCTGAAGAACAAAGTAGGCTATGGCTGGTGCCGCCCGTGTCACAGATGACACAGGCAGGGATGCACACGCGGCGGCGGTGCCGCTGCCGGCCACCAGCAGGGCGGGATGGACACAATGAACGCAAGAGGGGTGACGGGACTCCGGGACTGCGGTCTCCCAGCTTTGCACCAAGCCTGGAGGCTCGGGCATCAACAGGAGTGGAAGCTAGCTGTAAAAATAACTCTTTGGCATGTTGCCGTCTCTGCTTTCATTTCATCCCCGTGCTCGCAGTCTTTTAATGGGTTTGGACAGCCGATTTCCCCAACAGGCCGAGTCTTGACCTTCCAGTGGGGTCAGGGGCAGCAAGCTGTAACATGTCACTGGGCTGCGCTTACCGAGGGGGCAATAGACGGACACGTAGGCATGTGCATGTATGTGTGTGCCCTGCATGTTTGTGTATCTCAGTGATTAAAAGAGAGGCATATGTATACACATACATACATAGAGAGACATCTATAAATATATATACATAGCTTGAGCTTTGAAATACGTCTCTTCCCCACCCAAATTTTTCCATCTGGGTTCTCAAAAGATACTCCTTTTTCATTTCACCCCAACCCACAGATTCCCTTGGCCCTTAGGATGTAGGGTAGGACTTCATAAAATCATCCTTCCCCCGGACGCTTGTGGTCCACAGGGCCTTTAAACATCACTGGTAAAGGGAATGAGTAATCATGCCCATCTTCTACGCGTGTCCTGCTGCCCACAGGGTCCTTTCCAGCTGTCAGAGCCGAGTTCTGGGTGCTCAGGGGTCTTGACCTGTCCATCAGAGCCCTGACACCGACCCCCCCCAGCTATACTGATTGATTCCCCTGGCTTACCTCGGCAGAGTGGTGAGAAACTATGGCAGGTCTGTGCCACAGCCCGCACCAGTGGGGAGTGGCAGAAAACAAAAATGCAGCCCAGCAAGCAGCTCTGGCAACCTGCGGGGATGGCAGAGTCCAGCGGTGCGGCTACCAAGGAGGTGAGAAGGGCAACGTGTCGAGCCTGGGCTGACGGTAACTCCAGTATTTTAATGCAGTCCTCATCCTGACATCCCATGTATTTAGCTGGGCTTTTTAAAGAACAGCTTGGGAACACCTGACCTGGGTTGAGTAGAAGGCTTAAATGGCTGAGATTTCTAACCACTCACAGGACTCAGTGCTTTGCACTGGGAAGAAATTTGGAGGTCTTGCTGAAAACCGAAGCTTTTCTCTTTTTTCTTTTTCTTTTTCTTTTTCTTTTTCTTTTTCTTTTTCTTTTTCTTTTTCTTTTTCTTTTTTTTCTTTTTCTT
>JAVKLA010000024.1:4422022-4433944 GCA_034782735.1 Sagittarius serpentarius
TTTTTCTTTTTCTTTTTCTTTTTCTTTTTCTTTTTCTTTTTCTTTTTCTTTTTCTTTTTCTTTTTCTTTTTCTTTCCAGTTCTTCCACGCTCATTTATTAGCTGCCTCTGGCTTGGGCACCTGCACAGCCCCACGTGGCGTTGCGCAGACGCTCTCCGTGCTCAGCAGCCCCATAAAAAGCCTGATTTTCAAATGAGCCGAGCATCTGAGCAGGTTCCACTGGCTTCACCTTATTATCGCAGGGCTCCTGCTCCAACCTACCAGTCAGACCCACCACCATCAAAGGCGCTGCGTAGATTCACACCAGATAAAAGCCTGGCCCACCCCTCTTGGGATACACCCATTCCCTGCCCACGCAATGCCGCTTTCCCACCTGGCCGGCTGTGGGGTAGGGGGTAGGGTGGGACCATTGCTCAGCATGGCAGCCTCTGCACCCCCATTCCCTCTCTGAGAGGGAGAGAGACTCAAACACTGCCTTCGCCCCGGGCCGTGGCTACAAAGGGAATGTTCACTTGCCCGCCTTCTCCTTTGCAGGCAGCAGCTGCTGATGCTGCCATGGGTGCTGCGGAGGCACAGGCACGTTTGGCTGCCGTCCCTCCTGCCCAGGCCCTCTCCGCCGGGGGCTGTCGGGGCAATAAATGCCACATACTGCGAACAAGCATAGCAGGGTCTTTTTCTGCGCCCATACAGTGCACTTTTGCAGGGACTTTTTGGACAGTAGTGCTTTGCCTACAGGTTCGTGGGAATCCAGCATGAAGTGTCTGAAGTCCTCTTTGTTCAGGCCCATTTTTTAACCTGTGGGTTGAAAAATTCCGGCAGCCGCCAGTCCCTGGCTGCCTTGCATCCTCCCCATCTCCCGGGGTAAGGTGACTCGTGCTGCTGCCGGCTAGGCTGCAGTTATTTCGGGGAAAACTGAGAGCTTTGCTCTCCAGATCTCCTTTCCCGGGCACAGAGCTCCCCTGGATGCAGCCTCCTGATTTTATTTAAGCGAATTGGTTTTAAAAGCCTGGACTTCGCTGGGTTTCCTGTGAAATTAAATCTTGAAAAAAACCAAGGGGCTACACCTTTTCCAAAAAGGCCCTGATGTCAGCAAAATGCAGCTCGGAGTAGTGGGGCAGCATCTCTGTGTGGTATAACAGGCTGCCTACAGGCTGGAAAGGTATGAGTTTGCACAGCTTAGCTTATATAAATTGAACAGCAAGTGCCAGCAAACTGCAGCCATACGAGAGAGCCCGAAAGGTTTGAAGTGCTGCAGAACAAAGCTACTTTTATGATTTATACACTTGCCAGACAACCATCAAATTCTTTGCTGAAACTGGAGCTTCCCTGGTAGCACCACGAGGGCTGGCCGGCCTGCAAGGAATTCTTGGCATCGGAGCAGCTGTCCCAGAGTGGTACAAAGGGCTTTGCCAGTGTGAGATGGAGCTATCAATAGGATGTCTATCAGGGCAGGCAACAAATGGGCCGCTGGTCTTGGCTTCCTCTGCTTCACCAGTCCCCGTGCATGTGATATACAGTGGTAACAACCCCCTAGACAACTGTCATAACATTTCTGCGCAAGGTGTGGTAGCCACTCAGCGGCCCCTGTGCTTCATAACCGGCTCTTGATCGCCTGCTGCGCAGAGCCGAGTGGCTGGAGCAAAGCGGGAAGCACTGCGGGGTGTGAATGCCCTGTGCAGGCAGGCTTTGGGCTGCCCACGGGGCACGGCATCCTCAGGGAGTGGGCAGGAGCTTGCCCCATGGGGCAGGACACTGGTGGCCACTGTTGGTCCTTCCTGGCAGGGCAGAGCCAGCTGGCGTGTGAGCGGTTGGGAGCGGGAGAGCATCCCTGTGGTCTGTCCCCCAGGAGCTGTCATCCCAGGAGGTGGTCTGGAAGTCAGGCTTACCTAGGGTTTTGCTCGTGTTGAGAGTCATGCCAGGCTCTCGGCTTCGTCGTACCTCTGTTCTCCTGCGCGCCCAGGGAGGAGGCTCTTAGCTGTAACCTTTCTGAGGTACCCTTTCCTCCTCCGTAAAATGGAGAAGGTAGTATTGAATTACTTTATGGCCAGATGAAGCATCTTTATAAAGGCAACAGGAAAGGTGAGGACTCCTGAAATTTTGCCTGTTGGGTGAACTTTGGCCACCATGCCCACCTGGGTGTATGGCTTAATGGTAGGGGCTTGTGCATCAGTGCTTCTCTGGAGGTGGGTAAGAAACGCTAGTTAGAGCCTTCAGCCCAAGGTCTCTTTGCTGGTGCTAAGCTTGTATGCACTGAGACATTATTTATTTAGAGAACAGCTCTTATTGCTGCTGTTTTGCCAGAAAACATCCTCTGGTTTCCGCTGGTCTCTGAGCCTGCAGCATTAGAGATTATTTTCCACATTTGTTTGCACATTGCTTTCATTAATGCTTCCAGCAGAAGTCTGTGGGCACTAACGCAAGGAGACAGGGCACAAAATCAATGGCAGGCAGGCAGGCAGGAGGATGTGGCATGCAAAATGCCTGCAGGAATGTGTTTGAATATCACCATAGAAAAGTTTTTGGAGGTTTTGCAACGGTTGTAATGGTACACAGCCATCGCGGGGGCTATCCCATTAGCAACTGTGGGTTGACTGTTCAGATGAAGGTATTTCACCTAAAGTAAGGAGGCTGTGTCTGCTTGAAAAGTTTTACAGGGTGGGACTCCAATTTCAGGCTGACAGCGTCCAGGGATCTCCTGTACCCAACAAACTGTCACTGGAGAGCACCGGACAATGATCTATAAATAGCTAATTTTACTTTGGGCATGGGCTTTGGTAAGCCTGGCCAGCTCCTTCCTCTAGCTTTTCCTTACAAAGTGCATGTCGTCTGGGATTTCTGTATCAGCTGGAGTGACTTACTTTGCAGGAGTGTGATGGTGATGATGCTCTGTAGCGGAGAGGGGGAAAACCGTGCCAGAACAGAAATATGTCAGGTTATTTTGATATGGGGTGAAGTGGCGGTCTGGTCCCATTGAAATAACGGGTTTTGGCTCAGACTCCCAGTGCATCTATTTTTGAGGGTGAGGAAAAGAGGGAGGCCAGTTAACACATGGTGAAAGAACTGGTCCTTCCCATTGGGAACCACTGTTTTTGCCCTGCTCACCCTGTTTATTCGCAGGCAGCCGCCTTGTCTTCTTCTTGGCTTTCTCTTCCCCCAGCTAATGCGGACTGGCCGTGTCTTCCATTTAAACAGAATCCAGCAGTATTTTGATGCCAGGGAAAATACCAAAATGTTGCTCTGAAAGCCACAAAGGGTTCAATTATTTCCTGGAGACGATATGAAGCCTATTGAGTTGCAAGAGATGGTTATCGGCTCTTACTTGTGGAGGAAAAGGGCTGGGAGCGAGCGGAATAGATATCATTGTGTGGGCCGCTTTTGCCTATGAAAGTCACCCAGCTCAGTTCATAAAATTAGGTTAAGCATGGAGGGCAGGAAGAGAAAAGGGGGACTGAAAATCTTGGCACTTTCTTATCCTTATCTCTTCTCCAGCTCTGCGCTTGGGCCTGGGCTCCAGGGACTGATGGCTGTGCAAAAGGGGAGCCCGCTCCGCTCTGGCGGGCGGGAGAGGCAGGGATGTCTCCTGTAGTCCTCCTCTCCACTGCTCCTCCTGCAAACCAGCAGCCTTTCAGTAGGGCAAAACGGGTTGTCTGCAGGGATGAGAGGGAGCTAATTAGCTGCCTGGGAGTTTTATTAGGCGGACAAGAAATGGCATTTCTGGGAGAACAAGAGAGGAGGGCACCAAGAAGGAGGGCACCTTTTTTTAGCCCACTTGCTTATTTTCCAAAAGAGCTGCCTTTTTCTGATGATGGGAAACAGGAGACATGTCTGGGAGACTATGGGGGAACAAGTTTACGTAGCATGGGTTATACTGGTGTGCCTGGTAGTAAACAGGAGGCATGTGGAAGCATGTGTGCATAATGCCTGTTGTACCAGACTGCCTTTGTGTGGGATTTCAAAATAGTTCAGAGACTTAATTGTGGTAAAAAAATGTAATCTTCGGTGCGTGGTATGGAGGAGCTGGGAGAAAGTGCGAACTGCTCTTTGAGACAGCCTCCTTAGCAAAGGCTGGGGAAGGAGAGTTGCATTTGTTTCACCAGTTAAAGCACCTGCATTTTGGCTATTCAGTGACAAAGTAGCTTCCCTCCTAGAAACTCAGGTTTTATATATGGCATTTGTACAGTCAGCCAAAACAAGCATTTGTTAGGTAGCCCAGTAACAGAGTCTGGTACAAAGAGATCGTAGCTTCTACAAAGAAGCCCAGATAAGAAACAGCTGATTCCAGAAGCATTGCCTGAGATATAGCCCTTAATCCTATTACAGCACGCTGTGGCCTCTCCAGGTCTCTTTCAGTTTGCTGCTGTTTTGTATTTTAAACAGGCAGGATTTTCAGCTTTCTGCATGGGAAGACACCTTTCTTTTTTAAGGAAGGAGGAGGAAAACTGACTTACGTGGTATGTGCATGTAGGTTACTGCTGTGTTGCAGCAGCTCTTGTGGTCACAGCAGGGTTAAGGAGAAAGAGGAAGGTTCCTTTGTGTGCCAATAGGTGGGGATTGGAGCTCATTTTTCAAATTAAGAGTAACTAAGGAGAGAAAGCAATACCCTGATAAAGAGTCCAATATGGTGGGAGAGTCCAAGAACAAGAGATGCTGGCTTGGCTCGCCCTCAAGGAGCTGTTCTTGCAGAGGAATGCGTGCAGGGATGGAAAACAAAGCACGCCTCTGCTCCCAGCGTGGCTCTGAGGTCCGGAGAACTGCCCAGAGCAGTCAGCGTCCCAGCCCAGAAGGGACGAAGCACCGATGCCGAAAGGGCTGGCTGCCGCGCTTACCCTCTGCCACTTTTAGCATGGCCCCAGTCCTGCAGAGAAACCCTCAGCTTCACTACTCAGAAACCAGTGGTATCAGGCAATCCTGGCAATGTCAGCCCAGAGGAGAGCTTTTCACCCAACACAGATGTGTGTGTCCTAGCCTGGCCATTGGTGAATATTGCAAGATGGTATTTTTCTTGCCGGACACCCAGCACAGTGTGTGCAGGGAAGCAATACAATGCTTATGCGGACTCCCTGCTGTGCTGGGCCACCAGACTGTAAGTCCATTGGGGTGTCCGTGGTCACACTGAATAGGACCGGGTCCTGTCTCTAGGGTGGCAGGCTGAGACTTTCCTGCCGGTCCAGAGTGGTCTGGTAAGGTCCCTTCATGTGTTGTTTTGACCATCCACTGGACATGGGTCTTCAGGAGCATCCCCAGGCTCTGGAGGTAGCTTTAGGCAGAACAGTAGTCCCACCAAAACCAGTAGACTCTTCCGGCTATGTGGAAGCACGTGCTTCTCTGTCTTGAAAGTTTATATCATAAAATCTTGAACTGTAGGTATTTGTGTAAAGCCAGTATTTTGAGTTGATCCATCACTCTGTTTTAGATTAGCTAGAGCTAGCTCTAAGCACAAGCTTTCCTCCCCAGTCAGATCCAGTCCCATGGATGTTTTGGTGTGAGAGCCCCCCAAGTGTCTGGAGCTGCACTGTGGATTGTCAGTGGCAGATTTAGGCTTGGGATGTAACTTTAAGCATTTCGTTGTTCACCAAAGAAAGCAGGGCATTTCTTGATTATGGAGATGTCCATTCTTCATTTATCTTCCTCCTTCAAGGCTTAATACAGCAAACGCTGAAAATGGATCCGTTGGTCTTCCCGCTGCCTACCTCCCCACCCTTACTTCCTCCAGCTATTTGCTTTGAGTTATTTGCTTAGGATTTGTTTTCCCTCTGACTTTACAAGTTTGCCTTGCACAGCAGAAAACCTGCTATTTTGTTCTCTCTGGTATTTGGCAGGAAAACAAAAAGAACACAAAGAAGAAAAGGATAATCATTGTTTTTTTTTCCTGATGATTTAACACGCAAGTGTTCTTTCTAGCGCTACTGTTGCTGCTGTGTTAAAGCATCTTCTCTTCTTAGGCATGCCAAGAGCTACTGCGGAGAGAAGAAAACAGGGTGTCTCTTAACTGTGCGCTCCTGGGGCTGGCAGTGGCCTCTAGGCTGAGACCTGCCCATCCGCCTGGTGCTCGCTAGCAAGGCTCCCTCACATGTTATTTTGATCCAGGTGATGGAACTGGACAGAGCAGCTTTTGTGCAGGGATTTGCAAAACGCGTCTCTTTGCTGTTCTGTTCCAGTGGAAGTTGAAACAGGTGTGCTGGAGCCACTGTGCTCATTGCATTTTTGTCTTTTGTGTGGCTCCTGTTCCCATGCATTAGTTCATTTTATGACACTCCTTATTTCAGGCTGGGGGTAACCTTCCTCTCCTCAGGACATATGAAACGGTTGATGAAAGACCCCCAGTGCCTTCTTCCAAATAACTGGGGAAGGACTGGTTTGACAGCAGGGTTAGCAGCTGGTTCAGGAGGGTATCTGAGCAGTTTGGGCCTCTAATTCGGGATGCATACTGTCTGGTTTCAGCCGCGAGACTAACCTCTCTCGTGATATTTTCGTTCTCTTCTTCCACCGCCAGCTGAGAACAGGTGATGCACAGGGCACACTGAATGAGAAGGCAAGGCCAGTGAGATGAACTCTCCTAGGGCTAGAAGGAAGAAGCCTGGGGTAGAGGCTATTTTCTCTCCTTTCTTTCTCTAATGCTCTCTCTAACGCCCTGCCCCTGCCTGCTTGCACGAGAGAAAACGCAGAGTCCCTCACCTCCCTCATACTGCACAGCGGGTGGAAGAGGCTCGCTCACAGAATGAAAGAAGCAGCAGCAAGAGGAAAATAAACAGCTGAGTCGTTACTGCAAAAAAAACCCCAAACCTTCAGGAACGGGGAGGACTGGAAGGGGCTGGCCATGAAACTTCAAGAGAAACCACAAATACGGCAGTGGACGTTTGCAAAGGCAGTCCCTCTCCATCTGCGGAGAAAGGGCTACAATGGCTCCCACAGAGGACACGGAGGGTACCAGGCAGCCCTTGCCCAGGGACAGTGGCAGCATTCAGCGGGTTCCAGATGCCGAGAAATATGTGGAAATTACATGCTGTAAGTCAGTCAGCTAAATAAACAAGGCGGAAAAATGGCTGAGTCAGAAAAAGTGGACTATTAAGGTCAAATGCGTTATTAATTGGAAAACTGCGTAGCACAGCTGGAGATCCTATGGGCATGGGTGAACAAAAATATGATGATAAGAGAACCAATTAAAGCACTAATTAGTCCTTTTAGGAAGTCGTCTGGGTCCATTAATGATAACCCTTAATTGTAAGCTATGGAAGAGACAACTTCTCTGTATTTCTGCTGCTGCCTTGAGCATTAGTCCTGTGTGTGTGTCTTCCTTTTTTCTATCAATAAAGAAATCATCATCTTAAGGAACTGCACACTTACCAGTGGCAAGTGCAGGTTAATGAAAAATTAGACTTGCTCTTCCAACCACCCTGTGGGTAGTTCACCAAAGAATTATGCACTGGGATAGAGTTTATGCAGGTCCATTTTCTGAAAGGAAGGACTACCAATTCTTTGCTCTCATTCCCACAGCAGCAGAAATAAAGCAGCAGCGCTGGAGGTGAAACTGTTTGCAAGAGCTAAGCATTAAGTATTAATAACCGAGTAATTATCGTACCAATAACTATAATGAAAAACACAAGGTAGTGTTTCCAAAAGATTATGCTTTGCAGAGGTAGAAAGAGGCTTCGTGCAGTCCATTGCCCTGCCTGTGCAGAATATAGTTCCTAGGCTGAGGAATTCAGCAATTACTGAACCGAACGTTCTCTTGATCGTGGCCTCTGCAGCTCTGCCTTCACCGACAAAAGCAACTGTGGAATTAGTCGGGTGAGGGAAAACACCCATGTACTTGCAAATAAGAATGCCAGTCTCCTCAGTTTCTATGTGGAGCTGTTTTGATGTTCAAGTGCATCTAGAAGAAACCTTCACATGTTTGTGTCTTGAACTGTGTCTCCTGAAAATAATAGTTTTTCAATGTATAGTAAACCTGAATGAGTATGTACAAAGGGTCGCTTCTCCTTCTGCTCAGAGACAATAGAACATGCACAACAAACAGAAACATTATCAGGACACCAGAAGCCCTCTTGTATGTTGGTGAAAATTATCTCAGACCATCATACTGGCCTTCTGTGTTTTCCCAGGTCTCAGATTCCTAAGTTTTCTCTGAAACACTAAGTGTTATACTCCAGAAACAAATACAGTTTTAGGTTCACATCCAAGTTGCTGGGCAGATTTTCATTAGTGCATGAACTAAATGGCATGTGGACCTTTGCATACACCCATTCAGTTTGCAAACTCCAGGGCAGGCAAGCAGCACCTTGCTTTTAATAGCTATACTGGCTGGAGTCCTACTGCGAGGAAATGAAAGGAATACACTGTTCATCGAATGACGGAGGCTTATTTCCCCCTTGCCATGACCGTACATTTGGACTTCTAGGTCCTCCTGATGTGCGAGCCCCAGCTAAACTGCACCACGTCTGCTTCAGTAGCTAGTTACTGCATAGAGCAGTCCTGAAGGGGTTGTAATAACAGCCTTGCCTGGGGACAACAGCTCCTCTTTTTGCTTCGCTCTGCATCCACGTGCAAGGGTGCTAGACTCCCTGTTCTAAACTCCCAGTCTAAACCAGGTGGGATAAGCCACCTCTCGAGAAGCATCTGTCTGCCACTGGTGACCGAGTGCTTAATTTAGAGCAGATGCCCAACTTTTAAATAGATGGCTCAAATTAGGTGAGGCAAATCCCACCCACAGGGAAAGCATCTGATCAGTTGAAGCTCGTGCAGGACGATGGAAATGTGTGTTAAATTTTCCATTGTTGAGATTTAAAAAAAAGTTGGGAAAATCAAATACCAAATAACTGTATAAATTATAATAGCCTACAACAACCTTGCAAACCACTGGCTCATTGAACAAAACATCATCTTACAGCTCTTGTGTGGTGGAGATTCCTCTATTTGCTTTCCTTTCAAGATGCAGCTGCAATAACAAGGCATATGTGATTTTAATGTGACACCATAATCTGTCAACCCTGAGAACTAGGGAGCAGGCCCGTATAAGATAACTGGCTCAACCTCACAATGATAAACATGTCAAGATACAAAAATCAGTTCTTCCCTTACAAATGAGAGAAAGATGTCATGTAATTGGAGATGTCATGCTACGCTGGGATGAGCAACATTCCCACAATTAATCATACCAAATACATTATGTAGTAGTTGTTGCCTGAAGACAAAGGAGGAATAAATACTCGTGTAAACATGCCAAATATGAACTCTCCACAGATGTTGATCACTGTTCCATATTTAGCGTGAAGCACATCAGTACGTGGGAGATACGCTCTACATCCAAGCAGAACGATAGCTCGGAAAAGGGCCTGTGTGGAGGCTGCAGGTAATGTGCTGCAGGCTGGTGTCTTTTCTAGCGTCCTTAGGAAACTGGAAGTTAGGAGCTCCCCTATTGACAGGAAAGGAAAATTTGCCATTTTCATGAATTAGGACTGCATTGGGGCCCTGGTGAACAAGAGATGTTTGGCTGACGATACAGTGGCTTAGAAACTGAAGGCGAGTTCAAAAGTTCCTAACAACACTTCCAAACAAGAACTTTGTGAATACAATGCAAAAGCGACCATGCATATTTGCTGGAATAAAAAACCAAATTAGCTTCAAGCTGGGTTTGTGATTCCTCCCTGACTTCTGTGTTTACTTTTCATTAATTCTGATTCCTTCTGACCTTCAAGTGCCTCTTCTTCATTGTACATGCTCCATAGTGACTAGCTGACTGGCAATAATATTAATAGCAACAGAAAATGTTAAGTTAACAATAGAGACTACTTGCATGGAGAAATGTCACCTTGTGAATAAAGATTTTTTTTTTTTTTCATCAGAGAACCTCAATTGGGGATCCAAAAATGATATACTGTGTGACCTTCTATATAGTGAAGCTGACCGGTATTGCATGAATTTTGATATCATAACAAATGGCTGACAAGCAGTGCAGAGACACATGATCCATCCTGAAAATGGCTCAGACATGAGATTGATACATAAGATTAGGAAGCCATAACCTCTAGGTGACCCATATGGAAACGAGAGCAAGGCTAAATTCAACGAGCAAAATGCTTGCTTGGGTCTAGCCGAAATGAAGAGGTTTCTCATTGATTTAATCTTTGCCTTTGACTTTTTTACTGCTTCTCTTTGAATTCCTTGTCAGCAGCAATGTTTCCATTCCCATCACCAGCAGCGATTTGGGAGCGTGGTTGGAGAGTGCCGCTGAAGACACTTCTCCCTTGGCATCTGCCAGGGTTTCTGTAGCTGCGTTGGTCCCTTCCAGTCCTTGGCCTGGGTTTACTTCAGCTGCCTCCCTCCGTCCTCACGGGAGAGACAGCCAGGCAATGGCAAAGGTGGCTTCCTCCTCTGTCTCTGAAGTACCTGTTCCGTGCATTGCCTTCAGGAGCCGGCGTTCTCCCCCAGGTGCAGTCAGAACGTAGAGATCCAGCCTCCTGCGCTAGACATGCCGCATACTTAAGAGTTACATTCACTATATCCAGGCCTTGATGTTCCTTTGCTAACTGATTTCTGCTCCGCGGGCTAGCCTGTTCAGTAAGTGAAAATCTCCTAGAAGGAAAAAAACGCCTTTTGCTCTATGTTTTCCATGGGGAGCTCTTGTAGAATGAGTGTGGAACAGCTTATGCCAAAATAGCTGTGCCAGGAGTCCCTCTGCCCTTCTTCCCAGGGTGAAATTTGTTTTTGCTTTTTAGTACTATGGAAAAAAATCCTCTTTCTCTAAGAAGCAGCTAAACACAGAAATCTTTTACAGTCCCCTCATAAAGCTGTAATAAAATTTACATGACAGAAGAATTTGTGCTTGTTTATTTCGTGCCCTTTATACCCCCTATTGCCTAGAGCTAGCACATCTGACAGCAATGACGGGTGGTGGATATGGGAATAACAGTGCTCTGAAATCTTCCCCAAAACGACAGTATTTGTGGTCTGATTTGTAAATACAAATGCCATGGTGTGGCATCCATGGCATAGAAACCGACTCCAGGATTTTAAAAAACTGAGGCTTAAGATTAGACTCATGTTGAACACGGAAATCCATATTAGGTGTGATTTTTTTGGAAAGTGTCAGGCCAGAAGACAAAGTGTGATGGATGCCCCACTTCCTCGGGCTCCTCGGAAGAATCCTTGCCCTCGGCTGCAATAGCAGTTACTGTGAGCTCCGAGCGTTTAAAAATCGTATCGCTAAAGATGTGGGTGGAGGGCTGAGATTTTCCAGAGCCTTTAAGAAGTGTTCTACTAGGCACTTGGATTCCTGTGTTATTAAGATGCTTTTGAAGCTTTTACCCAGGAGAGACTAACTTTAGGCACCCACTTTTGAGAATCTTAGCCAGAGGGAAAACAAACCACTGATAAAAGTTAGAAAGAGTCTGTGTTTTGGAAATCTTCCCACAGCTATTTGCACATCTGTGTATTATCTTGTATTGGTCACTGGTTTTTATATGTGTATGTGTGGTTTGTTTGGTCTTTTTACAGTGCACCCACCACAAACCTCAATTCAAATACAACCCAAACAACCAGGCAGTCACTAGCATGTCGGGACCCTATCCAGGGTGCATGTTTTGTAGAGGATGAGCACATACAATTTAAGCAACAGTCTCTTGATGCACAGATGCACAATAGGCTGTCAAACGTTACCTGGCTCGGTTCTCATTGCATGGCAAGTTCACAGCTGCTCTTTGAATATTGAAGGTGATGTGGTGAGTCCTCAGAAACAGACACCGAAGCCAGCGGAGAAATCTGCTATTGCAGAAAAACTTGACTTTGACCTTTCCCCATAACCAAGCTGCTTTTTTTTTTTTTTTTTTTCCCCTTCCTTTACATTCTTTCAAGAATTGTGGGGCCCCAGAGACTTGAGGGAAAATTCATACAGCTCAGGTCATTTTGCCAGCCTGTGCAGCCGTT
>JAVKLA010000024.1:4434044-4535177 GCA_034782735.1 Sagittarius serpentarius
GTCAGGTCATTTTGCCAGCCTGTGCAGCCGTTCAGTCAGTAATAAACACTCTAGCAGGGCAATGATTATTAGAATAGTAGGGGGCATTCTAGCCAGCGAGCCACATGAAAATGATAGACAGTTGCTGAAATCAAGAGAACTACAAAGCAAAGGAACAAAAGCATAAGTAAGTGAATCATTAGGCTGGGCTCAGAGACGTGACATACCAAGTGCTGTGCCTCCTATAAATTTGGTGAGTTGATGATTTACCATAGCACGGCTTTTCAGTAAAGAAAATGAAAACTTCAGGAGGGCTCTTCAGTTCCAAGAAACAGCACCAAGAGAAACATACCCTTTGTGTCACAACAGCTGACTTGGTATTAAAAGCATTGATACCAGTGAATGAGGCTGGAAGAGGCTTCAGACTCTCTCATTCCTATTAGGGTTTAAAAGCACTAGTGCCAGATCCTGCAGTTCTTACTCAAGCAAAGCCTCCCATTGATGTGTTCTTAATCTGGAAAAAGTCAACATGGATATTTATGGAGCTGTAGTGCCTAGGGGCTCTAATAAAAACTGTGCTAGACATTGTACCTATATTTAGTAGCAGCCAGTTCATGTCTCATAGAACTTGTGGTCTGCATAGACAAGACTGATAAAGCAGATAGGGGGTAGGAATTGCTGTTAGTCCTGTTTTACAGATGGGAAGCGAGGGTTAGAGATTGCAAGGGGGATTTTCAAAGCCACATAGTGATGTTGGCTATTTATTTCCCATGCATTTTAAAGGGAATTGGATGTACAGATGCCTTAGTTGTGTTGAAAGGCTCAGCCAAACTCAGGCATCCCAGTCTTTGGCGGGATGACGGGAAGTCTGTGACGGATGTATAATTAGTTTAGATCTAGACATTCCAGGCCAGTCTGCTATGCCAAGAACATCCATTTTTGGAGAGAGTTGGCCTTAAGTTGGGGCTGCAGAATTCCGGCCTACGGACAGTGGCTGCCATCAATGTATGGATATAAAAACAAACAGGTAGAAACCAGAGTCAGAGGGAAATGGGAACCCACAGAACCTTGATTGCTCTGATACCTCCTTTGTCTTTGGTGCACGTGGCTGCCCCTTCTCGCCTTGTGCGGAAGCCACCTGAAACCCACCAAGCCCTGACTGCATCGCAACTGGGTATCTAAGCCCAGGCTGGTTAGCTATAGAGAACACCTTCAAGGGAAATTTGACAGCTGTGCCTGGAGCATCTAGGTCCACAGAAACCTAACCTGTCACAGGAATTTCCAGGCCAATGACGACCGCCATGTCTTGGAAAGAGACCAACAAGGCAGAGAAAAGAGCTTGGAACATTGGAAAGGTTCAGAATAAAAGCTCACCAAGTGATCTGAAGCCTAGGAATCTGCCTTACGTTGAGAGTCGTCAGAAGCTCCATGTGTTTTACTCAAGGGAAGACTTTAAAGTGATATAGTAGAAATGTCTGTATGGGCAGTGACTTTTGAAAAGAAGCAAGGCGATTTTTTTCATAATTTCTCTGACCTCTCCCTGTAAGGTTCTGTGACTGAAAAGTGCCCCTGGACAAATTTGGGCACAAAAACTTACTCATTTTGAGAAAGATTAATTTCACCACTAAAACCGCAGATTCTCCATCACTGAAAGATTTGACAGCAAACCTGAAGCTTTTCTCAAAGCTGTGGCCTTAAACAGGCAGAAGTGTTCAGTTTGATCCTGGAGTTACTTTGTGAGGAGCAAAGGACAATGCTGTGTAAGTGAGGCAAGACGGTCACTGGGACCCTCTTAAACTCACAAGCTGGGAAAGTCAAATAGAAAAAGGATTGCCTTAAAAATTCCTGTAGTATTTCTTCAAGGTTGCATATTTCTCACCCTCGTACAAAAGACTTCTTGGATTGGAACTCTGCAAATTTATTAGCCAGCCATTTCAGACTAATGAAATCAGGCAATGTAATGGATACAACACATACCTAAATATAACCAAATTAAGAATGCTCCTAACTTTGGATGAGGTCTAGAAAGGCCCCAGACAGGATTGTCTAATGTATTTGAGGTCACTGTGGGGCCCGATTTTCGGAAGCACTTAGTGTGTGGCCATCCCTCTTGTGCTATTTGTGTCCCAGCACAGGTCAGCATCCCCTGCGCTGTGCTCTTTGGGAAAGGTGGTCTCATTCCTGGTCCTGAGCCCTCAAAAAAACGGTCCCATGATTTGCAGGTGCTCTTCCCCAACGGGATTCAGCTCTTAGCAGAAGTGTTGCAGCTTAAGTCTGCCAGTACTGAGCTCGGTCTTACTTGAATTTCCACATTTGAAGTGCTAGGTCTTTAAAGACTCACTCATTTCTAGTTCTAGCTTGAACAGAGGTTTGTTTATATGTGAGTTTTATATTTAAAAAAAAAATCAGATAAAAATAACAGCAGAATAACAGTAATAATAAAAGTCTGAGTTAGCAAAAAAAGGGGATCAGATACATGAGTGAAAATAATGAATTACACTGGCTTGTGAATACAAAGCCACTGTACTTCCATTTTACTCTGCATTTTGCTGCTCCAAAAATTCCCACTGCCTTTAGCGGACAAGCCCTCGATCCTATACAAAATGAAAAGACTGTAACTTGCCCTTTTAACCCCTTTTTTTCCGCCTTTCCTAATGGATCATCTGCAAGATAGAAGGGCAGAAGTTTACTGCAGGGGGAGAGGGGGAAAAAAACCCCAGCATCCCCCAAAATCCCCATCCAGCACCTCATGAATATCAAGGGACAAGCAGGGACGCCGTGCGCCGTCAGCTGCTGGGTTCCCCTCCGCTTGCCTCCTCCCCACCTGTTCCCAGGCCCCTCTGCAAGTGTGAGATGGGATTTCAGCAAGCAGCGTCCTGGGGGGGCGAGCCGGGGCTGGGAGGGGGGCCGGGAGGCCGAGCACGGCCGGCCGGGCTGACACATCCAGGATGAAATGTCCAGGTGCAGGGAGCGGGAACCAAAAATTTCAAAAAAAAAAAAAAAAAAAAGAAGAAAAAAAGAAAAGGGCCATGCGCGCATGCACACAAATCAGTAAAAAGTGTAATGCATCTTTCTTTAATTAAATCCCACCCTTGGATTTGCTGGGCAGCCCCGGCCGGCGGCGACCTCTGCCCCTCTCCGGTTTGTTGACTGGCACAGCTGTTAGTAAATCACCTGCTGGTGCGGCTCTCCCGGGCTTTAAAGGTCATCTGTCAGCGGCTGCTGGGGAGAGATAAAGAGGAAAAACAGAACCAAAAGTCTAAAAAAAAAAAAAAGCACTTTATGAAAGCCAAGCCGTTTGAGCGCTCTGCATCCAACCTTTCCACTGTTTACCTTGCTGGCACCTGGGGGTGGAAGGGCTTTTTATTCCCAGTTCCCAATTTTATTCCCAATTTTATTCGCCAATTCCCCCTAGTCTTTTGTATGCATTTTTCTATGTTTCCAGCTACTTCTAGAATCCTTTTGTTTTAAGCTTTTCTTTCCTGCAGGGGAATCCGTAACCACACTTCAACAGCTCTGCTGAGTCCCCCAGAGCCACACACAACTCCCTGCAGGAGGGGGCAATGCTGCTTGGATGGGGGGGGGGGAGCAGGGGATCCCCTGTCCCGGCACCCCCATCCCCACTCCCCTGCACCCTGGCACCCGGCGCCGTGCCACGACGACGACGTGTGCAGGACAGCGGTGGTGGGAAGGACACAGAGCACATTTCCCCCTCTTCTCGGGGTTTGGCTGATAGGAGCTGCAGTCAGGAGAGGGCTAGAGGGTGCCCCCACGTCCCCTGTTTCACTTGGGAGCTGCTTTTAAGCTGAGGGGTTCTCCCTGTTGTTGCCTGCCTCAGCTACGCTGCAGCTGCATTGCAGCCATGCACCCCATTGATTTGGAGCCTGATCCCATACCTTCACGTCCCAGCTTGACCTCCCTCCTTTTTCAGCACCGTGGACTTGGCAGGTGATCGGGACTCTTGGCTGAACCTGCTCTGTTGGTCTTGCCTGAGTCCTGCGGGACTAAGTCCTCGTGGGTGAGGCCATGGCCTCTGCTGGCCTTGTTATCTCTCCTGTGGGCATCTCCCCTCCTCGCCCGGAGCAGCCAGCCCTCCTAGCCCCTCACTCCCTGCTCCGGGTTGCTTTGGGAGAAGCCAGAAGAAGCTATGCAGCCTCGGCCTGCTGTTTCGTTTCCAGTGATCTGTGGCTCCAGGGCTGCAGTGCTTCTCCAAACCAGTCATGTAGATAAGGACCACCTGTTGAAAGCCAAACACATGAGTTCACCCAAATTGGAGAGTGGGTTGGGTGGAGAGGGGAGCAGACGGAGCAGCTCTGTCCCGGGACATGAAAGAGCATGATTGTCATAGGTGACTCCTTGCCACAAACCACTCCTTCGGCTGTTTATGCTTGAAGGGATAAGCTGGTTTTATGCTTATTCAACACTTCCACCGTCACCTTAATTTTCAGCTTCATGCAAAATGTTGTCAGTGAAGATGATGTTATTTTTACAAAATGGGTACATGGGAAAGGCCCAGATAATTTGGGAGCATTTTTCTACCCGATAATTACTGACATAGTTACCATTTTAATTCAGCACTGAACACGCAGCAACCTTCTCAGACTTTGATCCCAAGTTAGGCAGAATGTGCAGGTTCTGGTGTAATTTCCATTTTTTTGCTTTGGGTTTATTCATACATTAAACTCAAAGGGAAGCTTAGGGATATGAGAACCCACTCAAAGCAATGCCGTTCGCAAAACTGATTACAGTCATTGGGCACCTCCATCGTGTCTGTCTCTGTTTCCAAACACGTGCATTTTCTGTGGAATAAAAACTACTATCTGCCATCGTAATATATAGGTTTTGCAGGCCACTGGAAAATTCTGACTCTAATTCAGAGTTCCAGTAAGGTTAGTGAAACTAGGTCTTCTTTTAACCTACCAGCCGTTTATTCAGACACATGGTAAGAGACATCAAGCCAAATTCCTCTGTGGTGTAAGTCCGTTGTCTCCATTAGATTCATACCTGCACTGAATTTAGCCTGCTTTGACCACAGACCCATCAAGCACATAACCTCTCAGCGGTCTGTGCCTCTGCAGCAATTTTCATTCTTGTCCCTAATGCTCTTCCTTGTAAACCCCATGGAGAGGAATGACTGTAGGCTGTCAGCTGCAGCCTTTTGGACTAGAGCTTGGTGGATGCTGAAGTTTATTGCTATTGCTTTCCTAAGGCGATAGCCTTCCCCATCTGGAAGACTGGCTTAACTGGACTGTTGTGTGGGGAATAACAACAATAACAAAGAGGAGAGGAAGCATCAGGACTGTAAAAGGGACACACGTGGCTCTGAGGATGGGGACTTTGTTGGTCTCTTGCTGCACTCTGCTAGTGTCGGACCAAAGCAGTAGCATCCTGGGAGTTGGCCAACGAGGCTGGTGGAATCCAAGAGTGGTGACACTCATGGTGTAGCCAAACTGAAGAATTTGGTGCGGTATTGATGTGTCACAGGAGCTGTCTCTAGCTCTTCTTAGCCTCCTGACCTGCTATCAAACAAAGGGAAACTTGTACTTACAGTACCAACCCTTAGAAGTACAAAGGAGAAAAAAATCAGTGGTTGGCAAAATCATTTGTTTAGCTTGGAAGAAATGAGCTGTTTAGTGTTTCAGAAAGGGGAAAATTCTCAGCAAAGAAAACAAAAAGAATGAGGACACTGCATCAGGCAATTGCTCTTCTGCTGCAGGAAGAGTGCACAGGTACTTCCCCTTCCCCCACATCTTGGTGATATAAACCCCAGCCCCTCCACCACAAACATTAAGCTACTTGAAGGGCCCTACTGCCTAGGCATGGGACGGATCTATCTCTGCATCAGAAATGGTAAGAGTTTCTCTCTGTAAGAAGGACTGGGGTAATCTGGCTCAAAACTCAGAAGCTACTTGCAAAGTCTCCCGAGTCACCAAACTTCAGGAGCGGAGTAGCTTCATGTTACACTGTAGGACGATGACAAAGGGCAAGCTGTAGGTAGAGAGGAACTGACACACTGCCTTTGCCTGCTGTTGCATCACCCATCGTGTCAGAGATGACTGAACTACGAGCTGGGCTAGCCTTAAGCAAATCATTGCTCACTTGACAAAGCAGAGGCCAGGAGATGTGGCAAGTGCCCGCTCCTGTCCCTTCTGCTGCTCAAGGACTCTGAACGGCTTGGGAGCGAGTGGTACCCATGGACATCCAGTGCCGTGCTTATCCGGCTGTAACCTTTTCCATCTCTCAGGGCATGCTTTATTGAGCGTTTCTTTTGTCTTTTGGCAAAGAAAGCAGCTGCTTAGACCTTTTTGGTGAGGGCTGTCTATAATGTGTGAGCTGGCCCGAGGCTGCTTCATTTGAAACACCGGGTAGTTTGCTTCTCTGCAGCTTGGTCCTTAGGTAAAGTAGGTGTAAAATGCTACTAGGCTATTTGGCTATGTTTAGGCTCTCCTAACAACAGACGTGACAACCCGAGGTGCATGGCAGTAAAGAAGAAAAGCTGCATTTTAGCTATGCATAAGAAGTGCTTAACAGGTATTTTTGAAATGTGATTATTTGTTCCCCTCTAAGGCTGAGGTAAGTCTCAGGCAAATGCTTAGCAGACATTGTTCTTGAAAATGACGATTCTTTGGTTAAACAAAGAACAACCTTTGCCAGTCTGATTGGACAGAAAAACTACAGCAGCTACATTAATCACAGAGTTTAAAAATCCCCTTCCCTTCAGTGCTCGCATCGAGTTGGTCCCTTCCACGCAGCTCCACCCACCCCAGGGGGAGATCAAATAACATCACGAAGATGAGTTAAAATTCTGTTCACAAACCCACATGTAGCAAATCCAAACCCTGAGACGAATGGGTGCTCAGCCAGGAATCTAAGCAGAGACATCGTACTTTCACGGAGTCATTTGGGAGCCACTGTAAACCATAATAAGGGCTAAACACAACATAGTAAGTATTTTGGCAAAACAGCTCGTTGTAGGAAAGACGCTCTTTGCTGTTTTACTCTTTCGTGTCTGACAGACACTGTTTACTGTGTGATGGGGGGAGAGCAGGGCAGAGCACATGTACATCCCCAGCACCAATAACATGAATATAATCCAGAGCTCGGGGTTCTCTGAAGGTTAGAAAAGCATGCGGTGTGCAGTGGGAAAAAGGATAATGTCCATTAACAGGAGATTCAAAAAGTCAGTTCGACTTCTTTCTCTCTTTCAGTGTTTAATATTTCCAGCCACCTTTGACTGTCTCTTGACTAAGAAAAGAGGTTGCTTTAACTAAGAGAAGAGGTTGCTCTTCAGGCAGGCTGAGAGGAACGCAAACCTTTTCCTACCAGGGAGGTAGAACAGTACCACCTTGTTTAGTTTTGCTGGCTGGGCTCCGCTCAAGCTAGAAACGATGCCTGAGCAAGATCTCCACCCAGGCCCTTCACCATGTTTGTCCTGGGCCATTACAAAGATTTTAGCATGTGCTTCTTCAGAATACCAAATAACCCACTTTTGATGATTGAGATTCTTCACCCGATGGCATTTTAGTCCCTAAAACATGCTTTTCTTTCTAGACACATTGTTCAGACTGTCCAGAAGAGTGCTGAACGAGCCCTGCCATTTACAGCACATCCTAAATATATCTATGAGTGCAGACCCTTCAGGGTTTGAGACATCAGCGAGAAGCGAAAACCGCTTGAGGTACTAAGAAGAGGCACCAAAAGACTCCTGCTCATTCTCCATAGCTACTGAGCTGAGGAGCTTAGTCATTGCCCTACAGAGGTGAGAGGGACTTCCAGCACGGGCTCCTCTGCTGATGCCAGGGCAAGGCAGGTGGATGGAAAACTTCCAGGGCCACTAAATGGACCCACATGGACAGCTGTGGCTGGAGAGTCTTTTCTCACTTTTTTACTCTCCAGAGATGGACAGAGTGTTCCAGATGAGGCAGCAGATTTCTGATCTGTGACCCACGTTGGCTGTTCTGGGGGCACGGTTACCTTTCCTCAGGAATGAAAGCCCCCAGCTGATGAAAGCTGAACTTCTTATCTCCCCCACTGCTGCAGCCTTATCACCCACAGGAGTTTAATCCCACACATCGCTTCAGAAATATCGTCGTTAAAGATCTGGCTGTATATTTTGAGATAAGATTGGTTCATGATAATATTACTGACTATGTAATTATGGAAATGAGAAAATAATCCCCTCAGGCTTTGTTGTAATGACTTCTGAGCATCTTGCATCATCGAAGGCAGACAGCAGGCTTCAGGATGCCATGCATTAGTAAAAGGAATGTGGAAAATCCTGTTTTGGTTGGTGTCCATGTCTCTAGTAAGGGAGGACACCATGTATCTTCACAGTGAAATTGGATCAGGTAGAAAAACATGTGATCTTTTTGAAAATAAATAGCTAATCTTTACTTGATCTCCTGTACTTTTGTCGTTTGATGTATTGGTAAACTGCATTCCTGACAGCCACCCCTGCTGATACGGTGGCCTTGAGAGACCTTGGCCGCCTGGTCTATGACTCTGTTCTGAATCAAAAGACAATGTGGGACCACTGCAGACCTGGCCGCACAGTGCAGATAACTCCATTGAACCATGTTAATTCATGGTATTATTACTATTTTACTGATGCAAGAAGAGTTGCTGTAGGAAAGAGCTTGCTGAATGTACTCTTTGGTCAGTGGCTAGGTTGCATGATGTGTGGGCTGGACTCCCGCCATGGAGAAATTAAGAGGATGAACATCGGTGCACTAATATTAGTAGAAAGGGAGATGAAAACACACAAATGGACTTCCCTGGGAATACTTTCTGTAATTTTGCCTCATGTTAGAGCCACCGCTGAGAGGGAACACTCAATGCCACACCTGTTTTTACAAAGGGTGGTAAGGAGGACCCTGGGAACGACTGACCACTCAGCCTCACCTTGGTGCCCAGTAAGATCATGGAACAGATCCTCCTGGAAGTTATGTTGAAGCATATGGAAGACAAGGAGGTGATTAGGGACAGCCAACATGGCTTCACCAAGGGCAAATCACGCTTGACTAATCTAGTGGTCTTCTATAACGGAGTGACTGCATCAGTTGGGGAAAAGCAAAAGATGTCATCTACCTGGACTTCTGTAACGCCTTTGACAGGCTCCCCCGTAACATTCTTACCTCTAAATTGGAGAGATATGGATGGAATATCAGATGGATAAGGAATTGGCTGGATGGTTGCATCCAAAGAGTTTCAGTTAACAGCTCAGTGTTGAAATGGAAACCAGTGATGGGTCTGTACTGGGACCAATACTATGTAACATCTTCATTAATGACATAGATAGTGGGATTGAGTGCACCCTCAGCATGTTTGTGGATGACACCAGGCTGAGTGGTGCAGTTGATACACTTGAGGGCAGGGCTGCCATCCAGAAGGACCTTGACAGGCTTGAGGAGTGGGCCCATGTGAACCTCATGAAGCTCAGCAAAGCCAAGTGCAAGGCCCTGCACCTGGGTCAGGGTAATCCCCAGTATCAGTACAGGCTGGGTGATGAACTGATTGAGAGCAGCCCTATGGAGAAGGACTTGGGGTTACTGGTGGATGTAAAATTGGACATGAGCCGGCAATGTGCGCTTGCAGCCCGGAAAGCCAATTGTATCCTAGGTAGCATAAAAAGAGGCGTGGCCAGCAGGTTAAGGGAGGTGCTTCTTGCCCTCTGCTCTTGTGAGACCCCACCTGGAGCACTGCATCCAGCTCTGGGGTCCCCAGTACAAGAAAGACATGGACCTGTTAGAGCATGTCCAGAGGAGGGCCACAAAAATGGCCGGAGGTCTGGAACACTTCTCCTACAAAGAAAGTCTGAGAAAGTTGGCGTTTTTCTGCCTGGAGAAGAGAAGTCTCCAGGGAGACCTTATTGTGGCCTTTCAATATATAATGGGGGCTTACAAGAAAGATGGGGACAGGCTTTTTACCAGGGCCTGTAGTGACAGGACAAGGGACAATGGTTTTAAACTGAAAGAGGGTAGGTTTAGATTGTCTATAAGGAAGTTGTGGGTGCCCCATCCTTGGAAGTGTTAAAGGTCAGGCTGGACAAGGCTTTGAGCAACCTGATCTAGTGAAAGATGCCTGTATCTACGGCAGGGATGTTGGACTAGATCTTTAAAGGTCCCTTCTAAGCCAAACCATTCTATGGTTCTATGATAAAATTTTCAGAAAGATAATGCACGGGCAGAATGCTTCACGTAAATCCACCTTTGCTCTCTTCCTTTTAATGAACCTTAGAGAAGTTAGTTTTGGACAAGAGCTCTGCTAATACTCTCCCAACCAGAATTTCACATAACTACTGAAATAATGGCACAGGTAGGAGTCAAACTTTCCTCTGCAGCTCTGCTGCATATTTATTCCCTGGAGGACTCCAACCTGTAAGAGTAAGCTCAGGCAAGTCAGGCAGTTGGATCAAGGAAGTAAACTGTGGGAGCATATAATCTTTATGAAAAATTTAATTTCTTTCCAATCACATGCAAGCATTATGAAGTTTCCCTTAGAAGAACTATTCCAAGAAGACACTTCTGGTGGTGTTTCATCCAACAAATCCATACTGCAGTTAGCAAAACCTGCCATGGTGCACCTGATTGATAGTCTTCTGATACTGTTCCTTGATGGACTAGATCATCTCATGACTTCATAGGACTTGTATTGCAAGAAGATTCCTCAGGGTTTTGGAGTTTCCTGAAGCTCATCCCTATCCTTCTTCCCTGCTCTTTCCATTTCATTGTTGCTACATATACAATGACCTAGATCTGATGCGGTTGCGGCCTGCTTAGTGGTCGGTAAGGCCTGACAAAAACACGTGAAGCAGAACTCAGTCCTTGCCTCGGGAAATCGTAGCTTCCTGCTAAATGTTTGCCGATAGCACGTCTTGGTAGAGGGGCACTCAAAATACTCATGACATGCAAATGTATTAATATGCAGTCTGTTCATTGTGCAAAACCATCTCTGCTCAGAAGAAGGGTCAGGTAGTATTACCAGATAGTCGCATCAGTGTTTACTCCTGGATAATTTTACCCCTGGGCAACCAGAAAGATTTTGCTAGACAGCAACTCTTGTCTTAGCTGTGGGTGCGGAGATTTGCTGAAGTAAAGCTAAGCTATGTCGCTTGTATTTTTTTACCATTAATCTCATCATATGGTGTGAAAATGGGTGTCTCCCACCAGTCTTCTTCCTTCCTTGCTGCCATTTGTTCAGGCCACACCCTTCTCTCTCCATCGTGGCAATAGCGATGGTCACCGTCACGTGTGGGTGGTGCTGTCTGAACACGTTACGCCGCACTGCAGTGTTCGCAGTGGCCTGCTGTACAGCGGAGGGACGGCCAGCACTGCTGGATTTTCAAACCCTTAAAGGCTCATGCTCTGGCCTCACTGAAGACTTGCTGTGGAAACTTTAGCTTGTGTTTAAAAAAAAAAAAATATGTGCACACACACACACACACACACACACACACTGGCACGTTCTTTTTTTCTGAAGGGACCACTGTGTGTCTCTTTATCCTTTCCTCCCACCCACTCATCCCTTCTGACACACTCCGTAGCTGAGACCACTTGTATTTTATTACACTGAATTTTCCCAGGAAAGGCGTTTCGTGTGTTTTCCAGGTGCTTCAGAGTAGTAGGTGTTACTGTACGTATAGTGCCTTAACACTTCTATTGAGACTCATTAGTAAGCAAAATACGGTTGCATTCCTCGCTCCACCAAACAGTGACCACGCATACGCCTCGCACAAATACCTGCAGTGTACCCAGAGGAAGTTTCACCTTGTGCTGGCCACAGAAGTCCCTGGGCCCTTCTGCTGAAAGCTGCACTGCTCATCTTCAGAAATTCTGTGGCAAAGGGATCTCCAGGGAGATTTTTTTTGCCTGTAGCTGATGAAACAGTGCCTACCCTTGGTGTCCAGTTGCCTTTTTAGCTCTGAGTGGCTGGAGTCAGTGAGGTTATATGAAGGAACGTTGCAGAAACTCATGACCCTGACTGAAAGCCAGGAGCCACTCAATGCTCTGACAATGATTATTTACCGTTTTCCCATGTTACATGCTGTATTTGGTCATGTTCAATAACTGTAGTAATCAGACAAGATGGAACGGCGGCTTGTCAGCTGATTTAATTAAAACCACATTGCTTTTTTTTTTTTATTGCCTCTCACACATCATTAATATTCTGTCTAAGACGCGCCTGCAATCTAAAGATTGGAATCAGTCTCATTGTGCTCTTTCCAAGCTTGAATTCCCAGACACACAAACCTGGGAAAGAGTTTTAAAGGGACA
Source organism: Sagittarius serpentarius (assembly GCA_034782735.1). Lineage (NCBI taxonomy): Eukaryota > Metazoa > Chordata > Aves > Accipitriformes > Sagittariidae > Sagittarius > Sagittarius serpentarius. Next base: position 4,446,296 of record JAVKLA010000024.1, read on the forward strand.
GGTAATAGTTAGAAGCTAATTTGATTACATTGAAATGGACCAGTCCTTGGTCCAAATAAATGCTTATTAAGGGACCAGTCTTTCAGGTTGCTTTTAAATGCAGTGCAGGCTTTGCTTCCATGGATATGAGTGGGAATAGAATATATTTAGGATTTCCCAGGAATCAGGTCTTTGCTCTGCAGACTTCCGCTCATTCAAATGGTTGGTTATGCAAATATATTAAAAAAGACTTGAGTAAATAACGCTGCACCCTTTTTAGCTTGGTTTATTATTTACATATTTAGCAACAGTGTTATATTGCCCTTTTCTGGAGTGCCAGGTAAGATCCATTTCACAATGTCAGTCTATCAGCCAGCATATGCGCTCGATTTGCAACCAGATTACAAGGGGGGAAAAAAAAATCTAGCATTTAAAATTCTATACAGCAGTTTATTTAAACAGTGATTAACTTTCATCAACAGTATGTGCATTTCTGTTTTCTTTAAGAAACCCTGCCGTTCTCAATCACAGCTGCGGCCCTCCTGCAGCACCCTGTTAGTCAGTGACTTGAACCGAGCTTTACAGATATTTCACAGCCAATTACCATACAGGTTTCTTATGTTAAAATTAAGGCAACCGGAGTCAACAACCGCTGCTGAATGAAGGTAAAAGCTTGAGAACATTTTGCATAACAGTCATCAGCGTAGCTGATAGCTATTACAGTGTTCTTGTGCAGTAAGCCTACGCAGATACTATCTCTCTTGCCTGTCTGTTCCAACATGCATCTCATCTCATTTGCAACCCTTTGCTTTAATTAGCTGAAGTCTTTGCTTCAGTCTTTCATATGTCAACCAGCCTGTGTACACTTCCATATTTTTAATCAGTAGCCTGTTGTCTTTACTTTGTCATTCGCACTAGCATATAAATCTGCCCTTCTTATGATCCTCACTGCTTGGTAGAAGTCAAAACATGCTGTTTAATTTTCCTGTTCACTGATTTCCATTTGTTTCATGTTCAAATGCTGGCTCTTTTCCCCCTTTTGGGCATGCTGTGAGCATTAAACTTAAGTGATTAAATGCCAGAAAACCAGTCCTTTTCCCCTTCCGTGCCCAAGAATGGGTCATCCCAACCCTCGCTCCGACCCTTACCTCTACGGCGCGCCCCGTGCGTGTGCAGTCAGCCTAAATGGGGCGAGCTGCATGGGACCGCCATCGGCTGACAGAGGTTAGCTGACGACGGCTGATAAAACAGGTGCAAAAATTATGTGCTCTCCTAGGGTCGTGACTGGCTTCTTGCTGCTGCTTCTCATTTTTTTGTTTAATCTACTACAGCAGAATATTGCATTTCACCCACGACACAGCCAAATCCTGACACATCAAGACTTAAAAATAACCGGATGTAAAAGAATGAGAGGGTGACATGTGGCTGTCCTCTGGCTTTCAAATTTTCCGGTTCACTGGGGGGGAATCCGAGGTTGTCTGTAGCTGTCTGACAGGTGGGGTGGCTGGCCCTGACATCTGTGCCTGTGGCTGATCCCCAAACTGAGCCTGGAGCATGTTCAGGATGTCATCTAGCTTCTGGTCCATCTGCATGACCTGTTAAGGAATCAGAAAGCGGACGAGCTGTCAAATGGTTGCACATGCTTCTGGCGAGAGGCATTCACCGGCCAAAAGTTCTGGATGGATAAAGCCTGGCAGGGAGCATGGGCATCTGAGAACTACCAGCTCCTCTGAGTTTTGTCTAAGCCTGTTGCTTTACGAACGACGCTACGAAGTCACAGGGAAGGCTGTAAAGCCACGTGAAGTGGCAGCAGAAGGACAGGACGTTGGTGGCCCAGGGTCTTGACCGCTTTGAGTCAGCCATTTTGTCTCTCAGCCTTTTCCCAGGGTTGCCAGCTTCTCTCGGTGATGAGGCATCCTGCAAATATCTGCCCTGAAACTCTCTTTCTCTCTTTGGTTTATCGTGAATGTTTTTTCCCACTACCTCTCCCAGTGCTTCACCACCCTTAGTCGTAGGACATCATGCTTTCCGTTACTGTCTTGGGAAATGAAACAGCTCCCCTCCCTCCACACTGTAAATAGATGCCTCCGTGATACATGTTACAGTCAGAGATCCTACCAGATACGGTGTTTATTCCCATGCATTGTTAGGAGGATAGCCTACCAAAAACCACATAATAATACCAATGACTTCATTAAAAAAAAGAACAACTGTTCTATAGGAAGCTTGACATGCTAATCCCTCCTCTCATTTCTTTGCTTTCCAGCTGAAATTTCTCAGGCATAGTCCCTAGGCAGAGGCGTCTTTTCTAGTTATTATTGTTTTTAAGTAGGGAAAGGCAAATCTGGATTTTTAAAGGGACGCTGCTTTCATACGTCCTGCTGCTTTTGTGAAATCCTGGCCTTTTCTAGGAGCACCAAGCAGACATTATCCCACTGCGCTGGTAGGGCTTGCCTTCACGGCAAATGGCATCCTGCTCACCTTAGCACCAGTCAGTGGGACAGGCTGGGGACTAATTAGTTTGGTCTAAAGGCAAAACTGCAGCCAGCACGATGTAAACAACTGGGATGGCTTCTAATGATGCTTGAATACAGTGCAGCTTTGTGTAATAGATGAGCCCGAGAAAAATGAGCGTTTTGAAGAACATTGGATAGTTCACTTTACAGTTATCTGCTGTGAAACTCTGAGCCTCTGAAAACTGTGATCCGTCCCAGTGGGTCTAATAAACTTTGATAGCAAACCTTTTAAAGTGATATCAGATCTAAACTGAGCTTTCATTAAAAGAGGAGACAGAGAGAATGAGAGAGAGAAGGATTCCAGCCTTTTTCTGTGCAAAGATAACTTTGGAAATAGGCATTGGCAGCATGGACTGAAAGTTTAGCAGGCTGAGATTGCTTTAAAAACCAAAGCAAAGAAAATCACCTTATCCTCTTTACCCTCCTCTGCCTTTTCTCACTCCAAGTGTCGGCTTCCCTGGGGGGGCCTCCAACCTCAAGGTACCAGCAGCTTATTCAAGTTATATCATTTTAGCAGCCACTATTCTCTCCTATATAGAGCCTGCTGGGGGAAGGAGGAGCGGAGTGTCTCTCCTGCCTCATGGAGGGAGAGAAGTGCTCGTCTCTCTTTCATTTCTACTTTCATGACAACTGTCTTCTAGTAGAAAAGCCCCTCTCCCTGCCTTTGCTTTGGTGCGGGTGCAGGTTGTCTGAGGCAGTATTTTCAAGCAGCAAGGAGGGAGTATTTAGGGCACGGGTTAGACAGCATAGCCCTTCGCTACGCTTTCTGCCCAAGCGCATGGCCGGCACTGCCTGAGCAGTGACCAGAGCGGGCAAGGCAAGGTGTGTGGGCATGGGAAGATGGGGGCTGCTCGCTGCAGCCCCCCCGGGTACGGGGCGGTTGGTGCTAAGCCTGGCTTGGGACGAGGCACAGTCGAACAGCGACTCGAGTGGATGGCTGACGCTCTTTGGTGGAAGGGAAGGGATGCCGGCAGAGGCTGTGTCCGGCGGAGGTGCAGCCACCTCCCGGCCAGCCTAAGCCCCACACCGCCCGTAGCATCTCTGCCTTTTCCCACGTCTAATATGCTGCTAGGAGAGAGTGAGTGGTCGATGCTGCTGCGGCAGGTCTCTCTCTCTGGTGCGGTCACGGACAGAAGCACTGACAGTGCTCTCACCTCGGGCACGACGGCTACACGTTCTGCTCAGCATTAACTTGGTTGGAAGTCTGGAAGTCACTAGTGGTTTAAGGGTTAAGCAGCATGGAATTAATTTAAAAACCACAGCATTTATTTTCTCCTCCATTCTTGAAAAGCCTGTTTGGCTGATGCTGGTAATGACTCAACAGAATCTTTCTTAAGCAGAAACGTTGCGCAGAGCAGAAACTAAAGCAGAACTAATACACTACAGTAAGGTAAAAAGAGGTGTAGGCAGGGAAGTGGGATCAGGCAGATGAAAGATCTTTCGGGGCTTTCTTTTGTGAGGCTTTGTGGATTTTGATCTGCACGCTTGATCTTAGATAAGCTATGCCTGCATAACCCATATCATTTAAACTTGCCGTATTTCTCTGTATTTTGCCAACTCAGTGAAAGAATGTGATAGAGAATAATTTTATGCACTTTTCTTTCCAGGAGAAGAGGAGGGTGGGGAATGTAAATATCCATTTGTCGGGAGGGAAAATGAGAAATTCATACATAAGGGAGTAGATTACACTACGCTTCTGTCACACCTTCCGCACAAGGATCTGCAAATATTTCCTGAACATTAACAAATGAAGCTGCTCAGTTCTCCTGTACAACCGTATACACAGGAGGGTTTTAATGACCATTTTTGAGATTAGAAGCAGGACCTTGCAAAATTAAGTGACCCATTAGAAGACGCGGTCAGTGGCAGATCTGTTCTAATTCTTAGCTTTGTATTTTATACACAGGCTGAAGCCACCACTTTCTGGCTTCAGATGCTCTAAAATATGCCTTACTTTGAACATGCAACTAGACTGGTAAAACTTTAGTCAGAAAGACAGATTCTTAAGTACCTTGTCGAATCGGAGCCTATTAAAAAAGGGTCAAATTTGGAGGCTGGTTAACTATGAATAAGGACTGACAAAAGGAAAGCTATGGACACTTCAAGGCTTGACTGAAGTCAGTAGGATGGCTTTCCACATGGGTAAAGGTTTTTCACAAGAGAGTCCTGGTTTTAGGTTTCTCCAAAAACCACCTAGCAGCTATTACTGTCCTTAAGCCCAAACAGAACGAGTTGCCGGTTTTGAGTAACACACCCAGGCAAGCGCGTGGGCAAAGGGTTAAATTGTGCAACATGTTTTTCGGCTGAGTAAAGTGAGAAGCTATCCAGGGCTGGCTGCAGAGCTTCCAGAGAGATGCGATACGGCCCTCGCAGGCTCTGTGGAGACAGGTGAGTTTGGCAGCTGTCCACGGGCAAATGGCAGCGAAACTTCTGTTCTCCCACATCACAAAAGCGCTCTGGAGATGATCTATAAAATTGTTAAAATGCTTTTATATCCTTTCAACTGCCCTGTAGAAAGGAGACGTGCAAAAGCAGTTTAAAATGTTACACTGTTGTTATTGGGGCTATGAGGTGAGCTGACGGAGTGTTGAAACGTATATGCATTTTAACATCCCCCCCCTCCCCCGTGAAAGGGGGCTGGACTCCATGGTGACATGCAGGACCGTTAGACAAATAAAATGTCTTGCAACCAGCTCCAGGGAGCCACAGCAAGCCACGAAGGGGAACTGGGTCGCTCAGCCTGTGGGACGCAGGGTGTCCCTGCCCTTCACCTTGAGCACCAGGGTGGCTTTCAATACCTATGTGCCGTTTGAGGTTGCTTTTGAGCCTCTCTTTGTGAAAGCGGGTGTCCCTAAATACCACTTTTTACCTCGGTGGGCTCCTGCTGCAGAAATGCCTTGTGGAGAAGGAGACCCTAGGAATGGCAGCAGCGTGGAGGAGGAGGGCTGGATCGTGCTGGGGATTTGCCACATGCTGGACAGATTCCTAACTCCCCTGAGAACTTTTTTTCGGACATGTTTTGCACACGCATACCATAAACAAAATGCAGCTGTGGAAAACTCAGTTGGAGTAGCCACGTGGCCTCCCCCAAATCCTCTCACTTTAAGCCAGAAAAACCTCTTCCCCCAGGTTTTGCCTATCTTTTTAATATGATTCGTGGAGGCTGGGAAGGGCAGTATCAATTATGTGCACAACACCTGACTTGAACTATTTCCAGAGGAGTAGCAGAAGGGGAAGATGGTCTGCTGGAGCACTGAAGTAAATCTGTAAACCCACAAACATGCTCCTATGTTGCTAAGTAGGTGGAGCTTTGTATCAAAAGCTAAACTCCATAAATCAAGTGAAGTTGCTGTCACCTCCTTAAGGCTCTGCTCTCTCCCTGCCTGTAGCAGTCCTACACGAACTGATCAAAATGGCTGAGCTGTACAGCCTTCGTGCTGTTGTCTGCAACGTGTCTGGGCTGCTGGTACTGGGGATGCAGCACGAAATGGAGGAGGGAGAGAAGACGGGCCGCTTTGTGTTACCAATCAAAATGTCACGGAGCAACAGCAAGTTCTGCCTTTGGTTAAGCTGGATTGACTTTGGCTTCCTGTTTGCCTCACTCAGGTGGGGAAAACGATGAAGCTGTGCCCACAGGACAGCCCAAGGTGCCGTGGCAGGGGTGGAGGACTGGAAGAGACGCTGCACTGCTGAGCCCCATCTCCTGCTGTCGGAGCCGCTGTACGATGGGTGCTTTGGTTCTGGAAGCCCCACAAGACATCCAGGCTTTCTCTCCTCGACACGCAGCCCTCATCCCACAACAAACTGCAAACCTAAGCACGGACAACCAAGAGCCACCAAAGCACAGCGGGCCACAGGAGGCGAGCAAGGGCATTCCCAGCGTCTCTGCGAGGTGTTAAGTGATGTTTTCCAGCTGACACTGCAAAGTCAACACCATTTGGGGCCAGAGCTGCCGCGGCCACGCAAACACCACATCCCAGCCCGGGGTCTCCAAACCACCAGAGTCCTCAGTTCAGCCCGCTGAGCACCCCTCCTCTAGCAGTGGCCCAGCTCCGGGTTCAGAGTTTTACCACCACGTAGACATGTCCCCCTAAGACCCTACGATTTCCCCTGTTTCCCGCCTTTGCTGCAGCTCCTGGCTCCCAAGGTAGCTAAAATGAAGGAGGATCCACTCGCTGCAGCTCTGACTTAGAAACATTTGATTTGAGGACTTTAACACCAACTGCTTGGAAAAGAGTCGTCTGATGGGTAGGACTTCTTTTGATGGAGAGAAGAGTGTATGTGAACCTTTGTCTGCCATGAGCTATTCTACCTGCATGTACTTATTTCTGAATATTCCCAGCTTGTTATCTGTGATAGGTCACCTAAGGTCTAGTTCACAGGAGAAAATGGTATCGGTTTAGTAAAATCGGATGTGATTTAGTTGAACTAGTGCAATCCATTTTACGGATGCTTCCATTTCTGCCTTGTGTAACATACTGATTTAGCTTTAAGCTCGTTATCCAGAAATTCATGCCATTTTCTCATGCTGACCAGGTCTGTCACACGATTTTTCTTCTCATACCAGATGGTGGACTGATTTGATTAGATCCTGTAAAGCCTATGTTTAGCTTTATATGCACATCTGGTCTTGTAGCTTCTTTCTGCCTACAGTTACACCCAATTATTCAACCATACTAATTGCCTATCGTACGTTTCGAAGTCTGAATTGTTTATTTTAGGAATTGCTTTATTTTTTAGCATGTCTCTGGGTAGATTTATTGCTGTCCAGAGACTGGTGATTCTGGGAAGGGAAATCGTTTCTCTATGGCACTGCGCGCAAAACTGCCTCCCTCTCACCTTTCTTGTCCCCCCGTTAGAGAAATTTCACTGAGGCGAAATGCTGAAGGCACTGAAACTTGAGGGGTTTTTTTTGTTTTGTTTTTAGCTTGGCCAGACAATGCAAATGTTGATGTAGCCTGCTGGTAGCTGTCTGTGAGGAGGCATATGGCCACACCAGCCATAGAGACCACAACTAGCTTGGGGAGATTTCTCTTGTGCAAGGTGCGGCTCTAGTGCAGCCTCTGTGAGCCTGGTCCAACAAAGTGCTTATGGATGTGTTAGCTTGAAGCACGTGAAGAGTCTTGCTGAGGTCACAAAATATTTAAGTGCTTTGCTGGACTGGAGCCAGAATGGTCAACAGTTTGCAAGACTATACCTTTAGGATAAGGTTTTGGAGTCTCCTAAAGTACTCACACACACATATGCACAGAAATATATCTACACCAACATTTTTCAAGTCTCTGAGGAGTGATAATTGGCATCTACCATGGCATCCTTCATAAAATGACTTTGGCATTCATATTAGCAGAGAACTAGCAGCTTGTCTTTCCTCTTAAGACAACAACAACAACAACAAGAGGGCTTTGATGAACAAGCTCCCATTAACTGACAGTTTTTGGGATGAGTTGTAACAGATTTGGACTTGGCCTCAGTCCTACAACGATGCTGTATCCCAAAGCAAGGTTGCCAGGTGGTACGTACACAGGGAAACTTCTCACTGTGGTATGTCAATGTCTCGTAGCCAACTGCCAGCGCTCCCTGCCCTAACACTGAGCCGTGCAGCTCCTCGCTTCGTTCTGCTGAGTGTGCAAACCAGCTTCAGTCAATGGGAGCTTTTGCCACTAACCTCAAAGGTCAGGTAAAGAGGTACATGAGTAGAAGCTACACAAAGCCCACTTCCATGACAGCCTGCTTTTCTGGCAGACCCAGTTCTCCATGAACACCAAAAATATATAAACCGCCAAACCGTCTTGTTTGACTTATTCCGTGTACCCCAGTTGTTTATTTTCATTCCATGAAACTTATCTAGATAAGGCCACAATTTTCCAGGCCTCCCTTCCTTTATCCCAAACACCCCCACCCATTCTTAGGTCAGGTGTTACAGCCTTTGGTGGCCTAGTATATAGTAATCTTTATTTTAAGTATAGCTTCATTTATTTTGGTTTCCATCTACCTTTCCTGTTTAAATGGAAACACAAAGGTCTATCCCTCTGCACTTTGTTCCTGGGGTATTTCCTGCCAGTACCCTTTTGGTGAGCATTATATTTTTACATTTCCTATGCCACGGTTGCACTGGTGAACTTCTGCAGTAAGACTTGTGTCTGTGGTTGCTGCTACTAGTGTAAGATGCCATTTGCTTAATTGCTAAGCAACTCCCAAGAGTTCAGCCCTGGCTTTCTAAAGCCTAAATGCCTGGTCAGCACGTAGATTAGATGTTAGCGGTGTTAGTCCTTTGGGGAAGGTGTGATATTTTTCTTTTAAATGCATCCTGGCTTCCTAAGCGAATGAGATTTAGCTGATGATGTATATCTGTGTATATGTTGCCACAGCAGCTCTGGAGTAAACTGGCCAGCTTCAGACACAGTTGCCAGCGAGTCAGAGTCCTTACAGATAAAAAGTTTGGACAGATTTCTGAAAGCCGGGCACTTGTGCAGAAGACAGACATCCAAATTAGTGCCTCACTGAAGGAAGGGCAGAAGAGGAAGGTGAACTGTATTATTAGACCCCGGAGAATCCACACAGGATGCCCTGACCACAGGAAAAGCTTTATTCAGCTCTTGCCCCTTATTAGCCTCGGATAATCAACCACAAAATACAGAGCCACAGGAAACCAGGCAGCATAATTTCTGCTGCTCCCAGAAGTACTTGTTTCTAGCTGACGAAATTCAAGTGGTGCCACTCTTTGAGCGGACGCGACGGTAACTTTCCACAGCTGCCGTTACGCAGCAGCACGCGGCTGCTGGCCGTGCTGTAACTGCTGCGGGCGTTTGTCTCATTTTAGCTATTTGCACATGCACCTGTGTGTCTGTTTGCAGCCAGTGCTTTGAAACGTTTGTTTTTTTCCCCTGATTTTCCCCTGGTAGGAAAATCAGACTTCGGAGAACTCTCTTTCTCTTGATATACATACATAAATGGCTATTTCTGTTGTTGCAGGACGTTTCATTCTTTACCCTCCTCCAGATCCTGCTCAGATCCTCCAGGTAATCTTGCCATCTCTCTTTGCGACATCGTTCTTCAGCCGCACCCTGGATGACGCACTGCCATTTCTCAGTTCATTATATTGTGTGGCTGCAAGTCCTGCTGCAAAACCAGTGTGGAAAGAAACAACACACAAAAATAACAAAGCTAGTCCAGCCTCAAAGGTGGATATGCAGCTACTGTGAGTCACACCTTAATTTCACAATAAAGCAGCCTTGGAACTTATGCTCCGAGAGGCTGATTAACTTAGTTTTTAAATCACTAAACAATGTTGGAGAGAGAAAAACAAGAAAAAGAAAATGCAGCACTGAGTATTTAAATGGTGCCAAAGGAGCACTGAGAAAGAAGTGGCCTTAGCCTTTCACTAGATGGATGCGATAAGCTCAGCATTTTAGACGGGTGTGATGAACTCAGTGTTTGCGCCTCACCTAACCCTTTGAAGAGATGGTATCAGGCCTTCTACGCTCGGATTGTTTTGCCTCTACTTTTGCTTTTTTGAGCTCTATTAAATCTCCTTCATGAGAAGAAAATCTAACCCCACCAGCCTCACAGCTAGATAGGCTTCACCAGTTCCTGCAGTGGGGAGGACACTTTGGACTGTGCTGCAGCTGGTTTGTTTTCTTCTCAGCTTAGTTGCAAGGATTACTTACTGATACTGAAATCAGTGGGTGAATTCCCTTAATCCAGGTCTATTGACCTGACATCTAGCTAAGGTAGCATCTAGTTAGCACAGCTGATGGACCGTGTATGAGAAGGTAACATTTATATGCCTCATCACAAGTATTGATACACAGCTGCCCTCCATCGACACTCACACGCACAAAGCTTCGCTTCAAATTATCAGTCCATCTTTTCTTATAGGTTGGCAAGAAAGACAAAGAGAGAGGGAGTGTTATTATTGGGAGGAGCACAGGCATTATGGTGATGGCGATCTAGATAGCAAGACATGTAGGTACTAGAAAAGTTCCAGGCAGTTCTTGTAGGACTAGACCAGGACTTCATAAACCCAAGCTCCAGTCTACTCCCCAGCACAGCCTTCTTGCATTGAGGACAAGTCACTTCCTGGATGAACCTCATCAATATTTGTTAACGATACGGATCAAATAATCTGCCATTTCTTATCTTTCTGACATGAAGTCACATGAACTTGGATAGGTCTTGGTACAACACAGAAGACACAGACCTACAAAAGATAAGAGTAATCTAAAATGGGGACTGAAATGTTGGGTGTAGGAAGGAAGTAAGTTGTACTGGAAAAAGGAAGATCAGTCCCTGTTGGAAGAGGACAGGAGGAGAGAAGATGGTGGTGCTCCTTTGTCCTACTGTTGGCTCTTTGAGGATTGAAATGGACATGGCAGAGCAAGGCTGGAAGTGTGGCATGGTCGTCATGCCAGGAAAAAAAAAAAAATAATGGGGAAGAAAAAGGTTGATAGTCTGAGATCAGAGGGTGTCACTGGGAGGCCACTGTCTGGGCTTCAATTTTCAGCTCTGAGAAAGAATCATTACGCCATTTTAGCCAAACCCTGTAGCAAAACTAAGGGCTGGTCTGTGCACAGATTTATGCTGAAGTCAGGAAATCAAGCCTACAACATGCCTTTCGTTGTTCCGGGGGGACCTGTGCCTGGACACTCATTTTGATGTGCCCTCTTTCAGTGAAAGCGATGAAGGAAGCTTCATAGGAGCTAACTCGTAAGGGCCTTGGAAAGTGAAAACTGTACCTTTGTACTACGCGCTGTTGAAAAGGGTGAATGAAAACTTCTGCCCGTATTTCTTCTCTACTCTGCGCGGGACAAGTCTCTACGGTCACCTTTATAACAAGTTCACCGAACCTCTCCCACCCTTTGAAGGATGCCGCAAGCCTTGCTTAATGCACACAGTGCAGTTTGAGGAGGAAGATACAGAGTCACAACGTGGTGTTATGTATTTAAATCATAAGGATTACAAAACACCACTGTTTGCTCATTAAAACACAGAAACCCAAAGCAAGTAAAATATTATCAGACAGTGCTGATTGAGGGCGTAGCAGTTCTTGATTCTTACCGATTCAAACATGCTTTGCTGAACCCTTTGGTTTTAGCCTGTCTGGCTTATCTGTCATTTGATGGATTTTACTAGCTTGCTTGTGTATACCAGGCCTGATTAACAGCGCTGCCACACAGATATTTTTAATGAATTCTTGAAAAAGTCACGGCGAGTGGGTGGATTCTGGACTGTCTGGTCCAGTTTTGCCGCCGCAGTGACCTGATGTTGAGGGTGGCTGTCTGTCTGTCTGTTCAGTCATACCAAGCCACAGCATTCAGTCCCAGATCAGCAAAAGCCACAGGCATAAACTGTGCAGGAAAAGCAACTACGCAGCAAGAAACGGTTCCTGACTTGAGCTGAGACTGCTCAGCACTTGGAAGGGTCTGAGCAGTATGTGGGGTGCGACAGCACAAATCAGTGCATAAACTGGCTGTAGCTACAGTAACTGTGGGTGCAGAACATCAGAAGAGATTGCAGGGAGAATGAATTTGACTGGATTTGTCTTTTTTCTCCTTCCCAAGCTAGAGAATCAATTGCATAATATGTTCTGTAGCTAAAGAGATATCCATGGGCATTTAAAACACTGACTGAGAATAGGAGACTGAGTAAAGCGGATTTTCCAAATCCAGAGTCTCAATGGTGGACATTTTCCATTTCTTTTGTGCTTGAAAAATAACAGAGAATTTTGAAAAATCAGCATGGCTACATCCCCAGGGGAGACTCAAATAAAGCACTAATTAAAGTAAAGAAAGGGAGGTGTCTTATTTGAACTCTGCTGAGCTAGATGGATTACCTATGAAAGCTGGCATTGACAGGACAGCTGTACGAAGAAGCCTGTGGCAGAAGTACCGGTGTCTTATACAAACAACAGGAGACAGGGCGGGAGACGCAAAGCCATAATTGCCAGATAGATTTCTTCCTCATGAGGCACATGCTAAGTCAGCAGAAACCTGCTTCAGTTTTCTGTTGCAAGGCACTGCACTCTTAATTAAGGAAAAAAAAGTCGGTTATACCTACTATCGGTCTTACAGCTCTTTAGCCTCATACTGCAGGGAATACTGCTGGGGAGGAGAATATTATGGATCTTGCTTGGAGAAACAGTCATTTTTCTCTTGTATGTCTCTTCTTTTTCATATATCATTGCAGAGAAAAAGCACAGCAATAAAAAGGGACATGTATTAACATGAACATCGAGGTGCAGGAATATGAGAATGGCCTGGTGAGATTTCACTGTCCCAGCATTTAGTAAAATAATTTTAACTGGTGCTGCAGTTTAATTAAGATTTTGGGTTACCGGCTTTTTTGAGGTTCTAGAGGTAGAACTGGGAAGCCATGGAGGTCTTTACGCAACTTTCTGCCGTGGGGGAAAACAGATTCTTTTTCAGGTCAATAAGCTAAAATTCATTAATAAAATAGGTACCTGTTGGGACTACCGAGAACCCCACAGATTTAATTGCTTAGCTTCACATCTACTTGCTCTTATTATTTTTACTTAGTGTGAACTAGAACTTTGATCTGCTAACTCAATATAATCTATGTCTAAGCCTTGTTTAAAAATGCCTGGGTTATTTGTTGTTCTGCAGTGTTTCTCATCCCTTCAGAGCAAGCTTGTTTAATGCCATATGGAACTAGTTATCAGTGAGAAGGAAAATAAGATATCTATCTTTTTGCTAATTAATACTTTGGAAAGCTTTCACTTTCATGTTTTAAGGCATATTAAAAATCCCAGCTGCGACTGGGTGCTTGTCTTTCTGCACCAGCATAACGTAAAACAAAAATGACCACCACCATGAACCCATGACATTGAGGCTCTGGTTTTGGCTGCCTGACCACTGTGCTTGGCTTCCTTCACTGCATGCCCAGCCCTGAAACCAGGCTGAAAGAGCGTGCTTAAGCCCTGCTGCTGCTGAGAGGCATGGCCCTGCCCGCCCCAGCTGCACCCTCCTGCCCTCCCCGTGCTGTACAGGTCCACGGTCCAGCCTTGGCTGGGCTCAGGAGCAAGCCCAGGAGAGCTGTGCACCACAGCAGAGACTACCCGCCTAGGAAAGCTGCCTCCAGCCTGCATCCCCGGGCCATGGGTGCCTTCCCCTCCCTGCTTAAATGACTCTTTTACTGCTTGCAGGTTACACAGGAACAGAGGGAAAAAGCAAAAGCCTTAAGTGAAGCGGGGGTCATATGCTGTGCTCCTGCTGAGGCACTGTGCACCCCATCAAAAAAGCTGGGGTTCTTTGCTCTGCTTTCCCTTACCTCTGGTACAGTCAGCTGAAATGTCCATGGTGAGGCACACAACTGCTTTTTCCTAGGAATCTGAGCTAAGCTTTTAATTACTGTTAATAAGAAAGTGGATTTTCTATCCTGCAAAAAGATTTTTAAAAGAAAAAATCCTCCAGACCTCCAGACCACGTCAAACCTGGGTAAAAGCAAATAATTTCTTTGCCATGAAATCTAAATGTTTCCTTTTATTATTTGCTAATAATTTGCAGGAGGCAAATTCACTGCGAAATACCACCCCACCCCACCCCCCCAGCTTTTCATCTGGAAAACACTGAGATACCTCCATTCAAATCTTCACTTGTTTTTACTTCTTGTTCCTCGAAAGTTCACCAAAATCAATATGATTTTCTGTAATACAGCAGATCCTGCAAATTTTGCCAGGGAAAGGGACGATGCATTTTGATGTAAAGTCTCCTAGCCAGCTCTAGGTCAGACACTTGTGACTTAGCATATGCCAAAAGCGCACGTGGCCTTGCACAGCCGGGCAGCGCGGGAGCCCCAGCAGCCAGCCTCGCTTGCACAGCCCACGGAGAAGTCCGGGGGACCTGCGAGCCAGGAGCCCGGCGGTCTCTACTCCCCTGAGATGTTGGATGCTCTGGTAGGGGCACCAGGCCATCGCTGGCACTGTACTGAGCCCTCTAACGGGCAGGTTCATTTTGGTACTCCCCTCCTCTCTCCTGGCCAGAGCAGCTGCCGAGCTTTGCACAAGCCGCCTGCTGCTCTGTCCCAGGCAGAAAGTGGACGTGGCTTGATTCAAAAGACTTTTGTACCGTGCCTTTATTGGCAGGCAGCTATTTAAAAAGCTCTCCTATGCCCTGCTAGCCTCGGGTGGAGCCCCGTGTACATCCCCTGGCTGCAGGGCTTCCCCCAGTCTGGGGAGGCTGTTACTCTCCGTGCCCCTCTGATTTCAGCCCTGGTGCATGGAGTTGCCCCACTTACCACCCTTGGGCCATTTGGCCGCATAAGCATCACCACTGTTTCGGGGCTGGAGCCCTTCACCTCTAGCCCCAGCCCTCACAAGGGAGGCAGAGGGGAGCAGGAGCCCCGTGCGCAAGGGGGTAACAGTGAAGGCTTGCACACCCGTGCTGCCAGCCAAAACGCCGTGCCTCTCCCCGGCCTCCTGCTCATCGTTCCCCTCCCGATGGCCTCCCCCAGGGACTCGGTCGAGCAAGGTGAGAGATTACTCAGCTGAAGGCGGTTGCGATGCTATACCCCGGGGCAGAGCAAACGCCTCCGTCCAGGATTTCGGACACGGTTCTGTTTACCTGCAGCAGTTGGGCACCGCCAGCGAATGCGGCAATCTGAAATATGGTTTTACAGCCGGCCGTGGCACTCATAAGTGGATCTGCACGGGCAGCCGGGGAAGATTAAATCCTCTTGTTAGCCACAGGGCAGCGTGGTGTGGCAATTAGTATGTTAAGCAGAGCTGAGAGAGACTTTTGTAATGAAACCGAAAACTTGGCTGGCCCCCAAAATCTGCAAAGGTTCAAGAACCTTTCAGTAAACCTGGATTGAGCCTTGGCAGATTTATAATTTCAAGGAGGAACCGTTAAAAACACCCTGGTTTGTGCAGGATTTTGAGCCCAAACCCGGCCACACTTGGCACTTTGGGAGTTTTGCTTTGGGTTTTTTGCATACAAATCCAAAACACAATGTAGACTCAGCAGGGAGGAACCGATGCAAACCAAAACTGCTGAGTTTTGCACAGCTCTAATTATAATCTCTTCACAGTCCTGGTTTTATTTATTATTGTTTGTACTGTGGTAGCTGCGCAGGGCTCCAACCAGCTTCGGGGCCGCGCTGTGGTAGGTGTTGTAAAGGCAGAAGAAGGAGGCAGGATCCCCAGCCTGAAGAGTTTATAATCTAAATAAACAAAAAAGATAAAGAATGAGGGAAAGACATAAAACACATAAGCAAAGTGATTAGGGGGTGTTGGCAAGACAACCTCTTTTCTTAGCGTCTCTCTCACCCACACGTAAAATCGTGTCTATTTACCCTGTAAAACCTTTTGGGTCAGGGCTGTGTTTTCCAAAATGCGGAGGGAGATGGGATGCAAGAAATAAGTGGAGAAGCGAAGGTGCTGGGGGGCAGCAGCAGGACGGGCAGCCCCCAGGGCGGCCCCGCTGGATTTCGGCAGCGAGAAGCAGGCGATGGGGAGAGCGGCAGCGGGGACGGACGGGACAGACGGCACTCCCTAGCTTGGGTCAGGTCAGAAACCCCATCGTATGCACTGTGTCAACCTGGGACAAGTCACTGGACCGCTCCGTGCTGCAGTTTCCTTTAGGGTTGAGCAGGGCTAAAATATTTCCCTATGTGGCATAATTCTTCCTTGATGTAAACTGCTTTGAGATACTCAGGTGAAAGGTGTTAGAGGAATGCAAAGATTTATTTTTCATAAACCTCCTCACATATTCTTTTCACTGCCAAGTCAAGGCCTGAAGCCAGGAATTTTAGAGATGCATACATCTCTCTCACTATATATATATTTATATATAAAAATATAAAAATGTATTTATGAAAGAGGCCAAGGTATGTTTTTTAGAAATGAAGCCTTAAGTTAGATTTCCTAAATCTATATATAGGAACTTAAATGAACAGCCAGATCTAAAATCAGGACACTTCTTTAAAACTGGGTTCAGGAGTCTAGCTATAAGTTCTTACTTGAAAATGTTTAGCCACAAGCTAGCTGGAAATCTCGTATCTTAAAAGAAGTTCGTAATGTCTGGTTGTTTTTTTTTTGCTTCTAGGATTTAGGTGAAGGTTTGGGCCAGTTATTTTATCCCAATTATTCACCATTCTGCAACTATTAATTAAAACAAACAGCTCTCTGAAGCTATTTCTCACAATAGGGAAGATTTATATCTTGAAACTGAAGCCTGTTTTCTCACTGCATCTATTTTCTACACTGCGTAAACATCCAAGTTTGTTATTGCAGCAATCACCAGCGCGAGCTCTCAGAGCTCCTGGCCAGGCTTGTGATATTTGTTGTTTGTTAAGCCCCAGCTCCTGGAGTGAAGTGATTAGATGAGAACCTCAGCTTGCAGTTTTTAAAAAAAAAATTAAAAAATGATGCAACTTTGCGCTGGACCACAGGGTTGGTGAGAGAAACGGGAAAACATGAGCAGAATGTTTAGTCAAGGGTCCAAACATCAGAAAAGCGGGCAAAAAAGAAAACCCCACATGTATTATTATTTTATAAGCCTAAGGACTCTTAAGCCAACCTCCCCCTTATAATTTGGAAGGGGGGGCGGTTGACTCATGGTTTCTGACTGCCGAGGCATGGCCATGGCGGGGGTTACTCATCGCCTTATAGCTGCCCAGAGGTTTCTCACCGAGGGGCTGCTCACCCCTCTGCTGAGCTGCACGTGTTGTTATTGCAGGGTGTTGGGCTCCTGCCACTTTTATTTCTTTTCTTCTTTTTTCCTTTTAAAACAACTTTGCTGAGGCATTCGTTTATGAAAATATCCTGCGCAAGGAATTGCACGGACTTGGCAAACAGAGACAACAGGTCAGTTCCTGGCCCTTCCAAATCTGACAGGATCCCTTTAGCTTTCAAAAAAAAGAAGAAAAACAGAACTATTAAAAAGTCTCAGCTGCCAAATAGTCAGTAAGTCTGTAACAATGTAAAGCAAATGTAAACATTGTATGATGAAATGCATTTTTTTAAAAAGCCCTCTTTTCTCAGCAGTTAGATGGGCTTTACACACAACGGGAAGATTCATTCCTGAAGGTAGCTCCAGCACATGAAACAAACCCCTGCGTATCACAGCCTAAAATATCTATTTTATATGGAACAGCAACTGAGGCATCGCCTTTACCTTGGGAAAAGCTCATCCAGCCTCCTGATTTACGAAGGCTGTACTTCTCACTGCCCCGCTCCCCGCCTCGCCGTGCCCACAAACCCTCTGGGGAGAGGAGAAAAATATGTCCGCAGTGAAGGAACCTAGCTATTACCAGTGTAACTAAAGGACATTAATAACGGAAAACCAATGTGAAGAGCACAACAAAAACACAAGCAGGAGAAAAATGAGAATGTTTGTGCGTGGAAAAATAGCGATATGAGGTCACTGTTTAAGACATGCGAAGGTCTGGCGTGCGTTGTTCACCAGGCTGTGGATGGGAGCTGGGGACACAAGTGGGGATCCGCAGCCCGCTCTGGCCGGACCCTGCGCCCACGCGTGCCCACAGGCATGGGAGAGGGCACGGAGAGCAACCCCCTCTGCTTTCTCACTGCTACAGCCCCGGGGAAAGGTCCTGTTGACAGCAAGCCAGGGTAATGCCGTGCTGGTTTCTAGCCAGTTTCTTCTCCCAGTGGTGGGATCTGGGCTGGACACACTGGTACCGGTTCTGAATGAGGCGCCCGCTTACGGCGGGACTGGGTGCTTGGGAGGTTGGGAAGATGATACCAAAGCTTTACACGAACCCTCATGACAGTAGTCACAGGTGAATTGCTCTGCTCACCTTTTTCTCCACAAAGCAAGCAGAGGAAAACAAATCACCCTTGACTTTCCCATTCCCCTTGAATGGGTCCCTCCTGCAGAAAGTGCACTTGCCAGATGCCTGCAGCAGACCCGCAAACCAGCATAATATTCAAGTCATTGCCACTGGACGTTCCCCCTCCCTTGCCACCGTGGACGCCGTCTGTAGGACATGGCGATATCCTTCGTACCCAAAAGGCAGAGTGGATCCCAGAAGAAGCAGTAGGGAGGAACATGGTCTTTTCCACTGGGTGAATGTACGGCCTATAGCCATATTGCAATTTGTATGATTTACATTTATTCATTTACACAGCTACAATTTGCATCTCTCTTTAGGATGCAGTTAAACCTTCTAGTTGAAGGTGTGGCTTCAGGAATCGGGACAGTTACAGACCAGCAACAGATGCAGACAGTTACAGCTTAGAGGAGAGAAAAATCTCCTCTTGCATCAGTGAATAAATGCCAGAACACCCTGAAATCCCACTGTTTACCAGAAAACATTGCCTTATGAATGTTTGTGGATCTCTGCTGGGGCTAGGGTTAGGCATGCAATAATGAACCAGTATTGTCCTTTCTGTTTCACACATACTTTGCGAGCTGGTGGAAGACAAATGTTGGACACGCTCGTGCTGTCAGCTGCTCCAGTACACTTCAGGACCGTCCTTCTTTCTATTCCTGCTGTTAACTCAGCAACACGCCCTGCCAATAAACCATAGCAATAGCTGCCTCACAGGTCATCACGACTACACAAGAGGAGGCAGCTTGCCAACACCGGACAACTTAGCCACCAACCACAGACACTCTGGGATTGCCAAATTCTCATGGGCAATGGCAGCCTCTCCTGAACGGACATCCCACTGGGATGTCCCGGGGCTGAAGGATTAAGGCATGCTTCCCATAATTCTGGAGCCACAGCTGATCAACCCAAGGGTGCAGGCTGATACAGTCCTACTGTTGTCCTACTTGACCTACGTCAAGTGTCTTTGCTCTGCCACGTCTCAGCCTGCGTGAGCTGCTAGGCAAGGCCCACCATCGTCTTCTCAAGATTACAAGGTAGGGCTGAAGTGGCCTCCAGCCAAATCATCACATACCCAGTGCTCATGTCCAGAGAGCTGTATGAAGGTAAACAGCTTGAACAACTGGGTACTTGCTGGAAGGAAGGACATGTCAAACCAGAGCTTTCTGTTTTATTACTCTTTTGCAGACAGATCAAGGCGAAAAGGCAAGCATCTCACAATAACTTGGAAAATACCTCAGTACAATGCTCAAGGCTGTGGGATGTGCCCTCACAGAAGAGCCCATCTCCTAATGCAGCCCTGTTGCTGGCACAACCGTGCAATTAAACTTAAGCACCACTTAAGACTTTGGAGGCTTAAACTCAAGAATGCCATGCCCAGACAAATTCTGCTGTGTAGACAAAGTCAAAGTGACTTAGGCAGATTTGTAGATTAAAATGGAAATGCCCTCACTGTACTGATTACTTATGCCATTTTATTTTGTCCTTCACTTTTGAAGAGAACTGTTGTGTGAGCAAACAGAGCTTCAGTTTTCTTGCCGAAACTCCTGACGCCAGTGATCCCCCACTTACAGGCAAAGCAAAGCTATGTGTAAGTCATAGGGTCAATTTGTTTACCTTGCCTGTGGCAAGAGTTGGGTTCATCAGGTTAATTTCAGTAGTTGCTAAAAGGTCTTGAAATTTTTTCTGCTGTCATATGGCTTTTGCCTTTTTTTCAAAGCAGGGGGTAACCATGGAATGTTCAAAACATAATGAAGTAAACAACATTTTTCTGCATCAAGCTCATCCTGCAAATTAATTCATTTGCATTTCTAGCCCTTTCAAGCGAAGGGAAGTCATACAGATGTGAGCAGTCGTTTAAGGATTTTAAGGGTTATGGTTCACATCACCCAAAATTGGTTCCAGGACTGCTCATTCACAGAAAAGGGAAAAATGAAGGTGGACATGCTGGTGTGTCGGGAAAAATGGGGGATTTTTAATAAAAAAAAAAAAATTTTACAGCTGCTATTATTTATTTAAGTTCAAAGCCTCTGGGCACATCCACACTGATCTGTTGTGAATTGCTTCTTTGTTGCTGGTTCTAGCAGAGTTGATTTCATACTGCTGATTCATCTAATGGGTTTGGACTACTCTTGTTATCCTTTCAGATAACGGACCATTGAGCCTGCAAACAAGTTTGTTGTCTGCTACCATCAGCTGATTTACTTCAGATTTCTAGAAGTGAGCAGTTCTAGTTTTTGGGGTTTGTGCACATAGGAAAAGTGAGAACCTCATGAAAATCAGAGCAGCAAAATAGTATTTTGGTCAACAACCAGCGTGTCTTAAACGTTGCTAATGAGAACTAGTCCTGTATACAGGAACGAGTTAATCCTGAGACAACTCTCTCAATAATTCGCCATTAACCATGGCTATTGATTCTGCTGCCTGGCCTTAGGTGAAATTACTATATAAAAAACCCACAGTGGCAATAGCAACAAAGTACAGTGTTTTCTGGCAGACTCTGCAAGCCCCTTCAATGCAGGAAGCAATAGATTATAAACAAGTTTTATTTTAATCCCTGCAGGACATATTGTGAGAGTCTAAGAACAGGACCTATTTTTCTCAAAGCCCTCCAGAGAAAAAAGTTCTTGAGATCCCAATACAATATCAAAGAGATCAGCCAGTAAAGAAAAACTATCTGTTCCTGGCAAGACATCAAAACATTTCCCACAAGTTTATAGTTGTCCAACTGATCATCAAAGAAAAGAGTTTTGGTTGGGTTCGGGACTTTTTAGTGCCAAGAGGTGTTACTGATTCTGAGACGCCTGGTATTTTCAAGTATGCCAGCCAAAGGACTGCTGAGGGAACATAAACGGTCCTTACAATGTGAAATGTGTTATCTCTGGGCTATTTTATACATAAACTGGTCTTTCTGTGAGCAAAATGCTTAGTGGCGTGCCCAATGCAGGCAGCTATTATGCACACAGAAGCTTCTATTTG
The DNA here is from genome assembly GCA_034782735.1 of Sagittarius serpentarius. Lineage (NCBI taxonomy): Eukaryota > Metazoa > Chordata > Aves > Accipitriformes > Sagittariidae > Sagittarius > Sagittarius serpentarius. Next base: position 4,467,580 of record JAVKLA010000024.1, read on the forward strand.
CATATCCCACCATGCACACAAGAAGTGAGCATAAATGTATTTCCTGTGGAAAAAAACCTGTCTAATTCTCAAAAGTACGAGTCCATTAATTTCTACTGTGCTCACCATGAACAGATCGCACTGGTTTATTTTCACACTTTTTTAGGTAGGGAAATAATCTTCCGCTGAAGCAATGAGAGATTCAGCAGCAGAGATAATTTGTGGCTTCGCTGTGAAGGGATCCAGGAGCCAGCGTTATAATCTCTGATTTGTAATACCATAAAGCGGTGGAGCTCAAGCCATGGGACATGGTCTTCTTGTGCCATACACAAATGCAGAAAAAAAAGCCCTACACTGCATGACTGAAGCCTCCACGACACTACCTGTGTCGCTGGATGAATCTAAATTTCTAGCTATCCTAGTAAGCACCCTGAGTAGAAATGCATAGTTTACCAAAAGGTACTGCTTTTGCTGATTTAGCTTCTGCCACGTTCATGAGGAAAATAGCGGTGAGACCATGTTTATGCGTGTATCAGCGGAGCTAACCAGAGATTATGGCAGCAGCGGTTCTGGGAAGTGCGGACCTAAGGACGCCAGATTTCCTGTGGCACCGATGGCTGGATACGTGGCTTCTCTCTCTTTCTTTTCTTCTCTCTGTTCCTGCCTCCTGCCCTGCTCGCTCTGCTGTCCCCAGGCCAATGACAAAGGGCTGATTGAGCGGCAGCGGCCAAGGGACAGCTGCAGGGGAGCAGCTCTGCTCTGCTCCCCGAGCGGAGTCACCCCGCAGCGAGGGACAAAGGCAAACGCCCCGTGGGTTTGCTCGCAGCCATCCTGCGCGCAGGGCTGGGAGCTGGCGTTTCAAACCGAGCGGGGGTTCAAAGGAAAGAAGCTAAAAGCAGGAAGGAGTCTTCTGGCTCTAAATTAAACCTTCATTTGGAAGGTCAGCTGCAAATGCTTCAGGTCTCCTAGACAGTCACGAGGTCAAGCTGCGGCTGGGAAACCATCAGCCACGGCCAGGGCTGCGCAGGAGGGCTCGAGAGGGCTCTCCGCCGAAGAGTGCTCCTGCCTGTGAGAAACACAGCGTCTCTGGGAGGACAAGCGCAGGTATTTGGGCAAATCTTCCTTGATGTCAGCTTGGGCTTTAACTCGGACGGTGCTGTAAGGCCGTTTCCCTCTTCACGCACAGCCTTGCCATGCAAGCTGAGAGGATTTACGGTCTGTATTTGCCCTTCACGCAGGCTAGCAGCGTGTCTCCTTCTCCGAGATGACCAGAGCAGTCACTGGAATGCTGATAATCCCCCAGCCAGAAAGGCTGCAGGTCCCTTCCGCTACCTCTCCCTCTCCCTGCCGCTTCCCTCCGACCCTCCCACAAGCCATCAGGGGAGCGCCCCGGTTCCCAGCAGCACAAAACAAATGCTGTCTTGGCAATAGGCAGCTGTTAATCAAACACCATATGGAGGCTGATGCTTGCACATGACTTTGCAGAGTTGCTGGAGTAACCGTAAACACCTGGGTGAACTCTGCAGCAAACTCGTTGCCGCCGCAGGGTGCCCGTTGCCCTCCTGTCCGTTCCCCACAGACCTTAGTCCTGGTCCTTGTCCCTCCTGAGCTGCAAGTGCTGATGCTAGATGGCTGTTCGGACGGCTGCACTGCTGTAGCTGGGTGTGAGCAAGCCCCAGCACAGCTGCATGGAGGGGGCAAGCTGCTCCCAGCGCAGCTGGCCCAGCCACCGAGAAGGATCCGTCCCAACAACTGATTTGTACGCGCTGGGCTTCTGAGCTACCACCCGGCACAACCCACCCTAAAAATGTCCCAGACAAAATACTGGCCGTCCCAGCATTCAAAACCTGTCACGTAAAGCTCATGCTCCTATGGAAATGCTGTCCTTAGCAAGGCTGCACCCCATCTCGCTTCAGAAGAGAGGCAATTTCAGAAAAGCTCAGCTCTGACAATAGGCAACGCTTACTTGAAGCGTTGCCAAAAATTTGACGAGTTATTATTTCTGCAAAGCTCCTTCGCCGTAGCTGCCCCGTCGTCCTCTTAAATGCAAATGTTTCTGTCATCTGTCACAAAAAGTGCTGCCATTTTGCTGCAGCGGTAGGAAGCCCAGGCTGTTGAGATAGGAGCTGGAGTTTGGCAGGAGATCTGTGTGAGCAGAGAGTGAAAAAAAAAAAATTCCCAAGGTGGAAAGATGCCAGCAGGAAAATTACACTGTACTGAGAAAGCGGCAGTGCAAAATTTATGAAAGCAAGGGGGCAAGCCCTTTTCAAATGTCCGCCCTTACGAGAGTAAGGTAAAGGCGGATGATTTGCTGGGACGCTAGCTTGCTTGGTGTGAAAGCCACTTCACGGTGGTCGCTGCTGTTAGGCACGGCAGCGAGTTTTGTAAACGGCATGAAGCAGATTCCAGCTTCCAGAGCAGAGCGTGTAGTTTTGCAGACTGCCGTGAATGCTGACCCTCAAAACTGATTTTTAACTGTATTTCATCCTCAGTGAGTCAACCTGCATTCCTCGTGACCAAGTTCCTGGGAAATCAACACCAGGGAGAAATTCAGCCAGTGATTTTTACAAAACCATTTCCTATGCAAATAATGTCTTTGCAAGGGACTTAATGAGATTTTATTTTGCTGCGCAGTTTTTTTCATGTATGCTAGTCGTTCGAAATGGTAAATTACCCAGCTCTGGATATGCAATACTAAAATAATAGAAGGGTTGAAAAATTTGTCTGTAAATGGTTTTGACTGAATTATACTGCTTACTGATTTGGTTTTAGTGATGTAAAAGGTATTCAGAATTTTCTACTTTCCTTTTAAAAACAAAGTGCAGTTAACACCCTAAAATTCCAGCCTTTCATTTTTTTAAACTTTTACTGAAAGTGTGTTTATTTTAACCAAACACTTTTCTAAGGAATTAAAAAGTTAGTTTCAAGTTTTTATTAGAAAGGAAGAAAATAAACAGAAATTCAATAAAAATAAGGGATCCCTCCCCACTCTGCTGTTCCATTCATAATTGCCATTTTTTTTAATCAGCTCAGCAACAATGGCAAATAAAAGCCTGAATCCCAAGCATCTGTGACTTAAACCAACAACACAGCATGACAAAGTGTGCAATTACACTAGATTTGCGCACTTTTTAAAGAGGCAAAAACTCTTGGCCGTTTGCCACGTCTTACAAGGTATGAGAGGGGTCCAGGGACACCTCGGGGTGACTGCTGGGGGGACTGCCCAACCTCCCACCCACCTCGATGGGCACAGGCTCAAGTTACTTTCTGCTCGTGCTTTTAACACTTACGACACATATATATATATACATATATATATATAGCATTTTCTCATTTGCCTGGTTTAACAATGCAACTGGCTACAGTTTTCATGCTTTTGTTCACGATTTAAAATGACATTTTTATTTGCCCAACAAAATTTTAAATGAGGCTCAATCCTTCCCCACTCCAGACCTGTGTTCTCTGTAACAGGAATAATGTTTAGGATTCAATTCATACTCCACTAGGCAAATATAATCAAAGTCACTGCAGGCTGTGATACCGGGGGGTGGGGTGGGGGGACAAAAAAAATGGGAAAAAAACCAAACCAAGCCATTTACTCCCCCCACCCCCCAGCCTTTTCTTGGGACAGAACAGGGCGTTTCGTACTCCATTCAGCTGGTTTGGCTGCAGTGCTGGTGGTGGTTTTGAGTGCAGGTACAGTGACCTGCTGCTGCTGGTAAACAATTCAGGGAAGCCCCTGCGATTTGATTTTGGGGATGAAACTCCCCTGGGAAGAACAGACGGACGCCTCTCCCTGGCTCAGCCCAGGGGGATGGCTCCTTTCTGCCCCCGACCCACCGTGGTGTCTGTTGCACATCGGTGCCTGCTGGAGATGTGTGTGTGTGTATGTGTGTGTATATTACTAGGGAAGTATTAAAAAAAAAGAAAAAAAAAAAGGAAACATTTTCAGGGACTGCACAGAAAACGGCGCAAGAGTTGCTAGAGCAGTGTGCATACGCTCGAGAGGAATCCCTTTCAGTTCCTCTTTTCTTCAGCTTTATTTAAAAAGGGTTTGAAGGCTGGTTTAATTACGAAAACCAGCTCTCTAGACACCAAACAAAACGGCAGCCTAGCCTAAGTTGGCACCAGGACAGATGCATATTTTGCTCACTTCTCCATGCCAATCGGCTGTAGCTCATCCAGTATGTCAATCCAAGTTGGCTGTCTGAAATCCAAGTTTAGTGGCCTGAAAATATCCCAGTCCGGCTTTGTTTCATGTGGTAAACAGCTTGCTCAGTCTATTTCTTCAACGTTCAAAACAAAAATCAGAACCCCCCCCAAAAACCCGTTACTACATGTTGTGGTAATAGCCTCTCTTTGCATTTCACCCCACTGCAGGATTTCCCTTTTTTTTTTCCTCTGCATATGTGCACCATGAAACGCTGGCAAAACACATTGGTTTTAGTAAAGATAGGCCCGATTCTGCCGGGCACTGAGCTCCAGTGAATGGCTTCAGAGTTAAGACTGAAATGACCAAGTCCAGCACCAAAAATCTTGGTGGGGGGTGTTTGGCGCTTGCGGCTCTGCCAACTCCTCTGAGCTGCCTGGCCATCTCCGGGATTCAGCTAAAATCGGTAGTAGCTACCTGCAGGAGCAGGCAGGGCTCGGGGACGGCGGCTTTGCAAAGCCTGCTCTGCTCAGGGCTTTCTAGAGCCCGGTGGCTTCTTGGGGTTCAGTTCCCCCCTCTCCTCTTGCAAGGTTTTGCAGGACAATGCGCGTAAGGCAAGAATAGCAAGCAGTATCAGGGCGGGTTTATCGTGATTTACCATTGATGCAAATTCCCTCCCCTCCCTTTCCCCCCCCCCTGCCATTTTAGTACAAATAAAGGGGCCCAGGCTCCCTAGTCAGCCAGCAGGATCGGGACTGCCAAAAGAAAACAAATCCAACGCGGGGAGGCTGCCCACAAAGCACGGCTTAGTCAGTATTGCGGAGATGAGAAAAAAACCAAACAATCTCCCGAATGCCAGTGATGGAATATGGTTTCCTTGATAATTAAATTCAAGCAAGGACTCATCTCTCCTGGTTTCCTACTGGCTATTTCCTCCCGAAGGAAATTGAACGTCTCTAAAAACCTGAAACTGGGTCTCCATTTGCCAGCTTTCTAAGCAGGAGCAATGGTTTTCCACAGGGGATAGCTGAACCCCGTGGAGACGATTAACGAGGCAGTCATCTAGTTTCCACCTTTCCCTGACAGCTTTGCAATTTACCCAGTGTTTACTGGTATATTTAAGGGTCAGCGGAGGAGAAAAAAAAGATAGATAGATAGATAGATAGATAGATAGATAGATAGATAGATAGATAGATAGAATGTGAAGGGATGAAATAGTTAATTAGCTTGCGAAAAAGGAGGTTAAAAATGTCAGGGAATCTGGAGAAATCCCTAGGGAATCAAGAAATATCCCCAGCTGTCACCTTTCTTCTCTCACCTTCCTAGTGAGAAGGTATATGGTGTTCAAACAAGGCAAGAGCATGCTGCCTTTTAATTATCATACTTTGGTGCTTCATATGGGCACTTCACATAGTGGAAGTGCTACGCAAATATTAACTTTGACTCATCCGAACCTTTGGTTTAAAACAAAGAAACCTGGGAGGTGTGGGGAAGCAAATACTGGGAGAAGAGACTCAGTTCCAGCTGTTTACCCCATCGGTGAGCCCGACTGCAGAAAAAGACACCATTGACTGTGGAGGTGACTTCAACTGACGCTGCAAAATCATATGCGCTATATGCCATGCGCTTTTTGCCTCAGAGCAACCCCCTGCTTTATATTTGCACTTAAGAGACCATAAGAACAAGAAACCGAATAACTGCAAGCAGCCTCTGCCCATCTTGGTCTGCAGCATCTGGGCTTTTCTGAATGCGCCTTTCCTCTTCCAAACTGCAAGGCAGGGAAACGGTACGGGTATTGCATCTACCTCAGGGCAGCGTCTCGGTGGAACTTGGCGGGTTCGGTTAAAAGCAAATCACTAGCAACCGGCGAGCAGCCGTGCCCTGCCATGCCTGCGTCCGCTGGCTGGGATGGAGAGGTGCGGATGCGGCATCGCTTGGGAATACGCCGTCCCGTTCCCTGAAAACGGAGCGTTTCCGAGACTCGGGGTTAGCTGTCCTGCTGCTGCACCGTAGCGGGGAGAGAGGGTCGTGGGGAGCAGGAGGGGAAGGCAATGCCAGCGGCTCTGGGAGGCACCGTGCATGCACAGCCCAGGGGACCTGCCAACCCCGCCATCCAGCAGAGCCTGGGGCAGAGCGGGCAGGGTTAATCCTGACCACAGCACACACTTCCCCTTTCTCCTCCCCCAGCAAGAAAAAAACCACCATATTTCCTGCAAGGCGATGATGACTTTGCAGTGCTCTGAGCAACTCTCACAGTGGCCGGGGGATTTTCTAGGTATCTGGGCTGGGAGGCTTCAAAAGCATGTGTTTTTTCACCGAAAAGCACTCTCAGTATCTCCTGGGTTTGCATGCAGTTTAAATTGCTCCAGTGAGGACCATGCAGATTCATCGGGCTTGACTACTAGCCGAAACAGGATAATGGCACTGAGGGTTAGGCTCCTAAAGGGCATCTGCCTGTTTGCAGGCAGTTATCAGGAAATGCACACGGCCACATATAGACACATGGGCGGACTGAGAAAATGCCCGCTCGCTGGACGAGTCCGGTGGAGGTTTTCTCTCTTGGGACGGATGATTCATGATACGCTGCCTGCTGAAACTCACAGGCGTTTTATTCCTCTGCTGCTTTCCAGTAAAAAGAGCAGCAGCATCTGATAGTTGAGGAGGAAAGAGGAGGAGGAAGAGGAGAGGAGAAGCAGAAGAGCAAAGAAAGGAGGAGAGGAGGATGGGCGTTATTTGCTGGTGAAACCTTAGCAGGGGGACTCGGTGTCATTTCACTGGAACTGGAAATTCTCTGCTCCCACCTTCAGGGAGGGGATGGCAAAGACTGAGCGGGCAGAGGTCAGCCCTGGGTGAGCAGGGGGGTTGCTGTGTCGCTGCCTGGCAGCCCCCCCTGGCCCGGTAAGGTGTAAGCAGCCCAGGTTTGGAGGGCCAGTCCTTGTCAGCAGGAGGGTGGCAATGGGAACATGTCTCCGGGAGGGAGGACCGTGGGACCCTCAGAGCTCAGAGACACAGACCCATCTCTGACGCAGGAACCTTTCGATGCTAATCGGAAACAAAGGCAAAGGTAACATGCTGCCCTGGGTGCAGAAACACAGCTTTATTTAGTAAGAGACACAGACATCCAGAGGACAGAGAGGCTTGCCAAACTGAGTTTTTTTTTTTCTTTCTCGGGCATTTTTTTTTGTCCGAATGCTGTCCACCCACAAAGGCTGACCCCCTTCTCTGCTCTCAAGTTTCCCCCCAGGATTCAAATCTTAACACCTCTAAATGTAACTTGGCTTCCCTCCTAGAAGGAGCAGGCCTATGGGAAAGGGGCTGCACTGTGGCAACACCTTGGCTCAGCTTGGAGAACAAACCTGCAAACCTTTTCAAGCCCAAACACCAGGGTGACGCGCATTTGCCATGATACAGGAGGGGGGTTGTAGGAAGATGGTGGGCAAGCTCAGCCGTCACCCATTGCAGGGGAGACAATGGAGACTCTGTATTGGGAGTGAATAAACAGTTTGCTGTCACTGAAACCGCACTAGTCAGCTTGCAACCCAAAGATTAACAGATTTTCATTAAGGTCTCTGAAACCGTGAGGGGTTTTCGTTTTATTTTTTTGCCCTTCCTGGCAAAAAAAACCCAAACAAGCCCCTCCTGGTTTTGGAGCACTCGAGCCGTAGGGCTTTTAGACTTTTCTCTGAATCATATGGACAAGGAAGGTCCTTCTTATTTCAAAAGAAAGCTGAGATTCTCGCACAACTGCTTCCCCCCCAGGAGCTGATGTCCTAGCCCCCAGCCCCAATCCCAACCCCAGTCCACCAAGTACCTCGAGACTTGCAATTAAGTCTGTTGGCAATATAATTGTGATGGTTGTCAACCCAGTGTCACGGAAGGAGCTTCCACTCCCGTAGCTGAAGGATTTGGGCTCCCTCTCTATTTCACATCTGCACTGATGTAGAGGGCATAGCGTTCCTTCTTTGTGTAATCTCAGCTGTGGAATGGAAATGTCTTCTCTGGCCCAAGTTGTGAGCTGTTAAAAATCTGGCAGATCCCGTGCTAGAGGTGGCTGCATTTCAGCGGTGGGAAAAGTGATTTTCATATTGTTCTGGCACAGTTCTTGTAAACTGAACTTCTATAACATTTCTCTTTGAGATCCATGGGAGTTTTTGCCTTCTCTAGGCCTGCGGTGAAGGGCCATCAGTTTGTAAAACACTAAAAGAATGACTGAGAGGAATGCTATAATGAGGTTTGTTTGTCAGAGAATTTTTTTTGTCCTTATGTTTGATTTCCCTTGAGATAATCAGAGCTGACTTTTGCATCTCACACTTGAATCTTTTTCAAAACTATCTGCGCTCAACAGGACACAACTCACTTGTACAGTTACGCCACTGATGTGCATGTTTGGTACATTTGCATTGCAAATGGTTATTGTGAGATGATTTTTTTGTGTAGTTGATAATGACTTTGCCTGCTAATTAGGTGCGCCACTGGGTGCAATCTAAAATCAGATCCTTTCCAAGGCTGAAGCTGACATTCAGCATGCAAACTTCATAAACCATCTTCAGCAGCTCTTTGCCCCCACTCCTGCACCTGTGGGCACTTATTTCTGCTTGCCACACTGTGGGCCCGCATAGCTGTCTGTGTGGCAACACAGGAAACTGGTAGAGGAAACTGATGCAAGTGAAAGACAATTCAGAAAACAAAAATGGTTATTTTTTCAGCAGGATCAGTTCCCCGACCTGGCGCATCGCGCACTCCCATGAACAGCTGTGCTGGCACCGTGCAGAAGACGGTGCAAGGGCGGGACGAGGTGGCCAAGGCTTCCTCTGCTGCTGCCTAGGAAAACGCAGCCGGAGTTTCTTCTTGGATATTCCTGTGATTTATTTCTGACGGTCTGTTTGCAAGGTCTTTTCCAAGGAAAGATCTCACCATCAATGACTGAACAGAATATCAGAAGCAAGCGTTAACACACCTAGACCTGACCGAAGGCTGCAGCTCAGGCAGTCCTCAGGACGATGCCCTGTTCTGGGGCCTCAACACAGTCTGGCAGAACAAGGGAGACGAAGACCCTGTGGCAGCCCGTTTCCTCTGGCTCTTGCTTGTTATGAGTTAGACCACCAGTGCCATTAAGGACAGGCTGTCCCGTAGGGGTGGCACACAGTAATCTCCCTGTTGCCACGCGAGATCTGCTGCGCAACCTTGCAAGATCTCGTGGGAAAACCATTTTGTTTCGTCGAGCTTTTGCACTCCATCTTGTCCCTCTTCTTATACAATTCCAGTGAGAAGCTGAGTTTTTGCTGGTATAATAATACTACAAAAAAATAAACCCAAAGGAAATTAAACCACAAACAACTATATTCAAAAAACAAAGGGGCTGGCTGGTGCCCAAGAAAACAAGGAAATTTAAAGATAAAGCAAACTGTCCTTATTTCACCCCGTTGCGCCTGAGGATGGCTGGGGTTTCCAAAGAAGGCAAGCCACGGCATGCCCCGCTCTGCCAGGGAGCGGCCAGCAAAGGGCTGAGCCCTCCCAGCAGACAAGCTGGACTTTCTCCCCGACTCCTTAATGGGAAAGTCATGTGGCAACGTTGAAACCCAGACGCTGAAATCTAAAAGCCCTCCTAGCCATGTGTGCGGCTGGGATGGATTAGGACTAAATGAAGCCCGGACTCGCTGACAGGACGCGGAACAGGGGAAGACTCAAATGGGATGAACTTCCCTTGAACTCACTGATGGGTGCCCAGTGACTCAGGACTTCGGCTCGGCCGAGGAGGGGGAGCGGCAACTAGCCAACCTGCGCCAAGGGATGCTGGTCACGGTCTGGGAAGGGTGGACTGTGTGTCTAAAAGCTGATGTCTTAAAATCATGAGGCTCTGGAGTAGCTGAGGCTTCAGCTTTGATACCTCGTTCAAGTCAGAGAGAGGAAAATTGAAAGCAGCAATGCCAGAGTTATCTGGAGGTTTCCCATCCTGTGGCACTGCCATGGCTCACGCTGGTGGAGGGCCTGGCCTGGCCTCCCAGACTCAAGCGAGGGCTAATGGCAAGACCTGCCCAAGCCAAGAGAGTCACCTCTGCTCACGCTCAGCCTGAATTGGCTTGCAGTGCTCAGAGGGCACTCAGGGCAGTGGGAGGAGAATTAGCAAGGAACAAAATCCTGAATAAAGCAACCCACTTTGCATGATTATTTGTTAAGCAAATACTCGCCTTGATAAGTGTATTTGCTGGTTTCATTATGACAACGCTTGGCAGCGTGGTCTGTGCTTGCAGTCCATGTTAATGGACCCTTTCAACCTTGTAACGTCTTGGAGGAGCGAGTTGGCCCATTTAAATTTTTATTCTTTTGTGATACCGGTTTTACTACTGCCACAGGCCTCCAGAGACGCTAACTCTTATCATTTCTATTCATAAGTCATCGTTAATTTAGCAAAATCTATTTTATTTATTCTTGAATACTTTGAATATCAAAGGATTTCCTCTATCCTCCTTCTGAGCCTACGTGGCCCTGGTGAATGCCTGCGCTTTCATTCACAATGAAATGAAAAGGCATAGGCGGTGGCCTTGAATGTGAAGATGTGCCAAACCACTGGGAAACAATATACCATACTCCCATCTGTGCCATCTGCATCCCTGAGAACACTTCTTGCAGGTGCGTGTCCTAGTACAGAGTAAAATGCACACATCTGATTTAGGTGCTTGCTGAAATCCCATTAAACAAATGAGCTGCATGCTGCTTTTCTTTTCTTTTCTCACTGTCACATAAATTTAGGCTCTACTAATTCCCCTGTACTCACTTGGACCCCATCAATATTTTCTACAATGAAGTGAAAGGCAAGCAATAAAGCCACTGAATAACCAGTCCTTACAAACCTGCTATGTCTTAAAGACAAAAATTGTTTCCAAGTGATCAGAACATTTTGCTGACTTTTCTTTTTGATACAGTACGCCCTTTTCTACTCCAGGAATCAGATGGATTCAGGTCTAAGAGCTGACTTCATTTATAACCACATTTCTTAAAGACAATTGGGTGCAAAGGCTACCATCTCCTTGCAGCTCCATTGGCAGAGCCAGATGCCCTGAAATCCCAAGTTTTTTGGCAGTTTGCAGGGCAGCTGGGAACCTAGAGGCCAGCTCTGAGGGAGCATTCATTGCTTTGAAAAACCAAGCTCCCCTCTATGTTGCCAGCCAAGAACTACTGGGGAACCTTGACTCCCAAGTGGGGTGGGAACATGGGGAGCTGAATTGGGCCTCCCACGTCCCAGCTGACAGCCTTAATTTCAGACCTGTTGATTATTCTGGGGTCTGGCTTTCTTTTTTGACATGCAACATTTCAAAAGGTCTCAGTTTCAGCTCAACATGAATAAGGGAAATTTGTGGAAGCTTGAAAAAACTTGGCAGGATGGAAAAGCTCTTTCTCACCCATCTAAAGTCTTCTGTTTTCTCCTGGATGAACGTAGTGGTTTTCAAGCTTATCTAAATTTTTCCCAGTGGAAGTGGAGACTCCTGCACAGTGAAGTCATGAGAATAGCTTGCTTTTCTCAGTTATCTTTTGTTGAGCATTCGGAAGTTGTACACAGACCTCCCTGCACTGGATACTGTTGAATGAGAGGGACAAATCCAGTATGGGGACTCCCATGTTCATTTCCTCCAGAGGGACTCTTTTACTGTGCTCTTCAAATGTCTATATAAAGTTATTGCCAGTTGTTTAGAACTACACCTTTTCTTATTTTGGCCTTAAGGAATCAATGTACCTACCACTACCAGAAGAATCTGTAGCACCCCTTAAGAGCCTCGTTATTTGAGATGCTGATGTCCAGACTCCTACCGGTTCTTAGCAGCTGCTAAATAAGAACACCTTTTCTATTGATTCCTAACCATACGATTCACCGAAAGAGCGTAGTGCTGCCCAAGCCATTTGGCAATTGGGCCCTACTACATATTTTTCAGCGGTCAGGTCACAATGCAGGAAGTGATTAGAGAGTTAGTTTGAACTGGATACACACACAGATAACGCTGCTAAAAAGTGCTTCCTCTTGAAATTACTTGTGTCCGGTGCCACTGTTTGCTAGATAGTTTGCAGTGTGAACTTTCTCAAAGGAAGCCTCCTTCCAAGCTCAGTCTGTGTATAGAAGCTGTCATGGAGTCCTCACTGCAGATGACTCGGTAGGGAGTGCACACAACTGTGTGTATCATCACATCTATACAAACAAACTTCGGCTACTTGCTAGCTAAGTAGCCTGCCAGCATGCATCTCGACTGTATTTCCCCCAAAAAGAAGAACTAACAAGACAGGATCTTCGCATCTGTTTTACCCTGACATTAATACAACTGTCAGAGGCACAACTCCAGCCTGTAAACTCTCTGCTTTGAGCCAGGACTCCAACTCACTTCATTCGTGGCTCTGACTCACCGGCACGAAGTGCCTGACCGCCTCTGCAACTGGGTGGTGGCTGTCTGCTTGCGAGAGGATTAGGCAACCACAGGTGGCACCACCTGCTGCAAAGCTGTCCTGCCTGGGTTTACGCCGCTAATGCCTCCTAGGCATTTAAGAGCCTGCTCAGTTGCTGAAGGGGAAGTGGCCAAGGGGACAATGGGCTCCTTGTAGTTGTTCAACAGTATCGCTTGACCTTACCATTGACTGGCATTTGGCATAGCATGTTGGGCTTGAGCAGTTGGCTGTGCCTCTCCAGAAAGGTGGCAGGAAGAGTTACAGGTTTATGTTGATCTGTAAGACAGAGTGTAGCTTTCTCTTTGCCACAAAACCCACCCTTCAGACAGTGATCTGAACTACTGCAGGTTCTGTCACAGCCACTACGGGTCAAGGGTGTATGGCTGCTGCTTTTCTTTATTCCTGTGCTTTCCTTATTGTGCTTTCTGCTCATATGCACAAAGTACCTAATTAAGCATGTTTCCTGTAGGAGAGCCTAGAACCTCACTAGAGCAAAGCTGGTACACACTAAAAGTGCTGCCTTGCTACCTATGCCTGCAGCCTAAGGCTTTAAGCCAGTGGAGCCACCTATTGATAAAGCCGCCACCAAGTGCCACTGTCATTGCTTACCACAAGTTCCAGGCCCATTCTGAGCAAGGGAACTGGCGGTGGAGTCCAGTGCTCCCAGGTGACATCTCCAGAACCTCCAGCTCTGAGGTCATTAGCATCTTCTGTGGTGATAGATGGGAGTTGCTTAATGGCATTTATAAAGAATAAATTCCATGTGGAGGCTGATCTAAAGTCTTAGCGTTTCATTACAAAACTCATCTATATAGTACACCTTCTGCATCCTCTCCCCTGGAATCCCTCAAAGCATACAAGAGATGGGAGCCCCCTAACCAGATCCCCTGAACCCCACACCTTACCTGCCTGGCTGCTTTGCAGCAGAATCTTGGTGTTCAGAGGACTGCTAGGTGAACCGCTCATTTTTATTCTGATGCCGCTTCTTTGTATTTTTAAGGGCCCCACTGTCTCATGCAAATGAATGCTGTACGCTTACTTCCTGATACGCTCCATAGGCATGGGCTCTAAGGTTTTGCTTTAATACCAAATAAAGTAAGTAATTACAAAAATCAAAGTGGATGTGCCATCCTCTAGCCTATGCAAAAGAAGCCACTACCACAGCTACCTGTCTTCTCAGGTCAGGCCAAACTATGAGCAATGTAGGAAAGCCAGGTATCTGTAGACAGACGACAGAGCAAAGCACAAAATCTGTTCTTGTATATGCCTGATCTCATTTCTCATGCTGTGCCATCCCACAGTGCCAAGTTTAAATCTGGTAAACCAAGATTAAACTCTCTGCTGCTGGTGGCAAGGGCCCTTCGGTACCCACATGAGGAGGTCCACAGGCAAGGTATGGAGTACAAGTACCTGAGAGTCCGATCCAGCTCCAGGGAACTGAGAAGCAGGCATCCCTCAGACTTCAGTTGGAACAGGACTGACTGATAAATTTACCCATATTCATAAATTCAAGATTCATCTTCAATTAAAAGAAAGTTCAAGTGACTTTCACCCTACAGCCACAAAATGAGAAGACATTTCTAGTGAACCTGTGTGCATACACACTAATGGGAAATACTGTGGATATGATTTTTGTATCTAGTCCGAGGTAAGCAAGGGTTTGAAATTTTTGGAGGGCAATGCATGTTCATTTACAAATTCCAGAGGGTCCTTAATTGCTGAATATTAAGAACTCATTGCAATGCCAAAGTCCTCATTGGAATGAGCAATCAGGCACCATTCTTCAGAGTCCATACTTTAGACAATTTCCTTGGGATCAATTTGATTTCGGGTAAGCCAACTAAGAACAAATTAATTTCATCAAGACCCCACCTCTTGCTTTTAAATGATTACAGGTTGTTTGCAATAATGACTGCAACTGCTGTGTTCCTTACAAGTCCATTTCTAAACATAAGGACATTTTGATTTACTAGCACACTTATTTGTGTGAGTCGAGACAGCTTCATCTTGTGGGCTATTGTTCAGTTTTCTTCATTCCCTGAGAGCACATCCTGCAACAAATGCTCAAAACGTAAAAACCTGATGACATTGAAATGCCCAGATTCATTTACTTCTCTGAATGTCATGTGGTGAAAAGACGAGACAGATTTTCTTGCCTCTGGCCTAGTCCTCTCTTTCTGATCTGAAGATGTCGGCATAGCTAAAGCATCTTGGCTTGGCATTTGCTTTATCTCTTGTTTGCAAAGATACTGTTCTGAATAGTACTTTCTTTTCTGTGGTACCAAAAGGCTGGATACTAAAAGCGAAAAATACTAGTGGGAGAGACATTTGTCTTTTCTGAAGAACAACAAACAGAACTAAATGTTGACCTCCAGCCTCCAGCTGTCTAGTAGACAATCTGTCCCAAGCTGCAGAATAGCCCTCCTTTCTGTAGCCAACGTCCCAACATTCCCATGCATTCACATGCTGGCATACCAAGAAACCTTGTTCACTTCAATGCTATTACTTCAGATTACTCAGAAATACCCAATGCAAACTAATGAAAATAGTGACAACATTTGTAGCCCTTGATTCAGCTATTCAGTTTCTTCTGCTGGTATGTACAAGTTCTCATACTTGTCTGTACTGTAGTTTTTTTAAGAGTGCCACTAAATTAAAGTTGACAATGTCAATCAGGGAGGCAAGAGGAGGAAGAAAAGGTTTCTGCTACGATGCAGCAGATTTAACTGCACAGAAACAATGCATGACTTTTGAGTGCTCATATCCGTAATGCTACATTGACATATTAATGTCCTTTTCTTTAATACACAGAGTTAAAAATGAAAGCTTCCTTAAAACCCCAGCCATCCCTCTGCTGTCTTGTAGTTCAAGCCACAAGAAGTCAGCAGAAGGAAACTGAGTTATGCTGCTTAATACGGCTATATTGCACACCTAATATCAATTAGATTAAAAAAGTTAAGCATTAATCTTTCTTTTTTTTTGTTGTTCTTTTTTTTATTTAAGACCCTGGAACTCTCCTGAAATCGGTTGAAAATCCCTTTCCTTCTGAAGGACCTCATTAGGGCCGCCTTTTTAATCAGAAATGGCTGCACAGGAGCTCCTGATTGTGCAAGCACCCAGTGGCTAAGGCACCCGCTGAGAAGGGGGTCAGCTTTCTCCTTTGTCCAAGGGATGGAAACTTGCATCTCTAGTGGCAACTGCTCTCACAGCTGGGAAAGAAATTGTGCCCCCACTGACTCCAGCTAAATGCATCTTTCATTGCTGGAAGTCATGTGGAGTAGGCTGAGCAGAAAGGCTGGGAACGACCTTACCCTCTCAGGATAGCCCAGCGAGTGTGATACTTGGAGGGGAGCAATAGATGCCTGACCCCCCGCAGGAGCTGAAGTCTGATCCCCCGTACCGGGGGGAATATAGTCATTGTTAAAGCGGGAGTCATGCCACCGCCGTCACCCTCTGGGCTCTGAAGGAAAGCCACACTGACCACAGCATTTCATACAGAGCATCATTCAATGGGCTTGCTCAGAGATTGCTGAATGAATCGAGTCGTTTGTGTGAAATATGTAGAAAAATGCCACATCTGTGGTCACGATAGGGCTTAACTATGAGGCAGGCACTGAGCAGCACAGTCCTGTCAAGACGGAGGCACTGCCGGGCACACCCCGAAGCACACGTGTAAGTACATTTGTACACTTCTGTGTACAAGGCTGCCGGTGCTGGGTCTAAGTTTTGAGTGGGAGGTGCTAAAGTCTTATTTTGGGGGCCTAAAGCCTTTTATACCTCTAGATATGCCTACAAAAAGCCCATTTAAATCCACAGAAATACTTTGTTAATGACAAGGTCAGGCTGCTAGTGCTACACTGAGCAGGGGCTAGTGTGGCCAGAGTGCTCTGTATCAAGGAAGGAGTCCGACAGAGAGAGAGTCTACTGGAACCGCAGCCTGCCTTCCCTGGGACAGGCCTGTCAGGCAGAAAGGACACATGATACGGAGGATTCCCTGTCCTCTCTCTGCCTGGCTGTACATGGTGACTTAAAGGACAGAGGGGAACACAACTATTGTTCTCCTCTATCCTTCCAGTTGCAGGGAATGACAAGGGAAGAAACGGGAAGACCCAGCAGATCAATACGTGGCTCTGAGACTGGTGTCACCAGCAGAATTTGGTTTTTTTTTTGATCAGGGGTCTGTCTACACAACACCAGGCCTGCTGGCGACAGATGGGGTACACCTGTCTCAAAGGAGGAAAAAGATCTTTGCACAGGATTTATCAGGGCTCATCGAAAGAGCTTTAAACTACATTTGAAGGTGGAAAGGGATAAAACCAGACTTGCTAGAAATAAGCCCGGGGGTGGCACGCCAATGTTTGAGGGATGGTGTGCTAGTGAGGCCCATCGGTCTGCCATCTTAGTGGAGGTAGGGGATGGAGATCCATGCGGCAATAAAGACGCAAGGGTTATTGATGCGTTAGAAACCACAGAAGCGCCTGAGAACAGTCATGTAGAAATTAGGGCTTCTTCCCCCAAAGAAGTGGTGGGATCAATAGACCAACTGAAGTGCATCTACACCAATGCATGCAGCATGGGCAAAAAACAGGAGGAGCTGGAAGCCATTGTGCAGCGGGAAAACTATGATATAGTTGCAATCACGGAAACATGGTGGGATGACTTGCACAACTGGAGTGCTGCAATGGATGGCTATAAACACTTCAGAAGGGATAGGCATGGAAGGAGAGGTGGTGGGGGTAAGCCTGTATGTTAGGGAGGGTTTTGACTGTCTCGAGCTTGGTGACGGTGATGATAGGGCTGAGTGTTTATGGGTGAGAATCAGGGGGAAGGCCAACAAGGCAGATGTCATGGTGGGAGTCTGTTATAGACCACCCAACCAGGATGAAGAGGCAGATGAAATATTCTATAAGCAGCTGGGAGAAGTCTCACAATTGCTAGCCTTTGTTCTCATGGGGGACTTCAACTTATCAGATGTCTGCTGGAAATACAATACAGCAGAGAGGAAACAGTCTAGAAGGTTCCTGGATTGTGTGGAAGATTACTTCCTGACACAGCTGGTGAGTGAGCCAACTAGGGAAGGTGACCTGCTGGACCTGTTGTTTGTGAACAGAGAAGGACTTGTGGGTGATGTGATGGTTGGAGGTCATCTTGGGCATAGCGATCATGAAACGATGGAGTTTTCAGTTTTTGGAGAAGTAAGGAGGGGGGTCAGCAGAACTGCTGCCTTGGACTTCTGGAGGGCAGACTTTGGCCTGTTTAGGAGCCTAGTTGACAGGGTCCCTTGGGAGGCAGTCCTGAAGGGCAATGGAGTCCAGGAAGGCTGGACATTCTTCAAGAAGGAAATCTTAAATGTGCAGGAGTAGGCTGTCACCATGTGCCAAAAGATGAGCCGGCAGGGAAGAAGACCAGCCTGGCTGAACAGAGAGCTTTGGCTGGAACTCAGGGAAAAAAAGAGAGTTTATGACCTTTGGAAGAAGGGGCAGACAATTCAGGAGGACTGCAAGGATGTCATGAGGTTATGCAGGGAGAAAATTAGAAGGGCCAAAGCCCAACTAGAACTTAAACTGGCTCCTCCCGTAAAAGACAAAAATGTTTCTATAAACGTATTAACAACAAAATAAGGGCTGAGGAGAATCTCCATCTTTTATGGGATGCAAGGGGAAACATAGTGACAAAGGCTGAAGAAAAGGCTGAGGTACTTAATGGCTTCTTTGCCTCAGTCTTTAACAGTAAGACCAGTTGTTCTTGGGGTAGCCAGTCCCCTGAACTAGAAGACAGGGAGCAGAATGAAGCCCCCATAATCCAAGGGTTAGCGACCTGCTGCACCACTAAGGCACACACAGGTTTATGGGGCCAGATGGGACCCACCCAAGGGTACTGAGGGAGCTGGCAGAAGTGCTCACCAAGCCACTTTCAACCATTGATTAGCAGTCCTGGACTGGGGAGGTCCCAGTTGACTGGAGGTTAGCAAATGTGACGCCCATATACAAGAAGGGCTGGAAGGAGGGTCCGGGGACCTACAGGCCTGTCAGTCTGACCTCAGTGCCGGGGAAGGTCACGCAGCAGATCATCTTGGGTGCCATCACACAGCACGTACAGGACAATCAGGCAATCAGGCCCAGTCAGCATGAGTTTATGAAAGGCAGGTCCTGCTTGACTAACCTCATCTCCTTCTATGACAAGGTGACCCACTTAAGCAGATGAGAGAAAGGCTGTGGATGTTGTTTACCTGGACTTTAGCAAAGCCTTTGACACCATTTCCCACAGCATTCTCCTGGAGAAACCAGCTGCTCATGGCTTGGTGTACTCTTTGCTGGGTAAAAAAATTGGCTGGATGGCCAGGCCCAAAGAGTGGAGAATGGAGTTAAATCCAGCTGGCGGCTGGTCGCAAGTATGTTCCTCGGGGCTCAGGATTGGGGCCAGTCCTGTTTAATAAGATTATCAGTGATCTGGATGAGGGCATCGAGTGCACCCCCAGTAAGTTTGCAGAAGACACCAAGCTGGGCAGGAAGGTTGATCTGCTTGAGGGAAGGAAGGTTCTACAGAGGGGTCTGGACAGGCTGGATCGATGGGCTGGATGAGCTTCAACAAGGCTCAGTGCCGGGTCCTGCACTTGGGTCACAACAGCCCGATGCAACGCTTCAGGCTTGGGGAAGAGCGGCTGAAAAGCTGCCTGGTGGAAAACAACCTGGGGGTGTTGGTCGACAGCCGGCTGAACATGAGCCGGCAGTGTGCCCAGGTGGCCAAGAAGGCCAACAGCATCCTGGCTTGTATCAGAAATGGTGTGGTCAGCAGGACTAGGGAAGTGATCGTCCCCCTGTACTCGGCACTGGTGAGGCCGCATCTCAAATACTGTGTTCGGGTTTGGGCCCCTCACTACAAGAAAGACATTGAGGTGCTGGAACGTGTCCAAAGACGGGCAACGAAGCTGGTGAAGGGTCTAGATCACAAGTCCTGTGAGGAATGGCTGAGGGAACTGGGGTTGTTTACCCTGGAGAAAAGGAGGCTTATCGTTCTCTACAACTACCTGAAAGGAGGTTGTAGCGAGGTGGGGGTCGGTGTCTTCTCCCAGGTAACAAGTGATAGGATGAGATGAAACGGCCTCAGGTTGCACTAGGGAAGGTTTAAATTGGGTATTAGGAAAAACTTCTTCACTGACAGCGTTGTCAAGCACTGGAACAGGCTGCCCAGGGAAGTGGTGGAGTCACCGTCCCTGGAGGTGTTTAAAAGATGTGTAGACGTGGCACTTAGGGACATGGTTTAGTGGCGGACTTGGCAACATTAGGTTTACAGTTGGACTTGATGATCTCAAAGGTCTTTTCCAACCTAAATTATTCTATGATTCTATGAGTACTTAGGCAAATGCAGGAGTCCCAGACAGAGTGTCCACACCACCATCACCAATGGCGGCAGCAGCTCCCTTTGATTTCTCGGATGTCCATTTACCCTCCTACTTTCCATACCCCAGCTTCCAGTTAGCCGATGGAACCTCCCTTCTGGACAACTGCCTGCAATCTAGAGCTCTGAATGCACACCTTTATCTCCCCAACCGCGAGCATCTCATTCCTCACTCCAACCGCGTTCTCACACCCCTAAAGCACACGGCATCCCCCAAACCTCTGCTCCGGTCCTGCCTCTCAGACAAGGTGTCATACTATTACCCTTGGAAAGAACAGCACTAGCATTGGCAAGAGCAAACCAGATAGGTGCTCAGATGCCGGAAAACATTTTATATTTGTGCGTTCCCTTAAAACTTGCAAACCAGAAGAGCTGGAAGCGTTTGCTACCCTTCCTTAACTCAGCCCTCAGAAGTGGTTTGTGTACTCATTAGTGAGATGGCAATCACAGTATGGGTGTCCCAGTGCTAGTGATGAAATCACCGCCAAGATCAAATGGTACCAGCTGTCCAACAGTACCCAGGAACACTCACCCAGGAGTGCAAGGCAGTAAATGAAGAGCACTGTGTTCAAGAAAAATTAAAGAGCTGATGTAGACACGCGGATGTATCCAGCCACTAATACTGGATAAATTCAGTGTAATGCCTTGTAAAAATCTGTTTGTCACTTCCAGATGCTCATGCTTGTAGCTAGTTACTGAGCTTGGGGGCTCAGATGTAAGTAATTAACATCCTAGCCCTGTTAACATTCCACTTTCTTTCATTCTGATGAAGCATCACATTGTAAAGCAGACACCAATCAAAAGCATGTCCATTTTCAAATTGTTTAAATATATTAATCGTACAAGCCGGGATGGATTTTAATTTAACTTGTGTATAGGGGGAGGGATTAGCTGACAGAACTGTGCAATATCACTGCCAAAAGTCCTGGCTCTTTTAATAACTGTATATGAAATTAGAAGAAAAAAAATCTTTAGCTTAGTGTCCAGACCAAAATATATTTTTACAGCTGCCAAGGTTCTTATTGAAGATATAAGCCAGAATCTAAAGGGATCCTGTGTATGTGTGTGTTACATTAAGATATCCTACTTACAACAGCACTAACATTAGTTTTGTCGGAGGCTGAATGGTGGAAGGGGAGGGCGAGGGCTTGGCAGAGGTTGCACTCTGTGTTAATACACACAAACAAGATCATTTAGGGAGACAGGTTTCATGTCAAAAGTTGCTGTTTTATTTAGCGGGTGCGTAATGGCTATGTAGGGGCTGGATTCCCTCCTGTGTTCTTCAGGCGGTGGATGAGGCTGAGGCTAGCCTGCGAGGAGATGCTTCTCCTGCGAGCAAGCACAGGGACACACGGTACTCACTCAGCATCTGCCTCCCTCTTCCCACCTTACCCCAGTTGGCGTAGGTCATCTTGTAAAGACTCAGCAACCCCCTTGAACCTGAAGGTGGGGATTCATAGTCCGTTTATGCTAGTCTAAATCTGTCACAAAACAGAATGATGCTGTCCTGCCTTAGACCATGACACCTCACCCTAAATGATGTCATGTCCTCTGAGGTCAGTGTGCGTACAGGGTGGGAGCCTTGGTGAACAGGATGGCAGTCCCAGTAACACAGTAAATGTCCTCGTGTCTAGCCCATTTGAACCTGAGGAGCTGTTCTCCGAGTAATGTTCCCCCCAGTATTTACCAACTACCTTACTTTTGTGCAGACTGGTGTTAACTGTCCTGTCCCCTGCAGTCCCCGTTGCAAAACAGAAGATGCCCGTCACTCTCTTAGGCCACACTGACACTGTTCAAAATTATTGAAGCCACTATTGCATACATGGGAGAGTTACCTTCTGTCTGCTGAAACCAACGCAGGCATTAACAGTGGAAATACTTTAAAGCCTCGAAGCTGTTTGTCTTTTAGTAGCTGGACTTGATGCATTAACCTAGTGCTCACAGGTCTCTCATCAAGTGGGAATGACTTTCAGGCAAAAATACTTTGTCCAAATACAAACTTAATTGAAAGATCCGACTTTCTATGGTCTGCCCAAACACCTCCACCTATAGAAGGAATTTTCTTTTATTGAACCATTTTCTTTCTTAGGGGCCATATTTCCTTTTCATTCTGCCATACAAGCTCCAAGAATGATCAAAGTCTCAAATGGAATCCCAGCTGAAAATGGTTACAAGAAACTGGAGATAATAAAACAAATATTGTAAGACCCCTAATACGAGCAGCTCTCATAAAAAATGAGCAATCAGGAAATATCTTTGCAAGTCCTCTTTTAAGTTCATTTGGTACATCTATTACACAAGCTCTGAAGATCTAATGTCATAATTCTCCAAAAGTACCATAATGCTGTTTCCACTTAGAGACTTTCAGCAAATTTTGCAAATAAACAAATGGCTTCATGACAGGTATTAAATGCAAACTGAACAAGATGAAGATACCAGAGCAAAACAAAATACACAATAAAAGAATAGTTGCAGATTATAAATCACAGTTTTATAAATCGCAGATTACAAATCACAATTTATAAATCACAGATTATGAATCATAATTGTCCTTCAAAATCTCCCACCCAGACTTCTGAATTTCTTTTCTGATGCTGATGCCCTAATCCGTGTTCAAATTATCACTTGGCACTTGTAATAAATTCTTAAGATGAATGCAAAAAGAAATATTAGTTTGTTCTATCAATTACATTAGAAAATGCTACACAAGATTTGAAATATACCCTTTCAGATGAATGGAAATCAAATGTAGCCCTGTTCCTTTACAGTCTATTTCTCCTACTTTTAACAAAAAAGTTCAAAGAAATATGAAACAGCTCTGGGAGGGCAAATAGTATTGTAACATATTTTCCTGGAGAAAGGAATAATTTGGATTTTTTCCTGCAGATTGAATCTGAAGCACATTTGAAAAATGGTCAGGAGCCATATGTCTGAAATCTTCAAGGAATATTAAGGCTAACAGGCTAAATGTCTGCCTCTGAGATGCTCTAGAGGATGCAGATTGGCTAAATGATGTCCAGCCTTTGAAAACCTGGATATACTCCAACTTGGTGCTTCGAGAAAAGGGCCTTAATGAGTCTTTGGTATCTGCGTCTATTGTTCAACAGAACATCTTGAGCTGGGTAAAAGATGGATGTAATTTGTGAGGATCTAAACCTAAGGCAGCAGCTCTTGCCCATATATGCACTGCTTCAAAGGCTTCCTGTGAAGCCTTGAAGATCAAGGAAAAGGAAAGATCAAGGAGAAGGGAATGAACTATCTCAGTCTGACCTGCCCTTTGGCCAGGCTGTCTGGGGAGGTGGCATGTGGGGCCTTTTAAGCCGTTCTGCTACCAAACCCGGCAAGGGAGCATGAGGACCATGGACCCCCAAGTTTGGGTGGTATTGCTCCTGCCTCTGTCAACCTCATCAGCTGTACCGTCATGGGGACCAGAGGATTTGGGAGGTCATGTGCTACTGCCACTGGGGAGTTGCACTCTTTCTCTCCCACCCACTAAAAAGGGAAAGGTGCTTGAAGGTTTACCTCTTTTTTACCATCTTGGCTGGAAGGGAATGCCCAACTACTAGAAGAAAATATAGGGCAGGACTCAGGACTAAGAAATAACTTGGAGAGACTCAGTTTAGGACAAGTTTCTGGAAGCCCTCAGCTCTATCAATTTGCAAACCTTGAAAGCAAACAGCAAAATAAAAAAAATGTCGACAAATGTAGTCCATGGCCCCCTTGACTCTATGCAGTCTGTAAAGAGTCTTTTTAATCCCAACAGCAGAGCCTCACCACTGCTGGCGGTCCCAGCTGCGTTCCTGCTGCCAGGGGAACAATGGGGGAGAGGATGTAAAGCTACTGAATGGCACAGGAAATTTTTAGGGAAATCTTCTGAAAGATGATTAGCTGGAACATATTACGCAGACTCAGCAAATACCTAAAATTCCCATCAGGTTAGATTTGATGATGAAAGAGTCACCTGGAGAGGTGGCAGACTTAACAAGCTTATGAAGTCCTAGAAGATTTTTAGAAAGTATTATTAAGCCTTGGTGAAGACAAACATGGAAACAAAAAAGGCAGCTCTGCTCATGTCTCAGGGTAATCTTGCCTCCAAGAGTACACTGTTCCTGACTACCTTAAATGTCTTCAGTGTGCTGTTCTTTGTTTCTATTTCGCTTCACAATTGCCCCCAAAGTGAAAAGTACTTCAGATAAAACAGAAAAAACTGATTAGTAAGTTCTACCAAGTGTGCAACATCCAGCCTCCTGAATTTAGACCAAGCCAAGAAACGTAATGGAAATTTTTACTGTGTATGAAAACGGTTATTGTCACAACTTCAAAGCTACTCAACCAATTTTCTGCATACTTAATCTGCTTTTTACATTTCACTAGTATACTCAAAATCTATTGCCAGTATGTCCAACCATTACAATAAACATGCAGTGTTTGCGTTGGCATCTATGGCACAATTATGCATTTGCTTGTTTGTTTTTCGAAGCACAAGTAAGCTATGCCAGTTTTCCTGATACTGAATGAACAGAATGGACACTTTTGATCCAGTAAAATCTGATTGAGAGAGTTATGAACAACTAAAAAGCTGTGTTCATAGATGACACAATGGAAATTGCATTCAGTCTTCATTGGTGTGATTTGCTGGTGTACAGCCATAACAAAACATCGTTAGTCAGCTTTGATGGAAGATACAAGTCTCTTACTCCGATGGAGTCTGTGGGAATAACAAAAAGCCTTTGTCTCAGATGTGGCAGGGTCCCCAGCATCCTTTCTGAACAGCACTGACCCTCTAAACTAAACACACCTCTAGTCTAAAATCTTTTATGCAACCATGGAAAATAATGGAAATGAAGGTACAGGGCCAAAAATCCTATCCTGCCCTTGGAAAGCATTTTGAGAAAGCTCACTATCTATGGGCAGCACTTACTGGAATCCTGACAAATGAAGTCTGGGCTTATGGTAGCCCCAGATGTGCCAGGCCTCCTGAAAAGCAAAGGAGAGAGAAGGCAGGTTCTGTTTCCTTTAGGCAGGAAACAATGGTAAATTATCCAGTACAGAGCTGTGCTGCTTCTGGTACCCAAACCAGTTCACTTAAAGCCAGCATGGGTCTCTCTGCCTGCTTCTGCAACTGATAGTCCCTTTGGGTCTTCCTTAAACGAACGAGAAAGCCTGTAGGTTCTCAGTACAGAGTTCCCTTCCACGAGGTGAAAGTTAAGAGCTATTCAGGTCACGTAGGCTATATTTATTTTGCTATTTTATTTTATTGAAGGAGAGCTAGCACAGAGTTGGGGCCGCTGGGGTAGTGCTGTGCAAGCGGAGGAGAAAGGCACGGGTGCCTGCCACAGGGTGATGGGGCAGTGCACAGCCCCAAAGCTCTGGGGATCGACGCTCTTTTGTTCCATTGAGGCAAGCCAGCTAGATCGTATTAGCATTTGGCCTTAGGAAGAAAGGGTTAATTGCTCCAGTTTTGCCAGCTGGGGAGGCGCTGAGCCAACAGAAAATTGGGAGGGGAAGCAGGACAACCAGCTCTTCGGAGTGGGAGGGGAAAGAGGCTGCCAGGCCTTGCTGTTTGTGTTTGTATTTCTGTTTTAAGTTGTGTTTTGAAATAAAACACATTATTACACCTCTGCAAACTACTGAGTTTTATAAGCCAGCCCCTCGATACAGCCTACGATCTCACAGAAACAATGTCTAGGGGCACATGTAGGAATACAAAGGCAAAAGAAGATAGGCTGTGGTCTCAGCAGCTACTTGTGCTGGCAGGAGCAAGTATCTGCATAAAAGCAAAACCAGAAAAACATCCATTTGATATACTTTCCGAACTGCAGCTTGATTCAGTTGAGGCTCTTTTCATGCTCAGCTCCTTTGTTTCAGTCCTACTACTGCTTCTTTTTTAAACTGGCTATTCGCTGCAGGAATTTTGTTTTAATTTAACAGGCAGCTGGAGCTTATTAAACACAATTTTCCGCGGTAGTATTTTATATCAGTACTTGATAATGGCACACCTGTAAACACCCTCTATAACGAGCACCTTTAGGCACCCGTGGAATCCGCCTGCTGCAGTCGGCGTGGCAGGGATGCTGGGTAACAGCGGTGCGGCAGCTTAAGCCCAAACTTTCTTCAGTGCATTTTTCCCCTGCTTCCTAATCTCTCCTGACATAATGTTGAAAGTTATTACTTAGCTGCATAAAGAAAACCATCTGTCATTTATTTACCTGCTTACATGTGGGACCAGGTACCCAGAAGCTGTTACTGCAAGCCAAGGCAAATGCCCAGCTTCCAAGAAAGCAGAAATCCAATTGCAGTTGTCTGATTCAACCGTCTATCTAGGGTAAGTCAATAAAAATCTGTTCTCTGTCAGAGAACAACTGAGATTCCTCCAAATACCATTTTTGACATCCAAGTCACGGCTGAGGAGCCCTTAAACGTCTTTCGAGAGCTCATGGAAAATGAGATTTTTAGCAGCTGTAAGTACGTATTTAAGTGCACATCTTGCTGAATAGAGGTAGGGAGATTGTTCATGCTCATCTACGATGCGTATCCTCCTTGAGTTGTGTAACAAAAATCCTAACATCTGAGCTCCAGTCAGCATCCAGAGTGCTCTTGTCATAAGTTACAAAATTTACTGCATCTCCAGTTTTCCTGGTGTGAAAACCGGACTCTTCAGAAGCACTTGGTGTCTGCTGAAGTCTGGTCCTGTCAGAGTCACTATAATTTCAGTGAAAGTAGACTTTGAATAGAGGGCTTTGGCTATGTGTGCCTTGACTAAAATGCCCATTTTTTTACCTTCCATCCTGCAAATAACAGGAAACTGTAGCAAAGGTTTTGTGAGACTGCTCAGAAAGACCATCTGGGAAAAAAGTCACTCTTGAAGAAACTTGTGCTTTCCTCTCTCGTGACCTGTAGGCAGATTTTTGCTAATGTTACTTCACACTAGTTATTTTCTGCTATGGTTGGTAGACTCACTTGAGGTCTGTGGATTTCTTATTGGGCTCCCTGGAGCTTAGAAAGTAAAAACCAGGACTTCTTGTTTCAGGCTTGTGTGCTTGAATTCGCTGTAGCGTAGTCTTCAGTGGATCCTGCTCCCCTGGGCCCACAGTATTGGAAAAGGACTGAAAGCCAGTGGTTTAGACTGCCATTGCTTAAAATTAAAAGACATCTTTTGATAAATGGAGATTCTGCCATTTAAAAACCTGTCTCATGTTGTTAATGTTTTCATTTTTGTTGCGATTTCTTTTTTCCCCTGGTAGTTTCTAAGGAGAGGCTAGCAGTCCTGGGACAGAGTTGACTAGATGGCTCTTTACTGACACCCTGGATCCAGGTAAATCTGGTCAGCTTGGCGGGGGTGCCTCGGCTGAGATTTACTAAAAGAAAAAAAGCCTAATGCCCAAGGAATTTGTGCTATATATTAGCAGCAATATTGCCAGACGTGGGGAGGGTAAAACATTTGCTAATAGGTAATTCCAGGCATATGTTACTCACTTCCTTGCAGAAGGACTGAAAGCTTCAGAAAAACATTTTTCCTCTAACCCCCCCCAAACTGGACGGATTAATAGAAGTGTTTCCTTGAATTACTTACTCGCAAATCATAGCAGTTTTAACTTGAACTTCCAGAAATAACGTGCTAAAGATTTTGTAGAAGATAAACTTGGATTACGTTTGCTGTAAATAGTCAGCATTCATGTAGCAGTGTGTCAGCTACTGGAATAACTGCATGCTGGCCTTAACTTTGCAGATGATCTTTATTTGTGGATGCTCCATCTTTTCAAGAATAAAAAGAAGAGGAAAAACCTCCCCACTTAGTGTTGGTTACAGTGAGATCAGTCAGGTCAGTGCCGAGCTTTTTTGGAAATCCCAGACAATAGAAGCTAAAATGCTTATTGTGCTGGCTGGGTAGGAAAAATGTGGAACCTATAGAAGCCAGAAGCAAAATGGCCAGCTTAAGGCAGCATTATCAGCAGCTGCTTCTCCGTCTTAAATAGAAAGTGCTTTTTAAGGAGGTCTGTTGGGAATACTCCTACAACTAAGTGGACCCGTAACAGCGTGCTGATGATGACTAAGTAAATGGAGATGGAGGAGGAGAGTTCAATGGTTCCCAAAGGAGTTGCCATATTTCTTTCCAGGATTTCTTGGACAGAAGTCTATGTCTGAAGCTGTTTGTGATGCCTTCATAATAAGTACGGTCCTTTTGAGACCTAGTGTGCACGCACTGCTCCAGCGTTTTGGTGTGCGCAATGGGTCCAACACACTTGGCACACCTCAGGCTCAGCGGCTGCACCTGTACTCGTAACACAGGGCCAAGCCCTGGCCCCTGATCATCCGTACTGTTACACTGCTGCCATGGTGCTGGCTCTGTTTGGGCCAACTGTTGCCCTCCCAGGCCATATGTGGGTATGGAAACACTTCTCTGTGTTGGAAGGTAAAATAGGATGGGTGGGAACTGTGCCTATTGGCACAAGTGCAGGAGAACGGGCCTGTGTTGTTTCGTTTCGTATTAAAAATACGACCACTGTGTACAGGCTGGAAAGCTGAGCTAGGAGGCCTTTTGCTGGTCTGAGATGTGCAGTGGGGGATGTCCTAGACAGTTGTACAAAATCTTCAGATTTTCCTGGGACAGAAACATAAATTTGGAAGAATTTGCATAAAGGATATTTCAGGATTTGTAACTTCCTTTCAGCAGTTTTTTATGACAGTTTTGCCAGCATCCTGTGTTGCTCTTGCATACAAGATGCTGCACAGTCAATGCAGCAATGAAGAAATCACTGCTTTGTCTCAACTTAAGTATAAACTCTACTTACAGCTCACAGTCCAAGGATGCTCAGACCTAACAACAGATGCTAGTGAGATCTAGATCCTCCTCTTTTTGGCTCTTAAACCACCTCTCCCATTCAGGACGGGCTTTCTCTAAACCCATTTTTTTGTCAGTTTACATTTTTCAGAATACTTAATTTTTACCTGCAGTGGGAGCAGCTTGACAGCACAGAGGACTACTGTCAGGGGCACACATGCTGCAAATGCCATTGGAGGCAAGTCAGCCCTTTCAAAGACATTTTTAAAATATCATCTCCACAGCTTGTGTGGCCATTTGTTAAAAACAAATGGCATTTGGGGAGTCTGGAAACCAGGAGCAGCCATTAGGTGGATCTGAAATATGTGTCATCTGTTTAGTGTTGTATCCCCTTACGCACTGTCTCTTCTCAGAAGGCCAGTCCCTCGAGATTTGTGAGATCAGAGGGAAACAGGAGACCCATCTGCAACCTGCTGATTAGCCAGTCATCAACAGATTATCTCGTACAAAGGGATGACGGTAATGGGCTGAGGCCAGCTAAGTGCATATATGGTAGTGAAAGCACCAGTGGCACAAAGATGGGAAAGACCAGATGATGTGACTTCTGGGGAGGGCACCTTTAAACAGACAGAAAAAGAAGGGTGGGATTGTTGGGTGAGTCACTCCAGAGTACTTGGCATCGATATCAAATCAATGGGTTCAGCCTGGTCTTGCGGTTTCCTTTCTTTCTGGGCACGGATCTCCACAAGCCGGAGGAGCTGGTGGGTGTACGGTATTTGCAACCGCTTTATTTTCTCTGGGCTAAAAATACTCTGCAAACTTTGGTTTTATTTTCCATTCCTAACAGCTGAGCCCTGGTCTGGAGGGAATGAATGTGTTATCCCACTGTGAAAACATCTAAACAGGTGGAAAGGACAAGGGAGGGTAGAAAGGGAGGGTGGAGAGTCTGGTTTTAGACAGAAATCCTGTTTCCTTTCTAAAAACAGACTAAAGGTCCTGTAGGTTATTTTAAAACTAAAATTTGTATTCCCATTCTCATCTGTTTGCTTCTGTGAAAGAGCCTTGTGTTGGGAGACTTCAGGAAGAAAACAGTTATGAAGAAACTGTCAGAAGAAAGAGAAAATTGTGGGCGCTGTGCTGCTGTTTCAGTCAGACCCAAGCATTCTGCCAATAACCTTCATTTTTCACCTGTAACTTCTGTTATGCCAGCTGGAGTCTCCCATTCAGCTTTACCAAAGTGCTTTCTTTTCTTCTGAGCAAGCTCTTTATGAAACTATCCTAGTTCTGAGATAGCTCAGCTGAAGCAACTCTGTGCTGACTGGTGGTGTTCTTTCTGTAGCCATCCCTGTGCCTCAGCACAGAAAAGGCTATCAAATAGGCTGAACTGTGCTAAATGTTATGTTTTCCATTTTTCAGGATGGAAATATTTTCTATTGAGAAGCATGATCCTGCCTGGTAAGAACCTCTTCATCCAAATCCTGTCTGGATTGCAAGTAAGTCTGCAAAGGCTAATGCACTAATCCATTCTGGTACTGTATGTCTTTATAGAAGCTTTTTTAGAAAAGAAAAAATAAGAATAAGAGTCCAGAGACTTGTACTGTACAGAATGTAATCAATAAAGTTATTCAAAGTTTTACACAAAAGCACTCACACAGATCATTAGGGCAGAAACTTTAATCCACTGAGGTTTAGAAATGAGGAATTTCTTAAGTAGCACCTGAGATTTTTTTTTTTCTCTCCAAGTCTGTAGGGCTTTGTGGACTGTAAATCCTGCCAAAACACTTTTTTCAAATAAATATTGGGGATGAAAAATAAAAAGAGGAGTAAAGGGAAGCCAAGCTGAAATCTGATAAACAGCCCCACGATTTCAGCCCTTTCAGGGGTCACTGACTATTGCCCCAAATCCTCCCCTAAGTGATAGAAGTTGGTAAATAATCGTAAACAGTGGGGAGGAAAAACTGTACCGGTGAGAAGAACAAAGCTATGCTGGTTTCACCTTTCCTACACCTGAGCCTTTGGTTAGAACTCCCTTAAACATGCCTCTTACCGTTCGTACCTTTTCTGCTTATCATCTAAACACGGGCTGGTTACACATCCCACCTGCCCTTACTGAATGACAGGCTGGGGCTGTGTGAGCCCTGGATTTGCCTTGCCCGTCCAACAGCAGTTTTCTGTCTTTCCGCAAAGGCAGATAGGCTAGAGGAAAGCCTATGGGTCAAGCACAAAAGGAGGGGTGCTCTTCCTCCGGCAGGCAAGCACAGCTCGGAGCGGGTGCCGAGTCTTTCTCTGCAAGACCACCGGCTGGAGTGCACCGGAGGCAGCCCTGCGGGCCTGCGGTCAGATTATTAACACAGATGAGTGATGTGTCGTTGGTCCACCAGCCCAGCCTCACGACTGTGCCTGCACAGCCCTGCAGACATAGCCACAGGTTAGGCACGAGCCTCGCAAGTCCCTGCAGCTGCTTTCCAGTTCTTGGCACGAGGATGGCCTGGAAGAGCATCCTAGGGGTGGGTACCAGGCTGAGGCAGCTCAGTGACTATCACTGGTGTGCAGCTGTCTGACTGAATGCTCTTGGCCAAGAAGTTTGGCCATGGAAAGGGCTTCCCTATGTGACAATTCACCTGACACCAGATATGCGTTGTCCTGGTAAACTGTGGTTCCTCCCACATCTCCTGAAGAATGTGTGAGGTTCGCAAAGAAGCAGAGGGATTGTGGGGCCCATGCGAAAGATAGCATTGGGACCATATGTTGCTCTCGTCGCAACTTCTTCCGCTGTTACCATTTGTGTGTCCTCTTTGCTCCAAAGCAGACAGAGGACCGAGAGATGGATTAGCACGTGTGAACTATACAATAAATGAATGAAGACACATCTAGTCTACATGCCATACTCATATAACCCAGACTGTTGCACATATCCCCTACGCATTTATTGCACCTACTTTATTTGCAGTAATGTTGGCATCAGACTGCGTGCTCATTTAAGTTCTCTGTATTATGCCTGCACAGTAGGTCTGGTGGAGCTGTGATGTATGGTCCTCCCCCTCCACCAGAAGATCTGTGGCCTCTACAGTGGAAACTTAGCTATCCTGCTGTTGTAGGGCAGTGGTTTTCAAACTGCTTGGTGAGGCTGGGTGCATGATCTAGAGCTGTCTTGGACAGCCATATTAACCAAGGACTTGCGGACTCATTAGTTTTATGTGAGGCTAACTTCATTTCAGGACTGCCAAAGGCCCATTGGTCCATCATGGTTGGGAATGGCTGATTTAGGCTTGCTTGGGGTGCCGTATCTGCTTAAGAGTAAGGGAGAACGTGTGTGAGGGCTCCTCCGAGATTGCTTCTGCCTCATATAAGCCACTGGAGCAAAAGCAAGTCGGCAAGTGAGTGTCCCTGCCTTCAGCAGGTAAATGGGGATGGTTATGATTCATTCAGGCTCCACAACAGAGCAGTTTCACCAGTGGCCACTAAAATGGATTCAGAATACGAACAAAGAAAGTACAGGCAGAACAACTGTTCAGTTGTGTCACCACCACCAGGAATAATTTGACCTCATCCTGATTACAACTACTCATACTTAAATACTGAAAATACTACCATGCAGGGGCTGGTGTTCTAGACAGCACCCGTGAATCAGAAGTCAAGGAAACGCAGTACGGTCAAAGCCTGGTATAACTATTCGTTCAGGGACAAACCAGAAGCGAGTGGCTGAGGGAGCAGAATGGAGAAAGATGACCGGAGAAAGAAAACATGAGGAGGGAAAGAATGATTTTGCTGCCTGACTGCTGGTTTCAAGGTTAAAGAGAAATGATGAAATCAAAGCGCCCATTAATTCTAACTATTCAATCTAACTTAGTTTGCTAATGCTGCAAAACCACTGGTTCACTTTTATCTAAAATTGAAAAAGTGTAATTCAAAGCCTGTTCAAAGAGAATAATGAGATAGCATGGAAGACCATTACCTAAAAACCAGTTACAATTATATGTTATCTGTGTGGACTCAAGTTTTTATTAGCTTGCATTTGCCCTCCAGGGCATCAGACAAAGGCCATCTATTTGTTAGGCTTTGGAGGAGAGCTACAATCAAGCTGTTTTGGACAGGGTTGAGGGCAGAACTCCCATCTCTCTCTTTGGGATTTCCTAGAGAGACGTAAGCATGCGTGACTTATACAGTGACTTTACCCTGTGCAGGTACTGCACCAGTGATTTGCAAACGCATGGCTAGACTTCTCTGGGGTTTGTAGATGTCCCCGTACAGGCTGTAGCAGTAGCTCTGCCTCGGCTATAAGACTTACAATCTTATCCCAGACAAATGGCCAAAACTGTTTTTTTCAGCTGAGCAAGACTTCTGGACAGAAAAACTGGAATCAGACATGGGGGAAGCCGGAGCAAGAGGCTACTCTACCTCCTGTTGGTTAAACACCACTTGTTCTCATGTGCTGGTGGCTGCCCGATAATCTTGTCTGAGTTGCATGTGTAATTCCTGCCAGAGTACGTTACGGCTTGTGTAGAGGCAGCGTAAGACATTAAATCGAAATAAATTCATAACACATTGGACAGTTGAAAGTTGCTTATTCTTACTTTGCCCATCATAAGCCCAGTCTCTCCCTCTGCAGCTGTGATTTAGTAACAGGGTACTGTTTTGCGGTCTCAGATTACTAAGACTTTGAGTACAAAATTAATTCCTTACATAGCTCAGTTGAAATTAATGGATTGATTGATACTGATGATTTGATGTTATTCTGTTAAACTGTTTTTTGCAAAGACAGAAAAATGTGTAATGGTATGTTTATTTGTATGCTGTGGCGCATAAATGAAAGAGTCGATTGAACTGTTTTATGAAAAACAAAGGATAATAATATCTTGGCTGTCAGCACTCTTTTGTATCTTTATTGTCTTTGATTCTTTACGGCCTTTACTGGCTTCAGTGGACTTTGGATCAGACAGTTACTAATTTGTCTTCAAATCTTTATGCAAATGACAACGGCAAGTTCACTATGTGCGTGAATTCCTTAATCTTCTGGGAAAATTTTTAGTTTACATTGGAAACCAAAGACCTAACGGTAAGTTCTGAGGCTACTTCTGTCACCCCTATAAGATGACTGTTTATCAACCATCTGATGTTTCCTTGCCAAACTGCTAATACGAGGAAAAGTAGGTTGTGTGTGAGGCTGTGTGTAACGTTAGGTAGCCGTTGGCAAACACTGACGTTCAAGAGACACTTTTTTAAGAAAAAAACATGTAAAATACTGTCTAGCAGAGGATGATGGCTAAAGACTAAAGAAAAGGAAGGATACTCAGAGATGGAAAAACTGCTACTTCGATGTCTAGTGCTAACATACCACATGTGAAAAAGAAGTTCAAGGTTCCCCTTATTTAAGGTGTTTAGGAGAAGTAGTGCTGCAGGGGTGGAGCACAGGGGGAGATATAAATCCATCTGCATGCTCTCTGAACTTGAAAGGAGCTCTGGAAGGAGCTCCTTGAAAAAAAAGGTTTTAAGAAAAAAGGTGAAGTGACTGCTCTACTCTGGATTGAGATCCAGACAAAGCTTAAGTTCTGTGGTGAATAAAGACAACTCCCCTGGCAGAGCTTTGCAGGTGATGTGGAATGGTGTCACCGTCCTGCCACCATGCCGAGCTGAAATCTTACATGCTCTGGCTGATGTGATCAAATGAATGTTCCTTCCACTCGATTGCTGCTTCTCTGAAAGTATCAAGCCACAGTCTCTGGGGTGAATGTAGAATTTTGCTCATTATTATTACAGATTATTATATTTCCCGTGCCAGTCACTGGAAACCTGCCTGAAAAGACATAGATCCCCGTGGAGCAACAGCCAGAACCTGGATCCCAAAATATCCCTCAAAAGGCTGCATGATGGTAAGTGCTGGGTCATTCTGAAGCACTCCCAAGCCACGACTATTATTTTTCTCTGCTAAAAATCATTCAAAAACTCTGAGGAGGAACACAAATAACAGGGATGAAAGCCTAATCTTGGTCAGACATCCAGACACTGACTGTATTGTAGTTTTAGCACGGGCATGTGTCTGACATAAAATCAAGGAGGCAAATAAAATGGGAGCACTCAATGCTATCGTGCAAAATTGGGATTTAACCCTTTTTCAGCCTAACCAGTTGCAGCCTGGAGTAAATAGTGACCGTGTATTTTGTAAAGGAGGAGCTGTTTTTGTTTTTGTTTTAAAAAGAGCATTCAGATCAGCTGAGTTTGAGCCAATACTGAAAACAGAGCTGCCAAATTTATCATTGACCAGAAGATTTGTATGGGGCCAAAGGAGGTTGGTACAGAGAGATTAGAAGCAGATTATCAGCATGCTTTTAGCTTTATCTGTTTCTAGAAGCAAATAATTAGCCTCAGACACAACCTCAGCTTAAAATAAGTTTTTAAATATACGTTATTGGTGTGAAAAGACTGATAAAAGTTATAGGAACTGTTATTTCTGCCAGAAGAAATTCATTCCCAGAGGAATTAATTTCAATCAATGTGGTTTCCGTAGCACTGCTACATTTTTGCCAGGAAAAGCCAATTTCAAGACACTAATTTAGTTCCTTATTTCAAATCCTTGGTGTAACCTGCCTGAAGAAAAAGGGGAAAGAAGAGACAGTCCTGACATCAGGAACTGGCTCATTTACCTTCTGGAGCTTTGTTATGAAACTGAGAAAATTGCTGGTAATGGCTTTTTTTAGGAGATAAAGTGGGTTGATTCATCCTGGTTTCTGAATTGCACGTGACCCAAAAACCCCGACCGGAGCACAGCCGACCGGCTGCCAGCACGAGTGCTGTGAAACGTGCGCTGCGGAGCCGGGGCTCATCTCGCCCACGGAGAGATTGTTGCCCAGGGAAATAAGCGTAATGTCATTGAGAAATGGCATTCGTTTGTGCTAGTGTCATGTGTGGTCCTAAATGCGGGTCGCTGATAACTTTGGAAATGAAGGGAACGCCCATGGTTTGTCAGCAATATCCAGGTTTCCTTATGAACTTCTTGACAGCCTGAATATTTGATGTCACCTCTTTCAGCTTAAACAGCCTTGCAGAAAGCATTATAGGATTCTTTGCAACCATAGGGGAAAAGGGGTCTCATTTTCAACTGGTGTGTTTACGTGTCTTTTCAAAGCAATGAAGATTCAAGTAGTTTCCTAATGCTCAGTTCCCCGTATCTTGCTTTGAAAGTGTCAATTATAGAAATTAAGGACCTTTCTGGAGAGTAGGGAGAAGTCCTTTTTCGTATTTGAAAACTTATAAGCATTCATTGGAAAAAATTAGCTTAAAAAAAAATATTGTCCTGTATCTCAACATAGGCAAAGTGATAAAGGCAAATGAGAAATGAGAGAAAACTTTGCACACTGGGCTAGACACTAGAGATGATTTTTATAAGACAAATCTTTACGCTGCTGGTACTCTTACAGTGAAGAATAAGAAAGCAGGCCTTTTCATCTACATGACGAGCTTTTTTGCCAAACCTGAAAACTGCTGACTGTGTCCAGCCTCCTCCTTCCCCGGGAAAACATCTTGCTCCTACTATGCCTCTAGCACTGTTAAGTTTTCTTCTGCCTCCCCATTCGGGGCGTCCTCACCGGGCGAAACCTACATCCCCAGCTGAACACAAATCCTGCGGAGGCCAGACCAGGTCGCCAGTACGTCTGTGCCAGGAGATCATCTCTGACCTTCCCTTTTGTCAGGGAGAGCTGAAATCACCCTGAACGACAGACCTTGCTGCGGGGGTAGGACTGGCAGGTGTGGATGGAAACACCCCTGCTGCAGGAGATCCCCAGCCAGGGCTTTTAATTTCCCGTACGACAGTGCGGCTTCCTGGCCCCCTCGGGCAGCTGGGTCGCACTTGGTAACTTATAACTCATCTCCTGCTTCTTTCCCAGGCGGTTTTAAACCCAGAAGTTACAGGTTCTGTTGTTACCAAGAAATCCAGGACAATGCTGTACCAAAAAAGGGCACTCTTCTCAACAAAATGCAAGTTAAAACCCCAGCTTTCTCTAAGTCATTTGATAAATAAGCAGCTGCATTTTTTTCACAAGGGTGTCTTGATTTCTCTACTTGGCGCCATCACGATTCTGCTTCAGGGAAGACGACAGTTACGTGCTCGGTGAGGCGAGGTCAGAGCGATGCATCAGCCCCACCGTCGGTCCCCAACGGAGGACGGCCGCTGGCCTGGCGGGGCAGCGACTCCTGCAAGGGCACGACACCTGCTCGGATGGCGAGAGCTAACCTCACGGCCTCACAGCACCCTAAGAGAGAGGGCAAGGGGCGCGAGCTGCGCGGATGCTCCGTGTGGCTTCCCCGAGGAGTGAAAATAAAACCGCATTTTTTTTTTTTTTTAAGTTATGGTAAAAGTGTCTACAAATCTGTGCCTGAGTGGGGGGGGTGGGGGGGAAACTGACACAAATGGGGCCTGGCGTATGCCGAATATATGAGCTGTTCTAAAAGTACGATGTGTCATGGGCTCATTATTCATCAATGCTTCATCACACTGAGTTTATGGTGGCATTAATACTGGAGAAAAAAGACGTCATTTACATGAAACGCTGGAGACACTCCCTCCACCCTTTGATTCCTTCAGTAAGCTGGAAGGAGGTTTGTGTGCGCATGAGAAAGTGTGCTATACAATGCCAGCCTTTATTCTCTTCTTGAATTACTCATACTGTGCAGTATGTAGCAAAAAAAAAAAAAAAAAAAAATGGTTGGGGCTTATTTTGCTCTTCAGAAATAACAGCGAAACACTGAAGCGAAGATACAATGCAAGCGACTGCACTGGTCGCTTCTGGAGTTTATTTTTCTACTGGTTTTTTTTTTGAATGCTAGTATCTCTTTCTGTGCTTCACGCTGAAGTTGTTACTTTCCTAAGCACACAGGACAAGCCAAATTCCTTCCCCTGCCTCCTAAGTCCTGACCTCGACAAAGGAATGACTGTTGTCCCACTGCACAAGGGCCTGTGGGCTGTTAAGCAACTGAGGTGGAAAGCACCGGCCGGCCGAAGGGAGCTGGCGATGGGGAAGGAGCTGGAAATTTGGGCCCGCATCAGTGGAAGGGATTGGGGCAAGGTGGAGAGCTTTGCATGAAAAAACCAAAGCTCACTGCAATGCGATTGTCTAGCAGAGGGCTTGCACATTCAATAGCTGACCTCCTTCCCCGGCGTGGTTGTTTTTTTGTTTTTTTTTTTAAACCTGTTAGGTTTTCGCTCCTGACAAAAAAAGGGCATATTTTAAAATCCCAGCCGCCACACAGACCAAGGAGGAATATGGGAGGCTGAGTTTAGTGGCCTTCAAAAGGGCCTGTCGCATTGCTGCCTCACAGCAAGGGGACCACGTTCCAAGAGGGGTACGAGACCCGCTGGAAGGACACAGAAGACAAAACAGGGTGGGGGTGTGCCTGCACATTTACATCTCATGCTGACGTCCACCCGAAAGAATTCGGATGGGTGTGTTTGGACTGAGCCGTCTGGCCATCAGCTAAGGTTTTAAGATCATTTGATCACTCATTTTGGAGGCTGTTTAGTTTTTCAAAGTTTGTTTCCTAATATAGGCAAAACACCAACCTTTTTTTCTTTTTGTTTTTGCATTTTTTGTGAAGAGAGGAGAGTCAGCTTTTACTACCTATGGCGTTATCCATCTAAGGTTTCTTCAAGCCCATGCTCCATGGGCTGACATAATACAATAGACTGGACTGGCTCCAGAAGAGTTTGTTTAGTCCCGTATATAATTATTACCTTGTAAACAGGATGCACCTTTAAGTTATAATTTAAATATGATAAATGGGCCAAACCCAAGTGTTTTATTATCCCAGGACACAGTTATTACCAACTTAACAGGAAACACCTGCAAGTTATTGTTATAATTAGAGATGGCTGAAAAATGGGGAAATCATTTTGTGGAAAAAAAAATAGAATTACTGAAGTTATATTCATTCTGAAAGGTTCAAATGTATCCATTTGGGCAGGATTTTATGCATCCTTTTTATTGAAATCATGTTTTAATGTTCTCACTTGCAGAGAACTGTTACACTTTTCCGCTGAGAACTAGCTTTCAGATAAAGGAGTACTAAAAGGAAATATAAAGCCACGTAAATTTAAAGTTTCATTGAAAACAGTGATCAGACGTTTTGTTTAATGAAAAATGTGACAATAATGTGGTCCATTTGTTGGCCAACAATTTTTGTTCCCTAAAAGACGACTATTTTTGACTGAAATAAGAGAATGTCAAGGTTTTCTGACCATTATTTTACTGGAAAGTGTCTTAAGTTCTTCTTTCTGCCCAAAGCTTTTCAGCCCGTGTGCTCTGGTGGTGGCAGCTCAGCTGCCGGGAGGATTACAGCCTCCTGCCCCTCAGCACTGCCTCTCCGGTTGGGAGTCGCGGTCCCCAGAGCCACGTGGGCTCGCGCTGCTTTTGTCAGCGCGCCCCGATGCACCGTGGCCAAAGTAAACTGCGTTAGGAAAGGTCTACTGCTTAAATGTGATAGGCACGGGTCCTCGGCCTTCGTCACCGCAGCCTGACCGTCACCCTCAGTACTCGCAGCGGGAGCGGGCTTCAACCCACAGTCCTCGCTCCGAGCCTCGTTGGCGCTCCCTGGTTTGGAAGCTGCTCCGTGTCCTGTCGGTCGGTCTCCTCCCTCATCTCGAACGCCGTTCAGAGCGGGAAGTCTTATGGGAGGCAAGGGTGAAGAGAGAGACCGGACGTTTTTTGCAAGGGGCAGGGACAAAAGACCCATGAAATGACTTGGGAGTCGGGACTCGGGCAGTGAGGAAAGTGGTCTCGGCAGTGGGAGGCATGAACTTTACTGCAGAAGGTTTTGGGACAGCCGCAGCGCATTGGTGAAAGGTCAAGAAGCGTGTATCCTCAGTGTGGTCGCTGTCTGAGGGGGCTTTCCCGGTAACTCAGGGCTAATGTGGTTTTTTAAGAAAGTGTTTCATTTCAGAAAGTTGTAGAAAATCATTTGAAGGTTTTTACTTTACGGTTTTGAAACTGTTATTGTTTTACTTGATGTACTACTACTGATGTCACGAGAGCCGAAATAGACCATTTCCTTTTAAAATCATGAAGGGCATAGAGATTTATTATTCTCTTTCCCGGATTAAAATGTCTACTGTGTATGCTGTGTGATAGGAGGGCACGATATGCAGTGTCTCAGTGTTCATTTTAAACATCGCTACTACATTAAAGTGCCATTGTCAGAAGTTTGTCAGATGGATAACCGCAAATATGCATGCATTTTGAATGACACCGTTAGCCTAAACCTTATGGGGATGGAATGAAACATTGAACAGAACTAGTTTCCCAGTTTTTGAAATAAGGTTGCATTAGATTAAGGGAGCGTTACTAAATCAATTAACATTGAAAATACGTAACAATGTTTTAATGAACAGACCATCAATCAGAATAGGTTATTGTAGAGGCAGTTTACTTCTGACTTTTTCGTGATATAGTTTTTAGTGCTGAAAAATTTTGAATTTAATAATACTTTTCTCAGTAGGAAAATGGGACACAGTCGGTGAGCAGTTTAATGAAAAATCTTTTAAAATAATGGAATATGTCTGTAAGGGATAGTTTTGAAAGCCTGTGAGTCTCAGTAGACTTCCATAGGCCTGGGTCACTTAAGTACAGGACTGGGGGCTATCAAGTCAGTAGAAGGCTTTACAAATGTTAACCGACATACACTGTCTATTCAGTCCTCCTAAACTAGATTAGGAAGAGTGTATTTTATAAATTCACTTTTAATGTAAAATGTATTACACCAATTTAGAGCAGGATGCTGTTTGGACAAAACCACTTCTCCTTTTCATGACACTAGCAGAAAGACAAAGACCAGAAAGTCAAGCTGACTGGAAACTGTGGTAAACAAAAATGAAATTGAGTTATCTACATCCTTTACTTCTTGCCATGTTTAACTTGTCAATTCCCTTTAAATTCAGATTTGCCTTCTAAATGTGCAAAGGTGAAATGTCGTACTACTTGCTCTTGTTATATTATAATTATTGGCTTTTTAGTTTTGCTACAACTAAATGGTGAATAAGAGAAGCGACTCGAACACATGCTGCTTCTCTTTTCTCTGGTACCATCAGACTTTCCCATTGTGCGTGCATAAGTAGGAGAGGACATGACTGAGTAATCAACATGAGTCACTTTCTATCTTTAGTGAAACAACCCTCTGTTCAGCATTCCCCTTTGCCAAGTAGCAGGCAGCAATTGCAAGCAGGTAATTGCACTGCTAACACTTGCCAAGGCTCAGATAAGAACGAATCTGGGTACACGCAGCGTATTAACAAATTCTCCGAGCACTGACTCTGCAGAATAAGATTCAGCATTTTCATCCAAGATAATATGCTCTAATTAACCAGTGCACGGTACTTTACACTAAATACAGGGCTTGAATAGAACTTTGGGAATGGGATAATGGAGGCTTATTAGGTTAATAAAGAATCATGTGTTCCAAGGCTGACTTAAAAACACGATTAGACTTCCTTTAAAATAGGCCAAAGTATTTCAGATTTAATCAGTCCCCTGGAGGTTATTGAAATTATGAAATAGGTTTGGCAATTGATAAGTGACATCATTTATGCTGTTCAGAAAATGAAAATGCTCTAAAGAAACACCAGGAGCTTTGGTGGCTAAAAGCCGCCTTAAAACAGCCTCAGAGACTAGATGCTTTTTGTCCAGCATTTGGACAGAAAACATTTTATTACAAAAGTGAGGACCAGTCTCTGATGTTGTGGAAGATTTTTATAACAGAAGGAAAGCTGTATGTTATGCCATCTGGCTTCATTAAGATTACTTGTTGCTGTTCCCTAGGAAGATTCTCCTCCAGGTCTTTGACTTGAATTTAGAAGCCATCCAAAATGACTTTGCTGAGAAGCCTTCCTCAGACTTAAGAGATGCCGTGTATGTACTTGGGATGAGGTTCGCTGGTTCACCCTAGTTAAGTCTAGATACTCAGTCAGGGGATGCTTTGTCCAAAGCAGGGGACTTCAGTTACTTGGGTGAGTTAATGGCATTCAAAAAATTCTTTCATACCATGGTGCTCCTTTCTCATCAGACCTTGGAAATATTACATAGTTGTTTCATATAGTTCCGTGGGCCAGTTGTGGATCATCCAGTCTATAACTTTGAGTACCATAAGTGGTCCATTATCTGTGAACCACCGCTACAGTGGTCTTCCTCCCGGCCTATCCTTAAGCCCATGTGGCATCTACCTGGCATCACTGGGGTGCTTCAGGCGGCCGCAGAAGGTGGGACGCAGATGTCCAGGCACAGGGAGCTGGTTTCAAAGCTCTGTGCTAGATCTGTAGGACTGTGTTCCCGCATGGACACCAACTCTTTGAGGACTCTCCCGCAGAATGTTGGGAATTTACTTTCTCTCTTCAACTTTCAGAAACTTGAAACAGTTGATGGACTGGTTTGACACTTGACAGCATTGTCCGAATCCCTCCTTGAGGCTTTTATTGTGACTGGATGACACGATAGCATACACAGCATTAATTGCCTTTCTATTTTTTTTTTTTTTGAGGGAGCAATTTTTCTTACACATACACCCTGAAATGGATTTGCTATGCCAGCAGTCTGTGCCATTATTCCTGCTTTTTATCAATTCAAATTTTTCTTAGTTGATTACATTGCAACGGATGAGCCAAACACCCCAGGGCCTGATCATTAGGCAAAATTCTCACCTGAAATCAAAGGGAGTTACAGCCTAGAGGGTGGGACTGTCTGTCATGAATATTGAAAAAGCATCATCAAAATGCATCACGCCATCATATATGTGTAATCAGTAAAGCCAAATGTGTTTGAGCCTTTTTAGTGGAAATAATATTTAAAAAGAAAAATAATGGAAGGGTGGGAACACATCTGAAGAAAGAGTCTGCAAGTAAAATTTGGCTTATATGACTAGTTTGGTACATTTACAGGGGATTATTTCTAGGACTGGAGCTGGCAGAATTTAATCTTTCCTTTGCAGATCTTCTCAGATTAATTTGAGTTTTCCCACATTTTTGAAAATCAAATATTCATTCAGCTTTTTTCAGTTGTTCTCCACTTATCATCCATCTTCCTCCATCTTAGCTGAAATTAAGCTCTAGTTGACCCATAACTAATACTTGAAAGACTGTAACTCTCAATACCCACAAACAAAATATCTTAAAACAGTCCAGCCTGACAAACTGACAAACTGTTCTCCTCCTAAACCCCACAGTTATTCGGTGAGTATCACAGTATTTGGTTGCCAGCTTCTCTAAAAAGTGTTAGAGAGAGTAAATATGTAGGACAAACCCAGACTTGTAGGAGGACTCCCACATGCTTTGCACCGAACCCTAATTTCACTGCATATCATAAAATACAACTATTTATATAGTCAGATCAGTTCCAAAACCCCCAGCTAAGAGATACGCAGAAAATATGTACAGAACTGACAGTCAGCACCTGAATGCCAGGGGAATATTATCTGTGGATCTCTTCTTATCCCATTATGTGACATAGGTCTGAACAACGCTGTCCTTAGTCAGGACAGGCTGTTAGGAAAAATATTTCCTGAATTACGTGCAATTTCTGGAATTACATTAATAATTTGCAAGCCAATAAGAGTTATGTTTAATCATGCAGTGCAATCCTGCTCTATATTGGCTGTACAGAATAATTAAGGTAACAAAGCCCATAGTTGTCTTTTGTTTACCTCCAATCACATTAGAATACAATGAGATAAGCAAACAAATCTTGCTTTCATGTTCTGGAAGTCTGTTTCCTGCTTCAATGTGTATGTGCACTAGGAAACAGTAACTTATGTATGTTTAGAAGGTCATCTGTGAGCTACTTTTTTCATATAACGAACACTTGTGTAGTATTTGCCTGGAGCGGGGTGACTCCACCTGGCTTTTGCTGCTTTTCAAGGCACCAGAAAACATGCAGAAATACCACCGAGAGAAGGCACTGGCCTTGCTCCCCTTTTTAGGCAAAAAAAAAAAAAAGGTTTCTGCAGCAAAGTCATGCATATTAATAATGAGGGCAGGAAATTCTTTTTTTTTTCTTCTTATTAATACGCTCAGTCATGTCAAGAACAAACACTTCTCTGCATATCTCTGTGGGATGCCTCCGTAGGTGCCTGTGTTTTGCAGAGGACACTCATGAGGGATTAAGACCTTCGTGTTCAGGGCAGTGGAGTGAGGCCAGTCCTGCTCAGCCAGGTCTGGAGGGAGCAGGGGGCTACATCCCAGGCCTGACCTCCGTAAGCTGATGCTAGCCCTGATCTCCTCCTACTCAGATTA
This sequence comes from Sagittarius serpentarius, assembly GCA_034782735.1. Lineage (NCBI taxonomy): Eukaryota > Metazoa > Chordata > Aves > Accipitriformes > Sagittariidae > Sagittarius > Sagittarius serpentarius. Next base: position 4,511,584 of record JAVKLA010000024.1, read on the forward strand.
TACTGGTAGTTATGTTCAAGGCACCCAAAAGGCCCTGGGAGTCTGTTCTGCCTGCAAATGGTCAATGTGCCACTCATTTGTCACAAAAAGGCAAAAAGAAAGATTTCTCTTCTTCTGTAAGTTAAACACAATTTCAGCCTGAATCCTCTCATGGTTGGGTGCCTGTAACTCAGCACGTGTTTCTCCAGTGGGATGCTGGTCCCTTTCCCTTCGAGAAGACCAGGCACATCGCCAAGATAGGAGAAGCCAGGTGAGCCGATGAAAATGAAGGTGTGGGTACCCCAGTGACACTGCACTTGTACACACGCACATGGCTGGATACTGTGCAGGATGACTTGCTTGGGTAACATAGCTCTTGCTCCTTCCATTGCCGTTCTTACAGCCAGCAAGCTCTGCAGGACAAGTGGCACCCCCGCCCCTCCTGCCAGAAGTGGGACTGCTGAAGGGAGCAGAGCTGTAAAAAGCAGGAATGGCCGTAGCCAGGAAAGAGGGCAGGTCCTTAGATGAGCAGCAGTAAATGGGGAGAGGAAGGAGGGTGAAGCAGTTTGGGGCATCAGATCTGGTGGCGAGGCTAATGACACAAGTCACTTCATGCAGGGACTCGGTATGCACACACGGGCTGCTCACAGCTCCTGCCCTGCCTGCCCAGGACGCTCACAGCTCCTGCCCTGCACCCTGGGTCCTCCCTGCTCAACTCAGCAGGTTGTCCTGATGTCAGGGACCAGGGGCTCGCAGAGGTCCCCACACAGACGTCACTCATTGCCCACTCCCACCTCTCCTCCAAAGGACAGTGACAGGCTTGGGTATGAACTGTGGCAGTTTCAGCTCAGAGAGTCCGATCTTAGTAGGTGTAAGGAGAAACGCACTCAAATTTAATCAAGCCTTTCCGAGAGGCAAGATTTTACCCTTTTCCTGTCTGTAATTCTTCATCCTGACTCTTTTCAGCTGTGGCCAAGTCAAACATCCCTAAGATCCGAGACGGCTGCATTCAGCAAAGCCACACGCAGCAGCTTCTTAAAGATGCAACAAGCCTTTTGCCCCCTCTCTGTTGTGTGGCTACACTTGGGGCCCCCTTTCTTTTTGAAAAGGTTCAGTTCTGCACATCTGGAGCTGTGCGGTGCCCCACCAGGAAAGGAATATGTTTATGGCAAGTGTAAGAATAAATATTTACCAGAATTCATCTGTAACAACAGAACAGGAAAACTATTTAAAAACAACAACAACAATAAAGAAACCAGCCAAGAAATAATGGAGTGGTTAATCCCATTGGCTGGACCGATCTATTTTTACACTAGGAATAACAAACAGATTTGCAATGAATTGTACTTATTATTTCCAATACGGTAGCACTGAGGGCCCCTGTTCCAGAATCAGTCTGTCACTGACATTGCTCGGTTTTATATTGAAAACTAAACCATTGGTTTTATATCAAAAACGAAAGCATCGGTTTTATAGCGTATAATGTCAACGTTCACAAAATAGCCAAGTGCTGAGGCTTCACTCCCACTGAAGTGAATTTAAAGGCTCCCACTGACTTACGTGGGAGTTGGATCAGGCCCCATAGAAACTGCTTATGCCCAAATACAAAGTATTGCTGCTGCAAGTAGGGGCAAGCTTTAGGTTTCTATGATGATAATTAATTTTAAATTTTGTATGGGGAACAGATATTTATTCTTGTTTGTTTTTCAGAACTGCTTTTATCTTTGAGTGTTGGGATAACCGTTTACTAGGCTCTAAGCTGACACTCTGTAGGTTAAGGGAGGAGTGAATGCCACTAGTGCCTCTGCCTAGGAATAGACTTGACATTAATGGGTGCCTGTGCTTGGATTGTACCAGGCTCAGGAAGAGCAAAGGAGCAATTGCTCCCTGGTTAGAGCCATTTTTCTGAAACTCCTCTGTGGAGAACAAGGGCTCGAGGAAGCGTATGCCTCCGAGGAGGGAGGAGAAGGAGCCAGGTGTTCAAGTCAGCATGTAAACCTCAGAAGGACCTGCAGAGGCAGAAGTCTTAGGGAGGATGGAAGGGGAAAGGGGCGTACGCCTTTAGGGAAGGATCATGCTGAAGGTGCAAGAATCTCATCGCAAGACTCAGAAGTAGACTAGGTAAGTCATGTAAATGTGAGGTGACCTGAAATCTTGAGAAGACACTGGTGGAATACACAAGGAACACCAGCCAAGAATGAGAAAAGAGCAGCAGAGTGTGACTAAGAAGTGTGTCTTAATTTACCCAGATCTGTAAAGCCTTTATGTTGCTTTTAAGAAGACAGTAATGCATCACAGGACTTTTACAAGTTTTAAAGATGATCCTTTTTAAGATGGAGAATATGCCACAAGAAATGAGGAGGAGGTGGAATGCAGTGCAGAAGATCAAATGGCCGCCTAGCACGTCTTCTGTCTCCAGCAGCGGCCAGCAGCAGATGTTTATGGGAGAGTATAAAACTGAGGATATGCAACATTATTCATTTCCTTGTTTGGCCTCCCATTTTGGGTATTCAGCTCTTCAGGGACTTCCTGAGCTGGATGTTCAATATGGACAGTCATGTCCTACTGATACAGCTTTCCGGCGTGAATTTGTCCAGTGTCTCTTTGAACCTATTCGATTATCACTCTCCTCACTGTCCCATGGCAATAAGCTCTGCAAAGTTCCTACAGGATGCCCAATAAAACATAGCTTTTTCACCCCCCAACCTGCTTATGTCATTTTTTGTGCCCTGTCGCTTGTGCTGTAAAACTTAGTGACTAATGGTTAACTTCTGTCTCTCTCTTCCCATTTATGAATTTAGAGACTTCTCCCATGTCTCCCCTCAATCACGTCTTTTCTGAATGGAGGGCTTCTAGTCTACGCTGCTTGTGTGGTGGAACTGCACACACCTTGCTCATCCTTGGTGTCCTTCGCTGGGCCTTCTCTAGTTCTCCAGTCTCCTGAAATGTGTGGGGATCAACCTGCGTGTTGTAGTCATGCTTTCGGAAAAGGTTTTTTAGCTATTGATGAACCTGGGGATGCTGGCAGCGATCTGATGGCTAAGATGGCAGAACCTGGAGGCTTAGTTTACAGTTGCCTGACTAGTGCACCTAGAACTTCAGAGGAAACCCTTGGCAATTTCTCAGGTTAGAAGTTTTTTTTTGGGGAAAAAAATTTGCTTGGAGACCCTAGACCTCCTTGATCAAGGTCCAAAATAATATAAAAAGAAGCCCTGTTCAAACAAGCCTAAAACACAAGGATTTGTCTCCCTGGAGATCCCATGTAAAGCAGAGTGAGGAAGAAAGCTGTGTCATTCTCAAATCCATATGCGTGATCCTGGAATACACACAATGTTTCAGGCGGCGTTAAAGGCCTCCGCTCCTGTTCTTCATTCCTTTGATTCTGTGCCTACAGGTAGCTGCTAAAGAAGGAGCTAAGGCATATTCTAAATCTCTTGTGACTTTTCCTTTCTTTTTACTGACTTCTTCCATTTCATCTAGAGTTGTGAAGTCTATGTAATTTTGCTCAAAACACCAGTAAGATAAGAAATAGATCATCTTAATATATGTTATTTATGGTAAATTCTTTCCTTTCTCTATAAACTCAAATTATGTTCCCAAGGATGAACAGGTACAATTAAGGCCCTTTGAGCCCAAAGGTATTTCTGGTTCCTTCAAGAAAGTAAGTGTGCATGTGAACTGGAGATAAAAATCACCTAAGGAAGATCATAGCATATATATTTGAAAATCCCAAATTCAGTATTTGGGTGATTGTGGAAAGATCTAGAAGACATACATTCTTAAAAAAATAAGGAGGTAATAATTTTCAAAGTAGCTATTTAAAAATAATCCACTGGCTGCTAAACAGTCATGACTTTTTTACTGTTTGGAGCATAGCTATTAATTTACATACAGAAGGCAGACAATTCAAATAATGGGAAGACCACTCCTTCCCCACCCTTTACAGCTGACCCAGTGCCCCAGCTCCGTTTTCATTCAGCTCTCTAAATTCTAATCTAAACCACTGACCGGATGCAGTGTGGAAAAAATATCTTGAAATAAACAGGCTTCTATATTTATACACATTCTGCCGTGCTTATGATAAAACTGATTAAGAAGATGCGTGTTTCTGGAAATCAAATAATTCTTCACAGAAGTAAAGATTAAAACAAAAGAAAAAGGCAATCCAGTGTTACATCAGTGGTTGAAGGACACAGCAGGGATGTAATCTGAATTTTGCTGAAAGGTCTGACAAGCTGTGGAAGAGCTCTGCAGGAGTAAAGCACGGAAACCTGGCACTATCCATCCGATAGCAGCAGGAGAACACGGGATACACAGCGAATAAGCAAAAGATGACGTAGTCTACTGCGGCTGGTATCCTTTTCTTGCCACACTGACATATTAATCTGTCCTACCATCCTTTCCCTCCCACCTCCTATTGTTAGCCACGTCTCAATGAGTTTACCTGTCCTCAGGGGCTATGACGGTATATAGTACTTTCTCTGTTGTGACCAGTTTTAATTACATGTTTTAATTGAGCATACGGCTGCTCTGATGAAGGACACAGCCATATTGCAAGTTGGTGAGTAGCAGACCTGGTATTTGTGGCATTCATTTCAATGTAGAGTCAGCTACCTGAGTCACATCCGCATGGGGAGACTAGTTCTCAGGTGCGTTTTTGCAACTGTTTGTTTTAGTTCTCCATAAAAACAAAGAGAGAAGAGCACTGGAAACAAAGCTTTGTTCATTGTTACCCAGAATTTTGACAGCATTATACAATTTTTTACTCACTGTTTGTCATTTCAGACCAATAGAAAACACCGAGCAGAAGGCTTATTACCTACTAAACCTTATCTGAAGCAGAAAGTCCTCACGATATGCAAATCATCCAAGACAAATTCTATAGGCATGATATTTATAATATCCAGATTAAGTCCGTAGACATACCGACGAGGTATAATAAAAGTGCTATAACTTTAAGACTATTGCTGGTAACTTGACAATGTGGTAAATGAGATCCCAACTCATTTTGTGCAGCAATGTAACCTTACTGACTTCAGCAACAGTTGCATGAAAAATATTGCAGGGCAGAAACTGAGCCAGTGTTAAAGGGAAAGAATAATATCTCTCAAATTTAAGGTTATGCAACTGTGTGGCAACGCAGATCACCTAGAAATGGAAAGCGCCAAAGAAACATAAAACGGTAGGACACTAAGCCCATGCAAATGATTTATAAGGGGATTTTTTTCCTTAATGAAATGATGTACCATTAACTCAACGGCTTCTTGCTGTTCCATTAAGTCCTAACTGTGGCCTGTTGTGTCTTTGTGATAGCCAGAAGTGACTCTGGTGAAGTCAACAGAATAACCTCTGTATATAAGTGCTCCCTTAGAGTGAAGCAAAGACGGTGTATTTATTTCTGAACAGGAGCAATGGCACTATGACATGGTACTTTTTGCATATTGCTATAATGGTTCTTTTACCATTGCTATAATTTTTTTGCATGCCACATGGGGGATATATGTTTTGTAATTTAATTTTCCAGCTTCTGGTGTACTGCTTCTTACCTAGAAAACAAACTAGCATGTTTTCAGAATCAAGAACACAGACTAGTTTTGCCATCTGGGACTGTAGAAAGAAAGCAGAGGAAAAAAGATATTGTGTGTCTGACCATGGGAAATATAAAAGGCAATACACACACACACAGAAGCAAGTAAGGCAATATTCTATACACAGCCGTATTTAGCACTGAGATTTGTTAAAAGAGAGAAGACAAAAGATGCCAGCTCAAACCCAAACTCCTTTAGAGGTCAGTTGGTTCAGGACCAAGCTCTTGAGACCTCTCAAGAAAAAAAAGGACAACATCCCCAAACAAAGAAAATGCAGTGAAAACCAGCCTTGGACACATGTTAAGTAATAGCACTGCCTTGAGATAAAAGGGTACGGAGGAGAAATTAGAAAAGTCATCACTCCTAGGGCTGTATTTCCATGGGGTCACAAACTTTTAAGTTTACTTTAACTAAAGCTTAAATCACTCTCAGATGATTTCTCTTAAGGAAAACCACGAGTTAAAAGAGAATGGGAAAGCATAAACAAGTTGAATGTCACAGCCCGGTAAATAACAACAAGTAGTGGTCCTAAAGGAATGGCTGCGGATTTTAAGGAGACATGGACTCATGCAGGATATGAGTAACTCCCATAGACTTCCCACTATCTTTAAGTGGGCTCCCACTGACGTTATTGGTATCCTGTGGTGAGAGAATAGGACCAATATTTTTAGATTTGTGTACGTTAGCTATTTTCTGGAGTTGTTACAACACTAGTATATTTTTAGTGGTTCATTATATTAAGTCGAAGAGCCTTTGCGTTGTGTTGTGTCATACGCAGTGTGCGAACTTCCTGGAGCTCATCTGTTCCTTTGATCCTACCAGCCACAATAGCAGCAGAGCTAACTCATCGGCCACGACTATTTCTTCCTTAATAGGGGCTCCTCAGGTAGGCGGAAACATGCCAAACAGGGGACGGTAATGGCCATATTGACTCTGAGTCCGGCACTGACATGACGTCCACTGCAGATGGGAAGAATCTGAGCAATATCAGAGATATCACAAATATTTCACGTGGTTGCCTTTCGATATTCTGTAGTAATACTGTGTGACCGTATCCTAAGGATATTTTGCATACTTAGCAACTATAGTAATGTCACACTATAGTAATGATAAATTTCTTGCTGGGTACAGCTATCTGTGCTTATTGTGTAGATGACAGGGTTTATTAGATAGACTACAAGGCCTGATGCACTTTTAGAGCTCATAATTGAACACATCTCGACTAATAAGTTGGCACAGAGAGGTCATTTTTAGGTGTTTTTTTCTGATGTGTGTTTCTAGGAAAGACTGAAGGTCAGTTTTCCTTTGTAAAGTTTCTTTGACTTTCCTGTTATGATTGTAATTCAAAATAACAAAAATACAATGTTCTACTAAATCTATATTTTTCCTACTGCCTTCCTTTTCATCAGTGAACACTTAATTTGTGTTGTCAGTAACACATGCTAGCTGTTAGAAAATCCAAATAAAATTATACAATGCCTCACAACAGACATACCGTTTCCCCACTCCTCACTGCTATACACACAATCCTTCATGACAGCTGTTTAATATACATGGTACTGACTTTCTCCATAATGCCAGTATCTTATGTGAATTTGCTAGCAAAATAACACAGTATTACTTTTAATTTTGAAAACAGGGGAGTAACTATATTCTTATGTACAGTATTTTGAGAACAGTTATATAAGTTTAACTTTATGCATTTCAACAGAGTTTGCAAAATACTTATATTTGAGTTAGAGAATGACACAGTATAGTTTAACATATTTTTGTCCCAGTTTTCTGTACTGGCCCTTCAGACCAAACCCCTCAACACAGTGTATCTTAAAGACTTTCAGTAGTTTATGAAGCAACATGACTATTGTCTGAGAGGTATTTTCTTTTTTCCTTGTCTCTCCATTTTCTTTTTTTCCTTTTCTCTCCATCTCTCACAGGTAGAAGCCTGTGCAACAATAAATTATTTCTTTTGTGTGTGTGTGTACCTTGCACTGCAAATTTCTATTAGTGAAAGAAAAGCTGAGGAAGAGCATCTCTTTATACTTGGAGCAGAAATTGGTGACATCTGAAGTAATGCAACACACTGAACTACAGTGCACAGACAGGAGGGCAGTAAGTTACCCTGGTTCAAAGTATGTTTAAGATAACATTTTGGTTGGCTTGCAACAGCCGCGCTGTGGAAGCTCACAAGCTAGGAAAGGCTGGGCCTCATTAATACTTGGATGGGAGATCTCCAGACAGCGTTAAGATTTATTTCAGAAAGTTGCATTAGTGACTTCGTAGCTGGCACTTTGAATTGGTGCTGTCTCAGCGTTCAGCATGTTTCTAGGGACAGAATATTGCAAGAGAGAAATGGCTGTATTTTCAACTACTTTGCACAGTCTTTACTTCGGCATAAAAGAGAAAAGTCAGATCCAGGAGATAAGAGTGAGTGTTTTAAAGCTAAAAATGCACTGTTGCTAGTCGTAAGTGTAGAGGAGGTTTAACTGTAGTGTTCTTGGCCAAGCCTCTGCTTGGGTTCTTTCTGCCCATGAGTGCAGTTTCACACGGGGCTTGAGTCAATCTAAAACCACATTGCTACTGTGACAGGAGTGGACCTGCTCTCCTCCACCACTTCCAGGCTCATACTCCTTGCTCTGGCCTGCTCTGGCTGAAAGGCAACTCTATAAAACACAGAGGTAAGGCAGAAATGACCAGAGGGATCAATGAGGTGATGCAGTCACGTGATTTAAGGATGCCAACACAAGGGATGTTCTGGGAGCAAGGCAAGGCTGTTCTACTGGCCACCCTCAAACAGTCGCAGGTGACTGCTAAAGTGGTAGGTACCCTGCAATCCCTCCGTGGTTTTGTTTTGAGAAGACATTCTGCTCCTCCTGTCCCAGCCCTTTCTGTGCAGGGTTATTTCCATGAGCTGCCACATCCCCTCAAAGGATGGCTGCTGAGAGAACGAGTGACAGGGCTTCGTTTGTCTTCCATGCAAAGAGTGCTGGCCTTCGACAAAATAAAAGACCTGGAGTTTTCAACTGCCTTGGTTTCCACACAATCCAAATCCACTGAGAGCAGAGCTCTCTTAAAACCTCCTGCAGCCTCTCTAAAGGCATTGCAGAGAGTACCTCCTGGTCGCAACGTGAGTGTTTAGGTTGCCACCTCATTTTTCCAAAACATGTCAGGCTCCCCAAATGCTGCATGATGCACAGGAACTGTCTGCCGAGAGGCTTTTTCCTCCTTTGGGTTAATTTCTAGGGGAAAGTCTGAAGTGCCCTAACCTAACACTCGTCATCACAGTATGTGTGCATCTGTGCATCCATGTATGTTCATATATGTATACATAAACGTAAAGAGATACACACACAAACTCTTCTGGCAAAAAAGAGGGACAAGTTGTTAATTACAGAAGCAATTCTATCGCTAGATGAAATTTAAACCTTAGTGGCTTATTCAGAATATTTTATTATTATTTTAGCTCTGCTTTGACAGACAGCAACTTCAACGAAAGGGAGGAAGAGAAACCAGAGCTGTGCACCAGCCAGTGATGGGAATGGAAACATCTCTCTGGCCTTCCAAATGTAATCTCCAGACCAGCCTTCCGTCACGCTGCTCTTTCAGGCAGCGATACGTTGGAAAGCATTTCACAGCTTCAACTGTTTTTTCTATGCACAGGAGAGATTCCTGGTCTCAGCTGTGTAAATGTTTTAACTGAGATTCATGCGTGGCTATTCAGGTCATTGCTTTCTCTTCCGGCCCACACAGGCCAAAATGCATCTATATAAGCATAAAGTGTCCAAAATCAACACAGTATTTTTCACTTGAACACACCCATGGCACGTGGCTCACTCAAAGTACAGGGTACCATGCCAAGCAGTAGATTTGTACACTTGCCTGATATGAACTTAGCATGATTTATAAAAAAAGATGCAATAGCCCTGTTGTGTGCCTTTGCAAATCTGACTTGGCAGAAGCCCTTTCCAAAGAAGGAACCCAACGAAACCAAACTCTCCTTTCTGTCTTAAGAAAGGACTAATCTAATGTAGGAAGTGTTCTCGAAATATGTAATTTATATTCAGAATTACAATGTATTTCTTTCTGAATTCACGTAACCCTCTAGCTCCTTTACTGGAAGAACAAAATAATTTTCCTTCTGCTGTTTTGACTTTATTGTATAAGGGTTTTAGGGACACCTTGAAGCTAACGGCAGTTAAATGATTAAAACACCTGTAGTTATAGAAAGACCTAGGTAGCTCTAGAGACAGGTTTAATCAATACACAAATTTGCAGGGACTGTATTCCCACATATTCTCATCCTGCCTGCAACTCTTTGCAATGTGAAATGAAGATAACGAAACCCAAGGCACACCCTCCTATGGTGCCAAGACTCTCCTTTTGTGACACTTCCCTAGAGGTTTCTTTCTAAAATTCAGTGTAATCATAAAACCAGGAACTCGAGTACTATTTGTACTAAATTTAATGAGGAGGTCGTGAGGGTTTTTTGCGATCGAAACTTGAGGTCTTTCTGAACTCACTGCCTAGGTATTTTGCTGTTTGACATGTCTCCTGGGGGGTGAAGTTAGCACCCAGGAACTGGTTTGGGTATTTCAGTAGATAATTCACTGCCACAAATACTTGCCCTTGTTGCTTGAGACTGCAAGGCTAACTGATTGTTGGGCACCCAGAGAAGGGCTCCCAAACAAACGTTCGTGACAAACAAATGTTTGCAGCCGGTTTGGCTCATGGGTTTCCCACAGCGCTGGGCTCGCCGGCACTTGCCTGCTGGCACACACAAGGAAGGCAGAAGGCTTTGCTACTGTCTGAGAGTCCTTGAGAAATAAAACTAGGCAGCTCTGGCCTTGGTATGGGTGCATTTAACATTTTAAGTCTAAAAGAATATGTATGTAACAAAAATAACATGGTTATTCTGCAGTTGATCTTGCAAAACAGGAGGAGGAGGGGGGTTTCCATCTTTCCCTGAGCTTGGGAAAACAACAAAAAAATGAAGGGTCTAGAGCTGAGAGATCGATCTTAAACCATTTAGTCATCATTGCCACTGTCACCATTGTCACAAACTCCCCTTTCTCTTTTCCAGCTGCAGTCTATGGAGGGAGGAGCTGCCTGTGAGCCTTAGCACACATGGACCGTCAACATGTCTTGCCTACAGCAAAGGAACGCTCTAACCGCTAAGCTATTTGATAAGCTTCGCATTTTCTTTTTCCAGCTTTGTCAATCTATATCCCTGTTCTATCATGAGTTTTCTCAATTTTACACTTGCGATTCTCTCCCCCATCCCGCCGGGGGAAGCGAGCGAGCGGATGTGCGGGGCTCAGCTGCCGGCTGGGGTTAAACCACAGCATACTTCTTTGCAACAGCATTTATCTCCACAGATTTGGATCAAAGTTGGCAATAGTTCTGGGACAACAAAGCCACCATTTTTGGTAAATCAGTTTTGGCAGAGGAAAAAAAAAAATAGAGTATTTCTCTGCTTTTGTTCAGGGCAAAGTTGCTCTGGCCTCTAGATAGGCCAAGCTGCAAATGCATTTGTGTACATCACTGTAAGTAAACAAACTTCCCACAAGAGGTTGAATAACATTTATTTCTGCTGAAAAATGCTTAATCAATCTCTTCCTGAAGGACATGGTTGCTTACTGTGTACCTTACCAGCTGCCTTCGTTACAAGTAGCTATGCTTGATTCAGGTGTCACTAACGGCAAGTGTTTCACATAATGGACCAATTTAAAAGGTGGCTCACAGAAGACAAAAATTAAACCAATACAGAAGTTGAAAATACTTTTTCCCTAAGTTTCTTTTCTGCCTACAAAATGATTAAAGTTTTTATGCTGACATTTTAGGGCAACTGTCTTATTGCCTCAACCCCTTCAGTTAGAATTTGCCTCAATGTCTTCAATTCACTATGTATTTGTAACAATTTGTACGGCCTTAATGCTGGGATGCTTTCAAAGTCATATACCAGTGCAGATTGCCAGACTGAATGAAAAATACATGTTTCAACACAAGGCTGAGATACAGAAGGGGAAGCTTGTGTTGGTGAAACATGAACCATTGTAGGGCCAAATATTGTACTGTACTCAAATTACTCAAATTCCACTCAGTTCCACTTGATTGCTTTTTTTTAACCTCACACAGGTACCAGTTTCCACCTCTGCTCCAGAAAGATGTGGTACCAGGACAATATGGAGTAGCTACAGCACAGTTTAGAGCTATATAGTTAAGTCCCTTTAGCTATTTTGGCTAGCGTAAGGGAAAGCAATAAAGCCACCCAATGATGCATAAAGCAGAGCCCAGGTTGAATGAACAGCATCATTTTCATTTGCCTCTGTGAAGACCTGAATAGGCACGCTGGCTGTGTATCCACAACTAGTTACGGAAGGGTTAGAAGAAGTGAAAAAAAGCAAAGGGTGGAAGCAGTTGTTTGTTGATGTTCTTGCCTGGCCCTAGGGCTGGTTGGGGGCTTGCCTAGAAACAGGCCACATGCTTTCTTAGCGCGGGACCTGGAGTGAAAGAAACACCTCCAGGTATTGCAACTGGATCCCAGGACACTGTTTCATCCGGTCAGTCAATATTTTTCTGAACTGGTTTGTTTGCCACTCTGTGCCTGTTACGCTTTCTCGCCTTTTTGGCCTTAGCTGCGTTCACCCCATTTTCCTCACGAGGTGCTTTACCTGGAGGGTTACTCTGTTCCTGTTTTCCCCAGTCACCTCACTTTGCACTAACAAGGTATTTAAATATCTATCTGAATGTAAGGCTTCATATTGGAGTTTTTGGAGTAGAGAAGAAACGTATTTTTTTTCCTAAGTTTTCAGCCACATCTTACTAGTTTCTAGTCAGTATGTGTAGTGCTGTCTTATAACAAGTGGCACAGCAAGTCACAGTATAGTATTTTCCTTATGGTAGCAACCGGTGCTCCATAAACAGTGTGCTGGCTGCGGTGGAAACACCCAGTTGTCCTAAACATTTTACAGAGCCAAGATTAGTGAAGTGTAAAAGGAAACACGAACACCCTTATTATCGATAGGAAATAAAAAATGAAGAGTTATTTGGAGCTTTTCCCAAGTTCAGACAGGAGGCCCGTGTCACAGCTCCAGCTCCCTTAACGCCAGCCCCACGCTCCAGTCACCAGAACCATCCTCCTCTTAGTAAATCTTTAACTGTGGCGTCTTCTTCTCCAGCACAGTCTGAACAATACAACTGAATCAATTTTTGTGTTAGATGTGCTGGGAAAACATGCAGATTATGTCTGACATCTTACAATTTTATAAGTACATTTTGGTAACTTTGATTTGCTAACCCTTTTAGAAGCACAGAGGGAAGCGGTAATCTCAGGAGACATGATTTGGTGGCAGCAGTAACGCAAGATATTTCAAGCCTGCACCCTGGGTTTTCCTACCCCCTGAACTGTGCCAGCAAAACTCTTACTGAGACCTGGCTGTGAAAGAGGGAATCCAGTAGATGCTCCCCCAAACAATTTATTTTATTTTTAAATTTTAAAATAAGGCAATTTATTCTCCTAGAGGTAGGAATGAGAGGTGTTATACTGGGAAACCTGAAGCCGTGTTGCTGCTGAACGCTCTCTACTTTGAAATCTCTGATGCAGAAAAGAAAAGATAGGAAATTTCATTTAATATCTGTGTTATATGTCCTGACCAACATGATACCCACAAAAGATAAGTGAATATGCATCTTGAAAATGAGTCACATTTAAAGAAACACACAGGCTGAATCCCCCCCACCCCCCGCTCCTCCTGTTTTGTTGGGCTTTATCTTAAATAGAGCTGTGAATTTTTCCATGCAACAAAACATCTACGAAGGCCCATATTTTACTTATGATCCCAGGGGAAAATGCACTATTACCATGCTAATTTGGAGAAGAGGATGCCAGATGGATAGAACAGACTGCAGAATATATTTGAAGTTAGGAGAGCTGACTTGGGTAGGATAAACCATATAAAGAATTTAAAACAAAAAGAAAGAGAAGAAAATGCTAAGTCTAGAGTAGCCTAGAGGTAGTTTATCAGTCACGTAGTGCATGTGAGTAAAATACTGTTAATTAATGAGGGTCAAGATACGCTTAGGAAGGAGGAAAGAAGAATATGTCTGGTATAGAAACTAACGCAGCCCACTCAACAAGCGTTCACATTGCAAGCCTGAAGCAAATCCTAGAACTGCTGATAAAAAAGCCCATGAGAGTTGCCAGAGATCTTAGTGCAGGAGATAAATCCAGGAAGAAAAAATACAACAGCACGTTGTCCATTACGTATAAGAATATCCCGGGTCCATCTATACATACATCCTGTTATCTGGCAGCATCCAGGAAGAGACAATGAAAGAGTTTGCTTTCCCTATTTCATTTTCCCAGCAAACTGTGGCCAAAGGTTGTAACCATGTTGTCAGAGCACTTGATGCACCCTGCTTTTGTTAATTTGTCTACATTACCATTTTGAACCTGTTTATGCATACCTAAACTATCTTGCAATGGCGAGTTCAACATGTTAGTCACAAACATGGTATTTCCTTTGATTAAGTTGATAACTGCTGGTTTTATTTGCTGTCCTTTATTTCTTGTACAGTTGGAAGGAGGGAATGGCCGCTGCTCCTTCTTTCCTATGTTATGTTTGATCTGATGGACCCTCTCCAAAGCCTCTTTTCAGGTTGAAGAGTCCTAGTGGACTCAGTCTAAAGTTGTACAGAAACCTCCCGTGCTTTTGACCATTCCTGCTCCCCAAGTGTACTTTCTTTCTAGTTCTATCATAGCCTTTCCAGAACTGCACGCAAGATCTACAGTGTGGGGTCACCAGGGATTTATATTGCAGTATAATGCAATATATCTTCTCTTTGCTTTTCATTTCTCTCCCGGTAATTCCCAAATGCCTTTTTCACTGCTGGCCTCAGACGGCTTTTTTAGAGAACTGCAGAAAAGGACTCCAAGGTCTCCTTCATGAGTGCTAGCTGCTCATGCAGGGACTTCGCCGTACAGAAATTGTTAGGGTTCTTTCTCCTCTTATTATGTGTTATTTTGCATTTACTGACTCTGAACTCAGTCTACTATTTTATTACCCTGTCAGCTGAAGCTCCTCACAGTCATTATAGTTCTGGGTACCTTGAATAATTTTGTAGCAACAGAAGACTGCCACCTATAAAATGCTAAATAATCCTAAATTACTGGCTTTTGTTGCCACTGCTCACAAGAGAGAACAAGTCTTATTAACACTTTGATCTTACATGTCTATCATATTAAGGGTATATTCAAGCAATCTATCCTTTATGTATTGCAGAGAAGGAACAGAAAAACGGACATCCTGACAGAAGAACATGTCTGTACCATTTGCCCATTACAGTTCAAGTCTGTGTGAAATGAAGTAAAAAAAGTAAAAGAGCTAATGGTGCAAGTCAATTATATCAGCAAGTATTAGTGAACTCCAGGGATCTCTTTCTCCACCTGCCATGGATGTTCAGAGGAGCCTGATGTCTCTACAGCCCCCGGGGCATTGCTTTGGTCCATGCGTACAGAACTGCAGTCCCAAACTGAAGTTACGGATGATTTATCACCATTAATATAATAACCGTCTTTCATTTGTAAGCCTAGTTGCTAGACTCTTCACGTGTATTATCCATTGCGTCAGAAGATAAATCTTTAACTATGTAACTGTGGCAATGCTTCAGTGATTCCACTCAGAAAATATGTAAGAGAAGCTGTGTATGTGTACGGTGTTTGCATCTGATTCTTTTATGTAGTTAAAATACACGAGATTTATTCTCAGTTGTTGAACTGGCCCCCCTTTCTTATCTTCCTGACAACTACTTGCAACATCTGTCAATGCTTATTTAGGAGTGCATCAAGACACAAAGAGCACTAGGACAATTACTCTGAGCTATGTACTCCATTGTCAGGATGCTCTTGTCTTGGCTTTGAAAAAATATGTTCAGCGGGAATAAGATAAAACCATGTGACTTTTTTATGGTTGAGAAAGTGTATGTTGGCAAAGGCTTGTCTCTAACAAACGCTGTTTCTTCTTTAAATAACATCAGGGGAAAACCCCATCATAACTCTTTTTAACTATTGTAAGACAATAAGCTACTCTACCCAAATAACATATGGCATCTTTCTCATTTCAACCTGCAGTATATCTCTTCGACAGACTTCAAAAAGTCCTCATAGTCACAGGGGGACAACACCGACAGATACAGAGCTCAGGAAAATAAAATGAAAATTTTCCAATTGTTTCAAAGGGAACAAATCTTGTCAAAAGAAGGTAAAGGATAAGACAATGGAATTTCAGCTGATGGGGATAGATGGTCCTTCTGCTGCCACAGAAAGCCTAACGTATCTGCTGACAACTGCAGAAAGATATATTTCCTTCAGGATTTTTTTGGTTTGGGGTTTGGGGTTTTTTATTTTGAATACTTGTACGTTTAGGGACAGTTCTGTTTCAGTGCTTACTTAGTGTTGAAAAAACAAAGCAAGGGCAGCTTGCTTCACTTCCAAACTGAAAGAAAATCAAATGCACTCTTTATTTATTTTTTTAATTTTTGAAAGAAACTCATTAAATACTGTGAAAAATAGCAATTAAAAGCACAAACACAAGCAAGCAATTACTGCTGAGCATCACAACAGCCCCAGTCCTGCATGCATTTATGTGGCAAGTTCTGGGACCGCCTACTGAAATAACTGCAACTGACAGAGGTTACGTGCCTGAAGCACATCTTTATACGGAAATACTTGCACGACCTAGGTGTTAATGCACATGTTTTCACAGAAGATGACATATTGTCACCTATCTAAGGCTTGATTAAAATCCCAGTGAAGTTGATGGAAAGGGTTCACATGCCTGTAGAAGTCAAATCATGTCAGTGAGAAAAACTCACCACCCTCACGTGTTCAGTGCAGCACCAAGTATCCGTTCTTTGGGTTGTCCTGTTTGGACAAATGTGTGTCTGACGGTGCTCAGGTAGGGCTATCTAGAGCTTGTAATCCAGTACAAATATTTCCACACTGGGTCTAAGTAACTAATGCTGGGTGCAGGAAGCAATATAGAGAGGTCATCTGCCTACAAATAGGCTGGTGGGGGGGTTGGGGTGTGGGGAGAAGGAAAGGGAGACCAAACCGCCCATCACTACTGAATCGCTTCGGGGCCCTTACTTTGCGAGGTGAGAGGGAAGAGGCTGCCCGTCGTGGCTGCATCCAACTTTGACCCAGGTTTCCATTTGTAAGGGTGACTTGGGTACCCCTCCCATTACAAAGCAATCTGCAATACACATTTGCCTTTACGTTGCTCTTTGAAGATCAGAATTTTCCCTTTTTCAGACTGACGCATATGTAGAGCTCTAGACAACCTTCTCTTCTTACAGACAAAACCCACATAAGGAAAAACCACTGCAACTCACAACATCATGCTGAAAACTTATGCTGAACAGAAGAAGCAAAACTGCTAATAATTACGGTTGCTCAGTAGGTACAAAATAATTCCTCCTCCTCCCCGTCCCTCCAACACCCTGAAGAATTAAAAAGCAGCACAAACACCGCAGTGTAGTTTAGATGAAAATATTGCTATTTGAATTAAGTATTGTGGATATTAAATTACTTCACTTGCCCATTTTGTTAATTGACTGTAAGGGAGACTTGCTCAGTACTTGGCCAGGGCAGATTTCTGCTCAGACTTGTAATCTGGGTGTCCGTGAAAATCCCGCGTATACTTATATGTATATACATATAAATAAAGGTATAATCATATTATGAAATTGGTGACTAAAAGTTTCAGGCCTTTGTGACTGACTAGCACCACGGGCCTTCTGATGCACCAGAAGCGTCCCCAGTACCACCTGAAATGCTACAAAGCTGAAGTTATCCGAGCCACAACCACATTACACCTACAAGATTTAGAACATTTATGAGAAGGCTAGTATTACTGCCGGAGTCTTCTTGTGACGCTTGGCGTGACAGTGCAGCACGGCTAGGAGCAATAAAATCATCTGTGAGAGACCATGTCAAGGAGATCCTGAGTAGGGCAACAGTCTTCTCACCCCTAGAGAACACATTTGGGTCTGTAACAAGAAGTTGGGGGCACGGGGATCATCTGACCCATTCATGCAGGTCTGAACTTCCCTTTCCAGTGTCCCCAGGGACCCAAGCTCTACAGCACTGCAAAGCATTTTGACGGGATGCCATATGTGGCAGAGCGGTTCAGGAAGCTGCTGTGCACCTGAAACTAAAAGGGAAGTACTGCTTGTGCTTATGGACAAGAATTCAGAGAAAAGGTTTATTTTTCTGTAACTAGAATACTCTGAAATATGCTGCCGATGTGTCCATAATAACTATGTAATAATCCTCCTAATAGCCTCAAAGGTCCCATAATATATTTCACAGTTATAATGTGAGATATGTGTCTATTTTTTAAAATGACTGACAATTTAAATAATTTTACAAAATACTCTCAAGTGTGGAAGCAAATGACTGTATGGTTCTGTAGAAATACACGTGTGGAAAAATAATGCCAAATTTTGAGAAATTAATGAAACACTAATTTTACTAAATGACTGGCTGAAACAATCATTTTGCAAAATGACTGGAAATTTTAGTCATTTTGCAAATGACTCATTTTACAATGTGAATAGAGCATACTTATGTGTTTGCAAGTGAATTTAATGCCCAAGAAAATGAGGGACTAACAAGGAATCGCGGCTCCCTGGATTTGCTCCCCAGCACTCTGAACTTCTCAGACCCAGCTCTAGCAATCCATCTGTCTCTTGACCTGAGCTGATCCTACTAGGTTAACTGTAGGCTTGCTGGTAAGATGATTTTATGTTGGATGTTCACTAAACAGGAGCCTGTAACTCCCTTTCACTTCTGGTCCAAGTAAATGTAAGAACAGATGTCTCAGGGCTGAGAGAGTGATATGGCTCCTTGGCTGCTCCTGCTAATCTGACCCAAATGTATCTGCAGTTTAAAAAATTACCAAACTTCCAAATGTCAAAAATTCTACAACTAAATATGCAAACAATTACCAGGCTTGTGCGAATGTGTGGGTGTGTGAGCCTGTGGGTGTGCATGTGCATGCCCACAGCAAATCCACACCCACATGGACTGCCATTAATCACTCTGGGATGTTTATTCCTGGCTCATGAGGATGCATTCAAAGAACAAATATTTGGTTTTGGAATGCATTAAATGACATTTAAAAAAAATAACAACAGTGTTTCTTGAGGGAGGAGACCCCTGACAACCACACAATGGGGTTTCTCTTCTATGGTGTTAAATAGGCTGATTGGTAGAAACTACTGAAGATGACTGCCAAGCTGTAAACTGTGTGCGAGAGACCATCTCTTCTTACCCACGCACACAACATGCGGAATCGAGTTTATGACCAATGGCAGAGCCTTGGTTAAGGCCTTTTCCAGGAGCAGGGGTCTTTAGTCTCCAGGCCTTTCCACTTGCCCTGTCCTCAGTCATGACACTGGCTTAGATCTCTTATGCCAGCTTGCTTAGTTCATCAATTGATGACATTATGAAAAAAACACAGAACACGTGGTGATCACTTGAAAGCATTTATACAAGAAGTTTTGATTCTTGCTAGCAGGCTAGTGAAAAAGAATATACACATCTGAAAATGAATATACACATTGGTATCCACTGTGCAATTCTTCTGTAGCAGCCCAAAGAAGCTAGAAGCTACTTAGTGGAGGAAAAAGCAAAAGGCTCAGCTATGCTCAGAGATACCTGCATCCTCCTTTGGTTGCAGAGTATTAAATTCTGCACTCCCCTAACTCCTCATCACTGCCCCACCGCAACCTTTCTCTTTCTTAATCTGCAGCTAGCTGGAAAGTGCTCATCAGAGCAGCATAGCGGCATATGAGAATGGGCCAAGATTTATGTTAATGGGAGCAATGAAAAGTAGCCAGAGGCGGTAATCTCTTTGGCTTGGAACAGTTATAGCTGGAAGGGGATGTTTGCCTGCCATCTTAGTTGCTTTGTGTTTTGTTATTACATAAGCCCAAACACCAGGGAAATTCAACTGTTACCTATAGAGGAAGAAAGAATAATTGAAGGGAGTTGTTTAAACAAGGCTGGAAGAGAAGATGCTTTCACATTTCTGAACCTTGTGTAATTTATGGCCCATGACGTTATGGCTACATTTCTCAAATGAAATGACTGGTGATTGTCTCTTCACATGATGGTCCAGCTACCCAGAAGAAGGAAGACTCATGTTATTTCACTACTGTCAGATAGTCTCACCTCACAGTTTCATGTGAGAAATGCTCAAGGGACCGACTAAAAGAGTGACCTTGAATCTCCTCTGACTGACAACATCTTCATATTGTGGAGTTCCTCATCTGACTGCACTATCAAAGACGAAAGAATCAGGCTTCAGGTATGAACTCATAAAAGTTTTCTCTCAACAGAAGATATCCATGACTCCCAAAATATCATCCCCCTCTTCTTGTTTAGTCCTTTTCTCCTTAGTCTGCTCTTACGTTGCACTGAAAAGAAGTCCTTTTTTTGCAAGGCCAAGCTGACAGGTTCTCAGATCCTACCAGCACTGTACTGAGTAAAAAAAAAAAAAAAAAAAAATTCTGGAGACTGCCTGCAATCAATATCCTTTAAAAAAAGTAAAATGATTTGATCAAATCCTTAAGAGATCTGGTGAAACCTTTGTTATCCAAACACAGGTATGACTTGGTGAGTTTTCTGAAGCAAACCTATACTTAAATTGTGTGAGACACTCTGAACTAGAACATTAATGCTATAAAGTGCCTTCCAAATATTTGTTTTTAGGGAGAGGACAATCCACGTTTAGATGAGACTGCCTTCATGAAAATGCAGTGGTTAACAAACGTCAAGCATGAGTTAAACCAAACTTGATCAACCATGAAATCCACTTCTATTCTTTTCAGTTGGAGTCATATTTTAAAATTTCATATATCACATCCATACACGTATAACATACACACAAAAACACATGTACAGATTTGAGCATAACAGTAGATACCACATATGCGTATACACGAACTTCTGTGTGCATGTGTAACAGCTGCCAAATAAAAGAGAACTTTTGTCTGCTGATGTTAGCATATTGACCTGGATATGAAATAATGATGATACAGCTAAAGCAGCAAAGGAGCAATTTCTTCAGAGCAAATTTACTCAACAGCAAGAAAAAATGAATACATAACATTGAACAAACTGAAAACAGTCTCAACCTTTGTTGCTTCCCAAGCGCCATGACAATATTTGGAAACCACCTGTGAAACATACACAAGGACTGGCATCATTTCTTGGTTTTGCTGCTTACTTTTTCCCAAAAAGGGACCTTTGGACCTGTGCACCTGGAGGACACCATACGCCGTAAAATAAAGAAAAAAGGATACTACTCAGAAATACTTCTTTGCCTCCAACCCTAACAAGACTTCTTTGGGGATGTAAAAATCCAGTAATACTGAACAGCTGCTAGGGTAACCTAAATACAATACCCAGAATCCTTTTTCTACCCTGTTATTTTGTAATTTATCAAAATGTTTAAATGCTCCTTCATTTGGCTATTAAAAGAATATTATTAAATGGAAAAAAGACTCTTCAGAAGGCTTTGAGCTTTAATGCGTTTCACAGAACACCCAGTCAGAGCGGAATGAAGGTGCAAAAATCCTGCCAAGGGCTCAGTGAATGGACAAAGTGTTA
The DNA here is from genome assembly GCA_034782735.1 of Sagittarius serpentarius. Lineage (NCBI taxonomy): Eukaryota > Metazoa > Chordata > Aves > Accipitriformes > Sagittariidae > Sagittarius > Sagittarius serpentarius. Next base: position 4,532,824 of record JAVKLA010000024.1, read on the forward strand.
GAGGTGATGTGTGTTTTCAGAAGACATTAGACAGTATAATTTCAAAATTAGGACAGGACACTTCCCCCTTTTCAATTTGAAGACCAAGTGTTAAAGCATATGGGCACACTGCACTGGATAGACTGCATCCTTAAAGTCTTATTCAGGTAAGATGTTCAAGGGATGAAATGAATGGGAAAGGGCAGATGCTCAGCTTGGGATCCTTGAGGTCATATATTAAACCTGAAAGTTTCTGCTTAGTACACATGCTTCTCTTCTTTAAGTGCTAAATACTAGCCTATGCCTACAACAGTAAATGAGTATATATTCTGAGTTGCACACTTTTCATCATGCTTAAAAACAAGGACACGAGTCCAGAACCAAGAGTCCATTCTCTGACAGACAATATTAGCTAAAAGTTGATGGAGCTACACCCATTTTAACCCTGATACAAGAGGGAAATCAGAAACTCTAGAAAGGAATGTGCTCATATCCTTATTCTGTATTTGAAAATTTGGAAGGCTGGTGAGGAAGGAGCAAAGCCAAAATCTAGATGTGAGTTTGGCAAGTGATACAAATCCCAAACTCGGGAGCTTTGGACACTCAAGTTCTGCTTCCAAATCTGCTTCTGGGCCTTGAGCACATCTTGAATCTGGGGTGGATAAATAAATCATGACAGCAAGAGAGTAAGTTTTTAACTTCCCTTATACGCAGTGAGATTGTTTTTATATGCAGTCATTCTTGATACCTGCCTTGCAGACAGGATTTACAGCTGTCTGTTTCTTGGAAACTCCTTTGGCTGGCCATTGCCCTTGCTGTTTTCTTTCTAGCCAGCAGGGAATGCTGGTGTATGGAAGTAACTCTCCTTCTCCCTATCACATGCAGAAATGCCTCTTCCTCAGTTAGGAAAGCATAGAAATCATTCCCTGCACAATCTGGAATTTATTTGTTTCTGGAACAGCGGATTTCAGAGAAAGTGCCAAAGTGGTTTTCAAGTGCAGAGTAGTCTTACCTTAGTCTACCCTGCTTTGCTAGAGTTTCTAGCAGTCTTAAAGCAGGATGTCCTATTTTACAGCACTTGCTACTAGTGCTTCAGCCAAGAAGGATCTTCACGCTGCAGTCACAGAAAACCTAGCTTGTCTCCAGGCTGGAACACGTACTTTAAGTTGCCAGCCTCTAGTCTTAAACATGTAAATGGTCCAAAGATCTCTCAGAGCTTGACATGATACGACAAAGCAAAGGTATTTGTTCCATGAATATTTTCCCTTGTCAGACCCAGCGAGGATAACATACAGATGTACTTTAAGACCTTCAGTATTCTCAAGAGAGAAAGCCCACTTGGCAGGCATCCTTACTTTTTCAATAAACATAAGGTTTTTCTAGGTTTTAATTTATAGCACTGAAAGTTAGTATCTTTTCCATTCTGTAGTTGATGATACTGAAAGCTGGAAGTTAATAGTACCATAAAAACCCCTAAAGCCTTTTTTCCAAAACCTGTACACATTCTTTATATTTTTTGAACTGAGGATATTTGGGAGCAGATTCTCCAAAGTAACCGAGCTCCAAGATAAATTTCCATGGGGACATTCTCCACTTTGCACTCAAAAACCACAATCCCCAAGAACAAAGCTGCTCCACACTTACTGCACCCCTCAAGAGTACCAAATGGAAATGTCTGCCAAAGGAGAGAGGAAAGAAGGACGATACTGTGTTTGGGCTGCCGTTGCAAACCTGCTGGGAGGGAAAGGAGTCAGCGCAGCTGTGGCAGAGAAATGCACAAGTTTTATCTGACTTGACTTCCCAGATCATAAATCTGCTGATCTTGAGGGGCATCCTCATTCTTTGACAACTGTTCACAAGCCTCTGGCAAGCACTAGCATAGGGATCGCTGCCAACATCTACAACAGCAAGGGCTGTAGTTTGGCAGCTTGGCAAGGAGTGCGGCATGGCAGAGTTTCTGCGGCCCTGGGGTTCTGTGCCTCTGCCTCAGCTATGGGTACTCCAAATGCCCAAGGAAAAGTGAACCAAATGAGTGGTCAGACTCTCGAATCTCGTGCAAGATGCAATATCATGAGACAGGCGACGTGGCTGCTACACAGGGCCGGGTAACAGGGGAGGTAGCAGGTGCTGCGCCACCAAGAAGGAGCCCCTCTGTGTTTAACCCACCTGCGTTTGTGAATCAACAAGCTATGCGTGAGCCTACCCAGGTCTGAGCATCTGGTGCTGTGCCCTGACCCTTACCTTGCTGGGTGGGAAAGCAGTTGCTTTAACGAAGCCTTTTCAGCTGACCCTCAGCAACTTTGCAGAGGACATCAAACCGGGAGGAACGGCTGATACACCAGAGGGTTGTGGTGCCATCCAGAGGCACCTGGACA
>JAVKLA010000024.1:4536157-4714086 GCA_034782735.1 Sagittarius serpentarius
ATGAAGGGACTGGAGCATCACCCCTATGAGGAAAGGCTGAGAGAGCTGGGACTCTTTAGCCTGGAGAAGAGAAGGCTTAGTGGGGATCTTATCAGTGTGTATGAATACCTGATGGAGGGGTGTAAAGAGGATGAAGCCAGGCACTTTTCAGGGGTGGCCAGTGACAGGACCAGAGGCAATGGGCACAACCTGAAACACAGGACAGTCCATCTGAACATCAGGAAACACTTTTTTACTATGAGGGTAACCAAGCACTGGCCCAGAGAGGTGGTGGAGTCTCCTTTCTTGGAAATGTTCAAAAGCCATCTGGACATGGTCTGGGCAACCATCTCAAGGTGGCCCTACTTGAGCAGGGAGATGGACCAGGTGACTTCCAGAGGTCCCTTCCAACCTCAGCCATTCTGTGATTCTGTGATCCTGTGTTATAGTGCTGCATCACATATTTTGCAAACTGCATTCTGGGTATTCTTTTACTGAAGCACTGACCCTCACAACTCAGTATGCTCCAAATATACCATAGCTGAATGAAATGTCATGAAAAATGCTCTCCAGTGCCACTCAGAAGCTGACAACACATAGGAAAATTTTAGGCTGGTGTTGCATGACAGGTGGTAGTTGCTGCTCTAGAGGAGGACCGCTGCCACTCTCCACAGATAAGGGAAGCAGACCCATGCTGGACATCCTACCTTCTCCACTGCTGATGACCAGATATCAGGCCAAGTATAAAGGCCAGCTGCTGATGACAAAATATGAAGGCCAAGCGCAAGGTGCTGCACCTGGGTTGGGGCAATCCCCAGTATCAGTACAGATAATGGGTGATGAATTGATTGAAAGCAGCCCTGTAGAGAAGGACTTGAGAATACTGGTATATGTAAAATCGGATATGAGCCAGCAATGTGTGCTTGCAGCCCAGAAATCCTGGGCTACATCAAAAGAAGCGTGGCCAGCAGGTTAAGGGAGGTGATTCTCCCCCTCTACTCTCCTTTTGTGAGACCCCACCTAGAGTACAGCATCCAGCTCTGGGGCCCCCAGTACAAGAAAGACATGGACCTGTTGGAACAGGTCCAGAGGAGGGCCACAAAAATGACCAGAGCTCTGGAACACCTCTCCTATGAGGAAAGGCTGAGAGCTGGCATTGTTCCACCTGGAGAAGTCTCTGGGGAGACCTTACTGTGGCCTTTCAATATACAAGGGGGCTTATAAGAAAGATGGGGACAGACTTTTTACCAGCACCTGTAGTGACAGGACAAGAGACAATGGTTTTAAACTGAAAGAGGGTAGGTTTAGATTGGACATGAGGAAGAATTTTTTTTTACTGTGAGGGCGGTGAGGCACTGGAAGAGGCTGCCCAGAGAGGCTGTGGGTGCTCCATCCCTGGAAGTGTTCAGGCCAGGTTGGACTGGGCTTTGAGCAACCTGGTCCAGTGGAAGGTGTCCCTGCCCATGGCAGGGGAGTTGGACTAGATGGTCTTCAAAGGTCCCTTCTGACCCAAACCATTCTATGATTCTATGATTCTGTCTCTGTGACATCAAAAGTTTTACATCATGATCAAATAGCCGTAACAATGATAACTCAACCAGCTTCAGTATTAGCTAAGCACCTTGCTGTTGGTTTCAGTGTTGGGTCTGCTTTTTCCTGAGACTCCTGACGTTATCTGGGAAGGAAGCCAAACAGTGTTTAAAGGTCAGTTTATGACAAGACAGAGCTATTTATCAGCTTCGTAACACAGGGCACCAGGATACACACTGTCCTGACCATTCATTCCCGGTGCTGTTTCCCCTCTGAGCCTCCATCCTATCACTGACAGTCCTCCCTGGGACTTCTGGAGCGCCTTCCCTGCCACAGCCACAGGGGACCAACTTTCCTACAGACAGGCTACCTCCCTCTCTTTTTGCAGACTGCCCACCAACAATGGCAGATCTGTAAGTTCTAGATACAAAGGTTTCACAGGAGCTAAGGCTGGACTCGCTCCTGCCACAGAGAAACTCCTGAATCAAAAGCAAAAAATATGGTGGTTTTTTTTTTTTTTTAATTTCTCTCTCCACGTTTGCACAGACAAGCAATGACCCACAAAGAATATACTGATTGCTACTGCATATTGCTGTAGCTCCTATTCTGATGCAGGCAGCTAGGCAGAGATAAGGCTAAAGAGCAGCTCCTGTGGAACAGCAGTCTTAATTTTTATAATAGGATACTGTGGAAAGACGTGTTATTTTTAGAGACCTAGTTTATCTGGGAAATTTCAGCTTGCAGCTGAAATATTACTTTCATGATCCATACACATGGATTTTTATGAATGGTTCTTAAGGGATACTTTTTGCTTCCCAGCCAGTGTTTGGTGACTTTTAAAATTATAATAGCAGCATTATGAGGAATAACCTGGTCCAAGAACCCTTTAGAGCCATGAGCACACGTAGCAGATGTGTAGCATCTGCACGTAGCAATAACTCTTCCATTCACCAGGGTGTGCAGGCTCTGCACAAAATCTCATGGACAAAGCTGCACGGGGGCATAACCACCACAGTAGCTGGGCTGCTTGGGCTGCTCCTCTGCTGTTTCATGCCCTCACTGAGCAGAGGGCAATAATTTTCCATGCCTGTGGAGAGAGCTCCTCTCAAAGATCGCAGGCCTCCCCGGTACGGCTAAACCTTTGCAGCAGCTTTGCAGCCCGACACAACCCTGCCCTAAGAAAAACGTACTTTATCCGACAGTTGAGCATTACTGGCCCCCAGGGTCTGTCTCTCAGTGGGAAACACCTGAAAAGTTCAGTATCATTTATGCCAGGTAATCAGCCTACAGGATGATCTGCACACATCCATCAGGACCATGGCCGAGAGCCCCGTGTGTAGCTTCCAACAGTGAGACTCTCCCCATATCTTTTTTCTCTTTCCTTCTTTTTTTCTTTATTTACTTTCCAGGAATTGTCTGAAGTGTTTCCAGTCTGACTTTACTCAGCTTCAGTTCTGATCTGACTTTCTTTCTTTCTTTTTTATTATTTTTTTTTCCATGGGCAGCCTCACTTGAACCTCCCGGCAGCTTAACGGCTAAGTCTGCTGACTTGCAGCATCCCCGGGGAGTTGATTCAGTCAGCCTCTGTCCGTGGGTCTCTTCAAAGAGCTCCAGCTCAGAGCTGCAGCAAACTGGCAGCTTGCTCTGCTTTTAAATACGTAAGCAAACAAACCGAATGTCAGCATGGGAGAGCTGGTAGGGTGGTGAGCGAAGGACTGGATTTGCGAGGCAAGTGGTGCAAGAGAGGGGAGAAGGGTCTTGAAAAGCATCCTGGCAAAATCCATAGATATATCAGAGGGAGCAATCCGAGGTGGGAAGTGCAATCCGCAGGGTACTGAGATTTTATGAATTTTATAATGAAAGAGAGGAACTTTAAATTTTTTTTTTCGGTTTAATTGAAATGTGTCATTTTGCTTTGGGATGTTTATCCCTTTAAAGCCCTCCTTCCCTTGTTTTTAATGAAATATAGCTTGATTTTTTTTGAAGGTCATCTTGGAGTAAAAGAAAGTTTCATTTCAGGATTGACAAAACACAACATTTCAGCTTTCCATAAGCAACACATTTCCGTTTTTTAAAACAGCTGAATCGCTTTTTCTTGGTATTTTCAAAAGCCTTCCCTCATTACATTTAGCAATCTGTCTCAGCAAAAGTCGACTGGATTCATGAACAGTTTTAATTTATCCAAAACTCTGTTTGTGGTTGGATTTACTATCTGTCGAACACAGGAGCAATACGGTGCCAACAGACCTTGCGTCGAAGAGCAGTCTCATGGCTAAGCCATCACTCCGGGACTCAGGAGGTCTGGGTACAGCTTCTGACTCTGCTAACTGACTTCATGTTGGCCATTACCCAAGGCCAAATTCTTAACGGTATTTTGGCAGTTTTGTTTTTTTTTCAAAAGGTGCCAAAATAGGCTAGGCATCTAATACACACACTGACATCATTTCCTGATAACTAGAACTATTTAAAACCCTGGGATGATGTAGGACGATAGAACTTCCTTTGCACTTCTTCACTGTGTTGTGTTATGCTATATTCAGGGACAAAACCACGCCGACAGGTCACCCAGGGGAGCTGCTGGACTCTGGATCTGGCATCCAGATCAGTAAGAGGCAATTCTAACCAGTCCTTGATCAGCTTGTTACAATTAGTTACTACACAGCAAACTGGCAACCCAGCGCACTAATTAAGATGATAGCATAGAAAAAACACTGAGCTGCAGAAGGTATTGCATAATTCAGAAATGCCGAGGGGAAATGAATCCAAACCAGAGCTAAGGAAAGGCCAAAACACCAGAGCGAGGTTCCTGCAAGCCTCCCTGGGCTGGGATCTGCTTGGGGGAGCACTGGCAATCTTCATTCCAGCCAAATTCTCCTCATTCTCCCCGAGATATTGTGCTCCTGGGTCACCCTGTGACACAAATAACGAACCTACTGAAACAATTACTTCTATCCAGATAGTTGTGGGATGGTCTTTTTATACCCTAAAAATTAAAGATCGTGGTCGCTCTGAGGGAAGGCACTTTCACTGTCACCGTACAGATAGGGAAGGTGAGGAAAGTGTCAGAAGGGACATTTGTCCAGCATCACACTCAGCAGCAGTACAGGGAAGAGACTGTCACACAATACCAAAATTATTTTTTTCTCTTTTCTGACCTTGCATTTTGGGTCTCGGTAGTGTTCTGCACCTTTGTGACAGGCTGTGAGCTCCTCAGATCAGGAACTGCCCTGTTGGTACGCTCCCGCTGCAATCAGAGATACGACCACAAGTACAGGTACATCCAAGCTATCCTAAAGCTGCCCCGCTCACCACTGCAAGTGGAACGGCAGTGGCACGAAGTTCAGGGAGCAGTAACTGCAAAGGCGTGCTGGAGGAAGACGCACTGGGTCTTGGACAAGGTCACAAATTTAGCCTAAAGTTAGCTCAGATGCTGCAATCACATCCCTAGATTACACCTTAGACATAACTGCATGCACTTTACTGACTCCTGTGTTGTTCAAAGCATTATACACATATATATTACTATACACATACACTACCTTATATGCAGATTACATTAGTTCATTGTCCAAAGCAATAGCCTGACTTTTGCATTGGTATTGAGCCTCCTTTGCAGTGCCTGGGAATTACAAATTAAAGGACGTGAAGAGACGATTAATACGGCTGAGCTGGACAGCTGAACAGCTGGACTTTTCAGAGCTGACAAAATGCATACTCTCTTCACGCAAGCTCCCTTGTTGAATCAGTTACACTCACTTACGGATTATCTTCATCGTTAAGAACTCTTAATAATTTTTTGCTCAATGATAGCAACCAAGATGCTGAAAGCTCCCATCTTTGTAAATGAAATCACATCTTTCTTAAAGCAAGAACTTGAACGGGACTCTTCCGCATCTCAGGGAGATGCTGCACCAGTTTCTCCTTCCCCGGGCCCAAGGCTCATGCTGGGGCCGGGAGCAAGCTGGAGATGCCCGTGCCATCTCTGCCGGGGCAGATCTTGCTCTCTTGAGCAGAAATCCTTCCCTGGACTTGGCAAAATCTTCCCGATTAAAGTTGCTGCCGGTGACTAATTCCAACAAAAGATCGCGTTTGTGGTAAGTCAAGTGTTTTGTCGAGCAAAGCATCTTTTGCTGAAAAATTCTTTATCCGCTCCCGCCTCGTCGCTGCCCAGCCCTACAGTCCTCTGGCTCTGCGGAGGCAGGGACGGGTATGCAACGAATTCACTCCTCCGCTCCGGCTGCAACCCCAGCCTGCGGGTTACTGTATGGGTCCTTCTCCAGCACGGAACGGGGGGATATTTCAGCAGAGAGGCTTACAGAGGTGCAATTCCCTCCACAGTACCTGTGCCTTCACAGACTTTTTTTCTCTTCGCCGTGCTTTACAAGCAGCAAGGTAATGGCGCTGCCCATATAAAACACTAAGCTCCCATGCTGCCGTAAAAAAACCCTTAAGATTTTTAAGTGGAGCTTCCTATAAAGCATTTAAGAAAGGATCCTTGGAGGATGTATCCCGTGTATACGCAGGAGTGGTAGGGTGCTTTGAGGAGAGAGCGAGTTCATAACATAAATGCCTTTGTGAACAGCCCCTGCAAAATTGTCATCCATAAGAAACCCCCCGGGGTCAGACACTTGTACAGACACTTGTTATCTTTGCTGACACTGCATCTGTTTGACCAGTTTTGTAAATAAGGAGATGAATTCAGCTTTCAGGCTGTGAAATTTTCACAAGCAGCCAGTTCTCACTGAAAATGCTCACGAACCCTCCTCTCATAAAATGAAAGTAACAACTGAAGCATCTCTGCCTACTCCGACAGAGGAGTGGACCACGCTGTCTTACAAAGTGCAAATTTTTAAGTCCAAAAAGAATTGAGAGAAAAGGGTGAGTAGAAATAAAGGCCTCCGAATGCTAAGGAATCATCTGCATGTGAACAATAAAAATAAGCAAGTACTTCTCGTTTTGGAAATGGGAGGTGCAAGCCCGAGGGTTGTTTGTGCATTAACTTGTCATAGTGGCTTTACAAGTGTGTGCCTGCCTGTTTATTCACGGATGCAGCAAGAACGATGTGCTTTCCACCGCAGAGTCTGTACTGCGAGTAAGAACTATAACTCACGGATAAGTAGTATTGCGTGGAGACAAAACACCCATCAAAAAACTGTGGGAACCTTAGTGTCTTTATAAAACATGTTTTGATGGGGAAAGACATATATAACAACAAAGCCGTCTTACTGGTAACAGTATTTAACATTTCTCCTAATTTCGTTAACGCTTTAATTCTTACAGGAAGAAAGGCTGGCAAAGGTCATTTGGTTTTAATTAGAGGGGTGAAGTAATAGGTGACTGGGGTTTGCAAATCAGTCAAGTTGTTTTGAGAAACTAGTTTACAAAATTTTTCTCCTTATGATTTGTTCTCTTAAAAAAAAAAAAAAGAGAAAATCTTTTTGTGATGTGTTTCCTAGCTTAAATGAGGCTTGCGGTAAGTATTAGGGATGAAAGTGGAAATTCAGGTGTACGAGAAATAATACTTTTAAAACTGTTTTTCCCTGTCTCAAGTTTATGTTCAGACTTTAAGAGCTCTTTCCAATGCATGTCTTCGGTGCCTATTACCACAATATGCTCTTCTCAAATACAGGCCTGTTAAACTCACAGGGAAGACAGACGGTCACCCACTTCATGGTTTTCCTTAGTATGGTTTTTCACACTGCATGAGCTGAGAGCTGGGTTTTCAGGAGGAGAGAAAAGTGTTTGTTTTGCTGTTTGGGACCTATTTGCCTGAGCAAAAAAAAAAAAAAAAAAAAAAAAGCCGGAAGAAATCTGGATTCATTGCAATGGTCACAAAGAAGGCCATAAAGTGATTTTTACTAGAGTTCAACTCTTGGTCAATGAGATTCATGCTTGCATATATATCACGGAGCCGTCGGGGTCCTGCAGCAGGTGTTCTGTGGGGAAACGCTCGGCACCACAATGGCACCTGTGCCCATAAAGTCATCACCTACCACCCGAGACGGGCGCAGAAGCGCCGCGGGTCGCAGAGCCTCTCTTGTTCCGACACCGCTGCACGGTCAGGGGTTGGGCTCCTTCGAGGGGCGAGCCGGTTGGGAAGGATTAATGGCAGAATTACTCTCTCCTCTTCTCGGGGCAACAACTGCCAGCGATACGCTTCTCTCCTGACCCCCGCCAGCCCCGCGCGGAGACAATAGACAGATTTGGCTGCAGCTGGCTGGCGAGCCGACATAAAACTGAACACCTGTGGACCAAATATGCACAGCTGCAGCGTGCCAGGGCTGAACTACCTATTGTGCAAGCTACGCACGTGCCGCCTGTGAGCGCCTGTGAAGTGACGCAAGTTCAAAGACGGAGCCGTTGGGGGGGCGGGGGGGGTGGGGAAGAGAGGTTCGCCAGAACCCAGTTATCTGCTTTTACTCAAATGCCCCCAAAAGTCTTTCTGCAGCAGAGGGCGTTTCTTAGAGCCGTGCAATATACGGATAAAACCACTTACATGCCTGAAGAATTAAACGCCTGCTGAGGACGCACTTGGCCATAGTTTGCAGTGTTGTTGCATTCAGTTTTTTTAATCATCTCTGTGATTCACAAAGAGTGATTCACAAGAACAATTAATTCATGTAATGGCCTATTCTGCTACTGAATAGATTCAGAAAATACCTAGGGAATCACTGAGTTGCATCTTTGTGAATTAATTTCTGTACTGTACTCTGAATATGTAAAACAGCATGCCTATTATTAGCCACAGTAAATGAGTGTAATGCAGAAACTTCAGGGCAGAAATTTCATGGGGCTGCTTTTGTTCATGAATCATAGAGGTCTGTTTAGACCTTTCTTCCTATCCAAGGTTACACAAGCTTTAGCAAATTAGGAAATAGCTTTTTTCCAAATCTGAAATGCTGATACTAAACAGTAATAATCTGTTATCATGGATAGGGGATGGCTACTCTACTGAAATTACTTGAAGGTGCTCTGAGAAAACACCACCATACAGAACCCCCCCTTGGAGATTTCAGCGCAGGCAGAACATTGGAGGATGAGCTCTTGAAATAAGAAATGAGGATAGCGGCAGCTGCATGCTAAAAATTTAATTCCAGCATATTTGTATGCCTAAAAATTTAATTCCAGCATATTTGTATGCCTAAAAATTACCTGTTCGCTAGATGTGTGGTCCAACCTGACTGGCTAAGCACTGTGGCCTCAGAGCTTCTTTTAACTGTAGGTGAAGGCCTTCAGAAACTCCTTCGCCCATGTTACCAGGTGTACCAAGATATTTGCACGTGAGTCTGACCGCTTCTAGAGACGTGCTCAGTGCTCCCAGTTCTTCTGAAGAGTCCTTAGGAAAGAGGACGGTCAAAACAGGTCGTCCCCTCCAGAACAGTTAATTGTGTCAGCCTGTGTTCTTAGGGATGCTTGGAAATATCCAGGGAATAGGCTGGAGGCCTGCCAGCATTCCCATGGACCCTGTGATGTCTTGCTGGGTATGCGAAAAGTCAGGGGCTCTTGGGCCCCAGGAAAAAGCCAGACAAGGCACGGGTTGGGTGAATTGTCTTGGTGACTACATACGTCCCATGAATGTCGACTGGGCAGTGTGGGACTGTCTGTTTTTATACTGTTACTTTAGACTCTTACATAAGTTGCATGGACTAGCTGACTGCTCCAGGACAGAAGCACGAGCGCAGCTTACTTTTTTCGTGTTGGGAAATTGACTGTGAGACTTCTAAATTTTTAAGTTAGCCTGAAAATGAAAATAATTGTTGTGGGTTTATTTCAGTTATTTCTTTTTTAATATTTTCAGGAGAAAATATCCATGAAGCTGTTTTTCATGGTGAAAGTTTTCTATATTTAAACCAAGAGAAATTAAGAACTTGAACTTAACGTGACAAGGTGCTTTGAGGTGTGTGTTTATTATGTTCTTCGTATGGCAGCGTGGCTCAGTGTGCTTCAGTAAGAATTTGTGGCTTCTGGGATGTTGGCACTTCTGAAAACCAAACTTCCTTGTTTAGCTCCCAAACCAGTTGACAACATAAGGGAAATGACTATTCACCCAGTCTACCTCTACACTGATATGAATAAAACTTCTAAAATGGAGATCCTATGCAGTTTACGGGAGCTATTAAAAGGGTGTTGAGTTTTTTACGCTTACTGGGAAATGGATGCAGGCCACCCAACTCATTTCACAAAGGCTGCTACAAATCCTCCAGTCAGTAAAAACTTCCAGTCAGCCACGGCTGGATTTGAACTGGCAACCCCTCTGTAAAAGATGCTGTATCCCTTCATCACTCAGCCCCTCTCTCCCCATTTTTTACGGTCAGCAGGTGTGTGTGTAGGAGAGACTGTGGTCTCTCATTTCATTTATTTCTCCTGATTTATGACGTAATGTCAGTTAGGCAGGCTTCATAAAGTTGGAGGCCAGGAGGGCCAATTTGATCATCTACTCTGACCTCCTGTGTAGCACAGCCCATTAAGTATCACCCAGTATATTAAGCTCAAAGACGAAAGTGAGACTACAGCACTTCAAGTACACAGGGGATTAAACTACGTGCCACAGGAGAGATGAAAAGTCATTACTGCCCAAGATCTCCGCAGTCTCAAAGAAGAAGACAGTTGAAAGAAGTCCAGCTGACACCAGCAGACAAACCCATCCCTGTCACGTAGAAAGAGGGTAGAGTCCCAAATCAAAAATAATGAAGCAAGAAAATCAAGAGCGAGAGCAAAACAGCAGCCAGAAACTTCTGCCAACCTGATCTGGGGGAAAATCGTATCTTAAGTCCAGATGTGGTGATTAGCAGAGCCCTGGATATGACAAGAAGGAACAGCAGCAGGAATACAGGAAATAGAACTCTGCCATTGCAAGATCTCTCTTCTCTTTCCTTCTCCATCAAGCCTCTGAGGAAGACCAAAGGGGAAAAAAAAAAGGCAAAAGGCTGCCTTGCACGGCTAATGTTAGAATTGCTTTGTATAAAGGTTTATAAGGGCACTCAGAAACGCTGGGCATGTGATGCTGAGAAGTGACGAGTGTAATGTCATTTCAAGATGAGAAACTAAAGCGTGGGGAAAACCAGCCCTCGGAACAAGCCCTGACAGCAGGGCAGCTCTCTTGAGCCCTGACTTTCCTGACTAGGAAACAACTGACTAACAGGGATCATACATGGAATTAATTTACCATCAGAGTGGGGGCAAAAATGATAGTTTTGTTTTGTTGGTTTTATTCCATCAGGGCAAAAGCATCGCTGGAGAAAAGCCAGTCCAAGCTCCACAGTTTTTAACAAAATAAGAACGGGACAAGAGATAAGCATTGGAAGCAAATACAAGGATTAAAGCAATATTTGGTGGACTTTAGCATCTTGTTTCTTTCAACTGTGTAAAAGTTTTAGGGAGAACACATGCAACAATATCTTCCCCGGAATTATTAGGTGAAATAGTAGGGGTTTTTAACAGGCCAAAATTCTCAGCCATCACCTTCCTGCCAATTTTATTCTTCCATTTTCAGATTAAAAGGCCAGGTGCCCCAGCAGCACTGTCTGTTGCTGCCAAACAGCACGGTGTGACTTCACTGGTGAAACTAATTTCACTGATTTTAATGGGATTTCTCAAGCAAGTAAAACTGCACGCATACTTAGGTATTTTTTCAGATTCAGATTAAAGCTTTGCCTTTGCAGAGAGGGAGAAAAAGAGCGTCTGTCTTACCTTTGCATTTGCCTTGTGCTTTCTTAAGTTTATCCATGTCATACTACTGAATATGAATCATGGGGGACTTGAAGAAGTAAAAGCACACTATATGGGGGCTACTGGGTAAGTGTATTCAAAGGAGTGGAGAGTATAGTGTTGGGTGGCTGGTTCATACGGGTGTCTGAACAGAGTCACATGCAAGGGAGGCACGTCCCACAGATCAGCTTGTCCAATAGCCCTGAATGACACAGTAAGTAATTTTCCATCCGGTATTTCCAAGTTTCCCCTTCTGGTCATTTTCTGAATATTGCGGATATAAGGAACAGAACTCTCCCTTCTCATTGTCTATGTAACGTATTTCTCTTTGGCTGCACTAACTCCAGGGAAAATACACTCTTGTGGACTCCATCATCAACTAACTCTTGTATACTGAATAACTACAAGGGATAAAAGCCCTTATTATTAAAAAAGAAAAAAAAAAAGAAACAGGAACACCATAAAATGTCAGCATAAACTGAAGATTTTACAAGATTCTGGATATAAGTATAAAACCAAGTTCTCTTGTGTAATGATGTCACCTGCACACACAATGTCATTCATACAGCCCCTTTTGCACCAAGCTCTCTCTCGGTATTTTTCTGTGCACCACAGAGACTTTGGGCTCCCTCCACAAGCAATGGGAGGGAGGGCAAAAATTAAGAGAGCTGTGGGGAGAGGCTGGAAGGGAAAACAAGAAAATGCTGAAGGTTGTTTTAAAAAACTAAAAGAGAGGAGGATGCAAAGTGCTGGAAAAAGTGTCTAGAAGGAAAAAGTGTAGAAGTGGAAAGGAAAGAGGAAACTCAGAAAAATATGTACAAGTCAGAGACCAGCAAGCCAGGTTTTCAGCTGGGGCAAGCCAGTCAAGCTCTGCTAAAGTGAGTGGAGCTGAAACGTTTTCTAGCAATTGAGGATCTATCCCATTTTGTTACATGAAAGAAATAAAGAACAGGAAATTTACTTTATAGAGAAGCTAGAACTCATGAATTAAATGTGATTTAGCTGGCTCTCAGAAAAATTCAGCAAGAGCCCTGCTAAGGCCCACTATTCTATAAATGTGATCCAATTAGACTTGTTATATTTCAGAAAGCTTGGTGTTCCTACACTCGGGTGGATCCTGAGGATGCCCAAGAAGATCCGGATGTGAAGCTTGGGGTTCTGGATGTGTCCAAGTACAACAAGGAATATCTGAAGGCAGACTGGGATTTGCCTGCTGCATCTACACATGCAACAGAGGTCACCCCACTTTTCCTGAGCCTTCATGTTTGAATTGCACAGTCCCCAAGTTCATTACAGCAGGCAGGGAAGGCAGCAGCACACGCAGTAAATCACAGCCTCTTGTTAACAATTGCCATGCCAGACCATTAGAAAGTTTGAGAGAGCTGCTAGCCCAGCTTTGGAGGACAGGTCTATTTGATTTGACACAGAACAACTCATAAATCAAACAAAACAAACCCCCATAATTAAGCCTCATGCAAGGTTGTCCTTCTTGAAAAGCTGGAATAGTTAAGGCTAAAGCCAGCCATGTCTTTTGGGGTGGCGGGGAGGACCCCAGAGTCCCCCTCCCACACGCAGTCTCTCCTTGCTGTGCTGTGGCAGCCCTCCATCCATCTGGAAATGCTCTGAAGTTCGGAGGAAGCTCGAGAGGAGCAATGTGCAGCGCTCCTTCTCACAGCCTAGGGAGCTGTGCCAGGGACCAAGTTCAAGACCTGAACAATGCCCTGCTTGGCTAGTCGTTTGGATAGAAAAAATTAATTTGCAGCCGAATTGTGGAGGAGGGGCCAAATTCCAAAGAGCACTGAAGTCTCTGGAAGCTTGGCTGAAAAATTAGTAGTGCCGCCGCAGCAGCTGAGATTTCCACTTGTTGCAAACAGCGGCAAAGCTTGATGGCCGCGTACACAGGTAGCCCAAACTGACCTGCACATCACACTGTAAGCTGTCACTGCGGGCACCACCCCAGAAGAGGGTGTGCGGAGCAGCTTTTCACCGTGACTACAGTTAAGGTTAGGTTTCCTTGCTGGTCTAAGTGGTGGGTGTTTAAAAGGAAGAAAACGCTGCGATGCTAGGGTGCATTACGTCTGACTGTAACACGTGGAAACGCTTCTTTCTTTGTATTAAACATGAGAGTGGTTGCAAGCAGGTCTTTTCCTGGAGGCTAAGCGCAAATTCTCCAGCTCCTGGAGAAGAGCCAGCATGTCTCCCAGGCAAGCAGGAGTGCCTGGTACTACCATGTACCACATCTACATTTCAGTGTCTTGCTGACTCCTCCATGTCAGGACATTTAGACAGTAGAAGGATTACTGAATTGTTACACTCAGGAATGGGTCTGCACCAGACCGGAGTGAAGGGAACCATCCTAGAATCATAGAAGTGCCTAGATTGGAAAAGACCTGTAAGATCATCCAGTCCAATCGTTAACCTCGCACTGACAAGTCCCCCACTAAACCACGTCCCTGAGCGCTACATTTACACAATTTTTAAAAACATCCAGGGATGGGGCCTCCACCCCTGCCCTGGGCAACCCGTTCCAATGCCTCATGACCCTTTCAGTAAAGAAATCATTCCTAAGATCCAATCTAAACCTCCCCTGGAGCAACTTGAGGCTGTTTCCCCTTGTCCTGTCGCTTGTTACTTGGGAGAAGAGACCGACCCCCACCTCGCTACAACTTCCAGCACTGGTTTTAGTACTTCTGAAGCAGACTGTGACACCGAGCCCTCCATACTGAGGCTGTGGCCACCGTGACGTGAAGCACCGGGAGCAATGGGAGGGGAAGACGTTGAGGACACTGCCCTAAAGCAAGGGGAGATGTTAATGGTTTCCTGGGGGAAAACAAGAGCTGTTTCAACAATAGGAAAGCCCCTTGGGATTTTAGAAAGGCGCAACACAAATCACAGGCCTATTTACACTGTGTCCAGTGGATATTTCTGAAGAACTTGCAAAAGCTTTCTTTTCACATTTTTACCTAGATTCTCTATTACCTTAGAGAAGATGCACCTCTCAGCAATAAAATACAGCACAATCAATGCTGCAAACTTAATCTGACTTCCCATGTTTTGGGATAAAAGAAGAGGTTTTGAATCTGCCAAAGGCAAAAAAAACCCCAACACATTCTTGTCTCTGAGTGTATGGCTACTAAAAATAGAGCCTGCCTACCTACCTCATTCATTGCTCTCGAAAGGTGGGGGGCTGTGCATGCAGCCATCACTTGCAAAAGGTGTGCCAAGCCCGTTCAAAGGAAGTGGCTCGTGAAATAAAACTTTACAGCTAAAAAGCTAAAAATAAAACCTCCGTTCTTCTCAAGTGTCTGGCTTAATATTCTCTCTGTTATTCTTCTTATTCTGATGATTCTTCCTCTTATTTGTACAGCTGAGCCAATGTTTCCAGGCAATTCACAAAGTTACTCGGAAAGCTCAAGTGGAACATGAGGCATTATAAACTGTAATTTTGATTCTCATTTACACTACAGCTTCATTTACACTCAATTTTAAAGTCTCTTTACGTTTAAAGAGGTATGAAGAGGCTTTTTTGGTAACAGTATCGGTGGTTTTCTACATGTATCATTATACTATTATTATTAATTTAATTATAATCTCCCCTAATCAAGTTTCAGGGTTTTCCATTCGATTCTTGCTAAAATTCCACAGAAATCAAGGGAATAATAAAAAGAATTATTTTGGCCACTTCTATTATTTTTAATAATTTTTCTACTATATGAAAGAAAAGCTGAGGAGTGATACAGTGCAAATTAGGTTACTTGAAATGGCTTATTACTGAAGTGTAAATGCAGGAACGCTATCGACTTTTGCAGCTTTGCAAAAAAAAAAAAAGAGTTCTCAATGGTAGTGATTCACTATATAATTCACTATTTAATCATATTTCTCACAGGTAAAGATAAGATTATTAGAAGACTTCAACATAAAGGCAAGATATTTCTCCTTCAGAAATTGTAGGGTTTTTAAGGCCAGTCTTTTAATTAGTAGTGTAGTTGCAAAGTTAATCTAAACACCTTCTCATTACCCATGACCCTCCCACACCTGGTTTCCTTTAACCAAAATATCAGTTACACTCTTGCCTTTCCTAACAATTGGGAAAACCATGGGAAAATAATGTCTAATGTAATGAGATATATATATTCTTGTAAATAAAATAACTTCATGCCACCTAAGGTATTTTTCTACTTGAACACTGCACTAGTGTTTTATTTAAAACTTTACTATAGATTAAAAAAGGGAGATATTTGAAACTGAGTAATGCTTCTTTTCTGTCCGATTTTCATAAGCATCCTTTTATTTCTCTGCCTCCTGCTCCATTCTCTGTCTTCCCCTCCTCCACCTTGTCCTGGCTGTTGCAAGTGTACATTCCCTTAACATGAGAACCTCTCTTAATGAAAGCTCATGAAGATTTTTCAAACTGTTATTTTCAGAGGGATAGATTAGGTCCAAGAAGCATGCCTGTACATGTGGAGATTTTTGTTTCAAGACAGTATGAGAGATGTCGTATATTTGAAGGTAGTCATAGGCTGAGTTGAGCTCACCCCATATAATCCACTAACATTTTCGCTGTAAGGGATGACATCATTTAAAATGGGCTTTTGATACGGGGAGCAGGGCTGATTCAGAGCACGCTGAAATCAGTAGGAGTCTCTCTACTGACTGCAGTGAACTTACGATCAAGTCTTTTAATACCATCTGTAGAAGGCAATTTCAAGGCATTCCTCTCACTTAAAAAACTCACAAACCCTCTGGTTTAAAGAAGCCTGTATATATCCAGTGGGCATGTCAGCCTACCTGCTCACTGCATGTTCCAAAGGCCTGCAAAGTGCCCTCAGCGTTTGTTTGTGTAAGAAATATCATAATAGTCATTGTACCATTTTGACAGCTGAACGCAGAGACCCCTTGAGTCAATAAAGTATTGCTGATGTGCCAGAGGCTGAAAAGCCTTTGCTTCGCTTTGACTTTTTATTCCTACCAAATTGCCATTCACATTTCAGCAAAATTAAAAATCCTTCTGTTTAGGCGCCAGCAACTGATGGGAGCAGTAAAAGAAGTTAATTGAAAGCTATTGGCTGCAATACTCAAGCAAGATTAAAAAAAAAAAAAAGAAAAGTAAAGAAAGAAAAAGTCACGGTTTCCTAAAAGTCCTGTAGCTGTGACACAGTTACTTCGGACTATAAAATATAAAAACCTCATGTTCTATTCTTGGGATGTTCCATTGCATTGACTCCTTTTTCCACTTAAACTACACTTTTGACTTTATAGCAGTCTGTCTAAATCACAGTTTATGTCAGGTGGCTCCCGCTACTGTACAGCTCACTGTTCCTACTTTTCTCTCTCTCACACGAACTAGTGCAGGGCCAGGTATTGTCCACCCTTACCCACAGCGAGAAAGCTCTTCCCTCCCTCCCAGGTATTCCTGTTTGCGGAACAGCTGATGGATCCCTCTGGAAGAAAAGGAGACAAGGCCAGGCCCGGAGCTGCGCACAAGCTCGATCTAAGCAGCGGGCAGAGGAGGAGGGAGACGTGGGGCAGCCTGGGGTGGGGGGCTGCAGCCGGGCAGGGGTACACGCAGCTCCCACCAGCACTGATGCTTCGTTCTGGCTTGTTGCATCTGGCATGTAGGGCGGAGGCGCTGGAGAAATGCCATAGCGCTGTGGGGGAAAAACGTGAAGCCCACGGGAAGCAGGAGGGAGAAACGAACTGGGGAGAAGGAAGAACAAAGCCCCTCTAGCCCCCTTCCCAGTAAACTGAGAGCTGACAGGTCTTTAAGGTCCTATAATTAGCAGCGTGTAGGCGGGCTGCTGCACCCTCGTGGAGCACCTATGAAGCTGACTGTGCATAGCCAAGGCCAGGATCCAACCCCAACTCTGCAGCCCACCAGACTAAACATTTAACTCAGGAGAGCACTACGTCCAGCAGCAAGAGTTTGCAAGATCAGGTCCAAAGCAAGCGGTTTTACCAGAAACAGTTTAAAACTACATGTGAGGAATGGGAGCATGGGAAGGCAAAGCAGAAGGGACCCAAACCTGTGTCCAAACCTATGAAGTTCTGCGATATCTAGCAGTCGAGCAGCAGGTGACTGCTGCCAGGCCTCTCACTACTTTTGCTCACTGCTGGTATGACCCACGGCTAAGGAAGATGCTCATGCTGATGGAACCACCTCCTGTCTCTGCTCTGTGCTTTTGCCTCTAAATACAACCCCTTTGTCACCATGGAGTACTGAAACAAAAATAGTTTCTAAATCAAACTTACAATTTAGCACGGATATTATTCCTTTCTTTCTTTGTTGTACTTCACTAATCACAAACTCAGGTAGGCTTGATCCCTCCTTCTTCTCCGCATGTACAAGATGATGTATTTGGGGTTTCCCTGTAAGGTCCACCTTACAGACTGGTCCATACAGATCCTGCTACTCCTAGTCTGTCTTTGACACTAGTCAGCATCAAAGTTGTCTGAGGAGAGCTCCAGAAATGTTGCAGAAGGCAGCAGCGCTCTGCGTTTTCCGTTCCTTTCACTTCTTAGTCCTATCTACAGAAATTACAATTAGCCACATACATACACTAATCCCTTCTTTGAACAGCTAAATTCTCACCTCAACAGCTTCCTGCAGCCATGAATCCTGTAGCCTAATTACACACCCTGTGAGAAAGCATTTCCTTTTATCAGCTTTGAGTATGTTGCTTTTCGGTTTCATTGTCTGCTATTTCTAATTTTTTTAGACAGAATCCCATTCTGAACAAATAACTTAAAAGCCCCAAATCAGCTCTTCACTTACAATATATACACAGACTGAAGAAAGGTTTCCCTCCTTCTCCTCTGCGGCTTTCTTGGCATTTTAAGCGGTAAGTTCAAAATTGAATTTTGGGTTGTTCTGGCAGTGTCTGGTGTCTGCTGGGTGACTTGTGCTCAAACAATCTGGACTACGGAAGAGGGTTTTTTTGTCTGTTTGTTTGTTTGTTTTAAATTCGGTACTTGGCTAACTGAACGGAGTAGAAAGAGGTACCTGACATGAGATGGACTGATCTCACTTTTAGCCACTTACCTGTAATATTATGGTTTATATAAATACTGCAAATACTTGAGAGTCTCTTTGGCCTCCATACAGTGAAAACTCCTACCTCAATTGGTGGTGAAAAAAACCACATGAATTTGCAAGGGTTGGATCAGAAACAGCCAGAGAAATAAGCTTTTCACGTACTGAAAGCTTTGGTACTGTCAAGCCTCAAGTCACTCAGCACATGCAGCTCCAGCTGCACCAGCCCCGCATTTCTACAGCCAAGTGGCTGCCCGGCTGGGTTATTTCTTACTGACGGCTCTTCCTGATGCCAGGCAGCCTTGCGGCACAGCTTTAGCCCTGCTTTGGGCCTTGCATGGCCGCAGTCGGCTCCAGCTGGTTGTCGCTGGAGCTGCAAGGCAGCAGCCCCTTGTTGCTTATCCCTTCCGTCCGTCCCACCTTTTGCTAGGTTAGAAGATTGTGAGTGGACGGGGGTGACAAAGCACCTCTCTGCTGGCTCTGGGCCACCCTGAGGGGGATGGTTATGCTGTCTTTCTGGTTGTGTTGAGCTCTCTGGGCTAGGTAAAGCGGCAATAAAAGCCACCCACTGAACAGATGCATGGTTTCAGAAATGTCACCTTCCTTCTCGCTTCTCCCGTCCTACGTAGAACTGATAAAGTCAAATCAGAGGTTAGTAAACATTGTGACAGGCCCATAACTCAAAATGTATGGAGCTTGTGCAATGGCTAAACAGCACAGTTAAGTTCCTTGTGAATGACATGTAGCATTACTCATGAAAAATATTATGAATATTCTGCATTCACTGTCATAAAAATAAACATACTGTGACTAGTCAAGCCAGTTGTGCTACCGTGAGGTGCTTTGCTATTATAACCCAAGACGCCTCTGTCGCCAGAACTGAGGCTTGCTGCTGAAGCACTTTATAATCTGGCCATTGCAGAAATACTGATTTCTGTTTGACTATTACTCAGTCTGGTAGTTCAAAGTTTCTCTGGACTGGGCTGCTGCTAAGCAGTTTTTTGTTGGGGTTTTTTGTTATTGAGGAAGAATTAAAGCTTGGAAAATTTGCTTCCTGGTATCACTACAAGTTATTAGGCAAAGCTGGTTCTGAATTCTGGGCAATGAGTGTGATCTCCGAAATCTCTCAAAGGCCACTGTAATTTCTATGTGTAATACACGGGTTTTATTAAAATGTTCCATCAGCAACAGTTGCCAGAAGACCTGCAGTTTCAAGTAGAAATCACAGATTTTATGTCTCCAAGGAAGGACAGGGCAAAGAGATTTGATGCTAAAACTTTCTCAGGTCTCCAAATGAGCTTGTTACCATTTGACGCATGATACAATCTGTTAAAACCCTATATTAAAGTATTAAGCACACATCTCAATAAGACACCAGTGGCAGTTAGCCAACTAGGTACATAATTCCATTGAAAAATTATTATGAATATTTGTCTAGCTGTATTGCTATAGCTCCCAAGAGTCTAAGAGTATGTGATATCCTCCCAGGATGTGCACTGAAATGTCCAATACTATAATAAGAGTTAAGATGGATAAGCTTGTTACTATCAGGTAAATTCAGGTGTGAATTCGCAGCAGTACAGTAACTGTTGCTCACATATGGCAGCTTGTTTAGCTGGCCATACCTCAAATTATTGAAGATCAGTCTAAGTGAAGGACTTTTCCAAGATATGAAGACAAACTGCATAATCATTTATACAGAATCAGCAGCCACCATGGATTTGTAAAATGATCTAAACAGCTTGTTTACAAACAAACAAGAAGATTATATCTTAATTCAATGTAACTCCTTTCAAAGAAGTTTGTTTTAAATAATAAGTTATCGTTATTCAAGTACACTGCTACCTACTTCCCTTTTTGACCCCAGCAAAGACAGGCTCAGGTCTGGATGGACTACTCTTGGGATTACGAGAGACAAAAAAATCCCTTTTTTCCAAGATGGGTTTCTTAAGACACTGTACGGGAAAGGGGGACTGGAAAGAGGAAATGACCGTCTGTGACAAAGGAAAAGAAAAGCTTTATATTATAAATCAAGGAGCAAGGACTGGAGGAGATATATGTGATCTCCATGCCTGGTCCTAGTCCACAAAGCACTCTTAATAAAGGGTGTTAGAGTAGCTGAAAGAACAAGGGAGAATAGGTGGACAGAGCATAAGGAGCAGAACAGCAGCCAGGCAGATGATAGTTAGTGATAGGTATGGTCAATGGGAAGTAGAAATTAAGTTTTGTACAGAAAGGGCAGGACATATCTCGAAATAAAGAATCCAGAACATCTGGTGCAGGACATCAAACATATCACTGCAGGAATAACGGAAACCTGGTCTAACTATGGTTGGAACAGGGGTTATGATCGAAACAGTTGCTGCAAGTACTTGCTCTTCCACAAAAACACATGTAATGATAAAAGCCATGGGTAACCCTGTACATTAACAGAGAGATAACATGGATAAACAGAAACAAAACTGTGACTATCTGGTCACCATCATTTCAAACGGGAAAAAAACTGGGCTACAGGCTGGAGTCACTTTTTGGTTTGAATAAAGATCTATGTAATGCTAGTAGAGACAGAAACATTTCTGAGCACTGCAGTATGTTGACATGCTATTAACTTCCCAGAAATATGTTGGAGAACAAATCTTAGAGACCAGAGGTTCCTGGCAGGGGTACCTGACAGGTTATTTTTCACAGCTACTCCTGTGGAACGAGCAAAAGGAGATGTTATCTTGGGTTTGGTTTTGGTGGGTACTTGAGGAAATGAGAGACAAACTGTTCAGAGAAGTAACCTTAGCTTGAATGTTCATGATTCAATCCACCTTAAACTTAGGAGAAGGAAAAACAAACTAAAACTATAAATGATGAAGGAAAAACTTCAATGAACTTAGGTAAACAGTTAGTGACACAACCCGGCCTGGGAATTTCTAGGACTTGAACATGGAAGAAACCTAGACTATCTTTGAATTAAGATACACAAAGTTGTCTGGAACTAGTGTCAGATTGGTGTTTGGAGAAGGATTTCACAGCTAACCCCACCTCAAAACAGGATAGCAAAAATAATAAGAGATCCTCCTAATATGGAGGAAAGGATCCATCTTCAGAAAAGATCTGTCAAAGAAAAACTGTGTCTTACAACTGGAGAATTGTAGGGCTTTTATGAAAATTTCCCAGTCAGCTTCTTTCAGAAAATTCAACTGCCTTAAAACAAATGGCAAAGGGTTCCTCAGCCATATGAATAGAAAAGAGAAGGGAAAATGAGTATAAACTTCTAAGCTTAAAAAATAAAGTAGGTATACAACAAACCAGAACTAAAACTTTGCCCTATTTTTCAGTAAGTACAATGGCATCAGCTGCAGTGCCAAAGGCAGGAGGGGAAATGGAGTACAGACTTGGACAGTGTAAAGAACGTGGAGGTATTTTCTAAATTTGCATGCTTGCTGTGTTTCTGCCTTTCAGTGTGGTGTATCGGATACAGGAACGGGTTAAAGTCTCGTCTTGGGCTGAGAGACAAGAAGTCTGGAGATACTTGAATCTCGTCCTTTTACTTGGATTGGGACAAACCATCAGGACTGAATAGCACATTACCTGATAGAAAACAGAGACAATGGCAGCACCATCCATTTGACATCAACTTTCAACAGTGTATCCCTAGAGTCGGGATAAAAGGAGTCACCTGAAAGACAAGTTACTTAAGGAGAGAGTGGGGAGGAGGAGGAGAAGCAGAGAAGAGCTAGACAAGCACAGGCACAGATGCCGACACTTGTTCTGTGGGGGGTTTCAAGGCCCATGAACAGTTGTTCTCTGACAGACAAAGACCTTGCGAAGATGGTTTCTCACTTGAGAACTCTGCAACTTTACCAGATGACCAGCGAACATAAATCTATGGGAGAAAAGTTATCTGGCCTAGCTGCAACGTCATTCTGCCTGCTGATCTGTCCTGAGGGGCCTTGCGTCAATTTGGGTTTCTCTCTGGCGGGGCCATGGGAATAGCATGCTGTGACACTCACAGCAGAAGTTGTCAGCCAGGCCCGTAAGTACTGAAAGCTGCAGCCAGCTTCAAGAGTTATGTGAGGAGGTTGCGTCAGGGCTGGGGTCAAGAGAAAGATGCGTCTTTGTCACAAATGCACAGCAGGGATTACCACACTGGAGGTGGAAGCAAAAACATTCGTGTGCTCTAGTGAAAGGATTAGCTTTTGGACTGATCTCTTCAACTGTTTTCATGAATGGTCTTGGCACAATAATAGGAATGCATAGGAACGCATTAATCAAAATTTTGATGAGAATTTGGGATGTTGCCAGCACAGCAAAGGATCAAACTGTCATACGTGAAGAACTGAACTAACTATTAGAATAAAAGAAGTGTAGTAGGTCATGCACTTATGAACTAATGATAACAGTTTCTGGAAAAGGCTGGGAACTCTCCAGTTGGAAAAGTTCGGGAAAAAAAAAAGCTCAGGGAAGCTTGAAAATGCTGGTCAATACAGCATGACCGGGCGCCACGGTGTGAGGCAGCTATGAAAAAGATTGCTGCAATCCCATGATAACTATTTCCACTCAAAACAGGAAAGTGTTCGTATCGCTGTAGAGGGCAGGGACTACTTTTTCCGGAAAACCTTGTACTGTTCTATTCCCCCATGCTTAAAAGAGAGGAATTCAAAGTGGGATAAACACACAGACTCATTAACAATGCAGTTTCCACGTCAAGGTGAACTGAGTCCCATTTGGTCTCACACCCTTTCTTGTGTTCACACAGCTGTGTGGTGAACCACAACAAGAGCGGAAAAAACTTTTGAGGCAGAGATTACCCTTATAAGATTTGAGGATATAGTTCTTGTAGAACATGTAATACTTAAAGTCATGTTGTTTAATTTCCTTTTTAAGAATTTAAATATATAAATGGATTTTTAGGGATATTTAGCGCCCATTATTTTAGTAAGAACTTCAAGTGTTCAAAATACTAAAAAAGCACCTTAACTGCCATTTTTTCAAACCTGCTCAGCAGTTAAAACCACGGGCAAACTGTCAAAGAGCTGAACATCCACCAAGGAAAACAGCTGGGTTTCCAGAAGTGCCCTGTACCTCCCAGGTTTTCTCTTCAGATGGATATGGAGCCCTGGAAAGAGTGGAGTAGAGACAACCTCTGACACTCTGGCCACTTCAGACAGCTGTGTTAAGTGTGCTTTTATGAAAATCTGGCCCTTCATTACTACAACAGCCTGCAGGGGAACTCCTGGATGCTGATTTCTTATGAAAATTCAGTGTTTAATGGATTGTCTGGGTTAATAAAAGCATCAGTAGTCCTTAAGCAGGGCTCACATGATGTCTGTCTTCATATGACATACAGTACCATGTGCACAAATAAATCATACGCATCAGTGAGGGTGAATATTGTAGCACTATAGAAGAGAACAGCTCAGTAAAACTTGTTCATACAGAAGAATGGCAAGGATTTCTGCCAGGGATATTTATACCTGTGTTAAGAAAAACTGTAAAAAGGTTAATGCCCTGATTCACATAGGAACTTAAACATTACAAGCCCTTTAATTAGCAGTATGGGTGGGAGCTGGGTGCTCATGCTCCCTACAGCACATGCAGAGCATGTTGGGTTGCAAGTTCAGTGTAGTGATGAAGAATACCAATCCTACTTCTCTGGGCATGGTCCCTTCCCCCAGGCACCCCCTGCCTGAATGGAGGTCACAAAGGCCCTGGTGCTAGGATGCCATTCAAAATTGGCCAGACTGTCAGGTCAGGGACCGTTCTGGCAGGATTCATACTCCAGATCTGCCTCCTCATGAAGAGCACCTCAAAAACTGAGCAGGAGTCATTGCTATCTTTGCAAACACAAGTCAGGTTTGGGGGACTCCTTCTTTTATGAGATGTGATGGTGGTTAAAGAGTTGAGCAAGAATTGGCAGGTCTGTGATTGGTACGCCTTCAACCTGAGAGAGCCTTTGAGAAGGACTGTCCACTGCCTCCCACCATGCAAGAGAAAGGGGTCACGAAATGAAATAATCGGTTTGCAGCACCGAAGGAGCACTCCAGGTGGCACACAGTTAGACTGTGGGACTCATTGCCACAAGTCACTCTCAATGCCAAAAATTAGCAGAGGTTCAGAAGGTGAGCGGACAAAGACATGGAAGAGAGGTCCGGCAAGAGCCTTGCATTTAACAGAAAGATAGCATGTCTTTCTTGGGAAAGATTGCTGGAGGCTGGGAAAATACCATGGGGAACAGCACTACACGTTTGCCATGCGCTGACACTCTTCTCCAGGCATCTGCTACTGGGCCTTGCCGGAGACAGGGTAGTGGCCTTGTTGGACCTTCGGTCTGATCTAGAACTGCCATTCTCATGTTCCTTTGGAGCATAATTAAGCTAATTCATCACAAAGAAAACAGTAAAAACTGTCTCTCTCTCTTAGCCATTCAGAGATAAACTCCTTTTCCTTCCTAGAAAAGATTAGGTGGTATGGATGACTATGAACTTCAGACAACCAACAACATCAACATGTTAATGGAAAGCTTGTAGTAACAATTTGTGTGAGTAAATCAGTCACTCATAATGACGTCTAACTCCTTCAAACACCTGCAAAAATTTAGACAGATTTTTCCACCCTAAAAGTAGGTTCCTACAGGTAGGCTCCTAATTCCATATTTAAGCTTCTGTCTTTTATTCAGAGGCAGCAAGAACCCAACTATTTCTATTTTCTCAATTTCTTATGCCCAGTAACTGGTCAGTTGCAATCTGCATTAATAAAGTCTGGCCTGTATCAGTAAAGTCTGGACGAGTCTTGCCCCCTTAAGGATATCCTGTAATTAAAAGAATGGCTTATGTTCCTCAAAATTGGAGAACACAGAGATTTAAAAGTCTGGACAATGCCTTCTAACCTGGAGGTGGAGGTTGAGCAAGGAGAAAAATAAAAAGATGGATATTAGTCATACTGCGGAAAAAATTTGGGTGTCTTTTTACCCCTCAAAGATGATAATGACTCAGCTGTTTTCTTCTCAAGTTACGGAATGAAGCTGTTGCTTTAACACTGATTAGTTGTGTACAACTTGCTTTCTTTAGCCAGGTTGCATATGTGAATGTATTCACAGAAAATAAACCACTCCTACAAATGAAATATATGTTTATAGAGTTGATGTTATCTTATGCTTCATAAATAGCGTACCATGCGAACAAGCACTGACAAGATAAAACAAGTGTCCATAAAAATGTTTGGCCTGGGAAAACTCTGCTTCTGAATTTAAAAACTACCTATTGTCACAGTATTGGACGCAGACTTTCTGAAGCAGCACCAGCTGTACTTTCAAGACCACCATTAAGCACCCATGTTAATGACGGAATTTTTCAAGACAGTGCAACTCCAGTGTAAGCAGCTGAGTAAATGCCGAGCTCTTTGCAAACGCTGACAACAAGCAGGAGATGCTAGCTGTTGGGTAACTTCTGAAAGTCTGGCAGCGGCTTAAAAGATAAACAGAGACCATATAAAAATGCAGTCCAATTTATGGGTTTTAAACACTTGGAATGGTAGTTCTACATATGAACGTTTAGTGTGTGAGCATTCAGAATGTCTTTCTCTTCAGAGACATTTTGTAGGTACAAGGATGGGGGTGTAAAGAATAAAGAAAACCAGTCTGCCTTGCTTGTAGATGCTCTGTTGGATTTTTTCTTCCCTTGCTTGTGTTTTTCCTACTCTCAGACTGTAACTTTTAAACATTAGACAGCTCTGCAATATGAATGTTGAGTCACAGTAAAGTTACCCCACATTCGCTGACCCATGCAATTTCTTTACCTTAAGCCATTTATTGCAGCACTTGGTGGAGACTTCTACGCAGCAACTGCAATCCAAGCTGGCAAAAGTTTCAGGTGCTGGACTCCATCGTGATACCATAGCCGAAGTGCCTCCCTGCTGATGTAGCTTAAAGCAGGGTTTTCTCTAACACAGAGAGAACTTTGTTTCAGAGCCCTCTCATAGTCACTCCTGTAGATACTAAGCATGGTAGTGTAAGCCCATGGCATGCCTGAGACTCAGCCAGAGGACTACTGTATAAACAATAGTAACAGTAATGCTATATGTTAGATATAACACCTGGTACTGCAACAGGCCTATTCCCATTTTGTATATGTAGACCGAGCAGGCTGCTGTAATCTGAGAAGAAACATCTGGTTCACAAGCTTTCACTCGTTCTTTTCTAAACTGCAAAAAACCCCACCTAAGCCCCGCCAAAACCCCACCCCTTCAAATGCCCACGGAAATGTCCAATAATTATCTGCCTTTTCAAAATTAGCAAAGTATCACTTGGTTGTGATTAAGCTCATTTCAAACCTGTTCCTCAGGAAATGCCACTACTAAATTCCAAGCAATTCTTCGGGCGAACCCACTTAGCATACAATAATAGAAAAATACATTTGTTCCAGGTGCTTTCTTGGCAGAACCTGACATTCGAGTCTGTTTATTCTTTCCACCGTCTCCCTAACTCCTTTCCAATTTTGTTATTTTGTAATCCTCCAGGTTGCCCGGTCTCACTCTCATGCAAGAGATGGCTGGGGAGGGAAGGAGCTTTAGTGAAAGGAGCATGGATCAGAGCCACAAAATGAATCCAAATACGGCCTTTGTTTTCTTATTTTGCAGCTGACCCACATGCATTGTAAAACAGACTCTTCCATAACCGCTACCCCATTCAAAAGATATTTAGAGCCTCAAATATTCTAAATGTTTTAAATGGAATTTATTCTTTTGTTTGCATGCCTGTTTATTAACTAACATTGTGCAAGGTATTGTATAAAGCACAAAGGAGAACATGCTATTTTCTTCAAAGGTCTTGCAGTCTAAGCAGACAGGCAAAGAGCAGAAACAAATACTGCAGCCCATAAAATGCTGGTAATTATGGCCACAGCTTCGAAAGTAGCTTAGACTTCTGTGTATTCGATTTATAAAAAGGTCTGTATTGCGTTTGGTCATTTTCAGGGGGTGGGGATGGGATGACTGGCAGGTGCTCAAAATTAGGTACATATAGGAAGCCTTGAGCAGAACCACTAAAAACAAATGTGCCCCAAATACTTGATCACTTTTGAAAGCTTGGTACTGGAATTTTTTACTTCTGAAAGGAAACTGCCATTTCGATAATAGGAGTTCATAGTACTTTTATTATATGGGCCTGATATCTGTGGAGCTCTCAAAAGAAATAGGCTTTACCCAGAAGCAGCTTTTATTACAAATTAACTTCCTCTCAACCCAGAAGTCGATGCTAAAAAGGTTTACAGTTGGGTTTTTTTTTCACCTCTGAGTTTGAAGAGGACTTTGGCAATGGCCAAAGAGTCCGATAAAAAGGGACTCGCTACAGAACACAAGAGCACGCCAATAGAGAGATCCAGAGAGGAGAATAATATGATCTTATCAATCACGACACTAGGATTTTATATTTGGTTAACACTACAGATCTCAAAGCCTGAGCCACTGGGCTTGCCTCTGATGTGCCATGCATTTTATTCTACCTCTTTCTTACCTCATTTACCACTGAATCACTTTAGTGCAACCTCTCTTTCCAGGTTACAGTTGTATCAGATTAGGACATCTGCTTCATATTCATGATCGGTTTTTATTAATAATGCACTTTCCTGAACTGAACTCAAGTCAACAAGGTAATTGTATCTGGAAAGACAATACAGTGTATCTTCCTTCTGGTTTTCATTTAATTAATTTGTACTGTGGACAAAATCTTATGTGTAAAAACCCCTTTCCTTCCCTAGTTTTGCATGACTAACGCAGGCAGAGCTTTGTCCTACAAAAGCAGCAATAATACAAATCACTTTCCAGGCTTTCAACCCTCAGAGCGCTGTAAAAACTTGTCACATCTATTCCTTTACAATGGAGATGTGAATCTCCTGTCCTGCATGACAACTGAAAAACTACTGGACTTAAAACAACATAAGGGACCATTTTAGAACACAGGACATTTTTAATCACATTTTATCTTTGCTTGTTTTAAAGATCTTATAAAGTCCAAAATCAAATGTATATTTAAGGAGAGATCTATTTAGACGAGAACTCTAAATTCCCTCTTATCTCTAAAAGGGCTTTGCAGTGCCCATCCTGGTCTTCCAGAGGCTGTGACGGGCCTCCAGAGTAAACACATGCCGATCGTGCTGGAGATCCATGGCATTTCTAATGTTGGAAATATAGGAAGAGATGATACCCCGAAGAAAATCAAAGAAAAGAATCTTCTTACAGATACTTTTCAGACCCTCACTCTGTGCAATACAACATTTAAGGGAGCACACAACCACTGAAAAAAGATTATTTTGCAGTTTAAGTGGAAATTTTTCCATACAGTGAAATAAACTGTATGATCATTATGGCTGAAGAGTGGTTTGCTGCTTCACAGAACAGTTGTCTCCCTAACCCTTTACTAGGAAACACATTTTCAGGGCTAGGGCTACATAGAAATGTATTATGTGCACTTAACTGATTGTCTGTCTCCAGGCAAGCCAGATACTATTCCTCACAGCAGAAAAAGCTGGATTCCTAAATTAAATACTCATAGTTGTCTGCTTGTAGAAATGGTTTGCTTTCCTGAAGGGCTGACCACGCAGCAGTTGCTACTGAGTTTTTAAAAGCTCAGGCCTCCTTCATGTAGCAACCTCGATATAAAATTAGAAAGCTAACTTTAGATACCAGGGTTGGAAGATGTTGGTGGCCTGCAAATATGATTACATGTCAGTGCAATTAAAGTTCTGAGGAAATAATGAGTAAGTTACGCATGTATGCATCTGTCTGTCTATCTATCTACCTCGCTATACTTACACACCCATACATCCCTGACTACTCCCCCCAACATGGTAAATTAGCACTGGGACCATGAAATACATCTGCCTTCACTTAACTCTGGCCTATTCTTTCTGAATGAAGTTAGCTACCTAAGCATACTTCTTGCCTATCTCCTGGCCTTGAAATTGGAAAATTAATGATATGTGATGCTATTTTGCCCATCCTTGGTTACCTCACCGAGAAGCTCCCCACCCATCTTGGCACCATCTTTTCAAGACAGGAAGCACAAAATTGTGACCACATAGGGTAAAGGTGGTGCCCCAACAAAGCCACAAGGACTCTAAATTTAAGCCTGCCATAAAAGCTTTGAAAATGATGACACACAAAGAAGGAGAAACTATGGGGAATGAAACACCTTAATTTTGAAAAACCACAACGATCCACCCAGCACTTTTAGAGCTTTGAGCTCTGAGGCATGAATTAACCACAGGCAGAGTTTTTAACCTACCAAACACAGGCATTCGTTCTTTGTAACTTTGCAGCTGCTTAAAATGGGATGGATGTGTCTTACAAACTTAAAGCGGACTCTCAACATGTCTATGTCTGTTTAAAAAAAACAACCCACACTCACAGTCCAGTAGGCTGGGCACCTGCTTCAACAGATGCCTGGGATTCCCAAAGGTAAACTGGTGACCCTTCATTCTGGAATGCAAAATTCAGGATACCCTACTGGTACCTGACTGAGAAAGATCAGAGCACCCTTGTTCTGCAAAAAAGTGCTCTGTACTACCTCATCTTGTGCTTGGGTCCCCCCAAAAAAGGCATCTGAAATAAGCAGTGTGAAAATCTTGGCCTGGCGTTTGTGATTTCAAAACTCTTGTGGGTTGGCCATGTTCCACAGAAAGGTGCTGACATTGTATTTAACTGTGACTGTAATTAAATCCATTTATTGCATCATTCGTTATTCATTTGTATTCATTAGTCAATTATTGTTATTAATTAAGTGTTCTTTGGATTTCACTTTCATTTGAATAACACTCTTCAAAGGACAAGCAAATGGTATGAGGTGCCTTTTCAAACATGACGCCATCCAGAACCAGCGTTGAGTGGAAAACTGTTATGTACATTAAGCTAAGCTCTTCCCTGAAGTAGGGAAATGCTGCCTAGTGTTTCCTCTGAAGGTACGTTTTTGGGGAAACTTTGTGTGCTGGTGAATGTGAATATCAAATGAAGTTGAAAACAAAACCCTACTCTCTTCCTCAATCTACTTCCCCTCAAATCAGTCACAGTCTAATCACTGCTTTCCTTGAAGCAACACTGTATTTTAGTTTTGCCTTTGTTTTTTTTTTTTTTCTCCATGTGCTCAAAAGACAGGGTGAAATTATAGGAATACATGGATAGAGGAAATTCAAATGGAAATAAAACATATGGCATGGCCAAGACAGCTTACAGCCTTCTGCAGGTTACTGCACTTACTCTTACAGGCAGGATTTGCCAAGGAGCCTGAGGTGTGTCTTTGCTGAAAAACATTAAGAGTCCACTGCCCGGAGCTGTAAGATGAGTTTAAAAATCTCAGCCCAGAATCGTTCTGAAATTTCTTACAGACATCAACTCTGTGTCCCTGGCAACTCCGAATCCCAAATTTGAGGCGATTTCAGTAGCATCTGAGAAGAGCAGCTTTGGGCTAGGATCCAGAGGTGCCCTGAGCCCCGCCGGTGGGGAGCAGGCTCTCCCAGGGAGGTGTGCTGCGGTGTAACTGGGAGCACTGGTCTCACCTTCCCTCCTGCACCCTCTCCCTCTGGCACGCTTTACCTCCCGTTTGGTGTAGCTCACCTGAGGTGGGAGAGCCTTTCTTTCCCAGTTCTCCGCCGCTCCGGCAGGCCCCAGTAGGTTTCTAGGTCCCTGCAAGGCAGGACCCCAGACCAACGAGTGAGCGAGGCCCTTCTGGGCGAGTCAGATGGCAAGGACGACTACAGCACCGGGTGTGCCGGGGAATGACAGCAAAGGAGGTAGGCAAAGCCGGCCAGCAACGCAAAGTGGCTACAGCCGCTGCGTCAGGCCACGAGGAGGGGAAGATGCCGCGGTGCAGGTGCAAGGCATGGCTTTGGGCACCTACGCATGTGAAGCAAGAGCCAAGCACATGAATGTCAGATGTCTGGCCTGGCTTGCTGTTGAACGTCACTGCCTAGGCAGGAAAACTCCTCTACGTACTGAAAAGCACCTTAAAACTGGACTCTAGTATTTATAAAGGTCTTTTTCTTTTCATTAGAAGCTGGTTTATTCCTCCTGATATGACCAACTTTGTAATCCTATATGGTTTATAGAGACACTGGATCCAAAAGCAGACTGAGAAAACCTAGCCTTATGGAAGACAAAACTCCAGCAGACGTTACAGAAAAAAGTTTGAGGATTTCATGCCCGCTTTCTCTATCTGCTCAAAATGTTTTCCTCAATTGTCAACCTTTTATTGAAATAAACAGGGGAAGCCGTAGTCCAAAAGTTTTAAGGAGATTTTTCTGTGTGTACTTGTATACATGCATGTGCAAACAAACGTTTTAAAGCAAATGACATCCAGGAACTACATTTACTGTTGGCACGTGATGTTACTCCATCTGTCACTCCGACAACAGAAGCAGGACCTCTAATCCATTACAATCTCGAGACATCACCAACTTACTCAAATTACTTTAGCATGCACAGTAAAATAATGTTTTTCATAGAAATGAGATGTGGTAGATATCATTCAGTAGTCAAGAAGGTTGAAGGAGCCTTGTGGCTGCAATTAGCCCACTACACTTATGGGATCTGTCAAACTGTAGAGGAGAAACGAATCCCACCTCTGCCGGAGCCAGAGACAGGTTTTTGAAAAGATGGACAGGAGCATGGACAGGGCTCCCATTACAGGCATCTCATTGCCAAGACACAGCCTCTGCTTGAGATAATGAAGGGAGAAGACGGTGGCTTATTTTGCTTACTTTCAAATTTGGGACGCTGTTGCTTCTTCAAGGCATTTCAGTTCTCCAGGAGAGGCTCATGATAGGAGCAGGTCTCTGCTCCCCATGGGATGCCACAGAGAGGGAACCCACCAGAAGCCTTCCAAGGGAGCGTAGTCTGTCGCTGCTGCCTGCTCTGCCTCGAAGCCTGGCTTCCTAGGAGGAGGAAAGAAAGAGCTACAGGAGGGCAGATTGCCTGGCCTTAAAAGGAGATTTCCAGTATGGAAATACTGTGTATAGCTCGACTTTGCTGGTTGCTAAATGAAGGGGAATATACAAATAGGCAGGCACACTCACACAGACGTTCTTAAGGGAACCTTTACACACCCCTCTTCTTTCTTCTAAAAACTTATTTCCACTCTTCACCTTTCAATTACTGAAAAGTCCTCATGTCTCTGACCTCAATAAAGAATTATGTTCTGAGACCAAAATGCTGAGTCCTCTCTGGTGAGGGGGGCAGCTGAATCTTACACATTGTCCTGGAGATGGACTGTTTTTCCTCTGCGCAGTTTCTAAAGGCGGGGTATACTATTAAGAGGCTTGTCTGCAGACATAAGGGCAATAATCTGACTGGAGCCAGTCAGTCCGTGACCTTAAGTGCACCATTTAAAAACCACACCTCAAGCCTTGCCCTCATTCTTACTCCACCCTCTGCAGAACAAATCAGACGACTCCAGCTTTGTCACTCTGGGAGGCTATTTACCCACTTTGGCTATGGTGCCGTCGGCAGCTTTTGGGAGAACCGAGTTAGACATTGTGGGATAGCTTTAAGACAAAAATCTTTCTTCTGACATTTCTTTTAGTATTACCTTGAGTGCCTTTCCTTGCTTTTCACGTTTCCCTTTCCTAGCTTGACAGCGTGTCTGAATGAGTTTGCATGGAGTTTATCAAGAATAGCGTTACGACTAACATATTTTCATGGGTCACAGAACAACTTATATCAATCCAGCTAATTAGCTCTTTTCTGTGGTACTTTTTTTAATGTGAAATATTTATTCAGTTTTCTTATCTACTGGAATTCGTGATGTGCAGACAAAGACATACCACAAAGTGATGCATTATGAAAACCACAAGCCACTGATCTTTATTTGTTCACAAAAACATTCAAAATTAATTTCTCCTAGGGGAAAAAAGAAGCAGAGAGAGCGAACTGCAAGAAGATGAAGATAAGGCGGACTGAAAGAGATAGAGGAAAGCTTTGCCCAACATCTGGACCTGGCACCTCACCCTACAGACAGTCATTTGAATTCTTGTACTTTCAGGCTCTTTGTTCCGTTACTGGCATTTTAGGCCGACTCCTGTCCATTTCCTGGCAGCTAGGAGAAGCCACAACCTGCCTGATGACACACCTTCTCCTGCCAAGTAAACCTCCATCAGCCCTTGTAGGGCTGGGCAAGTGCTGGAGCGGGGCTGTGCTCCATCACAGCCCCTGAAGGTCATCCAGCTCATCCCTTGCCCAAGGCAGGTCGGCTGCATCCCTGTTCGTCCTGGTACATGTTTATCAAGCCTATTCTTCAAGATCTCTACAACCCTCCAGGTAATCTGGCCCAGGTCTTCATTTTCTCTGTCCTTAGAAAGTGAAGAGTATTTTAGCTGCATATCACTTGCTCCAGTTTATCTTATCTAGCATGCAAATGGAGAACAGAGCATCCTTTTCCTCCTTTAGGTGTCTTTTACGTACTTACAGCATCATGCTCCTCCTTCAGTATTCCCTTTTGCAGACTAAATTACCAGAGATGAGTCACGTTTTTTGTAGGCCATTTCTCTAAAACCTTTGATCACACGCTCTGCTGTCCTCTGCTTTCTCCGATACCCTGAACTACAACACTCAAACCCCGACCTAAAGATTTATGAGTGCTGGAAGAAATAGAACGGAAGAATTATTTCACATGTCAGTCAATCTCTACTCCTGGTTACACAACCCAGGCTGGCATTGTGTTCGGCCTGGACCCAGTATACCACTTGCAATCTTTTCTCTGCAGAATTGCTGTCTTGCTAATTCATTCCTGTTCCTCATGCCTGCAGTTGATTACTGCTAAGTGTAGTTTCTGGCACTTGTTGTTGAAACGCATCCTATATTTTCAGCTCATATCTATATGACCAATTTAAACTCTAATCCTGTCCTTCAGCACACTTGCAGTCCCTCCCAAACTGTTAACTGCAAATTCAAGAAATGTGTTCTCCTCCTCCCTCACCAAGATCATTAATGTAAACCTTGCACAGTACGAGATCGCTTTGGAGCTCCCCAAATAATTTTCCACTGAATACAGTTTTTCACCTAGATGTGTCCAGCCACCCCTTCGTAGACATCTCCAGGCCACATTTCCTTTGCCATGTTGATGAGAACAACCCGGAGGACAGAGTCAAAAGACTTGCTTATTGGCCTCTTGTCCTCCGAGCATACAGTGTCGCAGCAGCATCAGGCCTTTGAGGGACGGGACTGAAAACCACCCCTGCTGCTATCGCTCCCTTTGGATGCTGCCCCTTAAGGAGCTCAGCCAAAACAGAGAAGCAGAGCCTTTGAGTTTCAGCACACTGCAAAACAAGTCTCTGAAGGAACATACAAAATCAAAGCAGTTTCTACCTTTTTGCTGGTTTTGGATTGCAAGCAAGAGGCGAAAATTCAGCCCTCAGCGGACAGTAGTGTGCATTTCCCACTGTCATTGAGGCGGGGGAGTAAGCAAGTATTTCAGGGCTGAATGTGGACACATTGCTTATGCACATGCTTGCTTTCTCTTGAGCTCTACGATGCACAGAACTGATGTGATCCTAAAAAATTCATTATCCAACTCCCGGGGCCACTGAGCTCCAATTGTTGTGGAACAAGGAAGTTTCTTGTGGTCGGCTTGCATGTTCCTTCACCTGTCACAGTTGTGATTTGAAATTTTGTTACAAAAATTAAAAAATATTATTCTAAAAGAACCGTCTGCATTTGAAACACTATAAACATTTTACTAGTCCCAGTTTTTCTTCAAAATACTTTTTTTACCTTTCACTGTAGACAAGAAATCTACTGATTTTGAAAAACATTTTGCCAGAAGGACTGATGTTGTACCCAGATCTTGCAAATAAGACTTTGTTGTTTTGTTCTGCCCCTGGCTTGCCATTTATCTCAGTGGAATTCCCACCTGCTTCTTCCAGGTGCTGCCAACACAGATTCATAGGAGCTCTATTAACTTTTAAAGTGCTAGTTAACGTCATTCTAAAAAGCCGCTTGTTTTCATCTTACTGCCATCAGTCGAAAAAAAGCAGCACTCCTCTTTTCAGCAGCTCATTAAATCTTATTAAAATACATGCCTGCAAAATAGGTAAATTAACTCCACAAATCCGCTGTGACAGTGTCCAGCCTGCCAGCCATTCTTTCTTCGTTGGGTTTTTTTTCTCTTTTCTTTCTTTTCTTTTCTCTTAGTAGCGAGCTACCAGACTGGTAAGAATGGATACATAAGTGCTGCGCTTTCTCTCTCTCTCTCTCTCCCCCCGCCCCCCCAGCTTCATTTAATTTGAGACTTTACTAATTCATGCAAAAGAGATTTGGTTCTTCACTCCCTACAACAGGGTGACTCCACTGACATTTTCCTTTACAATAGCTCAAATAGAGGAAAGTTAAGGCCTCAGACATGTCTATCTTTGGGCAAAGTATTTCTGTTAAACGTAGCTAATATGTGCTAAATATTTTTAGGTTATTTCACTTTCTTTCACTTTTCTTACATATAGATAGGTATTGCATATGTGTCAGCCACCAGAACATTCACAAAAGAGCAGCTTGTGTGTCTCTAGTTTGCAAAGAACAAATAAGAACCACTGATTTCCAAAGCAGCAGTTCTGATAAGAGTAGCTGATTAAGTGAAATACAGATGGAATAAAAGACTGCCATCTGCCTTCCTGTTTTAATTTTTGTGGTAAATTCTGAGAGCCTGTATCTCTCATTTATGCATATACACACATATGAATCATTGCTGCAGGGCGAATGGGGAGTACATGAGCATTATTAATTTGATAAAACAAAACAAAACATGAAAAGAAAAATAATTCCTTGTGTTATTTTTGAAGGGACCTTTATCTTTTGTTTGAACTTCAAACAGAGCTAATGCCGAGTAACCCAACCTTAATTTACCATGAAAGGCACTAATATCCAGTCCTTCACAGAAATGATCACATTCAGCATTCCCTGCAGGATCTTTGCTACAGTCAGTGGAGACTTTTTGTTGCTGTTACCTACTTGAGAATATGCTTTACAATCAATTATTCATCCTGCGTCCTCTACCTCTACCGCCTTCCATCATTACCTCTGAAGAGGGAATCAAGACGAGAAACATAATGGGTGCAAATTCAGTACTTTACAACCGTCATTCTCTTCTGTGACTCCCTTGACCAAAAGAGCACTTCACTCATTGCTGGATTGCTCAGACCGTTTGTAACTTCTAAAATACCACTACCTAGCACTCGCTCAATTAAAGTTCAGGCTTATCAGGAGAGGAGAGAAAAAAAATGGGGAGGGACCTGGGTTTAAGTCCCAGCACGAGCACCAGTGCTGGTGCAAAAGCTGCCAGATCATGACTCTTGGTCACGCTGTTCCCCAGCATCCCACCGGCATTGCATCCAGCTCCTCCGCCATCTCCGGCCTGGACTAGGGACCTTCCTCTGGGAACAGCTGTGGTTCAGGGGAGGAGGGAATCAGCTCTCTACCATGCAGAAGCTGCTATCCAGAACCGAATCATGACAGATCTGCTTGGTCTAACTTTATTCCTATCACTGCCTGTGCTTCGGTTTGCATAACTGCATAGTTACCTGCTAGCTATAAACAGGAGGAAGCCTTGTTGTGAAACGCATAGTTTGCAAGTGGAGAAGCACAGCGGTACAGAAAGGAATATTATGGAGCATATTCTGTGTAATACTTCAAAATTATGGAGACCAGAATTTTTTTGTATGCCTTAAAGTTTAGGGCGCTGAGATGTTTTGGCCAGAACTTAACACTCGTATTGAATTTTATTAAAAAAAAACAGAAAGAAAAATGTGTATATTTCTGTAATTTTAAATCTAAGGAACAATTTGACTACAACGCTGAGGAATCTCTGTCAGTTACATCAATTCCCTGATTAAAAGGAGAAAAAGACCACAACTGAGAGCAACCCTTTGCAAGCTCCTTAGGAAAAGGCACGCAGCAGAGCGCTAACTGAGGATGAGTAAGAAATCTGGAGCTGGAGGAAATACCAAGTACCTTATGGATAACGCCTGAGCTCAGTTGAAGGGAATGAACACCTCTCCCACTACAAGAGCGCAGCAGTCCATTATTGCTTTTCATCTTTTAACTCCCCAATGTAACTAAGATTATAGGCCAAACTGCACTATCTTTCCTTAGGTGGCAAATTAAGCAGCTCGTGTTTCAAGCTATTCTCTTTGCCGTGACCAGTGCAGAAAGGTCTTTCCTGGTAGCTGCTGTGGATGGGTGTAACGTAGTAAGCAAGATGAGAAAAAAGAGGCTCGGGCTTGCCGTGCTGTTTAAACTCCAAGTTTAATTGTAGCTGGTTGCCGAGATGCACGTAGCTTTTTAAAACTGTAAATAGAGAGTGGCTGCTCAAACAGTAGCTGCAGAAGCCTGCTGACAATTTCGTCTGGTGACAGGAGCTAGTTTCAAAGAAGATTAGTCACTGCTATTGAGAACATTCATTGAGAACTCACTCTTTCTGCCTGCAGATTACAAAGGTTTACCGGCAGTCCCGCTAACCTAAACAGTCTGGGGTTGTTTTAACCACCCAGTTGCAGCAGTTTTCTAACATCTTCTGGACCCGGTTTACCACCAGCTTCTTTTAGCTGCAACAAGCTGCAGAAAGGAATACGACTCTTTTAAGACTGATTTTAGCCAAGAAAACTAGGCTAAGGAAGAGCTACGTCATACTTTAACTGGGATTTCCATTCAGTTCTAATTAGGCTGCATAAAAATGTCTCCAAACATATTTAACTTGTATGCAGTGGCATAATGTTCAAGGCTTAAAATTTTAATTTATGGGTTTGGGTGGGTGCCTGATACTTCTAATGTTTAATGAATCTGTCCTCACTTGGCAATTTGCCATTGGTGATCATAGAGTTTGTGCATGCCCCTAGGTATTTATATCTGTAAAATTGATAGTGTGTGAAATGTCTTATATTTGACAAAACATGGCTGTTTTATTTTCTTCTGAAATGACATAATTACTCCTGCAGGATATGTGGTCAGTTGAAGATTGCAATTTTTCATATTAAGGAGTTCTATATATTATTTCTGACAACCAATGTTTTATTTTTGTGAAAGATTCAGAGTCTGTTTAGTTAGCGGCTGTATTTTGTTTAAGTCTCACACTGGAAGCTCCCTGGGACAGGGGCTATCTTTGTGTTGTAACACAATTGAAACAATAACTTTAAAAATCTCTGTAAAAATGGGATTTTCCATTAATTGTACAGATGGTGATTTGCTAAAAATACACTGAGAAATTAAAGCAAAGTGGCACAAAAGCTAGTAAGAGTAAACACAACAAAAAAATCTCTTAGTCTAAGTCCAAAAAGAAAGGACCAAGAGACAACAAAAAGCTCATGGATGCTAATAAAAAAAAAAAAAAAAAAGGAAAATCCTTTTGTTATTCAAGCAGGTCTTTTAAAATATCTTTATTTTTTCCTTTCAAAGACCACCAATGACATATCTAAGTCAAACTTCCACTCCCTTGCCAATAACTACTTAAAAACTACAGTGCCAAAAAAAGACAGGAAAACAAAATCAGGAAGGTGTGCATATATGAAAATAAAACCGATCTAAAGTCCTCTGGATACAGTCTGAGGGTTCAGCACTGGTACAACAATAAGTCTTTTGAAGGGCTCCTAATTCAGCTACAGTTAAGAAAAATGATGGTGGTGTCAACCCCTCTGTACTGCCCTGGCTTTTGCGAGATGGGCCACCATAAAAATTCAAAGCACCTACGCTTTTGGTGTCTGCCCAGGTTCATCCAGCTGTCAAAGTAAACTTGCTCGTGTCCCTTCTAACACAGTTGCACTGACAAATCTAGCAAATGCAAGAGTTACTCTCTGTGCGCTAAACAGCCTCCCTCGTATCCTCTAAGAAAGGAAAACAATAATTTAAAGCAGACACCTTTTAGAAATGGCATATACCAGGCGATCTTTTTCATGATAGTTGCTAACCTTTACACAGGGCTAGTCTGGGCTTGCCTGTGAATAATTAGCAGGTAAAAGGGCTAGCTTGTTCTGATGCTAATGTGCAGCAACAGCGCATTACCTTACAGCAAATACATGTTCTTAGTGTCCCACAGTGCCTGTTATTTTTGCTGTGCTGAATCTCTTGTGCAAAACAGAGCAGAAAATAGTAGGTAGTGTCCCTCACTTGTTGTCTTCTTCAGAGTGTCGGGAAAGGTCTTCTAAATCGAAGGTTTCTAACAACTCTGTTTGCCTTCCTCTCTAATGCACTACTTCCTGAGTGTCATGGAGCCCTGGATATTTTTAACAACTTCTTTCTCCTACATCTTCCTTCTTCTCCATAGCTCCCACTCTCCAGGGATCCTCCATCCTTCTGGCGGAAGGATGGTCAAATTTGCTCAGAGCCTAGCAGTCCCTTTTGGAGGTCAGTGTGAAGGAGCACTGCTGCCTGATGTGAAACTCCAGCTACATGGGCTGAGCAAACTAAGCTCGCTGGCCTCACACGTCCAGGCGTAAGAGTTTCTCTAAAGGAACTAGGCAAGAGTCATCCATTTCGAGCAGTGCTGATAACACATGTTCCTATGGAGCAGGTTTTTTATGGAAGAAGTTCGGTTTGTTAAGATGGAGACAGTTCCTGGGCGTATGGCGGCTCCAGATAAACTTCTGAAAAATCCAGGCAGGCTTTTTGACCGACTTCTTTACCTGTTGGCTTGACACCCTGTGTGTCAAGGCCACACAGTGGCCAACACTGTGCCTGTCTACTGTTGCCTGTCTCCTGGCCAAATCTGTTGCATCATTTGCTACCTCTATTCTTGGAGGTCTTTCTTAAATTTTC
This sequence comes from Sagittarius serpentarius, assembly GCA_034782735.1. NCBI lineage: Eukaryota > Metazoa > Chordata > Aves > Accipitriformes > Sagittariidae > Sagittarius > Sagittarius serpentarius. Next base: position 4,576,173 of record JAVKLA010000024.1, read on the forward strand.
GTTCAACAAAAGTTAGCGTTTTTTACTTTTTGTTATGACCTGCAGCAATTTTTCCTCCCAAAACAGTGATTTCCTTTCCCCTGATGCAAACCTCTCTGCACCACTCCACTTTCGACACTGTCTGAAAGTTTCCGTGCATCAATCTTAATGTGCTTGTGGTCCCATATCATGGTTTATCCTTGGAGCTTTCCAGCTTCAATTTTATTACAAAGTTCTCTGTCTCCAGAATACCTGATACTTCATTTAACTTCAGTATTTAGCAAAGGTGTACACTCTTCCTGAACCTTTAGAGTTAAGACTGACTGAAATTAAGACTGTGAACTTAACAACACTGTTGTAATATCTGTCCACTGAAGTCAATATTCTGAATTAATTTGGCCTCTTTACCTGTGAAATCTTTCTTCTTACACAGGTTCAAGTATTTGAGTTAAGCTTTCACTTAGACCAACACAAAGGTGATGGAGATTATTTGGCCTGTCAGCTGTGACTTATTTATTTCTCCCCCTGTGCCAGCTTGGTTACCTTGGCAGAAGAGCGACCCATTTTGGCACTGCAAATGGGCTGTAGAAGTCATATAACATTTTCAGTCTCTGAGGCAGTTTGACAGCTTGAGCAGAGCTCAGAGATACCGATAGCACACACAGAAGGGGAAAATTACCGGCGTTTCTAGGCTGTTTCTGTTCACTTACTAAATAAATGATTTAAAACTTCAAGGCTTTTTGTCAGATCAAAATTTCACCTAAGCTAAATAATTACGTGCAAGAGGAATATAAGAAAAAGAATGTATATAAACAGACATGCTTGGCATCGGAGCTTGAAAGAATCCTTCAGTGTGTTCACAAAAGCACATGCAGACAGAAAAACATGCGCACGTGCAGACAGACGTGCGTATGCCCGCGCACACTTCTTCAGGCTCCAACTGTCACGCACATTTGTTTGAGGTTTTATGGGTCTCAGAAAATGCTACAAAAGCAAATGAGAATACAGCGAAGGGATTCACATTTTTCAGACATTATTTTCCTAAAGTGATATATTCACTTTCTGAATCAACACGCTTTCCATCCCAAGGGCCTATTATGGGGGGGAAGGAAGAGGAGGAAAAAAAACAGTAGAGAAAAGGCAGTGAAGACTCCAGTCCTACTAACATAATTTGAAACTGAGTGATATTCAAATTGTGACATGCATACATATTTCTGTGCAAATTAGACCAAACGCCCCCCCAGTAAATACACTGGAATAAGGATTATTTGTTAAATTCTACTGTAAAGAGTGGCTGCACATTTGTGTCTCTCATAAACTCCTCTGACATAAAATAACTAGTGTTCCTGGAATACTTCCGTTTAGTAAAGAGGTTTCACTGCTGAGCACAGCTTTTTTTTCCTGTTCTTTTTTCTCTTCCCTCCCCCATCTTTCTTTTTGAGTCTGACGGTAGGATAAAACCTCAGTGATTAGCTTCGTTGCCGGCAACAAGCCTGATTCTTTAATGTAGCTGCTCTGCTCCTTAGCTTTGTTTTCATTATTATTTGCATTGTGCAGCAGATGACTAAGAGATAGTCAAAAGATCAAAGGTTTCCTTTGATGGTTTATATCACGGATCCCTGCTGTATTAAAAAGGATCTCAGGTCAGGACATTCTTGTTCACACGCAGATCTGAACAAGGGGCTGCACGGGGTGATCAAACTGGATGAAGGCTGAACACATCCATCAAAGGGCTGACCACATTGGCCCAAACAGAAGAGAAGGTTCTACCTCCATAACCATGACATTAACTAGTGACAGATGTCTCCCTGTGGCTGCTGCTTTGATGTGTCAGGACTAAGGAGAACCAGAGAACATGGAGAGGTTACACTTTCCGCATTACTCTAGAACTGTTTTATAAAAAAAATAAAATCATAATTCATAATGAGCGATTTCTAATACCAAAGGGCTTTTGTTCTTTACAGAAGAACACAGAGAGGCCCATCTTGCACAACCAAGCCACACGTGTGTCGGGTCACAGTATGTCTCTCTCACACATTGCATTTAATCTTGCAGACATTTAGTAAATAATAATAAACTAGTCATCACAGCACCTCTGTGAAGTAAAGTACTATCATGCACAGAAGGGAGACGGAGATACTGAGACCGAAAAGGAAGGCCTACTCGACAGAAGGCGGGCTGGTGCCACTTGTCCACCTCCATATTTAAAACTCCAGGCTAAAATGATTTTGTGTGTGTGTTTGTGTTTGTGAGAGAGGGTGATGACATTTTTATACCATTTAGGAGATACCAGGCGAAGATTGCTTTTGCAGCAGGCCTGTCAAAACCCCTGCACCAAGCATGACGCTTCTTTAACGAGCGTCGGCACTCCTCTCTTGCTAGGTCTCTCACCACTGTGCAGAACAGAGTGACCGCCACTCTCCTCCGTGATCCGTACGCCAGACACAGCAGCCTGCCCTGATCTAGAAACCACTGCCCAGGTACATCTTGGCTGCAATTTCACAGAGCAGGGAAGAGACCGTGGCCTGAACGGTGGCAAGAAGGTATGAGACCGAGGAAATCCTGTGCAAAAGAGAGCCCACCCCAGTGCTAGGTATGGTCATTTCCCTACCCCACAGCCCAGAGGAGCATTTCCTCCAGGACATGATTCACGTGCTGCTGGGATTCCCATCACGTCAACCAAGGTGCCCCTTTCTCCTGCGCTGAAGAGACATTTACTTAGAAAGGGTGCCCAAACAACCTACACCCATTTCCTGAGTAAAATAGAAAAAAGCAACAACAAAACCCCTTCTTATGCCAGGCAATTTTTGTTTACATTAGAACTTCTGCCAGGGTAAGTGTTGTCAAAAATAACCTCGTGCCTGTAGAGAATATTAGTCTACCATTAAAAGCTTTAAGTGTGGACTTGCCCGAAATTTTACAGACCATCTCTAGCTGCCATTACTTGCAACAGCAGCAGGGCTGCACCTCAAGAGGTAGGATTCAGCTCCGAAAACGTCATGTGAAGAGAGGTTTCTAACCCGAAGTAAGTGTTGAAGCCACCTGCCTCATGTTAGTAAGGCTTCTCTCTCATAGCAGTGAGCTCATGGCACCTCCATAGCTCTCATAGCACTTCCAAAGAGCCGCACATTTTGCCTAGCCTATCATCTGTGTTACGATGCTACAGAGGAAGCCCTGCTGACAAATTTCGCTTGGATATTTAGTCATCAAAAATTAAGCAAAATGAATCCCACTGTAACACATGATGGCTTTCCACTGCGCAGCTGATGGCAGAGCTGGGATTTTAGAAGGGATCTTGGTTTGTGCTTTTGTATTCCCTCAACAGTTCCCACTCCTAAACTCGTCTCCTTATTAGAAGTCCACTGGGCTGATTTCACATTTCAAGTAGTGCGCATCTGACAGTATCTTTGAGATGGCTTGTTGAATTGCATTACATTCTGTGCCTTTAGAAAAACAACAATAACCCCTCCCCGACCCTCGATGTAGTCAGCAGATGCAAAAGTAGAAGAATCTGAAAATCAGAGGAAGCTTAAATAGAAAGCCCGTTGCTGAGTAGCTTTGTAGGAGTATGTGTAAGAAGGCGTACGTTCTTAAAAATGCGAAAAAGCAGCCTTCTCCATCTATCATCAGAGCTGGCTTCTCCTACTGGACCATGGGGGATACCAAGCAGCAGAAACCTCACGATCTGAGTGTGCTTATGAAGTAATGGAAAAATTCATCTCTTAATCTACAGACTGCTTAAGGGACCCTTTGTACTAATATCAGTATTACCTGCATTAGCCCCGTAGTTACTTGATTTAAATTACAAAAACTTGACGGGCTTACAGCCCAGGTTTTAGCTGTCCTCCTCCTGCTCTCTACTGAGAAATTACCTAACATCACAACACATTTTTTCTCTCTTCTCAGAACATCAGATATCCAGTTCCAGTAACAGAGAGTTATTTCGCTGTCAGTTCCCATCTTTGGCTGGTGGAAAAGCAAAGGAGATTCTGCTTTGTTACCAGTGGACTTCTGCATATAGTGCCTTGCCTTCCAAAATGATCACTTTTTTTAATGCCAGTTAGGAATCATGTTTTGAAACACTTATTCACAGAGGTGAATATTTATCTAATAGTTTTAGTGGTGGTAGTGTGGATACTTGTAAAGTGGAAAAAAACCCCACAATTTAGTCTTGACGTGTTGTTTTTAAAGGACTGTTTGTTGTAAGTCTCCTATTCAGTTTCTCATCTAAAATAGAAGCATTTGCTCGATGACTGAATCTACTAGAAATTTTCAGATTAATATTTGCTATTTGCTGACGATGTATTATGAAAAGTAGTAAGGCTTGTAAGCAGTATTCTGGCACACAGTATTCTTGTGAGCTGCTTTTTTTGTTGAATGTAGGCACCAGAGTTACACTGCTGCTTGCAGAGAGAATGCCTGGCAAAACGTGAGGGCAAAAGCACATTTGTGTATGCACAGGCTATATCCCAGCCTGTCAACGACTTGAAATAACATGCAAATAGGTGCCAGTACATCTATCATCCTGTTTGTTGTCTTTACTCACTTTCAGTTTGACTTCTCATACAATTCTGGCTCTAAGCAGTTGATAAACACCATTGGACTACTGGATTTTGTTTCCCACCAACATCACATCTTTATCTTTTGGAAAGGTTGATGAAATACAAACAGTATAAGAAAAACTTTACTGGCAAGGGCCTCTGTGTCTTGCTACACCAGAGCAATGTACTATGGTTGCTTTGTATCTGTTGCATAAAGTTTGTTTGAGTGACAGTCTGACAAATGGTCTTTTTAGCACTGAAACTTAAACAAGGGGTGGATTGAGTAAAATCACAACCTGGACTGACTCAAAATGACATATCAGGACCATTTTTCAGTGGTCAGTTTCCTCATGGTTGAATTAACTGCAGTTTTATCTTGCTCTGTATTAGCTGTTTTACCTCACTTTCACCAAATTGCTTTCTTATCATCATAAACACTACTGAATTACTGTAAACTGCCAAAGTGGCAGAACTCTGCTATCCAGCCCATGGGTGCAATCACTGGATTTTCCTCTCTCAGTTGTCCGTTGTATTTGAAATCACCTCAAGAGAACCAAGCCAACAAAAACATATTTTATCTTGAATTGCACAAACAGTTACATATAGTAACAACTCTATTTTCATATGCCCGCATATGAATTTCATGGACAAATATATGCCAGGAAAATGTATGACAGAAAAACAGCTTCGCTCAATCTTTTGGCAGGTTTAGGTGGGCTATAAAAACAAACACATTTCGGTGGAGGCCTCTCCATTCAATTTGTAGTTGCCAAGATGACACCCAGAGGAGACTGAAAGAAAGGCATTGAGACTTTGACATGGATGGGTTGGAGGATCTTGCAATTTCTCTCTTCTGAGGGTAAGAAGTCTCACCGAGGAGAGGTGGGAGAGGGCAGGATATAATATGCTGCAAGTTAGGGATGAACTGTATGTCTTAATAATTTCCTATTTCAAAGGAAGTACAAGGCACCTAGTCAAGATCCACCCAAAGATTTCACTGGTCAGTAAAATGTGAGGGAAACCCCCCCTAAAGAAGAGGATGAGCCCAAAGTCAGCCCCACAGGTTCTAAGGAATGCAACAGAGTCTGATTCTTGAAGGGCCTGAAATTGTTAGCCTTTCCTCCTTAACTTCTTCGCAGGAGAAAGCAAGGTCCTTCTGCTCAGGAGACAGAAAACCATTATCTAAAATTTATCTTGCCTTTTCAGTAAGTAAGAATCACCGTTGCACAAACTTTGTGACCGGTACACATGCATTGGTTTCCTGATAATCACAGACCTGTAAGAACTAAACCCATTTGCCGCTGCTGTTACTGGAACACAGAGAAAGAGAGAGATGAGTCAAGACAGCCTGAAAAGCATGCAGTGATCTGATTCCACTACATGCTCCTGAGCCCATCAAAACCTTTCTCCTGAAAACCTCCAGATTTTCTCGAACTGTGCCTTTCAAAGACAATACAAGAGCCATAAAAAGTAACTGGAAGACAAAACTCTTTGTGTTGATTGGAAGCTGCCAGATTTTAGGAAATGGCCGTTTGTGTCCCCAGCTTCAATCCGTGTCACTTGGCTTGAGCCAGAACACTGCTTCTGCCCCTTCCCCTTGTTGCAGAAGCTCAGAGCTAAGAGAAAAACATGTGTCCACAGGAAAAGATCAGTTTTGCTTCTGTCAATAAAGTATTGGGACCTGGCAGGAATAACTAAGCAGGTGTGTGTGGATATGATTCATAAGCAGCTTACAAGAAGCTATCATTAAATGTGTAATAATAGCACAGTGCTGGCAAAATGAGACAACTAGATCAGTCAGGGATACAAGATTTATAGACTAGTGCTTTGTGTAACATCCTTGAACTATGCTTTCCAGGCTGGCTCTCCAACAATCTCATGTTTGTACTGGCAGTTCTGTCATATGGTGCCCACATTTTCCTGGGATCTGAAAACACAAAGTCACCATAAAAGCTCCAGTAGTGAATGGGACAGGATGTTCTACACCCACCACTTGATATTTATCAGGGATCACTGGGACCAGAGAGGAAGTGGTTATTGAGAAACAGGGCTGCCTAGGCTGCTGATCTTCACTTGGATTACAGCACTGGTGACAGGCAAAGTCTTTTTCAACAGGTTTGTGAGTCATCAGCAAACAAAAGAATCGGAAAGAGATCTTGTTCTTCTGAGGGGCTTGTCCCCAGAGATAGCAGAGGCTGGGACTGTGGATCCTACACAGACTGCCGGCTTTGTAACACTTCACAATCATTCTTCCTGTGCATTTTCTAGCAGTACCTGTTTTTGAGCAACAGAAACTAAAATTCAGTTGGCATGGATCAATAGAGCATTAGTAAAGCCGTGACCTCAGGAGTCATGAACATACATTCTCAGTAAAAGTTCCAGGTGTGTCTCTTTATACTAGTAAAAGTTGAAACTGTGCTTAAAAATGAGTCAAGGAGCCTTTATATAAGCACTCCATTTACCTGCTCTGGTTCAAGTAGGAAAGGTTTAATAATGTTTGTGTAGACTGTTTTCTTTCTAAATATGAGGCTTTCTGACCTGCCCCTTACCATCTTTTGAAATAGAGAGAAAAAAATTAGCATCTTCTCGTTATACTGATTTTAGGATGCAGACACTTCGTTGAGGTTCCTCCCTTTCAAGAGTGGGAGCCCTGAACACAACCCCCACCGAGGGGCCTGGCCCCCTGTGCACAAGGCGGGCATGGTACGGCACGGCCGTGTAGCCTTGGATCAGCCCGGTGGGAGAAAGCCCCTGGCCCCCCTCGCCCACAAGCTGCAGTTACCCTCAGGCCCTTGCCCCGGGTCTTTGCCTGTGCCGTGGCTTTCCTGCCGCGCTGCAGCTATCCCCACTCCTGCTGCTTCCTGACATCAGCTCGCTTCTCCTACCTTCCCCTTCTACTTTCAAGAGTGCCCCTAATTAAACTACGGTTGTGCTAGAATCAGACTTGAACCACTTTGCAGAGCAACCGAATCACATGCTCCATGAACGGACATTTCTATCTGCGCTGCCATGTTCATTCAGCGGCCTTACCCACACCTCCCCGTCTCTCCTGGAGACCCCTGGTTCCAAACCTTCGCTGTCATCACTTTTTCCTCCTGTTTGGCTTACATACTTAGGCAACTGTCTCTTCACCTGCCACACGGAGACGTCTGTTTCAACGTCCTTGTTGTTCCCTGGATTGCTGCTCCTCCTTGCCCTCCTACCCACTGGGCACAACCAATAAGCCAAGAAAATCACCGTAGCTTCTTACCCGTTTCCTTTCATGGAAGCCTCAGCTCCACTGGAGAAGCCTGTCCATCTCTCTAGCGAGGCCTGCCTTAGCACCTGGAAATCAGTGAGCGTGACCACAATATTGTTTTCTAAGGTGACTTAAATGAAAAATTAATGTTCACTCTTTGAGAGTTAAAAAGAAAAAAATGGCAAAAAGTATGACCCAGCTATCCAAGTGGCAACTGTGCCAGCACACTGGGGACAGTAACTTCAGAAGACTTCTCTGAGGTACTTAATGGAGGTCAACCATGTGGTGGGGGTCAAGCCACCATAGACCCACCTGAATTCATCCCCTTATTTAACATGACAGAAACTGGACTGGATGCACTACAAAGAAAAGTGCTTGGGCCTTACTGTAGGTCATTTCTGAATTTACGACGTGCCCTACGCCTTGCACGTAGCAAGAGAAAAAAGTGACTGTTGATAAGTGGGAAGGGTAGAAAAACAGTGGTACTGTACAAGTTTTAGACTCCAGTAATGTGAAAGGAAATTTTTAATTCTTCTCTTTTTCTTTTCTCTTCTGGAAAGCTGCATGTCTGAATGGTTTAGATAGGGATGAACATTAAAAATAATGAGTCATCTATCCCAGTTAATCTAGCCGACTGGGAGAGCCTATGGCTGAAGCCAGGCATCTGAATCTGTGCTAGACTGTTGGGATTCATGTCAGCTGTCTGGTCTGGAGTTGCATCAGGACCACAAAAGGTTGCCTGATTTGAAGTGTGTGGACTGGAGGCTCCCTGCAGCAACCCCGATGGGGCTTCTGGGGTTGTGGAGAGTAGTTCCGGGCAGACCCAAAACAGAGACAGCACATGAAAAACTATGTGGGTTATCGCAGAAAATAACACAGCTGGAAGGATCTTAAAGGTTTAAATGATTTCTAGATTATCGCAATGGCTGAACAAATATTTTGTGACTCAAGAAATGCCAGGAAAGATGACCAAGTAACATCCAGCCCTAGGATACCCATCTCAGGTTTTGGGTGAAATTCTCCCCAGAATAAGGGGCCATCCATAATACGTATCACTTGAACATGCGCATCTCGCTCTAACAGGCAGGCTCTCTAGAGCTTCTTTAACCCAGGGTTATCAGGTTAATTCCCTTGAAAAAAGCTTTTGTTAAAGAAAAAGGAGAAGATCCTGCAGGATCTAAAAGGAAAGCTATGTTTTGGCCAGAAGTTCCAAGTATCAGAGAAGTATATTTTCTCAATTATGCATGTGCGGCAGCCTCCAGCTTAACCACGGCTTTGGCAGCCTTAGCTAACCTGTGAGGGCATATCCATCCCCTGGATACGATAGCTGGGCTCGCTGGACAAGGATATAGCGATAATTCATCTGTTTAACACTAAAAAAAGGCCTATATGCACTATTAGCCAAATTATTGTCCCATTTAACTGTTTCTTCACGGCTCTGGCACTTTGTGCATATTTCTTCAGCCTGCGTATATTATATCTGACTAGTTTTCAATGGGTTGGAAGTTACTTCGCTTTTCCTTTAGTACGTGCACATTCAAAAGAGAGCTTACTAACTGTCCTGCATTCTCTCATGCCTCTGTGTAGACTCCCTTCACGCTGCGAATACCATGGGCAAACCCTCTTCTAACGCAGAAGTAACAGGCCCTGAAAACGCATCGCAAGTGATGAGGCATGGCACGTAACATTAGCAACGCAGCCCAGCTTCTATCTTGAAATGCATCCTGTGGTCTGCTGAACAGAATGGGAATTTGATGTACGCCTGAAAAAACTGAATGGACTCTATAGGATCTACCAGACACCGTGAAAGCGTCACTGAAAGACAACATCTACTTTCCACAGACAGGTTGTTGGTAAAGCATCTGCTTTAAAATATCCATGCTTTAGGTCCTCAGCGCAATGTTATGTGATGCTGGACCGGTAGTGTTTGCTGGTTTCTGCATTATCTCACGAATATCTTTCTTTTTTTCATATATGTCTTAAAATAGCTGTCTCAAAACCTGGAAAATGTTAGAAGTGAAGTTTCCCTTCCATTTTGCATATGTAAATCTTCTGTGGCTTCAGGGCATACTTTTTTGAAGACGGTTCTTACAATTGTCTTCAGAATGATAGTTAAATCTTTTCCCTCATCTCACAAGTACAATAGTCCCTGACTTAGCTATACTTTCAGGATGAGACAGGGAAAAAGTTTGCAGAAGTAAATTAAAAAATGATACAGTGAGATTATTACTTCCGTTCATCCATCTAGAACATCCTGAGAGGATGACAAAAGGTCTTGGAAGTCCATTAATTTAAAATACTGGTGACTTTCTCTATGCAAACATATATATGAATACAGAAAAAAAAAACGGATAAAAAGATGACAAAAAACGTACCTGAAGGGAGATGGTAAGCTTAGACACAGCTGCATAGCTTGCTGTATTTTGAGCATATATGGTTCAGCAATGAATAAGGGGGAAAATCTGTGACTCCTCATCCTTACTGTAGACCATAAGCCAAAGTCAAACCAAAATGAACTCAGTGAACTCAAAAGGTTCTACCCAGAGCATTTTAAAACACTGGGGACATTTTCAGATTTGTAGAGGTTTGTGGGCTTCTACCTGGTGACTTTCTGGTTCAGTAAATTATGCCATATAAATAATCCAGTTTAAAACTTAAAATGCCAGCCTAATGCCATATGACCAACCTAATTTAAAAGTCCACTTGTAATAACTTTGTAATTAATCAAATAGGTTATTTAATTAAGAAATGGATTTAAATGGGATTACTGATTTATAAGCATTCTCAGAGCCAACATGCTTTTATTTTGTTTGCCCGAACTTATGCTAGAGGTTAATTAATCCTGATGAAATGAAAGTCATTGTAATTTTGAGTAACAGCATCTATATGAGATCATGCAGTTTAGCTTTAATGCATTTTAATCCACTTTCATACTTCTTGTTAATTTGCATTATTTTTCCTCAGGGCCTATGTAGGTAAACCCTAAACACAATTCTGAAGGTACTTACGCAGGATCTGTGATTTATCTCAGTTTTCCCTAGAGGAGTGGGGGGTGACGCAGTGTCAGAGTGCTTACTCTCAAGTCGGAGAAAGGCAGGGGAGGGAGATCTCTGTGTCTGGTTTTGGCATAGAAGAGGAGCTATGTTTTCACTGTCCTGCCTTTTCTTTGCAACTAGCACTTTTTTCCCCTTGCAGCTGAAGCCCCTAACAAAAGGGAAAGAATGAAATGAGACAAAAAAGCATCTGCTCTGCATGGAATTGGGCCAGTCCAGTCAAGTTTAAAGACTCTGAATCATTTGAGGGGTATGAGACTGGCAATTTACTAATGACTACAACTTATTAAAAAGGCATGAAAAGCTCCCTAATTACATATTTGGATGCTAAGTAGCCATTCTCAGCTTCAGAGACAGCATGACTTTCTCTTCCAGTCTTGTCCCAGACCACACATTAAAGAAAACAGGCATCATAAAGGGTCAGGCATTTTAGACGCTAGGAACTAAAATATTGTAAAAGAGTTAACCAAGCTCCTACTTGAGGCTTTAGGCTACTCTCTGCTTTAACTCTTACTGAAGGCTAAAAAATTTTGGTCATCTTACAGTATATCCATTTATAAATATGTAGCAAATCTCCCTGAAATTACCATATATCCTAAGTCTTTGAAAAGCAACACAGTACGTTGATCCCAGCCACCTTTTCTACCCTACCAGGCTAAGATCACTGGATCATTAGTTTTAAACATCTATTACACTGAAAAACGCAAACAAATCCAGAAAAGCTTACGGACACAAAGTCAGACATTCAGAAGTTTGGAAGTGCCAGAGTTAATGTTGACCACAGCCTTAATTCAGCTTCCTTGTGGGTATTAATTATGAGAGAGTCTTTAATTACATGATCATACACTCTTTTTTTCCACAGGAACCCTGCCTCATTTAGTGCAAAAGTTCAATGGGGCTCAGCACAGGGAAATCTATTTACAATTGCTATTATACAAATTACTCAGTGCCTTTAGTTACTGCATATCATCCAAAGCCAGCGCTAAATAGAAAATTATTCATTTCCTCATGAGTGTTTTGGTTTTTTGTTCTTTTTTTCTTAAATAATGTATTGACCTAGCATCGGTCTGCTGCACAAACATTCTTGAATTTATCTGCAACAGACACCCTTGAAAGATTATATTGGTGTTATTATAGGTCCCAGTTTTCCAGGATTTACCCTTTTCCCTCTCCATCCATAAACTAAAGGCAGTATTTTCTGGAAGTAATGGATTCATGGTGTATGCACTGTACAGCTCAATTGTACAAAGCTGTATGTTACACAAAGTCCAGTGTAACCTGCACGTGCTGGGTTTGCAGCGTGGGAGCAAACGACCTGCCTAGAGCACAGGTACAAACCAGCCCTTTTCAGACATATCCAAGCCAGGCAGAAGCACAGAGGCCCTCCGTGCAGCGCACTCATTTGCTCTGTTTTATGGGAAAGGAAGCGATGTGCAGATAGTAACACCGTTGACAGAAAAGGAGAATCTATTCAGTGCATTGCTGCTGGTTACAAAATCTAAAAACCAAAAAATCCCCTCCAAGCAAGCACACAATGAAAATCAGCAGCTGTCTCTGCAGCAAGCGTTTAAATACAACGTAAGTGTAAAACCCAAGCAAAATAGAGCCGATCCTGTATTTTTATATCAACAGCTCTACAGCTGTATGCGTGCTTGATATACGGCTATTTCTTTTGCTAAAGCAACAGTCAGATGACAGTAACTTATGAAAACTACTAATCCCGTGTGTAAAATTCACATAAAAGTGGTTCTGCTCCTGAGACGGACATATGCAGACAGGTAGTGCACTTGCAAGGAAGAGAGACAGACAAGATTTCTGTGGCCAGTCATTCATATGAATAGCACCCAAATCATAACCAATATTTCACCACAGCTGAAAACAGAATGCATGAGACCCGTCTCATGCAGTCTCAGTCACCTGGAAGATAAGTGTCTAGCTGAAGTTATCCTTCCAGATTTCCTCCATCATCAGTGGGTGTAGGAGCTTCCCAGGAATGCTTCATCCCACCTCTTCTAGCTTAAATGCAGGCTACACTACAACCAGCCAAACTATATGAAACACGGTCTGTACAAGTTGACTACAGTCAATTAAATCAGGATCTGAAAAGTGTTTGTTTCTTTTTTTAAAATTATAATCCAGAAGAGCTCAGCTCTCCTACCAGTGCAATTCCATTCACAAAGAAGATGGTGACTCCTCCAACACTATTTGCTGCAGCATCATTTACCTTTAAAGTCTCCCATCAAGTGCAGAGCCAGGCACACTTAAATCCTGAGATGAAGTTGCAAGTGCAATTTGAAGCATGGTGGCTGCACTACTACCTTATTTCATTTATGGCAAAGACTTTCTGAGTAACTGAGTCTTTCCTTGCCACAGGGGTGGCCACATTATGTAAAAACAACAACAACAAAATCTACTATAATATTGAGAAAGGATTACTCTACACAGGAATAAAATTCCTCAATGCCATAACCCCTTCCTTCAACACACATATCTCTAAGGATTCCTACAGCTTCTTCCACAGAGACAACTTGGAAGCTGGAAAAGGGTAGGTGGGTAACTGGCAGGCAGCGCTCTTAATTTTGTCAGAAAAGCTCTCACTGAAGTTCAGGAATTTTGCACACAGTCTGCAGACATTTTCGGTTTTCCCAGAAAATCTAGACCTTGTCAGTCGTAGAACACACAACACAGAGGTGAAGCAATGAGATGGGGCTGAGTTCCAGCTTAGTACCTCTGAGCAGCGAGGGGTCAAATAAAAAAGCCAAAGTCATTCACGTATGGCCAGGCACAATCTGAAGACCACACTCATTTTCTGGAGACTGCTTCCATAAACTTGAACAAAAGCCATATACTATTAAACCAACAGAGGCATAAACACCAAGTTCTGTTGCAGCTGATAGAAGGACAATGAAGAAATAATAGTACAACTCACAAGTGTTGTAGGGAAAAAGGCTAAAGATTATAAAGGTATTTTTATTCTTGGCTGACACTTCTATCAACCCAAGCCAAAAATCACAAGAAAAAGAATAGCTGCTTTCCTTTATCCACATAAAAGGATTCTGTGCTGAGCAGCACTTAAGAAAAATGATCAGATTGTGATTATATAACCCTAGCATGAACTTGGTGACCAGTATAGTCATGTCAAATTAGGATGCATTATTCAAGCAGCAGGGAAGGATGAAAGTGTTTACCATCAGATATAAAACCCCTGCATTTCCCTTTCTTCTAACCTGTTCTCTTCTTTTTCCTTTGCTGGCTATGTTGGTGGGCTGGCTCACTTACTGTACCAGCTCTTCTTCAAAAACAGAGAAATTATCAGTAACAGATGGTGATGGCAACTGAAAAGAAAAGGAAAGACATCCAGTCATTATTTCTCCCATCTGCCTTTACCAAAAGCTTCCATCTTCCCCTATCAGGAAGCTGGTTCATTTCTTGCTCCTCTCCTCCCTAGAGCTCTGCCTGTTCTTTCCTCTTTTCCTTCATACCGGGGTTCCCATTCTAATTTTTCTGCCGGGAGCTCTTCACCTGACCCCATTCTCACTTTCTTCATCATCTTTTTTTAACTTCTTTTCACTAAAATGTGTAGCATTGTGCCCGTCAGTGTCTAGGCCACACTTTGTCACTTTTTTTTTTTTTAAAATCAGATTTTTAAAAATGAAAAGGCAATGAAATGGAAGAAATAAATGCCATTGAGCTGCATGGAGGAAACATAAGATGAGGCTAAAGCAGTCATAAGCAATGAAAGTTTTTAGATGCAGTTTAACTATGTCTAATTAGTATAACGCAAAGCAGTTGTCATGTTATTCAGGTATATTTTGTGCACAGCCATTCTTACTGTCTGAAAATTACCAACCATATCATGACAGCTAGCAAATTTAATTTTTTGACCACTTTACAGCTTTGAAAACCAACAAAAGCAAAATTTAAGCCCCCAAGCCCCAAAAAACCAGAGTGCAAAAGCCAGCTTGGTAACCACAGCACTTGTTTACTTCCCATATGAATTTATTTTGTACAGTTTTTACCCTCCATCTGAAGATCGCAGTAAAGAGTTTGGAAAATTCAGTTAAATATTTTCAACAATATTTAATTCCTCTATTAAGTCAATTTAGATTGTCTTGTTCCTTTTCTCAGTCAGTCATTAACGATGAAATACAGAAGAGAGAATTATCTGCCTTGATACTATGGAATTACATGTGAACATTCAAACACATACACAGAGGAAAATTTCCTTTTCACTTGCTTTTTTGTAGTAAGAACTTGTCAGCAGGAATAAGCTTCTCAAGCCTTGGCTAAATATGTTAGTCAGGTAATGTGATTGCTTGATTCTAGAAGTGAGGTAAAAGACTTTCCGTTGCACAGACCAGCTCCCTCTTGGATGCCTTTAAAAGATTCACTGGCTTACCATTAACATATGATAGAAGTCGTATAAAAAATTGCATCGCTTTCGAGGATAAGTAACACGGTGAACTGGTGAACATCATTGTGTTACCAGAGACCTGGAGCCATAGTCCTGTTAAGAATATTGCAACACAACCTTAGCTTTTCATTGCTAATAATCTTATTTTACCTTTGTTTGCTTTTTAGAAGAATCCATCCAGAAATCAGAACCACCAAAATGAAAGACTATTGCTGGGATGAAACAGCATTTGTTCTGCCTCTCCTCTGCACTAATTCTGTCTGGGTTCTCCCTGTGTACTCTCAAGGGAAAGAAATGGCTTTCTTCGGGGAACGATTTTGAGCGCGCAGCTTAGGTTCCTGCTCAAATGGCTCTGAGAAGGGGCATTGGGCTCTCTCCTCGGGCTCAGGCAGGGGTCTCAGTTCCTAACTCGTATGCCCTCTCTGCTGGCATAGCATGCCTTTTTCGAGAGGAAGTGGGGTGCGTGGGGCCACGCTGCATAGAACATGGAGCACACAGACATCTTGCGTCATTTTGAAAGACAGGGGATGCTTACCGGCAAACCCACCCCCTCTTAACGCTGAATGTGAAATTGTGTCTTTGAGAGGAAACCTACCTACCCCTCAAGTATTCAGAATCCTTTCCTTGATATTGCACACCAACATTTAACACTTCGGCATATTCTTCTCTTTAGAACAGCGACAGTAGAAACTAGCAACTGTGCCTCAACCCAAAAACCGTCTGTCACCTGTTTGGAAGACATTTCTCCTTCGTGCATGCTTTTCTTTTGTTTCTTATTTATTCTGTACAAGCTCTTTGCGCAGTCAGCAGCACAACGTACACTTGTGCAACAGTTGGTTGCTTCAGAGAGAAACCCCACCCCACCAGCCACAGAAGGCAGTGCGGTGCAATTGCAAGGAGTGACCCTCAGCATTTCTAGTGGGAGAGGCAGCCGCTTATTGGCCAGGTTTAAAGAATATCTTAGCCACAATCTCACCCTTCTCCCTCCCACCTTCCTTTTTCTTTCTTTTTTTTTCGTACTTGCAATGCTTTTCTTGGCACCCCCCGACATTCCACCAGACTGACAGCTGAGCGGCACCTCACTAATGTACTACCTGATTACATTAAGTACTTTCACATGTGGAATTTTGCACATCCAGTATTCAAGCAGTGACAGTAACAAATAAGGTATTAATTAACAACACAGTGATTAAAGACTTAGGATTCCGACATCTGTAATAAATGTTCCAAAGATAGTGTCCTTGCATAGGGGATCTGTAAATCAGGGTGCTTGCAAAATGAGCTCTGCTCTTTCTCAGCTCATTGCCGTTCGCTGAGTACTAACGAGGTTAACAAGGCAGAGCTGAAGCATTTGAATCAACCCTTACTTTTTCAGAGGACTTAATGAATCATGAGCAGACCATTCATATCATGTGTTTTGCAGCAATAAAGGGAAGTTGATTAAGCAGCTCACTTACCCCACAGCGTATGAAAATCACAGTATATCAGAGGGAACCCAAACAGTTACACGAGAAATGTTTTTATTTCCTTCTCAACATCCAATTTGATTATCTCATTATGTTTCACCACACTTTGTCTAACTTAGCAATTTGCTTCTAGACCATTTCATTCTTCCTTTTTTGCTCACTGTTAAAAAACAGTGACAGGTCAGATGGAAATTCCTTCTCCAATAGGCCTTCAGTTCAAAGATTAAGTTGATTAAAATGTCGTATATGTAACAAAAGTACTGGCATTCAGTCAAAATATGACAAATTAGTTATGGCTTGTCTAATCCACATTCAACTATAAAACATGATTAACCAAATATGCTCACCTAACAAAGGGTATTGGATTTCTTACTGAATTCCCTCTATTTGACACTCTCATAATACGCAAACATATATGGATTTCATTTTTTCACTTCCTTCCTGATAGATTATTTCAACCTGTTAATGTACACACAAATCCTGGTAATCTTGAAAGCTGTTTGGGCTTTATTTTTCTTTCAAATTATATTTTCTCTGATTTTTTCCCATTTTCTTTATGTTACACACATCTTTGTATATGGATTTACAAGAGCAGGCAAATAATGGAAATGGCACATTGACTCCAAGAAAGTAGTGGAAATAGTCCGAAGACGAAGACTGTAAAAGGATATCTTTACAAACAAAGTTATTAACATCCTAGCACCTCTTAAACTTCCCTGGAGAAATGGTTAAAATAGACTCCTCATCATGACAATAAAGGTAAAGTTGGCAATGGATAAGGACAATTACACAGAGGTACTTCAGAAACTTATTTTTCTAGTGCTTCTACCAGGTGAAGACTGTATGAATCCTAGAATTGTAACCCCATGGAAACACAAGTGCCTTTGCATCTGTTAGGACCGCTTTCAGACTTGTGTCCTATGTACAATGGAGATGTGAAACTCAGTCTGTGACGTTAATGGGATCAAATGGTGATGCTTAACTCTATGGAACAGGCAGAGACCGTTTGAATGCTCTCTTGAACCTTCATGGCTCTTGCTAAGGTCTTGACCTTCATCTTTTTACAATACAGTTTGCTAACCAAAGGCATCTTGTTTCCCTCTATATGTATTATATTGAACTAGATATTTATTAGTTTCCTTGTCAGGTGGTATCAGAACCAAGAATGCCTGACAAGCAAAAAGTGCCTCTTTTATCCAGAAATTCTGGTCTTTTTTTAGCGCTACTAATTTTCAAAGGAAAAAAAAACCAACCACACTTCACTTTTTCAAGATAAACCATGCCTGAAACACTTTTTTTCTCTCAGAACAGACACACTGTGCCTGATGCTGTGACCAGCTATATCCCTGAAAACACGTTCTTTTGTACAAAATGAAAAAAGACACAGTAATTGAAGTGGTTATTTGAAGAAACCTGTTTATGGCGCTCATATACTTGGACTAATATAAGAAAGGAAGCTACGAAAACGGGTGTAGCAGAGAACGTGTCTTGCTGTAGCCATTTCTGCTGACAGTGCCTCTACCATATATACACCAAAGACAACGGAAGGTATTAAGGGTTACCAATTGAACTTTGACTAAACAATAGGTTTGCTAAGGAAGATGACTAAAGTTTAAGATAACTCCTTCTCCAAATGTCTCTTCAGCAGGCAGATGTTTAGCAAATGGAAAACTTCTAGAGACAAAATAACCAGACAGGAAGCTATATGCAAGGGAAGAAAGGGGGCGAGAAGCCCAGGAGTTTTCTGTGAGGAGGGCAGAGAGGCTTGGATTACGTGAGGTACCTGCCAAAGTTAAGCTTTGCCAGAACATATCCGTCGTTTAGAAGTCAAGCTGCTGAATAAAGATCATCGGCAATCTTTATCCAAATAATGCTGTCGAGTAGTGAGAAAAATGAAGTAAGCATCCTCTATAGTTTGTTATTTTTATGCCACAGAGAGAGAACAATAGTATTTCAGAATTCTGGGCACAGCCTCTCTGCTTATCGTCAGCTACGGCCAGTTGGGTGTCCCTGAAGCGGGATATTAGCCAGAGCAGCCATACACCTGCACTTCTGGAAAGGGACGTGTTTAAGCTTCTGGCGATACTTGGAGTCCAAATCAGTTTGGGGATCTAAGACAAACTGTCCTTAGCTGCAAGTGCCCCTTGCCAGGAAGCAGTAACACAGAGGACACTCTGCCCAGCAAATGTGCCTGAAAAGCCAAGCAAAGAATCAGTGCTAACAACCTAATGTGCTTCAGGGCAACTGACGGCACAGGTCTGTCCCTGGTAGGCCTGGGGCCAAAGAGTGAGGATTTTGAATTGCAGGCAGTGAGGACAAGGCAGTTGAGGAGCTATAAGCAGTGCTACATCAAGAGATGAGTTTGGGAGAAGCAGAAGTTCTCATTTCTTTGATTTTGATGCCAATAGACCTGAGAATTTCTTGCCTATCACAGGGGCAAGAAATGGCTTCATAGGTAGCAGAAAATATGTTGTCTGTTTGAGAGACACCAACGACTGCCAGGTTCTAGCTGAGTTCCTACCTGCAAAAATAAACTCTAATTTGAGAAAGAAAAATATAACCTGGCATACCCATGCTTGACAGGTCAGTCACTCCCAGCTTAGCGTGTGGAGGCTTGAGACCCGACAGCGTAGCGAGTGGCCAAGAAAGGAAGCTATGTCAGCTCTGTATCAACATCGTCTCGCTTGCTCTTCAGCAACAATAAACCAACTGTCACTGCCTCCCTCTCCCTTGCGCCACTTGTTCCCAGTAATTCCGTTCCTATGTCTCTTCTCCCCTTTGATGGCAACGGTAATATGTTTTTCAATGCTTCTGCTCCATTTGGTGCTTCTTTCACATACTCTCCAGTGCTTTCCTTTTCTACCACCATCCACTCCTCATTTTCCCAGTTGCCAGTTGCCTCTGTTGCATTTTGCTCTCCCTGACTCAACCTGTCACTGCTACTGCCAGCTCTGCAGATCTTTTTCTCAGAGGACATCCAAAATACACACAGGCCTCTTGTAAATGTTATGCTGTCTTTTCATTTGGGTCTTTTTCTGACACCTAGTTCTCTTTTTTCTGGGGCGTTGTGTCTTATCAACGCAAAATGACTGTCACGTTAAAAAAATTATCTCATCTTAGAATCTGAGCCATTTCAGGATAAAAATGAAATAAGGAAGAAAACAGCCTGAGGTCCCCAGGAATGATAGCAGGCCAAGAGCTTGAACAGAAACCTCATTTCTGTGCTGTGTGGTCTTTGTTCCTCCTTAAAGTCCACGGGACAAACTCCCTGATGTGGACAAAACACAGCATCTCAGGATTGGCAGGTCAGAGCATCCTCCCCAAGAGCGCACCGCACCCACAGGAGCGGACAGCTGTCAAGTCACCTCTGAGAAGCAGCCCGACTCACATCTTAGATTTAGGCCAGCGTTTTCCAACTGTGGGTCGTGACCCCACATGGGCTGGGGTCAAGACAGGCTTCACATGGGGTCACAAAGTGTTAGAAAAAGCTGAAGAAATATTTAAGCTTAAGGATTCCTGTTTGGTTTTCTCCCTGTTGAGGCGGGGGGAAGGAGTAGAGAGAGCTGCACACAAACAGATGATCCAAGGATGCTGATTGTTTCAGAAATCTTGACTTGAAATATTGGGAATTCCCCACTTGAGAGAAATAAAATGGTTCTGTGGCTCGTGTGCAGGGGGAATCCTTTGTCTATGCACTTCTTTAATTTTTTTTTTTTTTCTTAATGTATTAGTTTGAAACTAGCCAGAAGTCTGGAAAGGTTTCAGTAACCTTAGAAGACAGACTAGCAAACGAATACAAGAGACATCAGCATGAGCATCCTAGTAATAGTACCTGGCTTTCATCAGAAGAATTTGAAAGGGTTCTCAACAGTGGAAGCATTTTCACTTCCAGTAGAGTAAAGGGAGGTTTTCATTACCCCCATTTTACAGAGGAGAGCCTGGCTAGGTGACTTGCTCAATGTCATGCAAAAGTGCTGTGGCAGAGTTGAAAGCTGAGTCCAAAACCAAACCCTTAATTAAGTTAATGCCCTCGCCGCAGGACTATTCTGTGCTCAGAGTCCTGAAAAAAACGCATTTTCAATCATATGGATATCACCTGCTCCTATGTAATTAGAATGTGCAATTACAGGAGCATTGCAACAGACCTCGGGGTCACGCAAGGTGTGAGAGGGATTGATCCAGTGACTGAATTTTTTTTTTTTATCTTACACAGATAATACAGATACAGCCATAGACAGTGATTTGCCAATACGATTTCATCCCTAAAGGGAACACCTGCAAAATCTTGCCCGCACTTGATTATAAAGACCAAACTCGGTGGCTGCATTTTGCCCTTCAGGAGCAGGATG
This sequence comes from Sagittarius serpentarius, assembly GCA_034782735.1. Taxonomy (NCBI): domain Eukaryota; kingdom Metazoa; phylum Chordata; class Aves; order Accipitriformes; family Sagittariidae; genus Sagittarius; species Sagittarius serpentarius. The sequence continues at coordinate 4,597,213 of JAVKLA010000024.1, forward strand.
GCAGCCAAACAAACAATGCCATGACAGACCTTATGGTTCCTACTAATAGCAACAGTAGTGAAATTGCCAAAGGTCTTCCCTACGTGGGCCACCCTGCAGCCCCTTTGTGGGTTACCGTAGCTTTTGCTGACCTGAGGTAGACTGAAATGTGGGAACTGACATGGTGCGGGACAACAGCCCATGTTGGGGAGCCGTCTGACAGCCATGAAGTCAAGTGGGGCTTGCGAGCCGCTCCAGCACGGCCCTCCTTGCGTGCGCAACCCAGAGCAAGATGCGCAGCACGGACCTTGCCTATGAGAAGACAAAACCTCTTCAGCAGCATTTCTGAACTTGAGTTAACTGCAGTGGTAGCCAGACTTATCCACAGGGGATCAGCTCACCGTGACCACGGCTCCTTGGAGCAAGGACTAACCAGCACCAGAATGAGCCTGCGTTGATTACATTTTACAAGTCGAGATACTTTCAGTGAGCTGATATTTGGCACTGGTTCATCAGCCCAGCTGCTGGCACAGTCCTGTTTTCTTGTGTAGATAAGAACTTGGCCTCACCCATTGCAGACTGATTCGTTAGCTGGGAAAAGATCATTTATTGCTTTCACATCATTGCTTTAGCTATCCTTGGATAAACTGGCTAAGCAATTTAATAGTTGATATTTTCTGCTTTCAGTGTTTTCTTGATATCGGCATTCTATATACTTTCCTACTTACTTTAAATATTTCCTTATTTACTTTAAAATGCTTTAAAAAGTGAAAACTTGTAGTAATGTTCTCTGTGCCGTTTCCTCCTAATGAAATGAATCTTGCAGGTGTCTTTGTATCTAAGAATAAGCCTGTTACAAAGTAACAGATTCTCCCACTGTTTTCCCTCTTGAGTTTGGGAAGCTTAGCTGTTTACAATCATCACCTCTGTTTCTGCAGGGGAAGTTTGGGAAGCCTGGGACTTTCAAAAAAATATTTATGCATGTGCTGAGTGGGGTGGAGTAGGAATGGAAACAGACTGGGAACATTTTGATTCCAGAGCTCTTAGAAAACTGTTAATAGGATGATGAAAGCTTCATCTCGTAGATCTGTTACGCTCTACTGGGCTATTTTGCAAGGTCTCGTTGCGTATGGCAATTATTAAGTCCCATCAAAATGCCTGGAAAATTTTCACCTCTTAAAAGCAAAATCACTTTTCTTTGCCTAGGCAAATACAGTGACAAAGGTGCTTAAAAATCTCTGCCTAGAGAGACTCTGGACTCCCTTGGTATCTAAGACCTCTTACCCTGGTAGACAGGACACAGGTTGTATTGAAGACCTGCGCCCTTCTGAAAAAGAGGCTAGAGGCCAGCTGAGGTGTCCTAGGGCATCTTAAATGGCACTACAAACTGTTGTTTCTGTGGTAACCGAATCCCACGTGTATTCTTCATGTTTTGTTTTGTTTTGTTCTTTTTTCTTTTCCTTTTTTAATAACAGAATGAAAAATATTATGGCTCTTCATTTCATCATTGTAGGTACTTGTGTGTGTGTACATTTATAAACAACATTAGGGCATTGCACAGCAGCAGCAGCAGCAGCTTGAAGAAAAATGATGGCAAGTAACACAGGCTTGCCTGGCGATAGAGGAACTCACTGGACCCCTTAACTGTTCATTTTCCAAGATCTGGATTTTTTTAAATGTGAAAGTTTGTTTAGAATGTGTAATATCAAGAGCTAGGTGTTTGAAAAAGACTTAGTGTTCAGTTGTAGCTAACTGTTTGTTCTGGAAGGTACTAGTAACATATATATGTATATAACGATATAATTTGGTATATTTTTATATATATACATTACATATATTTAAATGTGTCAGCTCATCAGCAGAATCAGCTGAGTTGCACTGTCTTCTGGAAGGGGGAGTATGGGTAAGCACAAGCTCAACGTTTCTGTTAAATATCATACCTAGGTAGTCAAGCCAGGGAAAAGTATAGTACAGAAATATAAAGACGGCAAGGGACCAAAAGCAGTAACACTTCCAGCTCACGCCACTCTCTCCTCTGTGACTATGTATGAAATCTCCATTGTTACTCAGCTGCACACCACTGGGCTTTGGAAATCTGCAGCCAGAGCAAAAGGAGACTCCAGAGGTGCAGATCATTACCTTCCGAGATACAGAAGTAACTTGAAGACCACTCCTAAAGCTGCATGACATACAACGTGGTAACAACCATGTGGCTGTAGGGAGCCATGAACTGAATAAAATACGTAAGACTTCAGGATTTCTAGATGGAGTAGTGAGTGGAACTACTTCAGGTTTTCTTCAGGTTTTCAAGCAAAATCATATCTGGAGAGAGATCTTGGCTCGGCACTTCTTTATTTTCCTTCATCTTGAAGGAAAGGGCAGTTCAACTATCTCTGCTGGAGTCTAAACAGGATCTAAAAAGAGGAACGGTCAGTTTTCCAGGTGGACTAGTGGTTTTCCATGTTTCCTACCCGCCTGATACACTCACAGGAACTGGGCCAAGAAGCAAGATCCTGATGAAATCCTGGCCCCAGTGAAATCAAGGCAAAAGTTTTATAAGGGGGAGATATCAAAGGCAATCTCAAATTGTCTGAACAATGAAAGGGTCTCCAAACTCAAGTATGTCGTGAAGTCTGATTTCAGGCAGCTATAAATGGAGGAAAAAAAGAGTAGATATACCCACTTGACAGAAGACAGCGTTTTTTTGAAAGGTCTGACAGCCTCATTTCTGCAAAGAGCAGAGCTAAAACAATTATAAACACAGAAAAAAAGGCCTCTCAAACTGTTCTAGCCAAAGCCACACGTTTAAAATGCATTACAATGGGTGTTAGACTCAACCAGTAATTATCTGGATCTAGGCAATAAATAAATAACAGTAACTTTAATTACAAATCTGTGAGAGAACTCATGGAAGGACCAGAAAAATGATGTCTGGAGCTAATTAATGCTCAAAAATTAACAGACAAGAGAAAGATAAACAGAATGAGATCATCTTCAAGTACCATGAGGAGCTAAACTGTGGTATATTCGCTAGGCAGGGTTGCAAACAGTGACAAATCTAAACTAGTTTTCCTGGGAATCACAGGTTTTTCGAAGGGCATATGAAATACATATTGCATAAACATTCCTGATACCTAATTCCAAAGAGCTCAGTGCCAGGTATGGTGATTTAAAATCGCTCAGTTTCCTCACATCAGCAGAGTTCTCATAAACATAGACATGCCCGATATGTTGACTGTGTGATTTCATATAAACCCACGATTATCCTTGTGCTCCAAGTCTGTAAACAAGAGTTATATAAATGGCACAACTTCATGCAATGTTTTATCTGAAGCAGCTGGCAGCTGTGCACTTACCCACACCAGCACATCTATCAACAACTCTAAGCCTTTTCAAATACAGGACTTGCATTACAGAAGATACAACTACTTTAAACCTAAAATTATCTCTGTCTTCTCAGCTGTATCCTTGGATCAGTCTGACCAGCAGCCTTGTACTGTAAAGCATACTAGTAGGCATCATCGCGATAGCACAGCTATCAAAAGGCACTGACCAAGTCAGGTAGTACTTGTCAACAGTGCGTGTCTCTCTCTCAGCACTGAATGTGGGCGAGAGACATTCGATTGACACCTCGCCTCTATTCATCCATGGAACAAGGAGTGAAGAGATACAGGTAACATTTGTCCGCAGTCTAATCTGTACCGTCTCTGGAAACGACAAGGTCCGGCGGTGACCAAAGTCTCAGGAAAGGCTACCCCTGATTTCAGTGACTCTTGGTCTGGCCTGCAGTCACTTAGTTGCTGAACTCTGCCGCTGGAAATGGAAACAAGGGTACTAGGTGTGAAGGCGGTTTTCGTACTGTCCTGCAGACACGGGTCCAACAGGAACTCGAGCGAGGCTGTGACTACTTAATAATTCATTTCGGACAGGCTACTCTAGACCATTGCTTTTCCACAGGCTTAATGTGACAAGTAAAAGGGTTGATGCTTGAAGGTTTGTCCATTCATTTTCAAATACTCCAAACATGCGCTATGCTTTCTCTTTCCCCCTTGGTTTTCTTCTTACTATACGACCCATGGTTACAGTTAATTTCTTAGTGGAGACAAGCCCAAATATTGCATATTGCTGTAATGTTAAAATTGGCTCCATTGTGAACGCTTGAAGTTACTAATAAAAAATTCTAAGCCAAGTAATAAAATGTTGTTTAATTTGAGTAACCTAAAACTAAGCTCAAAACACAGAGAAGGGAGATTCCTTTCTCTCCTCCATAAAACTGTTCCACAGTTGTACTATCAAGGCAGATAAAGGGAACATAATTCACTCCCTATGTCTCTACTCCAGTAGGTCTTTTTTTCTCTTATGGAGAAAACACAAGTAAACCTTTAATACCAGCCAAATCCAGCCATGAGGCAGCACAAGAAACTCTGGTTCATACTGCTGTCTCAGCATAACTTTATCTGTTTAAAAATTTTCAGTGGAGCTTGCAGCAGGGCAAGAAACTATTTTTCTGTGAAAAACTGATGATAAAAGTAGAAAAAAAAAGGTTTTTTTAATTAAAAAAGCAAATTCATTTTCCAAGAGTCAACCTCCCAACTGTCAAATTTGTGGATGACAAAACCAGAATGAGGTTTTTCCACAGAATTTTGATGAACATCAACAACAGTTAATAAAAAAATATCCATTCTTGTAAAGAAAAGGCAATAAAACACAGAGGAGCTGGTTGTTCATTAAAAATATTTCATAAGCTGTTCTTCAGACCTTGTTTGTGTCTCGTTTCCATGTCTGTTAGAAACTTCAAAAGGAATGAGGAAGTAAGCGTCGTAAAGTTTCAAAGAATTAGAGCAAAAAGGCCTTAGTGACAGCTAAGGCACTGTGTGGTAATTGTGCGGGTAGTATATCGTCTGTCTTGTTTTTTCCAAGACAGAACCGACCCATAACAGAAGAGAAAACCGGGGCAGCACTGGGGAAAGCCTAGAAGTAGCAGTCATACAGAACTGAAGAGCTTCCCTGAATTTGGCTATTTTTTCTTGCACGGCTAAACCCATAGCTGGTGTAAATCAGCTCCTCAGGGGAAGACCAAGTACTTGAGCCTCACGGCAGAGTCAAGCTCTTGCAGCAGAAAAAAAGTCAAATTTGTATAAAGCTTGTTTCACAACTCATTCTGCCACAGATTTCCAGTTTACTAAGTCAACTCATCTTTCTGTGCCGTGGTTTTCCCTTTGAAATATGCAAAGGATATTACATATTACTATATATTAGCTCCTAGAAGTAAAACCAGGAAAAGCGTATCTGTAAGATTTCTGACGCTACCCCTTCTAGGCAAGAGAAGCAGAGGAGACTTGCATAAATCATCAGGATCACTGATGAGAAATGGGCCTTGGAGGGGGCTTTCTTCCTCAGGCAGAACTGCCATTTGCACAGCACAGTCTTGGCTTGACTACTTTTCTTTGGGACTTTGTGTTGCTGGGCTCTTGCATTCCTAGTCCTGGCTCTCTTCCATAATAGAAAGAGTTGATCACGCATAATTTGCAAAAGTACATCGTGGTTTAGTCTTCCTGTCTACTAGGGACAGTGTTTGGCAAGCAAAAAGATCTGGAGGTGAGGATCTCTGGATTGTGCGAATACGCACACATGCGCCGAAAGGAGAAGGGGCTTCAGAAAACATCAGCTCTTGGGAGTAACTTCTGGAAAGATTTCCAGGACTTGGAATCTGTCATGATTAAAACCAGTTGTTCTCTTTCTTATCTTCTGTCAAACTTGAGAAGTGTAGTGACAGCTCTTAAAGATCGCACTCTCCAAGGATTGGGAACGCTCAGAGTGGCACGTGAGCCAAAGAGAGTGAGAGAGAGAAAAAAATCAGGGGTGAAAGTTCCCTTCTGCATATCACAGAAATGTGGGCATGCTTTGCTTTGCCTCCCAACTAATGATGTAAGAATGTATCATCCTCAAAGGTATTTTGGCTTTAGAGTGAAAATCTAAAAGGTGTCTATTGATATTAATATCACAAACATCGCACTGTGCTCCAAAATGAACTTCTTTGGCTCATACTGTGACATGTCAGCCTAGAAAATGAGCGCTCTGTTGCGGTAGCCTTTGATTGTCATATGTGTATGTGCATCACACACACACTCACAAACAAATCTGTTTAGCGACGGCCTCCAAAAGAGGGTCTTTGGAAAGGTTACCACTCCACCATATGTAGGACTTTGATTTATAGTTATATTTTTCACAGCATGACACACATTGTTGGTGAACTGAGGCTGTGATAAAATCGTAGAGGTGTAAAGTTTCACTGGGTGGATGGTAAAGAGCGAGTCAGAGAGAGTGTAATGCGAGTCGAGAGCTGCTCTCCAAATGAATGAACTTGCATTGTGGATCTGGTTACAGCCGGCACACTGCCCTAATCCATCAACAGCAAGTTCACTTACAAACCAGCCTTTGTTTTTAATCCGTGAGCCTTCGGGGATTCACGATAATCAAATGACCAATCAGAGGAACACATGAGAGGAAAAAAAGATCGCTACAGTGAAGTTTACTCTCAGCCACAAACTCTGCCTCAAAACCCCCCAGGTAATGCAGATAACAGTATAATGCACAGCGTTAAGCTTACAGGCATTAAAACCTCCACGAGCTGAAAGTTAAGGCATGGCAAACCAGATCTCCTTACTATCTGGAGGGGCTTCTCCAAGGCTCAAGAAGGCTTTGATTTCAAACCACGAGTGCTCGTGGCATGGACACAGATTAGTGATGGACGGCAGCCACGGGGATTGCAATTGCTACAGCTCACTTGGAGTTTTCTCCTGTTTTGAACAAATGAAAAGAACATCCTGGATTTTGCAATTAAAATGTGTCAAGCTGAAATAACATATGTTCCTTGGCAAGGGCGTGATATTAAGCCTTAGGGTGTGTCTATGTATACATAAACAAATACTTTTATTTAAAAATGTGTACGTGTGTGTTTTATTCTTTCTCAGTTTAGCATAAACAAAGAGTAACCTTTAGGCCACTTTTCCTTGCAGGAGACTAGGCCAAACATCCAGCACTGCCCAACAGCCCACATTAGGAGGGCAGACACATCCATAAAGATGGAACTGGGGACAGACCACAGTTCCCAGGTTAGTATGATAATCTTTTGTTTTCTGCTCCTATGCCGTAACTCTGGGCTACCTGGGCCACCCTATCTAGCGACGGTCCCCTGCAGTCCCTCAAGATGGACCCAGAAGAAGAAGACGTGCAGCACAGGTTACTCAGCACCATATGGCTGAGCTCCTCAACGCGTGTGTGCATGTGTGCGGCGGGGTGGAGGGGGGGGCACGGGGGTGGCAGGGAGAAGGTGGCAAGACGCGCACACCATGCCATTAAAGGAGTGACAGATGGTGATGAAAGTGCCATAAAACCGTAAGCACTGACAGCTCACGGCCACGACTGAAGCAGCTGCTGAGGTATCACGTTGTAAACAGCCCCCCATCAGGGCACCCCCCTTGCAGCTCTTATCACTGAAACTGTCATCTCTTGCAAATGCTGTCCTGTCCTGTCCTGCCACAAAAACCCACCTCACCCGTGTCTCCCTCGGGCAGGGGATGCCATGGGGTGAAAGGCGGGTGAAGGAGAGGGACTGCGAGAGGCTTACGGTGGGCCTGGAAGGAACCCTTTTGCACACTGGGCAACCTGAGACGAGCACAAAAACGGGGAGACAGCCACAAAGTCCCCCGTGCCAGAGCACGGGCAGAAAATTAGTGCCGCCAAGCAGTCGCCACACATTTCTTGGTACTTCTCCCCAGCCTGGTCTCCCAGCTGCGCAGCCTGACTCCATGTGAGGGAAGGTCTCATACTCAAGAGCGTGGCCAGCTCGTCCTAATGATGGACCAGCTGAGCAGCGTACGCCCTCAGCCTTCAGGTCTGCTGTCCAGCAATGGTGAGCTTCCAGCCTCCTCTAGAGACTTCCATCAGACCTCGTGCAATCTCTCTTTGCGTCTCATTCCCGTCACGCTCAAGAGAGAAACACACAGTATTTCCTCTACGTGGAAACTCGGGCTGGCCAGCAACCTGGAAGCAAGCTCTCTGCTCTTAGGGAACTTTTCCTTTAACCCATAAGGAAGCTGAGATACCACAGCCTTTACCCAGGAAAAACAATATTGGAGACCAAGGCTTCTGGGAGCTCATCTCAAATGTCTTTTTTTCACCTTTCTTTTTATCTATCTATCTATCTATATATAGATACACATACACACACTGGGGCAGGGCGGCTGTGTCACCACATAATTTCTGCTGAAACTCCCAAGTCCCACTCCACTCACCCACTCAGCTTCAGTGGAAATGGAGAGCTTTGGTGCACAGAGGGAGACAGAAAGGGGGCAGATCCGTTACTCCTTGCGTTTGATCTTTCGATACTGTTGGTAGGGCTGCCCTCAGGGTAGGGGAGCCAGCAGAATCCTTTAAGAGCGTTTTGGGTCGCTCCTTTCAGAGCAACCTCAGAGACCGCCCAGCATGACGTGACTCCTTTTGCTCCTGACAGAGCCCCACGGCGCAGTCCTGTCCTGCCGAGACCCTTGTCGGGGGTGGGGGTGGGGGGGGCATCTCTGTGGACTGCAGTCCCTGCAAGCACACTGTCCCACTGGCTTTAAGCGGGTATCAGACCAAGCTGTGCCTGGTTTTGTCAGACCAAACACAGTCTCTGGGATCTCCAGCATCTGACAGAGAAAGGGAAGCATTCAGAGGATCTGGGGTGTCTATATTGGCTTCTTTTCTGGCATTGTCTGACTGCTTAACACTAGAGCAATGCACAGCCGTGGGGTTTTACTTAACTCACCAAGGTATCTACACGCCCAGCGCAAGACAGCTGGCCAGGGCTGCTGGCCTGGGAAACCTGCCCTCTTGCTTGACCTACAGACCCCAGTAGCCTCGCTGCGCTCCTCCTAGGCTAAACCCTGCTCTGCGGGACCGACCCGGGAACGCTGCTGTGAAGGAACGCAGCCGTCGGCTACCGTAGCACTGCTTGCGGGACTAAACGTAGATCCATGGGAGTGTTGTAGGACTATTTCATACCACTGTGAGCCTCCCACACGTACGCACGTTGGGGGTGTAAGGGCTCTGAGAGCATCCCAACCCTGATTAATACCGCATAACTTGAAGCACTTAGGTGCCTAATTTGCTTTGTTTTCAGCGAGGAGAGAAGGCAGGAGAGTCACTCCTGCCATACACAGCCTGAACTGCCTGCAGCAGGTGCCCCTTGCTAACCCAGCTTGAGCTCTGTTGAAGACAGGTACACAGAGAGTGCCTGCTTTCCTCTATGCATGGGGAAAGGAACCGGGAGCTTCTTCAGAGCGGAAATACTGCACAACGAGCAGCACAGTCTGCTGGAAAAATTTAGCTGCACCATTTGTCATATGAAAAGCTCTGTTCTCACCCAAACAGAAACTTAAAAATGTGCTGACTTCAAAAGAAAGAGTGAGATATTACATTTTTTTAAATTTTTTTTTTTCATTTCAGGAAGTAATTTTTTACCAGCTGCGTTTTGATTTTTCTTATTTTTTATTCTTTCATGACGTAGTAGGAATAATTTACTACTAACATGGCATTAAAATAGTTCAACAAGTTCATTTTAGGGCTTTTTTCCTGAAGTAAGCTTTAGTACGTAATGCTGAGGAAAACATCTTGTCTCCTTTCCTCGACCCGTTTGATGTAACAAATAGGCTTGAGACCTAGATCAAAAAGTACAGCTTTGGGATGGGGGAACAGGTCAGATGATGTCCACCGATACATTTTAAGGCACAATTTTATTTTGCCTCACTCCCTGCTTCCCACTCTGCTTCTTACCTGTGCTAGAACTCTTGAAAAGTCCTTTCACCCTGGAGTGCCCTTCCTTCCCTTACATTTACCTCATCTGGACTCCGTACAGATTAGCAGTTTATTCCAGCTTCCCTTTGGAGGGAACTCTACACAGCAAGCCTGAAGTTATTTTCCATTCCTACCAGAAGCAGTTTAGCCGCAGCAAAGCCCTGTCCAAGGCGCTGTCTTTTTTAGCAGCACCAAGGAGCCCACGCAAATCTCCATGCGGCTATTCCTTAGAAAGCATCCAGTATTTGGGCTTGCTCATCTAAAGCCGCTTGTGTTGTACGTCAGTCTGCCAAGAGACATACCCTTGGTCTCTTCACCGCTGAGTCTCTTGCAATCTGCTTGAATGTGCCTCCTTTCTCTTCTATTCCCATGACTTTCTTTGGACAAAGGTTTTCAAACTTTGCCAATATGGACCGCTTTTTTTTGTTTTTTTTTTAATGGGCGTGGACTTCTGTGCAAAGAATTTAAGCCTCCTGACTACATACTTAGTATTCTCCACTAGCTTCTGTGGCAACCTTAAGTCATCTATGGAGCCACAGATCACGAGCTGAAAACCACTGTTCTGCGGTACTTAGATACTTATGTCTATACTTAGTTAGGAAAATGGTATTTATCTAGGAAAATATAGATAATTAGGCTGCAATGTTAAAAATATTCACAATTTTCAGCATCTCTGCTCCTGAACCATGGTGTCATTACAAGAATCTGTTTTCCTCAAAATAAACATAAGAGAATGCTCTTATGAGTGCTGAGGAACATTTCCAACATGAACTCTGCACACTTCAACACCAGAAGGCTCTGTAGAAAGCAGAGAACCTCCTCTTCCTTTTCCCCTCACACAGCCTCCTCTAAGCGTGTTCATTTTCAAATCTCATGCTTTTGGAGTGGGTTAGGCTTCACAATAGCGGAGCAGGACAGGAGAAAGGAGAAAAAAGTTTCAGCGTCACCATCAGGATATTGCAAATGGTCTGTCATCTACTAGAAAATGAGACGGAAGCTACATGGTGGCAAAGAAAAGACACAGCCCTGGCGACGGTGCAGGCAGACATCAATTCTTCAAGTGCTTCCTGTCATGAATCCAGGCATCTGGCAGAAAAACACTGAAGCTTGATTTAGTATCTTAAAGGGTACATGAATATGTTACTAGAGGCTTGGACTTACAAATGGATTTGTAAATTCCCTTTAGAGGTTTGGGCTTTTTTTTTTTTAATTCATTTCTCATCTCATTGAATTTTTTGCTCATATCATATTGTACTGTATCCTCATTCATCACCTGAACATAGATAAGCTAGATCAAGAAAATACACAAATATTTGACTTATGGTTAAGTATCATCACCAAGCCTAACAGAGAGCTGGTAATTACACAAACCTCTATTTCCTCGTGCATAGGAACCAAGCCTCAGCTTGACAAAGAACTAATATTTTGCTAAGGTAAGGAAGCTGAAATCAGATAGTGTTGTTTTATTACTTTATTATTGATAAACATGGACTGCTAGAATGTTTTAACAGTGATCCAGCCCAGCAATCCTTTACTCATACAGGCTCTGTGTGTAAACTTAGGCCCTTAAATGGCTGAACTATTCTTAGCCTTATGTGGTGAACACCCAGGAATGTTCACGGGCAGAATATTAAGGACAGAAGATGGCCCTAACTGTGCTTGGCAAAGAGAGATGGGATTTATGGAAAATTTGCTTTGATGCTGTTGACTCCTAACTACTGCCTTCTGCCGCTGCCCTAACATACAAAATTAGCATTAAACTTGCATTCCAGATGAATGACAGGGAATGAAAAGAAAAAGGAATTTCAGTTAAAACTTATGGAACTAGATTCAAGCCCAGGATCTGGCCAGGTTTAAAACCAGGCTGGATCTCTTCAGCTGGGAATTCCCCGACTGAGAAACTCTCTAGCCACTTCCCAAACAATATCCTTCCTCTTTAATTGCTTTATAGGAAACACAACATACCTGGTCCAAGTGCTAGTTGTGGCTGGCACAATTACCGCTGGATGCCACAAAGATGCCTTAGAACTGCAGCCGTCTTATATAGACAGCTGACTTGGAGGATTCTCCTTTCAAATATGCTCAGTGAACACAGGAATCCTCTACGCATCTTGCCCTACAGTTGTGCTTGCTTGTTATCGCCATAGCAAGAGAGAAGCTTAGCCAAGCAAAATAAACACACTATTTAAGAAAAAGAAAAAAAAATTACTTCTACAGCTGTCCTAAAAAATTAATCCAATGTTACGTTACAGTGTACAGTGAAGCCATACGTAAATAATCACTACAACCACATCTTAATTTATATCGCTTAACAGCTATGAGAAGTGACGAAACTGCAATTGCGTATGAACGTATCTTGGGAACGGACGGCAGGTATTTATGCACTGTCGCAGAGCTTCGTGACTACCAGATTGTACATTTCTAACAGAATATTATTTGTTTCACGGTAAGAATGAGCCTTCCCTGAACTTGCTTTTAAATCACTGTAATTACCACTGCACGAAGTTAAACAATGCCTTTTGCGAGCTAGAGATGAAGAATGACTCGGTCTGTGTACGAGGGAGATACCCGACCTATCATTCTGCAGCCTTTCGGGTCTGGAACAGAGCAGCTATTAAAATAGCACCGCATAAATACACGATACTTTGAGGGCAGAATCTCAGGACTCCCCCCCCCCCAACCAAACCCAACCTACCAAGCCAAAACACCTCATCCATTTAAAGAGAGAGGGAAGGTAGGCTGCCTTTTGGTCCTGTGATCAGACTATAGGAACCGGCAACTACCACTGCTGGGAAGGGTAACGAGTGGGCTTCAGGAATTACGACCCACGGGGATCTTCGCTTTGCCTCTCTGCAGCCCCAGAGCTCCAGCGAGGGCTCTGCCTTCGGAGCGATGCAGAGGGAATAGTGCCACCTACTGAAGTGAGTCTTTCTAGCACTCTAATTTCTTGACCTAGGCTCTTTTCAGCTAAGGTCTAAAGATACTGCAGCATCGACGTGGTATTCATCATATTAAACAGCTCTTCTTCCTCCCGAATTTTGTCAGGAACCGAAAATAGCGTTGCAAAACCCCCGCAAACCCAACCCCCAGAACCCCCCAAAACAAGCAACAGACTGCCATCAAACTATATTATTATAAAGCTATACCCACTTGAGAGATGAAACCTTGGCGTGAGGGTCTCTTTAAGCCTAGGGAGACTTTGAAGCTAGATCAGAATTTTAGATCTGCTCTGATTCTGTTTACACAAATGAAGAAATGCAAAATTATTTTAGTGGGAGCAAGTTCACTCTGTGATTTTCTTCCAGACTAGCTTATTTAGTGTTGGACCAACAGCCTTGAACTACAGATTTGAAATCAGTTGCTACAGGGACTGGAGATGGCTTAAAAAGCTGAGGTTACCTTTTAATCTCTCTCTCTTTTTTTTTTTTTTTTTTTGGTAGGATAAACACAACTCTTTCTAAAGCGTGGTGATAAAAAAAAAAAAAAATCCCCCTTCTCCCATATCAATGAACGTGTATAATAATGCCAGGCTAAAGAACAGCACTTTCTCCTTTCAGCAGGTGGAAGAAATACACCAAAGTCCTGTCTTCAGATATTGATTAGGGTGGCTATGCACCGCCAAACAGCTATGCAGGGTCACTTCACTGGCAGCTGCTTATCAGCAATGAGTGAAGTGGTCCCTACAGTTTCCCTTAACTCGTGCACAGACTTAAATAGTTAATGCCTGCAAAGCGTGATGAGAGGCCCGTTAAGAATGCTCTAGGAACACAGTGACATAACAGTCACGCCATGTGCTGTAAACCGAATTTACCAGTAGAATTATTAATTAACAACCAGAGTCATAAATAACAACAATAAAATGTTGCAATTCAAAAGTCAGCTCAAACGTCTTCCACGGAAGATCTAACCGACTCTGGATGCCGTTTCTGCTGACCCACCAGAAATTTTATTGCTGCAAAGGCAACGCAGTGTGTCATACCGTGACAGATTTGGGCTGCTTACTGTTATTGTTGGCTGTTGCTGAAGCACTGGAGATAATACAGGTGTTCTGTGCTGTTAGAGCTGACTGTGCTAGAGAGAACTCTGGGATAAGCATGGGGTGAAGATATGTCTGCTTTGGTGAGCGAGAGCAAGCAGTCAGATGGTACAGAGGAAAATGTCAAATAGGATTCTTTTTAGTCCACTTCAAAATTAATGGAGGACTTTTTTATCAGGCTCCTCCTAGCTAAACAGAGAGGATGCTCTATAAACAGAGATCTTTAAGATAAAAAGCAACCAACCAGCTGACATTTTTGCTGTTCAGTTGAATGACTCCAACCTACTTGGTCTGACCACACATGCCAAAACTATTAGCATGTATGTAGTCATGTGTTTCACAAGTTTAAAGCTAGTACCCATGTCTAGCTCGTAACTAAGAGTCATCCTCAATCCACAGACAGGCCAACTGAGGTGTTGACCACCTGGCCATTGCTTCATCTTTAGATGTCCAAGGCTGTATGTTAAGTCTGGGAAAGAGCCTTAGTCGGGACACGGGTGCTTCTCAATCTGAGAAGAATGTTTGAATACCCAGTTAGAGCAGACAGGATAGTTCCTGCTAAACAGAAACTCAGGTGAGTTCTGGTATCAAGGAAGCAATACAAAGTTAATCCTATGCCTCTGTTTTTATAAAAATACTTGACAAACATCAGGAGTAAATAAACAGCTGCCTCTGAGTTATTTACAGTGCTGTTAACCAGTATTTAGGCTTCAAAATTGATCACCAGTGTCAACAAAGGGTTGAACAAACATATCCGTGGTTGAGTATTTGTATTTGAGATTAAGTACACATATATGACTGTGAACGCATGTGTTCAGCCAAACTATTGAGGCTAATTATGAAGAGACGTCAGACTGTGCATTAAACGGCATTTTGGTCAAAAAGCAAACAAACTATTCGTGCAACTAACTCATACTTGTCCTCATCTTCTTGAATCTAATCTAAACACTTATTTGGGACTTTTGTCAATACTTTATATTGAGCTTTGACCTGATCATTTTTAATGAGTTGCTTTTGGTTTCTCTTTTAAATTCTTTGCCCTCTACCAATGGTGTCTTATCTAAAGCCTTAGTATCCTTTGAAAGGAGTAGTTCAATAGCAAAGGTTCCCTCCCCACACCCCCACATCCCTGGGAAAACAAGGAAATAGGTAGTATACATCCTTGCTGGAGCTCCACTTGACCTCAGGAGAGCAGCATCAGGAAAAAAAATTCAGTGAGGCCCGTTTCTATTTCAGGCTTAATTTTTCATACTGCAAATAAATTAAACAGCACAAGTGCTTCAGGGGCTGAGTTTGCTCCTCTGCAGCAGTGCAGAGCGCAAGTGAGCGTGTATTCAGATGGGCAGGTATTACAACCTTGCAGTAGGGACTTGAATAAACAACAGAGCCAGAAATAACCCAGCGATAAACCCAAATGAAGGCAAACAGTTTGGCTTTTGCATTTGTGTTTACCTTTTTTAACTGGCTTTTCCAAAACCGTCAGGGAGCCACAACAACCTGAGATGTGGTCTTTCTACAATACATCCACCATCCAGGAACCGAAATACCAGGAGAAGATCAATTCCTGCGGTATTTGGGCTTCACAAGTGACTCCCCTTAGACATTTAAAAAAGGCTCTGAAAATAAGTCTGCCCAAATGCGAGAGAATTCCTGCACCTCCTATTGACATTTCCTACCCTGTGGCTGTCACTAAGACTGTTAGTACCGCTGGTACTAACAGAGTACCCTTGCTGGCCATCTCACCGCCGAGGCCAGGCGCTGGACACTGCCCATGCAGCCTTCCCAGGAAGAAGAGAAGAGCAGGTGGGTTTAGCTCACAGCGCCTGAGCTGGTCCTATTTCCAAAAAAAAAAAAAAAAAAAAAAAAAAGCACCTCATTTTCTGCGGCTGCTTGTCTAGTACCTTTTGTCAGCACGAAATATTAATGGGATGAAAAAAGAGACTAAAACCAAAATAATTCTTCTGCTCCGTGTAAGAGATTTCAGGTGCAGGGGTTTGTGTCCCGAAGAACAAGCTACTTGAGTAGAGGCTGATTCTTAACAATGCCACGTTCTTATATTCAAAAAAACCCCAAGCTGCATGCACTGTAGCTACACACCCTGTTTCACTCTGGGTCTATTTTAACAGGGTTTTAAAGCTATTTCACCTGAGTGCCTGCTGATTAGCATGCTGAGTTTTTTAAACCAATCCATTGAATTCACTTCCTTTCTGTGTCCCCAGTGCCCATTCACCTATAGAAATATATAGACAAACAAGGCCACAGGTGCAGAAAATTGGGCCTTTCCTGCTGTTTATTACAATGTTGACCTCAGGGATTTGTTGGGGGGGGGGGGCGGCGGGAAGAAGGAAAGCAAAAGAAGAAATACACGCTTTGCACGATTCTGCTAGAATCCTACCTTCCTTTTCTTGCGAAGTTAAGGGGAAAAAAAAAAAAGCCTCCTAGCTGCCAACAAACACAGACATCGAATTATTAGGAGATGGAGTGGGGGCAGGGCTGTTTTTCGCCACTACGAAGGGATTTTGGACGATTCGCTGCTGCCCAGAAAGCCTGCTCTTTCCTCAGCCCCCCCTCCCCACCCCCCCGCAGGCTGCCTCCTGGTTCTTCTCGGGCAGAAGAATTTGCTGTGCCTTGTGGGCAGCCAGCCTGCTGCCTGGTTTCAGTCAGATGAGCACGGGAAGAAACAGCCACCTGCTTGCCGTATCAGCGAGCTGCCTTGTGCTGAAAAGGCAAGACTGGAGAGATCTCCGCTCGAAAACGCACGGTCCCCATCCAAAACTGGACGGCCCCACGCCAGAGGCTTCGCTGCCTGAGGGCGGCCCTGGTTCCCCTCCAGGAGCAGAGCGGAGATCCCCAGATGAAGTGGGCTTCGCCCGCAGGAAGAGCGCAAACCTTCCTCGACGTAACCTGGAGCAACTACTGAGAGGGTCAGGTGTCAAAAATCACGACTGGATAGGGATGGTGAATGGGTTAATGCCACCCAGCACCTACCTGGTGTCACCCTGTACTGTGCTGAGAGCTCAGGCAAAGCAGCACCCAGGGGCTGCAGCAGGAGATGGGTGCGCTGGAGTGTGAGCGTGTGTAAGGGTTCGGCTTCCTTCTCCGTCTTACGAAGGTGTTTTGGAGCAATTTCTACGGCTGACCGCAGTGGATTACATGAACGCATCCATTAAGGGCTACACCCTGACTCAAAATGCTTACAGACGATTTAAAAATCAGAGACCAGGGATGGGAGAACGAATGTATCACTCCCAAAATTAATAATGTGGATTTGATGTGCAGAGAGAATAAACAGCCTGTTCGGGGTGGAAACCAAACTCTTTTCTACTCAGGACCAGTTCAGTGCCTTAATCGGATGACTGTTTTTCCTTAAAGCAAGGTGCTTCTCCTCAGGCTCGCACAGGTTTAGTCGGAGACTGGCAAGGCTGTTTAGTTTCTTAGAGCCCTTTGGAAACCAACGTGCATCTGGCGAGACTGACCTGGAGGTAAAGGCTACTGCTTGGGTCAGTGGAGACGGGCGCTCTGCATTTTGCTGTGCATCGAAGGTACAAAGCCGACCTGCAGTGAGTAACCTACTCCCTCAGAGTCTGGTCTGGTCTGAATTTCATCTGTCCTGTTTTCACAGGCACTTCAGAACGTGCATGAAGGTTTACAGCAGGGGGACACTTTTTATGTGCCTCTGCAGCAATATCAATGGGGGCTGATTTATTTTGTTGGAAAGCTGGTGCCAAGCCCCCCCGCCGCCCCGCCCCCCGAGAAACCGGGACTGTAAGTCCTGATCCAAAGCGCGTTGAAGCATGTGGCAAAACCCGACCAAAAAGGTCCAAACAGCAGCTTGTGCAAGTCTTGCGTAAGGCTAGTCTTTGGCGGGCAGTGATGACTATGTCATGACTATGATGATCTCAGCTCCTGCGTCACAAATGACGCACAAAAGAGCATGCTTATTCGTTGCTATTTGATATTACACTTTATCAGTAATAACTGCAAAAGGCCCAGGGCGTGGCCCTGGATTTTTAGGACTTCTTTCCTCTCTCAGCACCGTATTTCTGGGGCACGGTTCATGACAAGGCCTTTGGCCTGACACTTTACTATCCTGCCCGTGGCCTGCAGTACAGCCGTTCCACAGAAACTCTTACCTATGCCTTTGCCTTTAATATCTGCGCCTGAAAACTCTAGGTAACAAACTCAGTTAACACAACAGAGGGTGAGTTTCAAGCAGTTTGAACTCCCTTCTGATAATGCAGAGGCACCCGTCTTAAACAATAATTATGACGGGTGGACCAGAAAACTAACCTACTCTCATTCAAGGTGCGGAGTCTGCTGTCACACTGCCTGCCTCCTATTTATCTAGAAGATCATTTTTAAGGTACTGTGCAGCCACAGATAAATGCCTGCAAGATATTTTCATTTCCATTTGTTTCCTTTTTCCGACATGTGTCTTGGAATACAAGTCCCAAAATTTTAAGACTAATGACGTCAATATGCCATAGTTGGTGTTAATGACTACTTTATGCCTTCCCTGGCTTGGACACGCTCACATATTAAGAGATGTGTTTAAAAAACAGTAAAATACATACGAGTTGTAAGAGTTGCCCTCCATCTCCTCAGGTTCACTTTGATGAGCTAATCAAAAAAGACAGTTTGCTTTGTCTGAGTTACGAATTTAGCTCATATTAATTAAACCTCAGGTCATGAAAATTAAGCAAGTCTTTTGTGTAATACAGGCAGGACTTGATGTTAAGTCCTAATATGAAATTCATCTTTGCTCTCTTTCATGTAAAACCAACTTTCTTGTATTTCTCTTTTTCATTTGTTCAATTTTCCCCATTGGAATCATTACTGTAACTGAAAAAGCATGTTAAAAAAGCACTTATTACAAATAAACACGCTGGAACTTCATTCTAGAATTCATCACTTCATAAAACCCTGCATCACAGAGCTGGCCATTCTGGGCCAAACACATGCTCCATGTAACCCCGTGTCCTGTTTGTTACCACGATTAATAGGGGAAAGTGTAGAAGAAGATAAAAATGATCTTTTCTCCTGCTGTACCCTCCCACCTTCTAGGAATCAGTAGTTTACAGACCCAAAATGTTGTGTTGTAATTACAGAAATGTAATACTTCCAGTAAATCAAAACTAAATTGCTGTTCGCTTACATTAAGTCACTCAATCTGACTTTATCACAGTATCTGCTTTTTAAAATTTTGTTTAATTTTTAGAACCAAATGTGTATCTTTATGCCAGCTCCGGAGAATTAAGATGGAAATATTCCATTCAAATTACAGTACCCAGGAAGAAGAAAGAAGGTTCAGCTGGAAAAAACTTTAACTAAAGACATGACCAAGAAGTCTGGCAAGTTGAAGGGAGCCGTGAATTTGCTCCCATCCTGCCATGCAGAAACTATCCGGATGTTAATTTTTTTCTCTTTTTTTTTTTTCTTTTTTTTCCCTGAGTGTCTCTCCGGGTTGTTTCACATTCTTTCCTTATTCTCCTTCCTTCTTGCTCCTTGTTACTAATTGTATTTTTTATTCCCACTACCTCTTTTCTCAGCTACTTCTTATGAGAATGGAAATACAAATCCAAACTAAAACTTTGAACCTATAGATACACATTCGATTAGAAAACATGCAGGGATTCCCCCCACCCAAAGTCTTTTTTAAACTCTTCTGTAAACAAACACGTCTATTTAGACAGTTTGTTTCTCTATCAATCTGTGAAAAGTTAATACAGTTTTGTGCCATTTTTGTTATGGAAACAGCCCTGTAAAAATACCATATGGTCCACTGAGGCCTGCCCTTATAACCCCAATAAATACAAATCACCCTAGAAGTTATCATTGTAAGTTCAAATATGTAGCTAATGTAATCTCAAAAATCCTTCACAAAAAGAAAACAAACCAGCTCCTTTTAAACCTCTGACTTGTTGCTCTTGACTTCAGCTATTTCTTCAATATTTTAACAACACTAAATAAACGTGCCGGAAATACTTACCATTTCTGAGTCAGCCCCTTGCTATCCTAGATCCCAGACTCTTCAAGTTAGTGACTGTCTTAAAAAGATTCATGGGATTCATTCTCTTTGTTTCTTTCATTTCGGTATTGTCTTCGGCATATCTCTTGAGAGTCTCCGATTATCAATGCTGCCTAATTCTGGGCAATCTTTCTTGATAATTTATTTCCCATCTCCCCATCACAGGCTGTTTTGGCCATTCTGTTTTGTACCTTTTCTAATTCTGAAATGCTAGTATTATTAACGGCATACGACACTGTGTATTATATCTAGCTTATGCCCGATGTCAGGGTAGATTTTTCTGTTATTTATATTATGTGTATCTATACCTATCAACAAAGTTTAAATGATAAATGTTGCAGAAAAGCATTACCTTCCCTCACCTCCTCTGTAAGGTATGGCAATTAATTTGCCCTTCATTGCTTATTCATACATATGTATTTCAGACAACCAGAATCTTCCCTAATTCCTTGTGATTTATAATAAAACAGAATAATAAGCTTTAAGCAAAAAATCTGTTCTTTGAATGCAAGCGAAGAAGTACTCTGGGTATTATAGATAGAGTGGGAAACGTTATCAGACAAACCGTATAATTTTATTATTATTTATCAACAGTATGTCACTAGTGAGTATCTGGAACTATCTTCCTGTCAGGAGACCTAGCAGAAAGCAGCCTGATTTCCAATGTCACATTAAACCCTGGCTCTGAACTAACTGCTCACTCGGAGATGCTCAAGAGTTTAGTTTTAAAAGTGAGCAGCAGTTTTAGTGCCTTTCTTTCTGAGATATCTGTATGACATCTGATTTTTAGAACATGTTTTTTCCTGTCAAGGAGTTCCGACACAGAAATGTCAAAATAAAATGTAGCAAAAATCAAATAGTTGGTTTTGAATAATTTCAGTCTTCATGGCTCCTCTGTCCTCTTGAAGTGTGGGTCCATGGGAAAGAGAACCAATACTGTACATGGTATTTTCGAGGACATGATCTTGGTCATTGACATATCCTTTTTTCTGGTTTTAATTCTGCTCTGGCAGTGGGTTCGTAACAGTGAAAGTCAAAAACCAGCAGCATAACAACAAGCTACACCTTGCTCTTCCCACGGACCAATTGACTCCTGCCTCTCTTTTAGGCTTGTCTTTTCCCTTGCGCTCCTTCAACTGTTGGATTTGTGTCAGTGGGACAAAATAACATAAACGTAACAACATTTGTACAAAAAGTGCTTGTGCTGCTTTTTCCTTCATTTCCAGTGTTGCACTAGCACCACGGATGACACAGAAACAACTTTGAAATGCATTTGAGAATTTGTTCTGTGAGTGCTTCTACTCTCAGCCTGAACTAAAGAATGGAAACAGTGCCAGGTGATTCAGCTAATAAATGCCAATTTAAAAAAGGCCTATTTGGGAACCAGCCCACACAGTAAAAAGTTCTAAAAGTTAACTGTACAGTAAAACAGAAGACTGCATATATATATATATATATAAAAGAAATCACTGTTTACTCAGAGATATTGCACAAGTAAAAGAAGATCAGAGAAGTTCACTGCAATGCTACAAAGGAACTACAGGCTCCAAGCTTCAGCCTACAGAGGCTTTGGGGAGAATTCCCAGGTAGCCTGAATTCCACACGCCTGTCTCTGTACCTCCATCGTGTCACTTGTGTAAAAAGCACACCCAGGCTCATGTTCAGTGCGCAAAAAGGCCGCGCCGAAGATTGTGTAAGGGCTGAGGGAAGGACTGGTGAGGGTTGCTTAAATACTACTTTTGTCTGTGTTCTTGGAGCTGTCCCGAGCGGAGCTCTTCAGGCACGACTGCAGCCCAGACTCCTAACCTTAATGCGTTAAATACATGGTCCACTTCGGATTGTTCGCTTGGCTGCACCAAACGCCTTGTATTTTTTCCTGTCTGAGTACGATTAAAATTGCAGGATATTTGCCGGACAAGCTGAGGCGCTTTCACCACTCTAAGCATCCCTTTGCAGTATTGGGAGGAAAGATCAAATCACTTAACTTTCGCCTATAAACAACGTATTTTAACTGTCTTTACAGGTCTGTTTGGAGGCAGCTTAATACACAGACGCGTGCAGTGAGCCCTTCTGTTATCTGTGCCAGACTGCACTTTCATTCACAAAGAAATACAGGAAAACCAGGGTAGAGTGAATGAATTTATCAGTGAGCTAAATATGGCATATGATAACAAATAAAACCAATCTATAAAAAGAATAAATGACTACTCAAGAACAGGGAAAAAACCACATTCCTCCTACCCTTTTGTATGCCTTCACATGCAAGTCTCAATGTTTTTTACAGGTGGCATATCACCAGGGATGCGTTTAGAAACACCTGAGAACAACAAACGTGCAGCCTTCCTGCAAACTAACTGCAGACATCTCTAAATATCAAGATCTAATATACAGCTGATTATATTCCAGGGAGTTTCTTGAGTAGTGTTTTTAAAAAAAAAAAGCCTCTTTGCTTTCACTTCATTTATGGGTCCAAGAATAGCTACCTAGCGTAAACATGTCCTGGGCACAGAAAACAAATAGGTAAAGAAAGAAAGAAGGAAAGAGAAATTAATTTGTACAGAGGCCAGAATAACAGTATGCTTCATAGGGATATCAGTTCTGAGAGCATTTAAGAAGTTATTTTCCCAGTAAGTTCATACTCAACTTTCTGTGCACTTATATTTGTGACCTTGTGCAAAAGAAAAAGACCTTAACTATACTATATACATCTATTCAAATACAGCCCTCTGTAAGAAACAGAAGCAAAACAAAAACTATTTCTATTTTACCAATAGCATCTCTGAGACAAAGTGGATAATACGTTCTTAAAAACATCACAGGCTGTAACTTGCATTATTTTTTCTCACCATATACTTATCTCCTGGTTTTCAGGACAAAAATTTGAAAGAAAACTTCTGCCCTACCAGGTTATGACCAAGTGCACTCCTTAGTCAAAAAAAAAATACTGCAACCCCTTTTCTGTTGGTACTGAATCGCAACTGTGTTATTTAGCATAGTTCCCGCCCTGTTCTTTTCCCAGCATACATCTCTTTGCTCGCAGCTTGGCCTGTACTGTTGCCGTTAAATCAGAAGGACTTTTAGTTTTTCTGAAACGAAACCCTCTAGTGCTATAAAGCAGAGTGCCTATATATGACAACAAACACAGTAGGGGCCCTACTATTTGAAAGTTTCTTTTAATATAAGAAACCCCAGTAGATCACAGAATCAGATGCAGCCTGAAGTCACTGTTATGCATTTTATGAAAAGTCGATCTAAAAAAAAAAAAAAAAGACATTGGTAATTTGGGGAAAAAAAAGTTGTCTGGACAATTTAGTTGCATCAAATCCCACTCTAACAGGAGCAAATCATTAACTCAGTGTCTTTTTATAGATTCCCGTACTGGTGAGCAAGTCCCAGAATATTTTTGTATCTGTGTGCATTTGCACTTTCAACGCATTCTGTTGGGTTCTCTGCATACTCCTCTCTGGGTTTGTTTTCTGAGAACCACCTCAGCAAAACGGTCAAGAAATGAAGAGCAGGGTTTTTTTCCCTTGCATTTTTTGGAAAGCGTAATTTTAGCGCTTGTTCGTATGAACTTATGTGAGCCAGAACTACACCTGCACGCAAGCAAGAAACTAAATCATATAATGTAGTCTTCCTGAGAAAGTACAATTCACCAACACAGCGTGGACAGAAAATCCTTCAGAGTGAATGCACAGATTTTCTGTTATCTGCCAAATAACACGTACATCTTCGAAAACCACAGTTAATAACTGGTTTATGTTCTGGAAACTGGAGGAGTTTCTTCTGTTTTTTTAAAAAACAGCTCTTCACGTGCATCGCTTATTTGTTAAAAGAAAATCCCCCGTGATACGGCCGCAATGTGTGTATATAAAGGGAAGTTCAGAGCCCCTTCCCCAGCCTCCTCTTCCCCTATACACTCCTGGTCTCTGATTTCCTACAAGCGCCTCTCTTCTCTCTTGAAAGCTCCTCTCCCTCTGATATCACATGGATTTATTCATTGCAGGAGGGTACCTTTGATAACTTTCCTAGCAGATTATTTGTGTGACTTACTGATTCGCTGGTCGCAACTGAGAGCACCATGACAGCAGAGAGCACGTATTGCTGACTAAAAGAAGGATTCATTTCTAAGAAAGTTATCCCAATACAGACTTTTGATGGGAATGAAAAATTCTGACCTGGCAAAGCCTTCCCGTGACAAGTGCCCCCCAAAGCCCGTGAGAACCGCACATGCCAGCAGCTCGCAGGGCCCGGCCCGCGTGCGGCTGCTGCTGGCTTGGGGTTGCTTGCAAGTCCAAGCCCGTCCTGAAGTGCTTGGCAGGGACGGTGTTAAGCAGCTCTATTTTGAGGTCCTGTCGGGAAAACATCTCAAACGTTCATATGTTTGTGACCGTGTTTACAGGCTGGTGGAAATATATCGGCCGGACATATCGGAGTGCTGCTGAAGAAAAGGGCTTCCCGCGCAACTTCCCACCTCTCCCGCCGTTCCGGCTGGCTCCCGGGGGACTGCCGGCTCCTTACCCGTGTGTGGCGCTTGTGGCTGGGGGGGCACCCGTCCTGCACCCACTGGGCTAGGTGCTGTACAGGTAAAGGACAAAAGAAGGCTATTTCTAAACTCAAGAGTTTATTGTCTAGTATTTTCATCCTCCTGGCCAGTCTCCTCTTGAGTCTCTATACTGTAATGCCGCAGTAAAGTCAAAGCTAAATTTATGACACTACAGACAGCAGTAGAGGAGCTGACAGCAAAAGTGACGGGAGCGAGGAGAAGACGAATACGGAGAGAGGGGAGAAGAGCTTCACAGTAGGGCTTGCCTTTCATTCCCAGACCCCTGCCTTATAAGCAACACTGTATTTCTTGGCTTGTCAAAAAACCAAACCAAACCAAAACGTTTTACAAATGAGGACTGAGCTTCAGGTAAAATGCCTTGTTATTCGGAGGTAAGATAAGGAAGTGATAATCTGCTGCCTGTATACGATCCACTGGAACAACTACTTTCTTTAACAAAGAAAAAGCCCACATGTGAATAACATTCCCTTTGCCTAACCATTCCATATACTGTAACTATTTGTTTGCCTTTTTTTTTTTTTTTTTTTTAACAACTCCCTTTTCTGCTCCTTGCTCTGTGCAGTAAATGCCACCACTAATGAGATAATATCAGTGTGTTTGAGAGCAGACTGACCCTGCTGTTTTCAAGCAGTTTCAACTTCTCGACAGTCAGGAGCCTGCCTAATGTTTTGTGGCTGCCTCTGGTCATTGACATGGTACAAACTGCCTTATCTCCCTGCGGGAGGGAGGTCATTGCCAAACCCACGGCTACTCGAGTAGGGAAGAAGGCAGCCTACAGTGATTGAAACACATCGCCTGAGCCAAGCAGAGGGCTTATAACAAACAGCCTAAAATAGCTCCAGTATGAATGTGTTTCAATTTTTCTCTGTACGCCAACCGATGACATGTATTGTCGCGGCGCTATGTATGATTCAAGAGGCTCGCTTAAGTATTTTACAGTAAAAAACCCCATTGTTTAGGATTTGTGCAACTTGGGCGCTTTCTCAAATATCCTTTACTTTTTGCAAAGCCCTTTCAATGACCCTTTTTGTGTCAATGTAGCGCTCAGCTCACAAATCAATTGTTCTATTTTTATTTCCAATATTACACTTCCTTCCAGAGTGCTCGTAGGACGATGCCATGAATTTTGCCACCAACTCTTGCCGCGTTCCCCAAGAACTCCCTCACTGGGCAGGAAAGCAGGATTAGCAGAAAAGTGGAGAAAGTAGCAGGAATTCAAGCAGTGTTAGCCCTCTCCTCTCTCACCATTATGACTGCTGGTGTAGAGCATTTATTTGTGAGATTGAACATCCACCAAACTGGAGTAATGTCTGTGCAGCTGACCATCTGGGATGTCACACAAACGAGCCCAGGAAAATTTGTGGCTTATGGATGGACGGAGCACTGAGCCGACGGTACATGTAAACTAGAGCTGTCCTGTGTTTCCCAGGGAGCCCAGTTCACCCAGAGCTCCCCCGACTCTGCCCACACTTGGCAAGGTTCATCCCTCTGTGACTTCCCAGCCCCGTGACTCACCATGTGTGAGCAGAATGACTCAAATGCCAAATCTCTTTCCAGGATCTCCCGTTAACAAGACTTTCTAGACCACTGGGCAAAGTCTCAGATACACATTGTCCACCCCCTCATCCGGCTGCTTCTGGTGCTGCTCAGCTCCTCGGCTCTTTACGGGAACAGAGGGTCCCCCTGTGGGACTCCTCAGAGAGGACAGGGACCTTCAGCATGAGTAAGGAGGGCACAAGATGACCCTACTTTTTGGATTTTGCCACGTGTTAGTAGAGTGTCTTGCTGCATAACTGGGGCTCTGATGTACCACTGCAGTACAATGAAGGAATACACCAGAGTAAACACTAAGTTGCTTCCGACCTCTGTATAAGGGAGATATTGGCATCACGGACAACAAAAGCAGATCAAAACTTGCTGCAACAGTCAAATGTCATATATGGTATCTGACCACAGACACTACTATGTTATTTAAGGCTGAAGTCTGTTCCTGAAGGAGGATCCTGCTTCCATCTAACTCACCTGGAGATACACATTATTAGCCAGGGATATACACTGATCATACGTTCAAGAAGTTTTAATCTCTTACTCTATTTGGAAAGCTCGAACTACAAAATCATACCTTACTTGATTGTTTTCCTCCCTTGCTACTTTTCGATTTGTTTTCCTGGGAGCTGAATACCAGTGATGTTCACTGCTTCAGCAACTGGAAACCAGTTATGAATGGAAACATTTATTATGAAAAGAACACCCCCCCAAAAAAAAAAAAAAAAAGAGCAAAAGCAACTGTCACACCAGATTACATGGAGTTTGTAGTATAAGGTTATCATCACTATAAAGCACATGTGCTTTGCAAGCACTGAGAATTTCACCTGTGCCATGCCTGTAGCAGTTAAAGGGACCCTCGCTTTATAGATATGGCACTGGAGTATGGAGAAATTAACGGACCTGCTCACGGTATCCCTCTCTCTTTCCAGATCTCTCTCCAGTCCTAATCCCCCTGCTTTTACCAAAAGACACTGATTTTCTCTTACGATACTAATGCAAAGGAATTATTACACACCATTCAAAGGAAGAGAAATAAGCCAGAGCAAGGCCACAGGATGGGGTGTAGGTCAGGGCACTGGTGTCAAGGACTAGGAGAGTCCAGGTCCAAATCGCTGCTCCAGTGCTGACCCCCCTGTTCGCCTCCGGGCCAGTCACTTGGGGTTGCTAGAAAAAATGGGGGTCATAGTCATCCCGTACCTCACCATCTCTCGGTGAGGGTGCGTAGAGGTAAAATAAAGGGTGTGGGTGTGCGCTCACACCACAGCCCCCCGGCTGTCTCTGGTGGTGTTTCCTGGCACACCCATCCCTGGGGCTGAGGCTCCTCGCGGTGGGGCAGGACACCTGCGAGGCAGGACTCCGAGAGGAAGCCCAAGGCTGTGTGTTTCCTGCTGGGGAGGAAGAGCGAAACTGTTTTGAGTCAGCTGCAGGCGGGGAGTTGCCTTTCTTCTCCGTTCGAGGCACCCGTAGCTGCTGCTCTGCTGCTCACAGCGCTCGTGGCCTTGCTGGGGAAACCCTACCGGCAGCTCCAGCCCACCATGGCAGAGAGGCACTTGCTGCTCTCCAGGGAGGGAGAGCTCCATCTCCTTTGCCATCTTTTGACCTTGCTCTTTGCCAAGCACAACTCACTGCTTTGGAGAGTGGCGCTTTGGTCCTCCCTTTCCCACTGGCATTGCTCTTCTTGAATCTCACACCTTAGGGCCAGACTCAACAAAAACTCTGCCTATCTGCATCGGTGGAGAAACCCAAGCCCTGAAAAAAGGATTAAATTTTGGGCCAGGGGCCCTCTGTGCTGAAACTTACTGAATGTCCCTGATTCTACAGCAGAAAAGCAGTCACTGAACTGCCATGAGCAAAAAAGCAGTACTGTAAATGCACATTTCTCAGGGACTCAGCTGAAACCCGTGTCTCAGCGCAGACAGAAGGTGTAAGTGAGGCACACTGTTCCCAAGTTGTCTGCATTCTTCCTTTGGGTAATGTTCAAATGTTTTCTTTTCACTAGTGTGCCCTGCATAGAGAGGTTGCGGAAGGGACACTGATTTTTAAAAAGCCAACAATTTATTTGAAAGATTTTCTTCTTTCCTCTGCCTTTGTACCAAAAATAGATTGTTTCCCTGCACAAAAGTAAGTAGAAAATACCACAAAGAGCGATAAGGCACAACAACCTTTTCAGTATGACTGGCAAAGAGTAGTGTTTACTGCTTTTCAAAGGTACAGTAGTACCAGCTGATGAGATGATTGTAACCTACAAGAAAATAACAGCCTGGCCAGAAATTTATCCTCCTGTCTAAAGAATTTAAGTAAAGCACTCTCATAAATAGCTTTTAAATCACATTTACATTAACAAAATGACAAGTTTACGTCAAATCTCAAGTCAGAGCTCATCACAAATAAACAGGAGGAATTAAAAAAAGCGATCAGTAGAATCGAAGCTGAATTAACATGATGGCACAGTCCTAAATAAACGTACTTCACAATGCATTCTTCTTTGAAAGAGAGAGAAGGAGAGCAAGAGAGAGTACAAACTATACGTTTAATGTGTGCTTAAGCAACTGTAACAGCATAGTAAGAGCTTGTATTTTTTCTGGCACAGCCCTCTGTCATAATCCCATTGCATACTTTCAAACGTATTTTTAAATTGCGCAGCTTCTGTCAACAGATTCATTCAGGGCTGTGTTATTTAAAAGGTGAATGCAAAATTCACAGAGCTTGCAACGTCCACTCTGACTGACACATCTATAAGGAAGGATCACTAAATCACCCCTTTCCAAGTGAAAATAAAATTAGAAATAACAGATACCAAAAAAGGAAGACAGTCCCTGTATTTAGCTCCAGCACGCCAAGATGATGCCAAATATACTTAAGACTCATTTCCATTAAAAAGACACTGACCAAAAGAAGGGAAAAAAAAAAAAAAAAAAAGAAAAAAAGTGTTTACCTTGCCTGATTTTGCATGGGTAAACATTCCTGCATCCCATGTAAGGAGCTATATTTAGAAATGCATCCTTACCAGGACACTAAGTAGGCTTCAGTGAAACCAAAACAGTCCCAGGCCTAACTCTGTCACCGGCGAGACGGATGAAGTCAATAGGACCTCCACCCGCCTCGCGGAGCTCAAAGCCAGGCCCAGAAACTGCACCCTCGCCTACCCCCACCATGGGGTAAATCCTCCCTTCCAGCCTGCACAGATAGAGGAGGGCTCCTAAAGCCATATGAAGCCATACCAATTATTTAAAAAGGAACAGCATTATTGAAAAAAATGTTATACAAGCAGTGGTAAACCTCAGTGGTCTGGGTTTCAGACAACAGAAAACCCCTTTGACAAGCAGTAAACACACTAAAAATAGTACTTGGTTCTTTTTAAAGTCAGCTTAAAATAATTCTCTTTGCTTTTTGTATCCCATGGTGCAGTTTCATATGAAGGTGCCCAGCAACCTTTTACCAGCAATAGAAATGACCAAGTTCTTCTTCCGCAGCCTGTTGTGGAGCCTGATGCAAATAAAGAATACGGGACTATCAAGTGAGGACCACATCTCAAGTGCAAAATTCTTGCCTGTGAGGAGTGCCTACATGTCATAGTGACATTTTGATGCACCAAATGTATCTGGGAACAGAAAAATGCTAACTTTAACGTCCTGAGCAACCAAGACAGTAAGGATAAGGATTAATTAAATTGCAATGCTCTTGAATTCATCTTAGCAGTAACTTGTCCAGGTCAGGCTGTGATCCTATTCTGAATCATTTCCATCTGGTTAAAGACTGCCATCCCCCAGGCACCCTTCCCCTCCAGGTCTCAGCTGTCACTGGGAAGACATCACCCTCTGCTAACAAGAGAGAGAAAGGGTCTCTCTCTCCACACCGGGCATCAGGAATGGGACTGATCTCATCTTCTTTACACTTGAGCTAGACATCTAGGCCCCCTTAGCAGTCAATGGACAGAAACAAGTACTTCCAGAGCAAGACTCATCTGACTTGTGTCAGACACGTGCTTTAGGATGTATTATACCTCAAAAATGGATTTTTTTCTACACTGACAGTACAGGGAGTTAGCTCAGACTTAAATTTACATTTGATAAATTCAATCCTAGATTGGCTAATCCCCTGCCGTGCTTCAATAGAGGCTGCCATCTGCAAATTCACTATATTTATGTAATCACCTATGTTTACTAGGTGCTCAGAGCACGTATGAAACCAACACCTGCCCTGAGTTAATTGTGGAAGCCTAGCCCAGTCCCACCACACCGCCTCTTCTGGGTGTGGGCCTGAAACGCACCTCACCTCGCTCCTCCAGCTTTGGAGCTGAGGGAAAAACTGTTCCTCTCCTGAGGCAACTGATCACGCGCCTGCAAAAGCCCCCGAAATCTAGCTTCTGGTTAGTTATGACAGAGAACTCTCTTCCTACACCTCCCTTCTGGCGTCAGTGGCTTAAACAAACATTACTTGTGTGCTCTTTGAAGTACTCCTTTTCTTTGCACCCTGCTAGCCCCTGCTTTCTGTCCCAGACGGCGATCCCCAGAGGAATGAATGCCCTTTCTTCCTCACCAGGGTAGGCGATCTCCCCCCATCTTCGAGACTAGGAGGATTACTATCTAATTGCAGGTTAATGTATGCTTTTGAAAAATTTTGTTACTTTGGAACATACAGCAGTACATACATTTAATAAAACAACCTATATGTTTCAAAGGTTTGGCATAAGTTGTTCTCATTTTCGTTTCACTTTGAAGTTGTTGCTTTGCTTTTCTTTTTTTTTTTTTTTTAATATAATTCTGTAATTTTGACAGGAGTTTCCTTTTCATTTTGACTTAGCAGGCATTCCACCACAAGAAGGGATTCTGTGATCCTAATCTTCTAATTTAGTTACTGAGTATCTCCAAAGCACACTTGTAGTTCGCTGCTGTATCTCCAGTACAGCTATAGCTATACTTAGTTACCCCGTACCTAAAATCTGACGTGTTCTTTAGTTTTCAGTTCATTAAGGTTCGCTTTAGCTTTTCTACTGAAACAAAAGTAACATTTTCATGGACATAAAAGTAGTAGCTGGGGGGAGAAAAAACCTTTGAACATTTGGCACAGTAGTTTGTTTTTTTAATATTCTCCTTGTGCGTAAATTTAAAAGAAAAATATACTGTTTATAAGAGCCTTCAGCTAAGAAAGTAAACAAAGCTTCTTTTAAATATAGCTCCTCAGGCAACTATAACGCAGATTATGAAACAAGGATGGGAACTTACTAACGTTATACTTACTGTGCAGTGTGCAATCATACATTCCGAATAAACAGCAGAATTACCATAAAAGCCAAGATCAGATCCTTTATGGGATGCCTGGTGTCATGGTCTGTCACTCAGACTTTCCCTGAATGCTGAAAATACTTTGGAAATAACACTGGTTTCAACTACTGCATGCTGCGGCTGTAAAATACAAAGCCTCAAGCAGCCATTTTATATGGATTTTCACCCCCAAAACAGAAAATTGGAAGAAATCTGTTTAGAAACAAACCATTACCTTTCTTAGCCAAGACTGCTCAGTTCTATGTGATGTGTTTACCTGCCTGAACTTCATTCAAATTTCCTTTAGAGAGACTTTCGTTATCCAACATACTGAACGTAGCATGGAAAAATAAGAACTGAAGAGGAATAAAACATGAAAATGATTGCAATGTATTTTAGATTTCTGAAAGAGAAACTTAGAATGAATACTAGATATGCTCAGTTGGAGGCTCTCCAGTATTTTACTAATTAGTACTTTATTGATTAACAAAATCTCACAATGTATCTGTTGGAAATACGCTTTTTAAGTGTACTTTCATTAGCTTGGTAAGAAGAAAGGCCACAGAGAGCTGGGCCCTTAGCTCAGACCTCCCATCTTTCTATCTGGGTGTCATAACCAGTGAGCAAGAGAGTCAGAGTCCTGCCCATCTTGCCTCCCTTTGGAGTCCATCCCTCCTGCATCCCTCCACTCATTTGAGGGAGTCCCCCCCCCCGGCTCATTTGTTAGGGTGTCGGTCCGATCCAGGTTTTCTCTCCCTAGACAAGAGTCTGGTGGTCTCCCACCTTCACTCTGAGTCTGCTAAGCCCCGAAGTTATCTGCAAAGCTTGAGCGTTACCTCCCCTGGTTATGCCTTTAGAGAAAATGGCCCTGGCCCTGTTGTTTCGTACTGAGCTCAGAGTTGTGGCTTGGCGGGGGGGTGTGGGGTGTTTGTTATTCTCAAAGGACTCTGCTGGCACAGACCACAGGGGCTTAAGGGATGGGGAAGCCTCTTCCTCCGTGAATTCCAAGTGATTTTAGGCACTAGAGAGATGCCTAGATGTTCAGCTTGGCCAAGGCAGTATTGCTGTCAACCATATACAGCAGCAGAATTTTGGGCATCTGACTACATTTTCGTAATCAAATCTATGTGCTCTTGATGGTAAAATATTTTGTCTTACCTCTGCAGAACTCATGGTCTGGATGCATTCAACTCACTGCTAACCCCAGACCATTGTTGTCATTTGTCAGACTGGGGATGCTGAACAACTTGCCTACAGAAGAAAAGGTGAGGGACAGAAGCAGTGGAGGAAATCACCGTCTCCTGCTGCCAGCTTTCTGAACGACTAGTGGTGTGTAACTTTTGTCATGTATTTTCCTTTATAAGGAAATAAGGAAGGGCCCATGCTGAGATATCTGAATGTATATCTTTTGGTAGAGCAACATACTAGCCCTAAAGTTGTTTCAGCTTTCCTCCTCATCTGGCAGTTACTGAAGCACAAACATGTAATCACGGGAAATGCTATAATTAACCATAAATCTCTGCTTCAAATCAAAAGGGCACTGAGCTTTCATTTGAGACTGAAAGACTGGAACAAGAGCACAACTATTAGAGAATCTACCTTTGAATCAATTTCTGTCAGTCTGCTGGCCTTGCTTTTTTGGTCTAACCCACAAATTTGTACCTGTACGGTTAGCCAAAAACTGTACATTATTTACCAACATCAGCATTAAAACTCAAGGATCTGGCAATGCTCCATCTTGGAACTGATACTGTATGCTTACTTTAAGAAACATCACCACTATGCCCGAGAATACTGCTCCTTGTATAACTCCACATATAAGAAGTTGAGATGAAATAGAGTTAACTTAAAGCTTTTTACTTTTTTATCCGCGAAATTGTTTTGGGTTTGTGAGAAGCTGAGGGTTCTCAAACACAAGGCCCATTTTTGCAAAGCATTTCAAACCTCTGTTCCCACGGAGCTATCTGCTGAGGTTGCTTTAAAGCCCTCCTTCACCATAGTATATGAACAATCAAATATTTTGAAGAAAAGATAACAATAACTATCTCTTTCTTGCTTCGTGTTTTAACACAAGCAGACTGGAGGAGAAATGCCGATGGTAGCAGAACTCTGGTTTTGCTGTAATTAAAGGGGGAAAGCCTTAAAATTTAGGCTGAAATTGGGGTGATTTTTAAGTCCCTAAAAAACCTCAAGACTTATTTATCTTACACTGCAATTTGCTGGCATCACGGACAAGGTCGAAATAACCTGAGCAGGGTGCTCCCAAAATCCAGTCTTCAAATCAATTTCCCTCTTGTCCTGTCTTCAAAGAGGAAGGTTTGATTTGTGTTGAGATTATTCTGAATGTTCCCTGGGTTCAAATCATGGTTCCTTACCTGACCTCATTGACTCCAGCTGTTGAAAAAGTAACGATAAAGGTATTATGGGAGGCACTTCGTGTGTAAACACTCTCAGTCTAAATTAGACTGCAATGTGTACAAACACAACACTGGGGCAAAATTTCCAGGCAGCCTTTTGTGACAGATCCTGCATGGTTCAACTGTAGATACCCTGGCCTTGGAAAGCGAGCTGCGGCCAGTCCCCGAAAGCTCAATAAAAGACAAAAGTGACGAACCTCAGGCAGATAGCTACAACCAACTCCTGCTCAGGAAGCTGGGCTCTTGCTGGAGAGTTGTAATACATTTGCAAGAGGAAAGTAAAGTACCTATGTGAATGCTCACTGGAAGACTGTTGGGGTGGGGGAATTGAGAGGAGGCAGGGCACAGAGTGGTGTAAAAACACAAAGGAGTGTAGCCCGGGGGCGGGACTGTTGGGGTTGGAAAGCGGGAGTGCAAAAAGAGGTGGAAGGAGAGAAACTGGAGGAAGACGAAGCGGCTGGCAGAGTCAGCAATGGCAAGGAGCCTGCCAGCGGTGTATTCTTCCCTTTTAAGTGTGCTAAGATCTGAGAGAGATGACAGGGAAAGGGGGAACTGTCTGAATTCCCAGAAATGCCAAGACGAGACATAAGTTGCTCTTGCATCAGGCAGAGAGCTGACTGCAATGAAAGGGAAGGGATGGCTAAAATATTTTTTTCTAAATTCTATCAAAATACTCCTCTGACCCTGTTTAAAATATGGGAAATTGACTGTCAAAAACCCAAAGCAAAAATAAAAACAAATGTAAATTGAAGCTCGCCTTCTGATAGCACATGCAGTTCTGGAGCATCTGGCTCAGTAAAACCTACTCGCAGTGAACTCATCTGGCGAGCAGGCCAGTAATTCCCAGGGACTGCGACTTCCAGGGGGTCACAGTTAAGGTTCTGCTGGTATACGCCAGGACTCCTCGTTCTCTGTTTTTTTCAGAGGTTTGAGTTTTGCTGAGCAAGGCATTTTGGAAAGGCATGAGAAACCCACTGGGCAATTTTAACTCTGTGTTAAGAAAGATTTTTGGGGTCATTGAATTAGCTTATAGGGGATTTGCTTTAACGGTGTCAGAGTGTGTGTTGGAGAGGAGTTACAGAGGGGGAACTACGCATTTCTGAGGGAAACTCTCTTGGGCTGAAGCACTCTGCAGAATACTAGAGACTGAACTGCGTGATAAAGATAATATACAGAAGAGTTCAGGGTGGGTGAGTGCAGCTGCAGGTTTCTGTACCTGTCCATCCATCCTTCCGTTCCTTTTTCTGGAGGAGGAGAAATCCATGGGTAGTGAGGATCTCAGCACCGACTGGACCTCAGTTTTACACACAGAAATCTTAGATATTCATTGTGAACCCAGGATAGCTGCACATTTTCGGAACAGGATACTTACAGGTATTATATCCCTCAGATCCCCATAAGCCGCACATGAGTATGTCATCCAATTCTTTAGAGAAGCATGAAGAATCATTGGCTAAACATACCTGCAATCTGGTCAATGATTTTGTTAAAATGGCTTAAAGTGAGTTGTCCTTTCGATTAGGGGATTTTCCTTTAATACCAAAAGCCCAAGCCAGCAATATCTTTTTAAATAGATTTTTTTTAATTATTATTTTATTTCAGAAAGTCTTCTGGATTACAAAAAACCACAAAGGACTGTTTTGGATACGCTGGTCTGGTTCTACTTTAGGGAGTTCCTTTAGCTGCTGAGCTACATACTAACTCAAATGGAGCTCCTTCACCCTTCGCCACGTTTTTACATTCATTGTTCTGTGGTTCAGAGACAGCTTTCATTTCCAGAGGGTAAAGTCGGGGTACCTCAGCTTTGGCAGGTTTATCCTGAACTTAAAAGAAGTTTTAGTCTCTTGGCATTTAAAGGGTTCTTGCTTGTCTCATGGGGCATTTTTTTCAAAGGAAAACAGGGTCTAGCATCTGGGTCCGATAAAAAGATGTCTCACAGAGAGGCGAGGGCACTGTTAGTGGACAGTTATAAGAGATGACCTGGCTATAGCAGAAATTTCTTTCTAAATCCGTTATGTACCGGTTAGGCTGAGGCTCAGAGGCATGAAGAGGCATGAGGCATATGTCTGGTTGTGCAAAAATGCTAAATAGTGTGTTCTAGCTGCCCATAAAGTATCTGATCCTGCAAAACTCTTCCACTTGATCACCTATGTGGCACTGACTTCCACAGATGCAAGTATGTTTATTTGGGGAAATAAAGAATATCCTTAAACTGCCTTTAACTTTATTTCTTATTTCATTTCATTGTGTAACCCCTTCAATTTATAAAAGCATACAATTAATTATCTAAATGGGGTATTGTTTGTTTGATTTTTTTCTTTTTTTAAGATCATTTAATTATGCTTCCACGCACAAGAGTCTGCTTCTCAAAAATACAAAATTCAGTCTTGCTGCTGTGCCCTAACCAAGCTAGAGATCCAAGTTACAGAAATGAATTCTTCAGCTATAGAGGCATTGGAACTGAAAAAGTACTTGTGTAAAATCATGTCAGAAAATTTCTCACAACTGGACATATGCAAATAAAAACAAAGCAACATTTATGGCAATATACACACTGAATAAATCAGAAAATGAACTAGAAATGGAACTTGACTTACTACAGAAAGTGTATACTCTATGTCTGCATATATTTATAGCTACACACATAGCATATATATTTAGCAAAATTGTGTCTTACCAGAAGAAAGTGCTGACAGTCATCTCAACTTGAGATGTCTATTAAAAACTCAGAGAGTGAGAAAGCAAGCACTGTTCTGACGAAGTACTGAGCACAAGATTTGTAAACTGCTTTTGCCATGCTGTCCCTGAGGTTACAGGTATTTACAGAGTGTTGGTTTACTATCATGAAAAATGTTACTCTTCTCCGGGTGAATCAGAGTATTTTTCACTTACACTGGCCACATGTACAGACAATTAGCAAAAAAAAAAAAATTAAAAAAAAAAAAAGCGTTTGGGAACTTTACCTCCACCCAGTTCTCATCAAATCTTAACATATCGTTTTTGTTTTTTCCTGCAGACTGTTAAGGAGACGAGTGTACTTTCCTTGCAGTTCCTGCCCATGACCCTGTACTGCCTCAGTCCTATTGCTTTTCCTGGGTAGGAAAAACTCCTAATACTTTTCAGCACTGCTGCAGCTCCACTGGCTGTAGCAGTAACGGGATCTGAAAACCGAGAAGCTGAAGAGTTGTGTTACACAACACTGCATGCCGTGCGTCCTACCAGACTTGCACAGGGGTGGAAACACTCAGCCATATTTTTCCCAGGACTTATCTCTGCCAGAAAACGACATTGTGCTAGGACACACCAAGAAATAAGGCATCAAACACTGTTTGGAGCTTGGTTACAGACAAGGCAGCCAGGATGCACCCCATTTGACGTCAGCCGTGTGGAAGCTGGGTGTCTAACTTAAACCAGTCATCTGGGCTTTTTCCGCAGTTACTAGAAACAGAGGTACCTCAGAGGGAGAGCCAGCCACCTTCTCCGCTTCGGGACAGGCTGAACAGCATTTCCAAGGAAACTCTCCTGCTCAATCAACCAGTTTCATTGAGACTTCTGACGGTTTGCAGTGAAACCTTTAACAGCTGCTGGCAGGAGCTCAGCTCCATCAGCTGTGGACAGGAGCCTCCACAGACCGGCCGGGCTTCTCGGCTCTGATCTCACCCAGGTGAGAGCCAGGCTCCAAGGCCCATCTGGGCTCACACAAATGTAAACTGCTCCATGTCAGTTATTTCTCTGAAGCACATTTAAATATCTGGAAGTGGTATTCAGCAGTTTTAAATATCTGTAATTTTTCAGACTGATAACATCTATCATACACAGAAGATGTAACACCTACTTATCCCAAAATCTAACTATGTTCAGTTATACCACTGAAATCTAAAGAGTTAGCTTTATGCATGCAAAAAGGCTAAACCGTCATTTTGCAAATATACCCTACACCCTTTGCAAACACAGAAGTTATTTTCCTGGGGCTGTCATATTCACTAATCAGTTGAATTTCAAGCTACTTCTTTTGGCAAAGGTCAGTAATAGTCAAAATGTTTGCATGCAACAGCATAACTTTCCCTAAGCTTTGGAGTCTGCCTTTGGAAAGGGCAATGATTTTTTTCTCTTCTGTGTAAGGGACACTTCTGAAAATTTGGGGTCAAACAGATTTGTTGCTATGATCAAAGCTGAAACTGGCAATTTTGACAGCTTTACTCAGCAGAATGCAGCTTCCTACTAGCAAGGCGTTTTACGGGTGAAATTAGAATCTATCAAAATGTGCCTTCATGCAGCCCATAAAGGAAAGAGTCCAAACTAAAATACTCCTTTGATATTAAGCACATATAAACCCTTATGCTGCCTGCTGCATGCCCTGAAGACCATAGAGAAGATAAAAACCAACAGCTGGAAGGCATCCTGCCTTCTTGCAAGGCTCTCCATCCTACATAAACATGGTCAGGAAAGGGACTAAGGCAGTGTTGTAATAAAACCCCCAGAAAACATGGAAGATATTATTGGAAGGTAAACCTGCTGTTTGCAGCAGTCATTTATGCTCCCTGCCTCCCCACTCCTTGGAGAATGAAGAATACAGGTGCAGCAGAAGTGTTGGCTGTACCGTGGCCCCTCCAGAAGCTGTGGGGTCATTTAAGAATGAGGAACAAAGTTTTACATTTCCAGAGGAAAATGTTAGTGGGGTGGCCAGGAACCAGCGCAGAGGCTTCCCAGGTTGGATACTCAGTTACCCCGAGATCTGTCCTTGGAGCCCAGGGACGCAAACCAGGCCATGTCTTTGCACACCAAACCATCTTAAAGCTTTAGCATTGAAGCTATTTCAATGTTGATGGTTTGGAGACATTTCCCCCTTTCCCGTACACTTTCCCAGAGATGGAAGATCAAAAAGTAGAGCCATCTGTCTAGTAAATTTGCAACCACTGTGTGTGCAAGTGCTCCCAAAGTGATTCAGACAGATTATATTGCCACGACCTTACTGACTACTGGACCTGAAGACCATATTTTTCATAGCCATCTGTATAAACCTGGTTGAAAATGAATTATCTTTTTATCGTCTTTTAATTCAGACACTTACTCTGATAGACCAGTGAAACTTCCTGTTTTGCCTTTTGATGTCATCCTCATTGCTTGTTGGGGATCAAGATAAGTGTTCTAGAGGGGCCATGGGCAGACGCCACAGCCTAAACCAACCAGGAACCTCAGAACAAATGCCTCCAGGAATGAAATAATGAATGAAACCACTGCTGAGAATCAATTGATGTTTTCCAAGAGATAAAAAAAAAAAAATCTCATACACAGGAAACTAAAAAGACAAGCTCATGGTATTCTGAGGTAAAAACCATGAATGGAGAAGTCCATTTTTTAGCACGAGCATAATCAAGAAATCCAAGTCAGAAGAGCTATCCTCTCCTCCCGGTCTCTTTAAATGACAAAATCACATGCAAGTCAAATTCTGCAGGAGAGTACACCTGTGTTGTCATAAACTTGTAAGTAAGTGCAGAGAATTTCCTGCTTTACTCTTGGAAACCCCGTCATTTGTCACCTAAAGAGCACATGGGAGGCTTGTTTCCCTTCCCTCTAGTCTAATGTGGGATTTGGTTGAGGTATGTACAAAATTTTCCAGGCTCTTTACACCAGAAGTCTTTGACCAAGTTCCAGCTGACTCCCTTCGTTTAAAACGCTTTCCCTCCTGTGTCTGTTTGGAGTTTGCTGAGGTTTTTCCCTGCCTGTTCCTGGAGTTTCTGGAGAGTGCCTGGTCATGGCTTGTCATGTGGTGGAGACTGGCACGGAGTCATCTGCCAGAGGAGGTATTAACTATCTTTAGAGTTGCAGGACTGTCGTCTTTAAACAGAATTGTTTTCAAAAACCACTGGAGATTTTCAATGGAACGTTATTTTCTTTCCATACTGGATGATTGCAATAGAAATCTAATGTTCCCACACATGCTCGAATAAAATCATCTGCCTTATACCTCCTCCTGAGCCTTCACAAAATGACATATTTTATGGGAAGCACATGAAAGAATATTTTGGCATTTATTCTTGACATGAGTTCAGTTGAATGAAAAGAGCCGAGAGTTAACACCTTTGCCGAGCTGTCAAAAAAAATCCCAACAACCCCCACTGCGAAATCTCAACCAAGAAACCACTGTCTATTGTCCAAAATGCAGCACTGGCAGCCACGTGCCCCCGCCAGTCATTGTTAGTGGGTTGCAGTTTTTTTCCAAAAGATAGGTACAGAACCTCTTTTCTTTAGCATTTGTCACAAAAGTTTAACATAGTTACAAGGATGCTAGAAAATCCTTTCCCCCTTCTGGTCTCTGTCTCCTTATCACTATTAAAAAATCCGACTGAACCCCAACCTTTTTAACTGAAGAGCAAGACAAATACTACTGATAAATCTAAACCAACCCCAAAACATCAAGAAATGAACAAACAAAACACCACCGCCACATCCGTAGTTCTTACTCCAAAACAGAAAAGTGGCAAAAGGGATTTAATCACCGCTATCAATATGAGAGGCAATCTGCTCAAACACTATTTCAGCTGTATGCAGCTATGAAAGAGAAAAAAAGAGGGACTAATATACTAAATGAGATATTAAATAATACACATTAAACAAACACTGTAACCAGCTTCACACAGAGACATGCAGTCTGACAAGAGGGCCCATTTAAGCAAGCCTAAATGTAGGAGGGGAAAAAAAAAAAAGATCCACTGCATATTTTTTCTCGTTTATTTTTCCCTTTTTTCCTCTCTGCACTAACAATTTTTAAGAGGCCAAAGATATTCAAAGTGAAATGTCACCATTCTTACAAGCTTAAATAAACTATTTATTAGTGGTAGACTAAGTACTCTGGAGAAATTTATTTGCCCTGGCAATAATATTTATAAATGACCTATGAAATATTATGACATTGTACTGGTAGCATTGCAATTTGCCTGTGAGGATTTAGTTCCAATCAGCAAGTGCACTTGGAGGGGGGAAGTATTTCTGTGCAGGGCCAGCGAAGTGCGCAAGGCAACGCTTGGGAGAAGACGAAAAGGCCGTAAGTACAATCTTTTCTTTGGCACTGGCAATAAATAAATACAGAAGGAATAAATAATATAAATCATTCAGCTCGAAAAGAAATGCAGCCGTTTTACGGTCCCCATCAATCGAGTCTCTGCTGCTTGTAACGGAGAGGTCTAAAGGCAGCGTGGCTAAAACAGGGAGCTGAGCTCCTCAGCCACGGGACAGTGAAGGCTAAAGGCTACAAGAGGGGGAACACAGGTACCTATTGAACACGGGGACACACGGGCTGCTCTTTACATTTCTTTTTTTGACCAACGCACCGAGGCAGGAACGACAACAGAAACCCGGCAGTTAGCTATTCCAAAACAGAACTGCTATTTTAAGAACAACAAACTTCATTAGTGGCTTGGGGATAGAGGGTGGGGAGGGTTTAGAAGTAAAACGCATGTGTGCAAAGGTGTACAATTCAGATTATTTAAATGCTAACAAATACTACACTTGCACACTTCTCCCAAATGACATGGAAGCCAAAATCTATTTTGCTGTAAACTCTAAAGCTGTTTTAAGGAATGGCTCATGTCGGTGATATTTGTCCTCCACCACAGGACAGATAAAAACTTAGCAGAAAAAAAGAGAAATAAAAAAGCTGATTAGTTCTAAAACTGGACATCATTTCCTCAGGTCCTGATGGCAGTTTTGAGCGTGGAAGGAAATAAGAATAAAGGACTTCAGTATTAGGTTTCTTGAGCATTTTCAGTTAAAGTCTTACTTGATTTTTTTTTTTTTGATAAATGAGTCACACAACAAAAGATAATTTTTTTTCCCCACAGTATCAGGTATATCACAGGGATAAATCAACTGAATATGCAAATATCAGAAAAGAGTTTATATCTTCATCTTTATTCCCACTGAAGAAAAAGTTAAAAGAAGTAACTGTGACACAAACACAAATATCTCCTTGGGATTTAAACACAGAAACTGTCATTTGTAAGATCAACAGATGTCCCGTAGAACATACATTTCCAAACGTCAACTCACTGAAACTACACATATACTTATGAGGTCGCTCAGTTTATGCTTCATTTGACTTACTTATAATTTATTAGTTCACTTCCTATACTGCACTATTCTGCATTACGGTATCTCCCCATAAAATCTGCATTATTTTGTATAAATGCTATTCCACAGTACTAGCCTAGCAATTATGGTGAACACTTACATGTCCATTCCAAGCTTTCACTGTAGGTATCTCATGCACATAAGCCACGCAGGTTGAGATTCTTAGTGTTCAGATGAACAGTAACTTTCAAAGATACATTCAGCAAAATTCTACTTAGTTGTTCTTTATGAGAGCAAGACGGTTGAATAAGGAGAAAAGAAGCAAAAGAAAATAATTTGAATGGCGCTTGCATGAAGTGTAAATTAAAATACCGAATTGGGTATGTGTACAGTCCTCAATAATATCTACCTAAAAGGCTGTATCTAAAGAAAGCAGGACGAGAAAGTACCCGTAAAGTGGATGCTGAATTCTATTCTTTTCCTCTCATACCACGTTTGCTTTATTCCAGCTCCACTGTGATAATGCTGCAGAGGCATAAGACTGACACAAAGATAGGAAAAGGCCACAAACCCCAGCCCCTTCGGTACTCTTATCACAGGCTGTCAGACCGCTGCAGTGGACTTCAGTGCAGTAGGCTTTAAAAAACACGTTTTTAAGTTTCCTTTATGTTAATGTTTGACCTGGATTTTTTTTTTCTTTTTTTTTAACTGGCCCCTAGTTCTTCGCACACAAAATTTTAACGTACTAAAGCTAGAAAGCCCTGCTGAGATGCGGTTAGGAGCAGGTCCCAACGATGTGCAAGTCACAGGGTGTGTCACGATTTTCATCTTGACAAGCACATCGAGCCTTAGCTCCTCTAGGGAGTGGCCCTGGGCATGAACCTCTACAAACTTGGCCCAGGTTTCCTGTTTATAACCGAATAAGGTGTCTTTTGCCTAGTTTGCAAAACAAGCACAGAACTACCCACTGCTTATCTTTAACGTGTGCTTCCCAGACACACTCCTCGCATTGCACAGCTATCTGCTCTTCTGCTGTTATTGGTCGGTCCCATGCGAGTGTAAGGAGGTGGATACAGAAGAATTTTTTTTTCCTCCCCAGAAATAATGACCGGTGAAAATGCACAAAGCCAAGTACGAGACCACAGTGGCTAAGGCAGCAAAAGAGACATTCAGAATCACAGAACTGCCCACAAAATTTCATTGGGATTCTTCTTATTTGTCTCCTTACCTTTAAGCACTTGCACTAAACCCCTGTGAGCATTCCGGATTTTCTCTGTGTAAGGTCTAGACACTGCCACGTAGCCACAAATCAGATTACGGGACAACCCTCTGAGCTGGGCCTGGAGGAAAGCCCCAGCTGCAGAAGAGATGTGCGACAAACCAGTAAACTATTCTGCGCCATGTACCTGCAGCCCCAGGGCGGAAGGCTTTGCAGTAAAGCTGTCGTCTGCCCACACCCAGCCCTCACGGACACTGGCCGTGGGAAGACACCAGCCGCCGTGTTTTTGAACACCAGCATCATCCATCACCATGCCGCTGGTGAGTTCTGGCGACCTGCCGGTGCCTCCCGGCAGGCGCGACCCGCGTGCCAAGCCATGTGCCGGGGGTGAAACGGGGAGCAGATACGACACGTGGGGGGGCAGAAAGTGCTGCCCAGCAAGGCCCCACGCAGCAGCATACCCGCACTTGCAGTGCAGGACCATCGCCTTCTGCCTGCTGCTTGATGTCAAACGCAGATGTCAGCGGTCAGTGATTTAGCAATCAGACTGGCAGGTCGAATCCGGTGCCTGGAGCTCGGCAGAAACCTCAACACAGTCCCAGACGCGAACAAGACTCAGGCCAGGCTAGGGGGGAACACAAAGCGAGGCTTCAAGGGTCCAGCTCAACATGTGTGAGACTTGAGAGGCCTCTCCTTAGTCCAGACCAAGGGACAGTCAACAAAGGAGAAAAGATCTATTTCCTCTGGAAAACAACAGGCATTTTTTTGGCTAAATAAATTTCAACAGATCAACAGTAATCCCCTCTCAACTTTATCTTCAAGAGATTCAATTGTGTCCCTCAGTTTCCTCCCTTTCTTCTTGCTCTCCCCTCCACCCCCCCCGTTAATCTTAACTTGCCGCCTAGCACCCTTCACGTCCTTGTGCTGTGGTTGTGTGCAGCTTGGGGGTGTGTGTACGCCGCTACAACGAAGAAATGAAAAAGAATCATAAATGTAGGCTGATATATTAAAAGGTGCAATACAAGATATATTTTGTTCGTTGCTGAATCCAACTTGGTCTACTCTGCCTGCTTATTCTAGTTAAATGCACATGTCAACATACAAAAAGTTATTTCAGACTGCAGCATTTCATTACCCGAGCCAAGCCAAATGAGCACAGGAATAGCAACAGTACACACGCCAAGGAAAATGAACTTTTTTTTCCTCCTACTGTGACATTTTTGGAGGCAGCCAATTATACATTAAAAAATTCATGAATGAGCAGTGTAATTTTGGAGCCATAACTTAAAGTGAAGTATTCCTTTAAATATGAAATTAATATAATCATGACATTTTAACAGTTTTTCATGGTTCTGCATTCTTCTACAAGGACTCATTCTAAGTAAACCTATATGCCATATAAAAAGACCACAATAATCTTTTCCCACTAGTAAAATTGCTGCTCTTATGAGTGTTACATATATAGGAGTTTTTACATACATAAACAGAATGTGGTCACTTGTGGGATCTATAGATTACATTGGGGGCATATTAAGGGAGTAATGCATGCGCCAAAT
Source organism: Sagittarius serpentarius (assembly GCA_034782735.1). Taxonomy (NCBI): domain Eukaryota; kingdom Metazoa; phylum Chordata; class Aves; order Accipitriformes; family Sagittariidae; genus Sagittarius; species Sagittarius serpentarius. The sequence goes on from JAVKLA010000024.1 coordinate 4,641,734, forward strand.
TTGTTGGCGTGTTTTACAGTGTCTAGATTTTTCTGTCCAGTGCTATTTTGTACATTTCCTGCCCTGACATAAATGACCTCATTAACAAGAAATTCTAATAAGTATACATAGGGGGTTTTTTATTTCAAAATCTGAACTCTGCTGGCTACAGCTTACTTGTATTTTGTGACCTCCCTCTGTATTTATAGCCTGGGAGGAGAAGGAGAGAGGAGAAAAACAAAAATAAAATGAAACAAAATTCTGCTCACACAAGGGAGTTTTCTGCTGAATGACATAACCGGTACTCCTGTCAGTCCGAGCTACGGTCAGCCTGCCCAACCATCTAGCAAAATTAAGTAAATGCAGGAAAGATATTTTGGGGATTGAAAAAAACCTTCCAAATACAAGCAGCTTATTTTTGCCTTCCAAGCCAAAGAAGGAAATCACACAGCAGCATACGGAGTACTCTATTCCCTACGTATTCAAGTTGCGTTAGCTTTACAGCAGTTCCTGTCACCACTCAGTGTCTTACCCCCCAAGCAGATACGTTTTACCACAGGATCAGGAGCCTGTTTCTGGAATCCCAGCTCAGGGTAAAACTTCATTGGGACTTTAGGATCTGACCCACTTGCAGTGATCCCTACAGTAATGGTAACCCGGTAGCTGGGGCTGGAAATAAATGTTGCTCGCAACATCAGAAACACTTGTTTTGATTTGATTTTTTTTTTTTCCCCTCCCCTCTGGATACCAAGTTCAGAATGCACTACAGAAGGAGAGCTGAGAGTACCTAGCAAAAGCTCCGGTCAGAAATAACAACAATGTTCAGTATTCATAGAGCATTTTAGGCTGTAAAAAATGGAGGCTGAAAGGCATAAAATGTAAAAGATAGCCAGAAAAAAAAAAAGATGTAGATGCAAAAATACAAAAGATAAATCAGAGCTATATATATGTATACACACCTGTACAACTGCACACCCAGTTAACATATATAGAATACACCAAAAAGCACTGACCAAGGTGGAGTCACACAAGGCTGCAGGGCCAGGCTCAAACGAAATCTGGCCTGAAGCATGATTTGGAGGTCAGGCTCCAAAATGCTCTAAGAAAATCTGATTTGTTTGCAGTTTCTACACCCAGCAAGGGTGACTCCGTGTTTCACCTCCATCCCTCTCCTCTGTCAAACTACCATTTTGCCAACCTCATGCTCCTGCCCGGACCCCATCTTCCAGCCGTCTCCCCAGCCTCCCAGCTGCCTTCCCCCTAACCCTGGGGCAGTTGCCCACTAATTTAATGATGAGGTTGAACAGACTGGTCAGAGCTAAGGGGGCCCCAGAAATGCATATCCTCAGGGTATTACTGTGGTCTTGGCTACCTAGCCATTCATTTCTGAAGGTGGATATCCCATTTCTATGGTAATCGTACTTATAAATTTGGCTTTATGGTGAGCATACTCTTTGGATACTGTCCTTCTGCCCTTCAAGAAACGGTTTCTAACTCGCTTGCCCAGACTAATTTCAGGTATGCGTGGTGGTGCTGGGAAAAGACTGCTGTGCTGCAGTTTCTGGGTACTCATCAAGGACCATCTTCCTTCTGTGGCACTAGAGATTTTTTAAACAAGAGCAGAGAAAACAGCTATTTCTTCTCTTTGACTGTAAATACCGAGGCAAACTGAACACTGCACAAAGATGCTAATGCTCTTTGAATGGCACCCACTCAATCTTGTTATAGGTTACAGGTTTAGCCTTTCACAGGCGAGAAGGCCGGCTGCTTGTGGCTTCAGAAACTCTCCGGGCACATACGGTGACAAGTTGTGCAAAGCACGTAAAGGCTGCAGCCGCTAAGCACCTTGAAAGGCAGTAAGAAAACTAATGTCAATAGGCAGCTCATGGCAAGGCAGAGTAGGAAATTTAAAGAGGGCTGATGTGTTTTGAGTTGCTGCGAGAGAACGTGGGCTTCTGCTGCCTCCTAGGGTATGGCCTCATGGCAGTGCCTGCTGCTTGGGAGGTACCTGAACTCCTCGTGTAAACTTCCGAACTGCAGCCCAGCTGGCAACGTACTTACGGTGGCAGAGAGGCCAGGGTGCTCTAGTTCTGAGCATTTACTTGGCCTTTCAGCTGGCTTTTCTGCCTCCCCTGGACAGTGTGTAGCAATATAAATCGGTGTCTGCTAGAATTATTTACAATCAGTATGACTAGACTGTCTTAAAAAGCCCAACGTTTTAAATACACACTATACATCTTGCGTTCATCTTCTTTCTTTTTTGAGTTTTGAGGCTTCAGGATTTCCGCTTTTCACGTGTACCTCCACAGCAAGGGCTAGAAACGAGCAATTTTAAGAATTCTCGCATAATTGCCTATCTCCAGATACCGAAGCCTTAAGAAACACGCAGAGCAGTAGGAGACTTGTGATATTATTGCAGAGCCCATAGCCTGCAATCTCTACTCCTGAAGAGGCAGGGGAGCTGCGCAAGCCGGACCCTGGATCCAGACGGAGGTCTGATCAGACATTTAACCTGACCTGGCAGCAACAGCATGGCCCTGTACTAGCTCACATTTTAAATGACACTGCTTTGGCCACTGTCCGTATCCGTTAAACTTGCTTTACATGCCATTGCTGTGCGCTTCACCTCTTGGAAAAAAACAGTTACAGCCTCCTGTTCTTGTTAGCTTTTTTCAGAGAAAATGTGACAGAATTTTCAGCACTTCTTGTTGTCAGATATTGCAAACACTGAGGCCCAAGACGCTGCCATGTTCCATACGTGCACTTTAACTGTGGGCTGCAGGTCTCAGAAACACAGACCTGCCAGCTGGGCCCATAATGATGCCCCTTAAACAGCAGCAAAGCCTGCCAGCACATTTTTCGTGATTATTTCTTCATCTACACGCTCCACAATATTACTAGAGAGGTGTGCTAGACCCACAGTAGAGATGTCGGGGTGCTGCAGTGACTAAACAACCTCCTGAGGTCCCCCCCAGGCTGAATGACCCTGTGATCCCAAGATATTTTATGGCACCACAACCACCGAATTGAGAATGCTGGCTATGGTCTGATGTGACAGCAGATAGTTTACTTCATGGGCAGAGACAGGCATTTTAAGTTCAAGGAAAGATTAAAGGAGAGATGTTTAGGATCATTCAGTCCACAGAAGGGCACCGGACTCTGAAGAAAGCAGTATTTGAGGCAGTGAGGAATACCTCTAGATGCTGTGTGACATACTTCTAGAGAAGATATTCATACCGCTCCCTGTAAGACAGTATCTCAGTACCTCATAGAAACTGAAGTAGCAAAGTATTGTTGTATAGAGGGAGAGACTATGTCCTGTTTGCACTTGGGCTGAGGTTCTCTGGCAGAGCGCCCTGGGTTTCGGAGGCCGGAGCTCAGCGCCCGAGCCAACAGACGGACCGTGCTTCCTTTCTTTTCACAATCATAACCTTTCCACACAAGGCCATTTTAACCTGCAGAAAAACACTTGCTACTAATGAAAAAAGCACAGTTCTTCAGTTCCAAGACCATGAATAAATCCCTAGATAAACTGCTTAGTGATTTAGTATTATTTAACTGTATTCTGACTTTGCACAAAAATACACCGGAGGACCAAGCCTGTAATAAACTAAGCACTGTACCTACGTGATCGGAAGAGATCTGAGGTACTTTACACCACCTCACCTCCTCAGACTCAGAACCCAGTCTCCTCCTGGCCTCAAAGGACTGCCGTGTGCAACAGACACATTGACTAACGTGTGTTTTACTAAAACACCCCAGAACACCGGACTGAAATCAAAGCCAAACTTCTAAACAGGAAAAATATGAATATAATTTATCAACATTATTTACTAGTAGGAAAAGTAATTATGTTATAGAAGTGAGTATGTATCACGGATCTGCTCACTGTTTTCCTGCTACATAAAATCTAAAGCTATGTGTTGCAAATAACAACCTGGTGGTAAATGTAGGGAGAAAAGAGTTTCTCGGCTTCTTGACATTTTATACCTCTCTCCCTTACCTCATAAGCCTTTATATGAAGTCCTTTATATGAATTTACTGTTGAGTGAAAATTTCCTTCCCTAGATACAGCTAACATGACAGGGCAGGTCGCCACAGCACTCCAGTGTATGTTAGCGGTTTTTTTCTTTTTGTTTAGTTTTTGTTTTCTTTTACAGAGCTGTGTCACCCTGTAACTTGTCTTGTACAGCAGTATTCTTCATACTGCTTATTATATATAATCCATTGCAAACACCCAGAGACTAGTTATAGCAATTTAGACTCAGTCTATTCTTCTAGTCCATCCCTTCGCACCCGATACTGGCCATCAGCAGCAACAGAGAAACTCCAGGACTAAACAGATGTTTGCTCTGACTCAGCATCGCAGTTCTTGCATGAAACATAAACCCAGCTGCTAGCCTGGTAACCATCTGAATCATGTAAATCTGGGGTTTTCCAGTGTACTTCCCCTGATCAAGAGCAATTAGAGGTCAATATTACACAGCATTCAAATAATACTAAACCTGCCCTTTAAATTACTGATCTGAAAAGCACAGTAGGCGAAATAGCCACAGTAATTCTGAAGTAAGGAGTTCTGGAGGAAAATTTTCTTTTTCCTATAGGAAAATTTCTCTGTGTTCTCTGTGAATTCTTCGTGACGCTGGAACATCTTTCATTCAAAACCAGAATGAAATAATTACAATTTTAAACAAATGGGTTAGAAATAAATCGGTTCAACTGAAATGCTCAGAAAATCAGAGTATTTCACCCCCATTCTGATTTTCAGAAAGTCGCTCTGAAGCGGAAAATTGGAAACACTTTCTTTCAGTATATGATTTAAAATACAGTTCCACAGAACGTGACACCTTTTCAAAAAATGTTCCATTGGAAACAAAGTGTCATTTTCAGACGGAGAAACATTCCAAAGAAAAATTCTCAACTTGTCTGTAGGGAGGGCAGCACTTGCAGCATACAGCCATAACCAACTAAGAACAGCTACAAAATCTATTTTTGAAAATAGCTTTCTAAATTAAATTATTTAACATCGGCAGCAACTGGAGGTCATAAAAACTGTTCAGATGAAATTTATTTCCATCACAAAACAACAATTTTAAAAAACTGCTCATAAGAAAAGACAGGTTTAATGAATTTTTAATTTTTAAAAATCTGAACAGGATAGAAGAATAGCTGAAATACTCCATTTTCACATTTCTCAATAAAGGCATTTTGTTTTGGGGACCAGGATGGCCGATCATTTAGAACTTTATGTTAATTTAGAATAACCTATTAAAAATTATAAAAGGTAGAAGCAAAATACTTATAGCTGATCTGATTTCTGTTATTCTTTGGAAGTTCAGGTCAAAGCTCTCTGTAGGAGGATTTGACTTTTTATCACAAAAAAAATTTGTCAGGATCTCCAAAATACTCTTAAGGTAAAATTGTATTTTTTCACCCAGTAGTAGTAAATAAATTGCTTCACTGCTTCTTAAGCAACAGAACTAACAGAGCTTTGTTTCCTACACGTTTGCGGCCGGACTCTCTGGCACCTGAGAAGAGCCACGCTCACACTGCAGCCTCTCCTTCTGGGAGCAGGGGGATTAACAGGGTGTCTGTCCTCTACCCAGGCACTTATTTTCTCTAAAACTTACAGGAAATCAACATCTCTAAGCCCATGACCCCTTCCTCAATTTCGGTTAAAACCAGTTGTGATGCTGGGAAGGCCTTGGTGGAGAACAGGAAGAGACGGACAGGCTTCCCTCAACCACAGCCTTTGTGGCCAACGCTGCTATTTCCAGGACCTTCTCCCTGCAGGTTAAACAGCCTGGGTGCATCGATATGGATTAGATTTCCCACACTAACAGCCTGTGAAAGATTCTCTTCCCCAAAGGCTCCGTTATTTACCAGCCGCCCTAAATCACTTTGCTGTTTCTGTCTTCCTTGGTATTCACAGTTAATCTGGATGCTCTCCTCAGGGAGCGTTACTGTAGAGCAGTACACCTTCTGCAAGCGACTCTCCTTGTTTCTTATTAAACGTGAGGTAGCTGCCAACTGCTTTCAGGCTGCTACGCAGCATATGGCTGTGAGCCCCCGCCTGCCCCCACCCCAGCACCCTCCGAGGTGTCATGGGCAGCGTTTGCCAGGTGGTTTCGGTTCCACCAGAAGAGTTTCAGCCAAGAGAGCAGAAAAGCAACTAGACTGCACCAATTGCCTAATCAGAGGAATCCTTGACACTGCTCTAAACGAGATCGAACTATTCAAGCTGGATCCTGATCAACAGTCAGTGCAATCACTGGGGAGCAGACACTGCCATCTGCACGCTCATTTATTGGGCTTTGGAATTATTTAACATTTGATTTATGGTGGTGAATTGCGTCCTGGCAAACACTCACTATGCAAAACTCTTTGCTCCCTCACCCGTTAAAAATTGGGGCCTGATCCATGTGAAAGCCTCCTGCCGAGTTCACTGTGTTTTGGATCAGGCCTCTGGGTCTCAAGACTGGCAGATAATATTCCATTTCTGTCCAGTTTTTAGAAGTTCCTCAAGTGTTTTCCATCAACATTTTTATGTTTACTTTTGGGAGAATCTTCACAGTGGGTCAGGTTACTGTGATACAGAAAGGATGACCCACACTGACATATAAATTTTCCAAAAAATCTCAGCCTGAGGCAGACATCTGCCTTGAAGAATTTCAGCCCAGATGGCTAAAGTTTGGCAAAGATGTAAGCAACTGAAAATAGAGCTCTATAATGGAAAGTGGTGTACAACCATAATAATAGGAGGGTGCTACCAAGTACCACATATGATAAGGCTCCGTAACAAGAACCAGAAGGGAAGAATCCAGGCAGGATTCTTTCAGATATGCTTCAGAATATATGACCTATCGCCTCTTTCCTTTTGCTTGAAAGGCGTTTCAGAGTTAGCTCTTATTTCTGCCTGATCCTTCAGACATGACCGTCAGCACGAGGCAGCTCAAAACCAGCCTTTCCCTCTCAACTGTATTAAACAAGGTTTATCCGAGAAGCACAAAACCATCCCAGAGAGTCAAAAGAAGTCCAGGTTGCGAGAGCTCCTCTCTGCATTGAGAAGTCAGCTAGCAAAGCAGGAAATCTGTGTGGCTGAGATCTAAGCTGTTAAATCAGCATTACTTTGTTTTCAGATTAAAAACCTGTCTTGATGTTTCAGTACAAGAACGCATGCACAACTTCAGTTCTATGGTACCTTAGATCCCCAGCATACTACAAAGATTCACTTAGATATAACAGATGAAAAACATGATTTCACTCAGATTAATTCTGAACTTTTTGAGTCCCCGTTTCTGATTTCACCTCACCTCTGTCAATTTGCTTCTGTTGAGCAGGATGTGAAGACATGAGCTGGGACCTTGTTTAAAGCCATGTAAGAAATTTGCTACAATTTACACCTCCATAAATCCTGAGTAACTCCACTGGCATAAACGGAAGCACAATTTGGCTTGAAGCATCACGCTTTTTTTTTTTTTTAATTATGCAACAGCTTAAAAATAAAAATCTAATGACTTCATGGGTATGATGCAGAATCAATATATTTGTGCTGGACTGGTCTGGAGTAAAAGAGATCAGGCTTTCTGTTTACTGGCATCCCATTCAAAATACATGTTCATAGCATCCTTCCCTGTGAACCTCCTCTCCATCTCCTTGAACAGAACATGGCATGCTCCAAGAACACGTACAACAAGCAATACACCGTCTTCACATGAGATACGTAGTAACTGCAAGTTATATTAGTTATGTTAATTATTGACCTACACACATTTGTGTTGGGAAGTGACACTCCAAAAAAATCAGCCGTGTTCATGCATGTTTGCAAAACAGAGGTCCAGGATGAAAGGTATTTTCTATTTACAAGAAGGAATGGCAGTGCAACTCAGATAGCTCCTTTTAAGGACTATCAGCCTGTTTTAGTAGCTAAGAAAATCCACATCACGCCCATTTGCAAAAAGCCTTCTGAAAAGCTTTATATTATGGAATGACTCAATCTTTAAGGAACTGGGGGCAAACAACCCACAAACACCTTAGTGCCAAAATATGTTTTTGTTAACAAATGCATTTGATGGGTTTATTTCAGACATATTCTTGAAACCTCAAAAATGTATCACACTCATTTTGCAACTGACTCATTGTGCACCAGTTTTCAGCTTTTCCCCTTGGTTGTTTTTTTAAATGCAATTCAGTTATGCCCATCACCCCACCTACAAATTAGGGGTTTATAATGGAAATTCTAACAGGGCCTTCACTATGGTGGTGCTTGCAGGCTCTGTCATGATAAATAATTTGCTATTTAATGACTCCTGATGTAGTCACAACAGGAGTCAGATTCACCAGTGTCCATCTCTCCATTGTTATCCAGGAGGAATAAGATGGTAGGGAAATACCACTTTTCTCTGAGCCCATCTTTTTAGCGCCCAACTTTAAAACGAGTGTTTTAATTGGTAAAGAGAGAGTTCACCACCACAATCCAACCCCTACATTTGTTTATGTTGGATGACACTTTTGTTCTGGCTCACATTACCCAGATGGATAAAGCTCAGAAGGGTTCTGCTTTACTGCCCTGTTTTCTCTTAGTGTTCCTGCATTTTTTAAATGCTACCAAATGGTTGCTTTTGGCTCCCAGCATTATCACATGTTGTCTGTAAGTATGGAAATAGTTATGGTAATATGGACGTAAATCATAACTGTAAATACCACATAAAGAAGACTGCCATATAATTATAAAAATACCTAATAGATTTCTTTTTCAAAGACAACACAGCTGTCCCTTCTAACCTTTCATTTGTAGATTCTTTTCTCTCCTGTTTTTATTTACAGGTTACCGTGCAGTTTGACACAGCACACCACGATTTTTGTTTCTAATTTGGAAAAGAAAAGAAAAAGAAAGAATACTCATTTCATCATAAAGAAGCATTAGTTTACAATTTTGAAAAGAAACTAACGCCAGCTCTAGAACATCATCTTGGAACCAATCTCCCTCTTAATACATTTCAAAAGAATCTGTCAATGGCTGCATACCGCAATTTAAAATTAAACCCTGCCATCGAACTGAAGAAAAGGTCGGCCAAGTGGCATACATCACGTGTTGGGAAAGAAGCCTCATTCTTTCTCTAAGCATCTCAGTGTCTTTATGAAAAGAACCACACTAGGTTGTTATTATGCTGACCACAACAAAATAAGATTTTTATACCCTGCTCAGGGAAAAACGTGTTGAAAAGTGTTATGGGTAAACTTGCGCTATTGCAACCTGCCACGTTAGGGGAAGGAGCAAAGCCTTACACAGCACTGATGTTGCCAAAAAGGGGTTTACATATTGTGTGGAAGCTGCCACCGTGCATTTTATCCCTTTCTAGTCAGCTTTGCAACGCTTAAAAGCAAAGGGATACAAGTGTATTTCAACCCTGCTTTATGCTGGACTCGCATGGTGCTTCATCCTACACGAGCTTGTTCTTACCTCTCCCTTGTTACCTAAAACTTACATACGGAGCCCGGATGGTCACAAAAGAGAAGCTGCCGACAATGCTGCTCCTGCCACATGTATGGAAGGCTGTTATCTTTGCATCTTTGAAACGCTTTTCCTCAAAGCTTTTATCTGTCTCTAAGCAACCACTTCAGAGATCTGTGCTTATGCTTTCTACACAGGAAACCCCACATTTTAACTCAAATAGTAGCAAAACTCTCAAGGGAACAAAGCTCATCTTAACCATCAGAAATGTATGCTTCTCTCTCTCTCTCAGAATTTATAAAAAGAGTTATTATGGCTTTATACAGAACAACGCACAGCTCTAAATGGGTGAATTACACTCCGATTCCCTTTCAGAGAAACAGCTAAAACAAATCAACTGGAAAATGCTGGTGGGAAAGACCAGTCTGGGTTAGAGGTGTACTAATAGCTTATTGATACAGACTTTTAAGCAGATGAAACGGTCAAATCCGCACTGCATTTTTATCAGTCTGCACCAACTGGCCTTTGTCCAAAAATGTGTCATTTTACCAGATGTGTCACTCAGTTGGGAGGCTGCCATGACTATACTGGGTGACTGAATGTTAAAATAATTTCTCCAGGGGGAAGAGGCTGATCCCAAAGGTTTTCTAGTTCCAAGGGGGAGATCATTTTTCACCACCAGTTGGAGCCTGATGTCAGACATGCCCTTGCTTCATTTATTCTCCTCAGAGGTTGAAACCCAGCTTGTCCTTCCTGACTCCAATATTGTTTCACGTTTGGGCATATAGCAGCTACTACACAGTGAACTATTAAAGCAGGAGAGCCCATGAGACATGGGAAAATAGTTTAGGGGAAGCTGTTTGACAGCAGGATGCGGTCGTTTCTATTGTCCCATTAAAATAGAGATATCTGGGAAGCTTAACTTTGTTTTCACTATGTAAACATATGTGTGTTAGCCTGATGTGCCAAAAAGATGCAATACAAAAAAAAAACCCAAAAAACAAAAACCAAACCCACACCACCAAACCCCCGAACAAACCAACACAACAAAAGTCTGCCGTTTTTGTGCACCGTGTCTAATTTCTTAGCAGGGATATGAGAATGAAGCCCTATACACCTGAAAGAAGGTTATTTTGTACTGAAAGAACAAATGCCCTGGGTTCCATCAGACTCTGGCATTTTATTTTACATTTGTAGTTTGGTCTGAGAACATAAAGGAAGCTGCAATGACTGAATGTCTTTTATAGAGTCATCTTATGAAAATATCTTGACATATTTTTATTCTCTTCTATTTGTTTTCTCCAGAACAATAAGTAGATAGATAGAAATCACCAGTTCCCATACAATACGCGGCCAGTTAAAGCACTACAGTTTAATTCTTCAAACAGAATAGCAGCTAGGTCTTGCCCACACTAATGGTTTGAGCTTGGGCCAACTATATTTAGATCATGCTTAAATGAAGCTAAGATGGCTATACCATTGTTTGTTTTTTTTAACTTGCATGACTGTTGTTCCGAGAACATTGTTGTGAATCCCTGCTACAGAATGGTTACCACATGCTTACAATAGATGTTTAACATGAGAAGGCGAAACCATGTGGCTTCATCATCTCTAAGCATTTAGATCGAGGCACTATTGATGAAAATGATAACCTTTTTGAATCAGCTGGAGTTCCGTTTTCTAGCAGGCTTAAGCTGTAAAGGCAGAGCATAAGCAGATACCTGCAACAGAGATCATTCACTGCATACACCGGCACCTCCTGTAACATTGCTCTACTTACACCAAGATACCTCTACTCTAATTAAGGCTTTGAAATAAAAGGTTATCAAATCCACAGCATACTGTGCGAAAGCTGGACCAGTGCCAGACACATTTTTAATAACTTTCTGACCTCTCTTCTTCATAAACATGGAGCAGTCAGGAGACCACAAACAACTGCTTCCAGAAGCATGTACAATACTAGCAATATTTCTCACACAAAGTGATCTGCCTGTTACCACAGATACTTTTATTGCTAAATTTTCAAATCTGTATTGTGGGATTCTTTATATATGTATATTCAAGAAATCTGAATGAACTAGTGGTGTGAATTTACAGAATATACAGAGGCTAGAAAGCAATATATCTCTTTTGAAGTGAATTAAGGTAATCTGAACGAAAGCCATTTTCACTTTGAATGAGTGTGTCCGCACAAGGGCCCAATCCACCTTAAAAGTTAACTTAGATCATTTGTCTTTATCTGTCAAGCTGATTCTCTGACACTGTCCAAGAAAGCTGAAAGTCAAAGAAAATCTGTCCTTTGACATCGCAGCGTCACGTATTTCCAAGATTGTCCTAGCAACGATCACTAGATATTGGGCAGGAGAGGGAGGAATTGTATTTGGTTAATTTCAATTTCTGCTTTTTGGCAAGATGCACAGTTCTTCTTAAGAATAATGAAAAGTTTCCTTCCTCTTTCCGCCTCGCCTCACTTCCCCAGAGAAAAGTGAAAAGAAAATTTGCATGACAAATTTGAATAAGACAAGGATACAAATAGGCAACGGATATGTTAAATTCAAATAGACTGCTGTCTCGGCTGTTACAACATACCACATACCAAAGCTACTGCGCTGCTACTGTCCCCAGAACGCACACTGTTCTAGGGGCACCAGGTTTTAGGGGCAGGTAAGAGAGCTGACCAAAAAACTACTAAGAGAAATAGATTCCTAGTTTTAAGCAAACTTGTGTTTTTGTTATCACTTGAGTGGGAACAGCTCTTGAGGATGTTTGGAATAAGTCTAAAACAATAGAGTCTCACTGAGCTTTGGCCTTTAGGCATACTTCTAAGTAACTCTAATTAATAACAAAGGTGAACATATTCCTGGAGAGAAGATAGTAGGGGAGGGGCAGAACTGATGCAAAGATAACTGCACCGGGGGAAAAAAATGCGTAAACATTAAAGAACCTCAAGATTATTAACTGAGAGATCAACTGTTGCTATTTACAAAGACTCCTGATACTAGCCTTTCTGTTTAACTCACTAATTCTTGTACGACAAACACCTTCTCAGTTCACAGTACTCATCAACAAGATGTGCGATTTGGCTTCAACATGAACGTAAGTCCCTTTTAAAATCAAGAACCAAGTCTGTGTGGCAGGTAAATGGTTAATGCTGAACAACACGCACATGATACTTCTTCAACTCCCTTAGAAAAATTAGGATATTATTCTTTATTATGGTGCCCTGTAATTCTAAAGTAAATCATGCCAAGATACTATCTTGCACGTCTGTAGATCAGATATCATTACTCAGGAAAAAAAAAAAAAAGCTTTCATGCACTTACCTTATCCTCTAGCCGGATCAGTCTGGCTCCTACAGTATAGTATCCTTTGTCTACCCCTTTTTCTAAATAAAGAAGAATAAAAATGGGACATTCATTAGGTGAGGAATAAACTCAAACTAAGAATTATATCTATCGTATTTAAAGCAAAAAAGAAGCTGGTAATAGTAGGGTAGTATAAATAACACGAACATAACAAGAAAGAATTTCTTCATGGTGTACAGAAGTGAAAGAGCGTTGTTGGAGAGATGGGAATTAGTTTGTCTGACAAGATTAAGTTAGTCTAAAGGGCAACCTGGACCTTGGTGGAGGTAGTCTGTGGACATGAAGGACTATAGATAATGTCTAAGGTAACTTGATTCCTTGTTTAATTATCTCATTTAACTGCATGTAGTTAGATGGAATAGGCATGCTCCCTAGGCATACCCCCCATTTTAAATATCATTGACATGAGCAATGTACACTTTCTATACATAAAGAAATCGGAACAGTTTTCAACTGAGGTTGTAGATGTAGGAGGCAGCACTGTCCAGGGGTTCAAGGGCTGGAGTGGCAGAGACCTATCTCCTCTCTGCAAATGAGCGACACTGGGAAAAGCCCTTCCATCTCTACCCTCATTTTCCCTCCTAGCCTTCGTAAGACCTGGTTATGAAAGCCCAGTTATGCAATTAGTTTTACTCGCACACTGCAAATGGTGGGATTGGGAGCCAAGACTGAAAACTGTGTAAAGTGGGGTCTATTCTGTGTGTTTATGTGGCCAGGTGCAAAGGAATGCCATAGTTCAGGGGTGTTATTTCACAGCGAATGAAGTACAAAACCACACATATTCTGAGCCGGGAGAAGATATTCACAGGCAAAAAACCACCCCCCGATCCTGAAGTACCTTCAAAGCCTTATGTCAAAGGAAGTTGGATGCATTTTTCTCTACTAAACTCTATTTCCAATACCAGGCTGGAATCATTACTCCTTGTTTGTTCCATAAATCATTCCACTTTTATGAGTGGTTGAGCTTTGGTTTTTAAAGCTATTTAAGCCTGTTTTGCTCAGGGCATGAGCACAATGTGAAGGGCTTACAGAAGGCAGGCCGAGATGTGAATTTACAGTGCATCAGCGCCCACCGTAACTGCCTGTATGTGGGCTCATTCTGCAGCAAACTCACATTCTTGCATTTCTCAGTGGATGGTACTCGCTTTACCATTACCAGTGTATACGTTTGCTGATATTGTATGTTTAGTGATATGTTTGCACCAAAGTTCATCTCAAGGTAACATGTACTGTGCGCACCACAACCTTAGAGGAAGACTTTAGCAAAAAGCAATGCTGGCATGCTACCCTTCTTGCTTTCCTTCTACTCTACAGACCACCTAGAATATTAAAAAGGTCGTGGACCCTTGGCAGCTCTGCGCAGGCATTAAAAAAGAAGTGTCTCATCAGAGAATCTGCAGGAGTAAATACCGTAAGGAGAGAAAACTCAAAGATTGTTCAAGGACAGAAAATAAACGACACAGCTTGGCTCCTACACGTGTGCTGTTCATCATTCATTAGTTCACAACCGCAGAAACCTCTTAAAATGTAAGTGGCTGAGGCTCAAGTTTATCTATGTATATTCATCTCTGCCTAAAATGAAATCATTGACTCTGCAGTCTACTTTCTAGTTAGTAAATTGGCAGACACTTATCATCTTTCAAAGCATATACCAGAAAAACCATGCCTTTAAGGATTTCTAAACAGGGATGTGCTTTGAACAGCAGTGGGCAGGTAATGTTTTTGATTAGGTCTAAACCCAAAAAGCACTCCAAACCTGAAGAAATATTCCAAAAGGCTTATTTTAAAAAAAAAACCAAACCAATTATTTCCTCACCAGCTCTAATTACAACCTTCATATAATCATCAAGACATCCCAAAACAACCAAACCAGGTTAATAATGTTTCCTATTTGAGTTATTCTCAAATGTGGTGTGGAACAGCAAACAAGAAAAGAGGAAGCAGATAAGCAGTAAGAAGCTATTTTGTGGCCTGTGGCACTCCTATCAGATGAAGTGAAAAGAATGATATACACGCATGTAGCTGTGTCATATCTACCCCTGTATTGGCATGCAGGCTGTGTAAGTCCACAAGGCTGCAGCCTTTCCTATTTCTTATTAGCCTCCATTTAAATCAGCATTCAGCTCTAATTTACAAGCATTTTCCTCTAATAAAGACCATCTTTAAAAGTAAACGGGGTGCATATACAGCGTGCAGAGCATTGTGGTAAGAAGGGTGGGCAGAAGTTCAGACAACTAGTACATTTGATTTCTATCTCATGTTTATGCTTTCTCTCTCGAGTCTTTGCAAGATATATGATTTTAGACTTCCTACATTAGATTATTTGCTTTTACATAGTTGAAAAGACTGCATGGCTAACTATAAATCTGAAACGTCTTATTTTTACATTCTTTGCTTTGTAATCCAAAATAACTTTCTCTTAGTACTGAGTTTTGTCTGTTCTTTGTGTTGGTCTGCAATAAAATAGACACCAGCTAAGCAATCCAGTGACTGTGTACATACATGTGAAAGGCACAAACACAAAGGAAACATGCATGATCATCATGAAAGGAGGCACAATTATTTATAACTGGATGAAAATACATATGGAGAAATTTTAGCTCAGAACTAAAAAGAAATGTCTTGAAACAAGCTTGTATCACGAGTGGTATGATACAAATCCATCATTTTATATACTTAGACTTGAATCAGATAAACCACTAGTATATAAGCAATAGGCATTATACTTCAGGAAACTGAATAGTTCTCAGGTCATCTAGTCCATTTCTCATCTTTATTAATATATAAATTTCTTCCCTGAAAGCCTTTGCCTTCCTGACCGTACATACTATGCTACTTTCCAAACAACGTGATCCTGTATTTATTTCTCAGTATTTTCACAAGGTTGGCCCATCTCTTTTTCTAGTGAACAAGAGATGCCTCTTGTAAAAAAAAAAAAATAAAAAATTAAAAATTTTTAGCTATTCTCCACACTAGTTGAGAAAACAAGACTCTTACCCCTAATGGAAGCACATGATATAAATGACATATTACTTGTTATTTAAGTTTGTTTTCTTTTACAAAAACCAGCAATTACCATCTGAAACAAGTAAGAGGAAAAGAGCAAATCAAATGAGGGACAGCACCATAATCTGAATTTTTTTACTCAATTAGTTTGCTCCATCTCATCAGAATATGCCAGACTTTTAAGAAAATAGATCTTTTTAGTTTGGTTAAAAAAATACTTACAGGGAGCATTAGGGTAGTGAATGAATTGCAGACAGATGGTCTGAAAATGATAAAAGCTGGAAATGATCTACCGTGCTTTTACAGAGTAAGTGTCCTTCCTTGATTTTTACTTTTACGGTATATACAGCTAGAAGGGAGCTAACTCAAAAATTTTAAGATTTATCTGAAAGCCACCAATTTTTTAAAGCAGAAAAATGAGGAATTTGAGCATTGTGACACCTAAGATACTCCAGATTGCTAAAGACATCTCAAAACCTCAGCAAACTATGTCAAGTTCAGTCCTGGAACTACAGAAAGCAGGATAGCAAGAGATACCACTACCTGCTTTTGTCTAATTCAGTGCAGCTACAGCCTTCTGGATCTGTATTTGTTCCCACTCTGCAAAAGCTCTGTGTAGGGAAAACTGCGATGAGCTTATGGCAAGATCTAGATTCTTACGTTTATAAACCAGGGGTGCTTCTGAAAACACAAGTCAGGAGTTCCCATTTAATACCTGGATCCATAAAATAGCAAATAACAAAGTTGCCTTAGGCATCATGACTTCTGACTCGAGTCTCTTTTCTTGTCAGCCAGAGCCTTTTACAACTCACAGGTAGAAGAAATTTAAAAGAGGTAAGACATAGTCCTAGATCAGGCACTTGCTATTTCCCTTGGACAGCCTAAAGAAAATTAAAAAAGTAAACTACCAAAATATTTTAGTTTGGAAGGCTGTACTGCAACACAGAAAACCTTGTGATAAAGCTAACTGTTCCATGATGAAGGTTCAACAGTACACGCTCAAAGTAGAAATTTCTAGCTTTTTCAAATTGCAAAAATACAGCTGCAGTGAGTAACTTGCCAGGTTAAAGATGCACAATCACCTTTCAACAAATAAACCAGACCTAAACAAATGGTCTGTCTGCCTACCTGCTTCATTTATCCAGCCTCTGACATGACACAATTTGCTAAAGCGGCTCACGAGGAACAATATAATCCATTTATTAGAGAGAAGCCTGAATCTGGTATGAAGTACATCACGCTTCTGCCCTGCCTCCAGCAGGTGCTGATGGCAGGATTTAGACACGCTATCATTATACTTTGTCTAAAACAATTAATATACCACATTCAAAATGAAATGCAAGCTTCTTCATCAGCTTTTTATTAAGAATGCAATTCAACTTTGTTTGGAGAACCTAGATGAACCGTAAATTAGCTGCAGTTTCCAAGCCATCAGAGTAGGATATATGTGGTATTTCTGCAGGTGCTTTGCATTGAAGTAGATCAGCCCCAGCAAGGAAATGAACTTTCAAAGACAAGATTGTGAACACCTGACAGCTACAGAAAATCTCCTAAGTGGTTTTATTTTTTACCAAGTTCCCATGGATTTTGTCTCCAGGAGGGGTGGAATAAATCAGTTCCTGAAGCAATATGGGTATGTCTCATTTCAAATATTGACTTAAAAAGATAAAAATTAAACTAAGTGTACTTATTATGCTCTAAAAGATACTGTGACCCAATTTCTTCTTAACAGCTGGGAAGGAAATAGCATCAGAAAGCTTAGGTGGCATTTAATGGAAAAAAAAGGCAAACAATGGAACTGTCAAAATTTTACAAGAAAGCCTTTTTCTCCAGGGATTCCCACCTGTGGTATGCAGACCCAAGTGGCTCAGATGAACTGCAGATAAACATCAGCTTTTTGCGTACTTTTCTGAACCCAAACACTGGATCTTTTGTTTTACCTTGGCATTATTCTTCACCTTTGCCCCTGAAAAGCTATAGTAAGCCTCAAAAATTGCATTCAAAAGCAATTAACTCCATCACGCGTAGTGAAGGTCAAGTATTACACTCTTCCTATTTGTATCATTAAATAAGTGTCT
This sequence comes from Sagittarius serpentarius, assembly GCA_034782735.1. Classification (NCBI taxonomy): domain Eukaryota; kingdom Metazoa; phylum Chordata; class Aves; order Accipitriformes; family Sagittariidae; genus Sagittarius; species Sagittarius serpentarius. The sequence goes on from JAVKLA010000024.1 coordinate 4,659,616, forward strand.
CCTTTGTTGATTCAGTAAGTTTTATTAAGATGTGCTTTTGCTTCTGTATCAACACTTTCAATTATTAAGGGGTTTGTTTACTATTACGGGAATCTTCGTTTCATTTTACGAAATAGCATTACCTGGAACACTGAGATGGGCTTTCAGTGAAACTAAGACTCAGTCTTCTGGGTATACTCATAAAAATGGGATTCAGGTCTTTGGAAAATTTATTGATTATCTTAATGTTTTTACACCCACTCCTGATACTAGCAATGTCAAAGATTGCTAGTAGATGCCAAGACCAAAAGAAGCAAAAGGGGAGGATTCCTCACAATATGTGTATGTAAAGCTTAAATCATGACAATTCTTGTCACAAAATACCGCAGATCTTAAAAGTTTACAGAGGAAACTAGGTAAGCTTGTTGAGGACAAACCAGTTAGGACTACTAAATACACAGAAACCATGTCAGGAAGTCTCTGATCTGCAAATGGCTGAAAGCTTACAGGAAGGTTAGAGGCTTATGCATGCCCTTTTTTTATACATTTCCCAAAGCACCTTGCTTTTGGCTCCGTCGGAGTCAGGACTGCTCTGACCCAGCACGGCTTTTATTCTGTTCTTGTATCCTTATCTTGTTTTAACACAGCTTTTAGTGCTTTTTATCTCTGAGAAACTAACTTGAAAAATAACAATAATTGCTTCCAGTGAATTCAGATTCTGGATCTTTTATGACATCATTCACTTTTGAAAGGTAATAATACCATAGACACACTGCAATTACTTCATATAATATTATCAAAGTGGACAACAGGGTTTCACAGTAACAGCCTGATCCAAAACTCACTGAGGTCACTGGAAAGACTCCCGTTCATTTCAACAGGCTTGGAATCAGACCTTAAGAGTCTTTGAATGGGAGTATAATAAAACAGGAAAAAAAAAGGAGCTGGAAAGGAAATTTTTTTCTCATGTTTTTCTCCTTGGCAGTTTAATTTTCTTTGCATTGTCATTTCTCTTTTGCTTGCCATCAATAGAAAAATAACAGAGTCTGGAGGAAACACTCATATTGTTTACAAATGAGGTTTTTAGCAATGCCTTTGAACTGGAAAAACATCATATTGAAAATACATTTTCAATGTAGAATAAGCCATCCATTCTGAGGAAAACTCAGGAAGAACTCTTTTTCCAGAGGAGGGGGACAGTGCAAGAGTCTGTTTCCAGACCAATACTATAACCTCTCATCACTGTTCATCACTTGATTATTGGCGGGTTGGATAATACCGGGACTCATCACAAACTAACCCTAGCTTTAGTTCTGCAGACAGTTTATCTGGAAACACTTATCTTATTTTTGGATTTGTGGAGGGTTTAGATAAAATAACAGCTAGATCAAGTAACTTTTGGTTTTGGTCTTGTAAACCTATAACTGAGCTTACCAGGTTTTGCATCCCTAACAACCATTCCACCTTTCCCAGCCAGTATTTGTTCAGTCCATTTCAGGGCAGAGCCATACGTCTTTGCAAGAGGTATGACTTTGTAGAGCTGGCATGCTGTGGAGGCAGATATCATTCTTAGCAGGGCCACCATGCTTTTGCATCTAAGAGAGCTGTCTCAAAGCAGCTATTCAGCAGTAATGTTGCAAGAAAAGATTAACAAGAGAAGCTACCTGCATGGACACGGGTGCCATAATCTTCTCCAGAGCACTGACTATGGCTTTGCCAAACATCCCTGAAGTCCTATGATGCTCTCCACCGTAAGACTATCCATCATGAATTCTGAAGATGAGCCTAAACCTCTGGAAGCCAGGGTTTTTTTTTCCACATATTAAGTCAAAGCAAGAGTTTTTGATAAAAAAATTATAGCGAATGATAAAAACCACGTGGCAGACTTTGACTTGAACTTCCCCCCTGCCCCCCCTTTAATCATCTGGGGCTGTATGTGCAGGCTCTCTCTCCAGAACGTGGCTGGTACAGCAAGTTGCTGTGTAACCTCAGGCCTACAGGTAGGTTGTTCACGTTGCTTCTGTCGTCCAATGTTCTAGTGTAGGCTTTGCGTATGAGTTGCCCGGGGTCTCAATCAATTATGGACACAACCCCATGGCTCTTCCTCAGTGCTTTAGACTCTTCTCAACACTTGAATATTTTGAACACTTGTTCAAATTCACAGACCCGCCTAAGATCCTCCCAGTGTTTGCTATGACCCTTTTGACCCAAGATTTGGTGAGACTAAACTTCCTGAACATCTTCAGCTTCCCAAACACCTCAGAACATTATTTCACAATTAGCTTCTTTGCAGCCAACACTTCTAATTATTCCTCGTTTCTGAAACGAGAAGCTGTTTCATAAAAAGAGCCTCTAACACTAGTCTTCTTGAGCACAAATTGCAGTTCTAATTTGGTAACGTTACATTTGAAATAAAGTAATATGTTCTTGGAGGTAAGCAAAGTTTTTCCATAAATTTAGCTTGCACATTGTGGAATGAATTCCCAAGCATAAATATTTATAGATGTATTCAAGCTGACGGATTATTTTCCTGCGGGCAAAACCAGCTCAGCTACAGGGAAAAAGGATTGTACCACTGAGTCTTCCACAGCAATCAGATGTTAAAAACGTGTTTTGAGAGATGCTCCCCATTCTGACAGTATAAACCATTTAAACCAGTGATAATATGGCATTTTTTAAAGGCTCTGAAATAACTTTGCCACCCCCAGTTACACTTGTGCCCATGAGTGCTCAACGTCAGTTGTAGATATGGGACTTCAGTTCATAAGTCACTTTTGAGCTTGCAGGGACAGAGAATGAGACAGGGCCTCTGGAAATTTGAAGCCAATCTCTTGTAATAAAAAATAAACACTTCTTTCAGGCCTCCTCATACAAGCACTCAGGTTTCCGATCTCCATGATTCCCACCACAAGATTTTCGCAGAATCTCACCACTGTGCATGGCCAGGGCCTTCTCTCCTGGCTGCACATTTTTGGCTTAAATGTATTTACGGCCAGTTCACAAACATTTGCTCTTCTGCTTGCACTGTCCTTTCCCTTATGTATTTCTTCTGCCTCACAGGTAATTAGTCCCCTTGCAGAATTAACAGACAACCCTTTCCAGCCCTTTGTTTCGCTAGGTGAAAAAGAGCAAACTTCTGTTTCCCTTTAATAGAACAGGTTCTCCTTTTCCCTACCCATCCTAGTGTTTCTTCCCTATTTTTGTTGCAGTTAGTCTTTCCTAAAGATGTGGAATCAAATTTTTGCACAATACGCCGCGTAAGGCCTTACCTGAGTTGTGCGCAAAGACACGTCTACTTCCCTGCATGTCTTGAAAATCCCTCTCCTGATCCTAGGATCAGACTAGTTTTTTCATGGCTATATCACAGCATTTTCTTACATTCAGTTGGCATTTGCTCACGATTAATTAGCAGACCAGGCCTTTCTTTTTCTCAGACATGCAGGACTGTTCACCACTATAGGCATGTAGGAGGGCTTTTTTACTAGTTTCCCCATGCCTGATCTTGCATTTTTATGGCTGAATTTCATACCACTTCTATCACTCCAGCTTTCAAGGCTACCCCGGTTCTTCCTGAATGATACCCTTGATATTCCTTTGAGCTTTCCAAAACTGAAATCCATAGGTCGTTCAGAAAGGAAGAAATATTTTTAAATGGAACCAACATATATTCTAACCCCAGCACAAAAGATACAGAAAGAATATTTTGTGGAAAAATTTCCAGCAATATGTTTCCAACTCATCATGCACTGATGCGCACTTTTAACATTTATTCTTAATTTCCATTTACTCCACTACCACCTGAATGCAAGGTATTTATCTTTCCACAATTGTTAACAGAATTATATATTCATGCATAATTGGCTGGATTTAAATCCTTACTACTGTAGCCACGGGTATTTTCACGAAGTTACGAAGCTAATCATTTTTCATGTAAAATGTAGTCACTATACCTGGGAGGAAAAGGCCTGGCTTTCCCAAGGAATGGTCCAATCTGAAAAGCAAACAGAGAGTTACCAGCAGTGCAATTACCAGGCAACTTAAACTCTGTTGCTATGAAAAGCACAGGAGCATAATTTACATGAGAATTACATTAGCTTTAAACCTAAAACAGAGCAAGTGAAAACATGAGACTAGCATGATTTTCTGCACATACAGTCAGCAGTTTAGTTCTTTAGATATTTTTTTCCAAAATCAAACCATATTATTATTGTTATTTTCATGAGTACTAATATTTTATTTCTTAGGCTTTCATGTTGTAACTAAAACATAGTTCTCCTGTGTCATATGTAATCTAATAACAAAGACTATACAAACAGAATGGCTTCTTAATAACATTTGCAACTATTCCTTGAATCTCATGCAGGCGGATTTAATATCTATATGTGTTGACACAGTAGATTCCATTCAATAGGATTTTTTTTTTTTTCCATTTCATTTAAGGGCCAGAGGAGTTCAGTCTGGTGTCCCAGTCCACAGTGTTAATTTGTAAAGAGAAAAGCACTTTGTGCTGAAACAGAAGAGAATCGTTTTGTGGCAAAATATTTCAGCTGCGATCCCCAAACTCAGAGAAAGCATGGGCATGGAGGAATATGGGAAGGGAAAAGTTCCAGACAGAGAGGGGAGCACAAGCAAACCAGCTTTCCCTCAATTGTGGAGAACCACAGAGAGGGGACAGAAAGGTAAATCATTATTTGAAAAGTTTTCCTTTTCTAAGAAGAGGGCAGAAAAGCCCACTTCATACGATAAACTTCACAGCATGCCCCTTAATGTCTTTTAACTTCACTTGGAGGAGGAGGAAAGGAGGATAAAGGATAATTGTAAACTTGATCATAAAAAGGGTTAAAAATGACTCCAAGTTAAATCCTCTAGATATTGTGCTCCCTGTTGTGCTTGCAATTTTGGACAATTACTGTTCATTAAGTACACATCTCTCCTAAAGCCAGCTGGCACCAGAGAAATCAAATATTTCATGAGGTAGACAGGGCCTACCTTCTTTGAAGTTCTTTTATCCGAACCATCATATTGAGGTGTCCTTGTGAGTACTGTTCAATCACATCACGTACATCATACGGTTTCCGAGCTTGCTGTGAAAGGAGTCATACATGAGACTGAAAGGTAGGTATAGTTGAAACTTGATTTTTATTTCAGGCAGGCCTTCATTCTGTGTTTTATCTTCCAGAGGTTATTTGCTTGCCATTTTGCAACGGTTGTTGCAATGAATAAAAAATATGTAGGCATTGTAGGAGTGCATATTCATTGTGGAGATGGAGCCAAATGATTCCCATTACTGTCAGTCAGAGTCATGTCTTCATGTTACTTCATACTGAGCAAAATATTAGACCTTCACAGTCTATTTAAAAAACATAAAACCAAGATATGTAATTTATCTAAGACTATCATGTGCGATATCTCTTGGCTCATTCCAAAACCATATGTTAATCATAACGTCAGAGGACTGAACCACAGAGACAGGCCCAATTCATAACACTTGGACCCAGAATCAAATGCCGCTAAAGACTAAAGATGCCTGGTGACAGAAATATTATTGCTTAAGTAAGAGGGAGGACAGATGCTTTGCACAAGTCTGCTGAAGACTGCTGCACCTAGATTTTGTTTGCGCTTCTTTGTGTTTAATGATACCTATGAGGTCAGGAAAAAAGGTGCAATTCAAATAAATAAAAAAGGGCAGATAAAAAAAATGCAAGAGAGCAAAAAACCTGCCATCTGCCCAGCTTTATTCCCATTCTAATGAGAATCCAGATGCTTCTGCCAAGCTCTGCTTTCTTGCTATAGCTACCAAGGCAGAATTTTGAAACAAGTCTACAGAGTTTGCATAAAGTGATGTGATTATAAAAAGCGTGGCACGGTAAAATTTTATTGAGTAAAATTACTCTGTGTGTGCTGGAATAAACGCAGATGATGTCCTTTTGAAAATACCATCATTTTCAGAGCCACACCAACCCCTATGGGAAATGTGGGGCAAGATGTCTCCTTTTTGGCTCTGACTCAAGAAAAGAAGAAAAAAACGAAAGGTAAACTGCAAATCTAGTAATTGGGAATTACTGAAAACAGCTCATTAGTCATCTTGTTGTCTGTTTCCACTCTGTCACGGCTTCAGCCAGAGCCATTAGCATGCACCACTGCACACATGCATTGAACACCTACAGTATGTGCTGGAGTCATGCTTGGAAGGCAGCCACAGGATCCTAGAAATTTCAAATGAAAGCATGGAACTGGAATGGAAACAAATCCTGTGAAATGAGTGAAGAAGCAAAAGCTCTCCGTGATAAAATGCCTTCCTTGCGCTCAGCCGTCAGCACCTACCTGCGTTATTACTTTCAGAAGAGTTCATGGCTTTGGTAGTGTGCGTGTATGTTTGTATGCATTTGTGAGAAGAGAGACTTTGCAGGGGAGGGAGGTTTCAGCTTTCAGTTTATCGCTCTCTCTTTTTTTTTTTTTTTTTTTTCCGCCTTACCCAGCTTCTCATTTTGCAGACGCTGACACATCACTATTTCTGGCCAGAAAAGCAGCCTATTGTCTTCACCCAGAGAAACAGTGCCAGTATCACTCTTTAGATTGACTAGCGGGGGTGCTTTGAGAGCATTTTGGCTAAATCCTCTGTCCTTTCCTTTGGACGCTTTCTATTTAAACACGATGCATGGCGCAGAGCCTAGATGTGCTGGGGATTTTTCCCCACCTCCCTCCTCTCTCCCCCATGGGCTACTATGTGCATAATTGATTCTACTCATTCCCAGTGAAATTTCTTTTCTCCCTCAAAAGAAGTCCTCTATCTGTTATCCCTTCCACCAAATCATCGGCTCTGAATCCTATAGTTGCACAGTACTGTACACTGCAGGCTGCCTGAGTCCTCTCTAAAGCACAGTAAAAATATCCTTCCAACTTTCACCCTTTTTCTCTCCTCTTTTCCCATAAAGCTTTAGATCTGAGTATCTTACGTCCTGCCAAACTTTGGCACAATCTCTTGTGATGTTTTTATGAGGAAATGGTAGCACAATACAACTTAAGGCGGGAGGTAATGGGCTTCCAGGGAGGTTTGGTAAATGCAGAACTTGAAGAACTACTTTAACTGTGATTATGTCCATAATCCCAAATCCTGGCCATTTGGGCTCAAGCATTCTACATCCAGCGTGCTTAGAGCTCCTAATGCAAAACTCACAATAACATTACTCGGCTTTGAACTTCCAAAATCTAATTAGCATTAGCTATATTTCACAGCCCCAAGAAAGAAAAAAACTTAAGGGAATTCCTTCTTCTTCTTCCCTATCACTAAAACCAACTCACAGAATCCTCCCCATAGACCGATCACGTTCAGTTTTTAGGGTTTGACATGACTGCTGTTAGCTGCCAGCTCCAGAACATCAGATCTGTGGTGGTTTGAAATACCCTAATTTTTATCCCAACTCATTTATATACTGATTTTATTTTCCAGGAATGATGTCTTTAATTTTCTTTCTTTTAAACTTCCCACAGTGTTTTTCTTTCTGGTGTATTTACAATATAATCTTGCTCTCCTGTTACACGCTGACTTAAACAAACTGCCTTCTCCTAGTCTTCTTTCATAAGGTAAGGTCATCTGAAGATACATTTCTGCATGAGCTTGGGAAATGTGTGTGCTGTTCTGTCTGCCCTAATTCAGAGCCTTCGGAGTGCTGTGAGCTTATCTCAGACTTCTATCCCTTGCAATTAAGTGCTCAACCCTAATCAAACTTGCTTGACATTTAGGTTCTCGCTTTATCTTTTTAAAACCTCTTCAAAAGGATTATGAAAGTTGATTAACTTGCAGTGGACCCTCTTGGACAAAAAAGCATGAACCTTCAGGTGGAAATAACAGGGGCTTTGAAAATCAGGCCAGAAGTTAATTATTCATTTCCATGGCATCACCAGCACATGGGCGATGAGAATGATGATACCAGAATCACATTCCAAACAAGTTTTATCATAATGGGCCTTAGTAAACTGGCAAAGTAAGACAGTTTTTCCCATGCAGCACATTTAGTTTCAGCACTTTGTAAGCTGACTGAGAAATTTAACTTAAGACTTCATAAAGACAGCAAATTTCCAGGGGGCAGATGCTCCACAGTTTTATAAAATACGGCCTCTCTATGATGTCCCATTCTGGGGAAAAAATTTGGAAATGTGGGCCACAAATGTGAAAGCAACTTTACACAGCATAGTACCCATCAGTAAGGTCTATTGATCTGTCAGCCATCCATAGCACACAATTAGTTGAACATTCTCTAACCAGTCGTTAGACATAGGTCAGAATAGGCAGTAACAGTATTTTAGCAGACACTCCAACAGAGTCTTTTCTTTCACTTCTTCCAGTAGATAGGCAAGTAGTTTCTATATTGGTCAGTATAGTAAAACAAACAAACCACCAGAACCCCAACAAAACAGAAGCAGTAAAAAAGAGAAGTGAAAAATAACTATGCTGACTCCACAAATTCAGAAGATTTTCGTATCCTACTGTACCCATGGATAGTTGATAGTTTTGCCCACGCTATGAAAAAATCCACATAGGCCAAGCATGAGGCCAAGAACCTAAACAGTACCTTTGACTTATTACAACTGCATGCACACAGACAAGTTCACTCTCAGAGCACTTATCAATGTCATATACTTAAGCTTACAAATTGTACTTATGGTTAATGGTGCTGCTTACCTGAAATTTTCTTCTGGCTACAAAATACTGCATTCTCCTGATGACTTTTGCAGCTGTTCGATGTGCTTCAGTTAATCTGCCAAGAAAGACAGACACAGACATTAACCAGTGGGGGAAAAAAAAAGTAGGAAAAATATCTTAATGCAAGATGTTGATGTTAAGCACCAAAATCTACAAATATGTTTCACATCTACAATGCAAAATTGTAGCATAATACACTGTGTGTGCATGTGTATTTTGCCCTGTTGCTTTACGCTCTTGTATATTGTGGTTCTAAGTATAAGAAACCTGATAAGTGAGACAATGAAAGCAGGTGTACAAAGATAATACATGTGGAGGGGATTAGAGGGGATTACTGTCAATGCATACAACTGGCATCAGTTTGAAGAATAAGAAATGTTTTTAGAACCATGACTGCATTCCTTATTTTGCATTTATTGAGTGTTTGCCCATGAGCTTTATTGCGCAGAAATTGAGTCCTTTAAAAAGTAATTTGAATTCTCTAGGAAGGAAAGAAAAATTGAAGTATCATGTCTAATAAAAAAAAAAAAGTAACACAACACACCCTCTCGGCACAAGTGTGTGTGTGCATGTGGCTGGCTGTGTTGGTATGCAAACGCAGAACTGGACATATTATAACTCAGCAGTGTCACTTCGCCCAGAGGATACTGTATTTGCAGAACATTAATTGTGCTACTTGGCTGGCAATTAATTACCACACGGTCTTATTTACAGTGAATTTTGGAGGGGTAGAGAGGAAGCAGGAATATGGTAACTGTAAGAACAAGTATTTTGTTTAAGGTCTGACTCCTTCCCCATGGACTTCTTCATTCATTCAAAATGAGTGAACTAAAGAAAACAAAATTTCCCTTCCAGGGAAGCCGCAATGTTAGGAAATCTATGTTCTATACAGACATCATCTCTGACATGTGATGATAACCCTAGGAAAGCTTGCCAGCGAGTTTCTCAAGTCTCCTGAAAACACAATCTGCCGCCTCTTCCCAGTGTATCTGACTGGGGAAAAGGAAGTACTGGCTAGGCCACCTACTTGGATGCCACAGTTTAGAGATAAAGTCTTTAAAAAATGGAAGGATTACAGTGTACCATTTCAAAGTGAAGTAAATAAAAGCTAAAAAAACAGGGACTGTATGTAAGAACTAGCATCATTTGTCGTAATTTCTCTCTGATAAAATCAGTGCTTCTGATCAGGTGAGATAACACAGCCACAGGAAGGTTTTTTTTTTAAATAGGCTTTCAGTAGCTTTTTCTTGCTTTTTCGATTTCAAGTCCCAGTTTAATATTAAATACGTGCACAAATATGTGTGAAACTCAGGTGTCTATACTACATATATCCTCACACTTCATATATTTATGTATATTCATGCACCTATCCGTATATATACACTCACACATGCAAACACACAGAAGACAATGCAGGGTGAGCACAATTCAAGAACCATTGTCATTGTATACCATCAACAGCATTGCTAAGTACAAATCTTTGCGTTTGTGTAAGCCCATCAAAGGGATTTCAGAAGTGTCACTGATGGACTACCAGTAGTTTAGCCTACAGGACCTTTATTATGGTGAAAGAAAAGCTCTCAGCGTGATACACAGGGCTCCAGCTGAGCTCCTGTGGCTGGTGACTAGAATGGAGACAACATTCTGCTTGTAAATGGCACATACTTGATAGAGAAATCTTTGTCTGTCAGCCCATACAAGTAATATATATATATATATATCTCTTTATAACCAGAAAAGAATCACAATTTAAGGTTTAGGGTTTAGCCTACCTCCTTTTTGTACCAGTTAAGATAAACGCTTGAAATTATCCCCTAGCTCTAGATGATGTGAGACTTCATATATATACTTAAGAGGGTTTTTTTTTTAGAGTAATCCATATGACATGGTTCATGCATTGTTTAAACAGCCTCAAATAGATAAGCTTAAAGAAGTCAGAGATGGAAAGAAACCAAGGCAGTAATTTCCTCCTAATTCCCCTCCTTCGGCAGAAATCAGGGCTACAGAAGTTTTTCCAATGCGTTATCAAGTTTAAGTGTCCAAAACCATGACGCTGACTCTTGGAACCTGCTGCACAGTTGAACAGGCCTCATTTTTAGAAAGAAAAGTTATTTATTTGTGAAATACAGCAAAGAAAATCACCCAACTACAATTCAAAAGCACTTGATACTGGCCTGTTCCAACTGGCAAAATTCCCACCAGTCTCATTGGGAGCAAATTTTGAAAAAGGAGTAAGTTGCTGTTCAGATTTGATGGTCACTAGCATTAAACTGAGGGACAGAAATACATGAAACCTGGCTTTAATGGAAAAAAGACAGCAAGAAAAGGTGCAAACCTATACACTGATATATGTGGATGTGGTATCTTAATTGCCTCAATAAATCCATAAGGAGCATAGCAGCTCTAGATGACAGAGCAGCTCATGAGCTAAACTCCCTGCTCTGCAGAGTAAGCAGAGCTATCCCTCCTGAGCGGGGGTTGTGGCAGCGTGACTGACCGTGATCCTAAACATTTTTTGAGATTTCAGCTGATTTCCATAGATTCCTAGCACTGACGTCCAGAATGGATAACTACAGCTGTTACTGGTGAGGTTACATTTATCTCTGCATTTAGCCCAATACATTTACCCTGCTAAGACTTATATTTAAGCCCAAAACCTTGGATTAGACAAAACCCTTTCAGCCTTGAGGGTTTCAGTCTTTTCCATGCCAGAAGCATACAACAGGAGAAAACAAAAGGCCAGAGATGCTTTATCTCCTGCGTTAGTAATGCTCAATAGAAACACAACGGTGCTTGCAGTGAAACTCCTAGATATTTTGAGATGTGCAACCCATGAAACAGCAACCCAGGAGGTTTGTGGTGGACACCCTACTTGCACACTCTTTCCATGTGGCATTTTCTGCTGACAGAAGCCAGAAGCGGACAGATCTTCACAGGTATTATGGTGCCTAACTCCCATGGAGGTGAAGATTTAACTGCTTTTGTAGCTCTAGCTCCCAAATGAAGTCAGTAGGACCTGAGCGCTTGCTCTAAGTAGGAATACGGATGGGTGGGTGGGTGACCACAGCCCTGCCCCTATGAAAGCAGCCAAGCTAGACCTCATAAGGATGGTGCCCACGCTGAGGTGGGGTGTTACTATTGGGTGGGTTGTCCTCTGTGTATATGATTAGAGTTTTATTGACAGACAACAGCGTACTTTCCCATCTTTTCACCTAAACAACAGGTAAGAAGGTTTTGTTAAAACCTTCCTCCAAAAGACTGTAAAAGAGAACAAAATGACATCTGAACAGAAGCGACCAGGGTTTTGGAAAGATATGAGCACATAAAAAAAAAATAATGGAAGCTCATAACATCTGTAACTATAATGGATACCATGAAATGTCTACTGAAATAACATATACTTGGATCCATAAATGATACTGACATCATCTGTAACCGTGTCTTCACGTAGGACCCAAGCCTTGGACCCGTTTGCAAAACAGCATGTGTTCCTTACCTTTCCCTTAACGGATTGCTCAGCAGGATGCTCAATTTTAAAAGCAGTCAAACCTACCCTCAGTTACAAGTCTTTCCTAGTTTGGCTTACGGACTCCTGGGCTGTCATATCACCGTGGTAGGGCAGGGAAAAAGAGGAGCGGGTGGAGGGCCTGGAACATATGTGTTAGCAAGCAGTCCCCACCCTGATCTGATCTCGAGTAACTCTCCAGCAACTATTTTAGAGGGTGAGGGGGAAAGGGGCCCCTCTTCGCTGGCTGACTGGAGCTTCCCCTCTGCAGGTTCTGAGTACGCCGATGTGGCTGCAGAGCCCGGCGGGACGGCTGCCTGCCAAGGAGGCACCGCAGCCCCAGGTTTGGTCCTCTGCTCGCGCCTCAGAGAGCACCGTGAAAAGTCACTACTCTTAGCTTACAACACTTGGACGCATTTAAGGCTTTTTTCTTTTTTTTTTTTTTTAACTGCAGAAGGGCGGTAGCCTAAGCCAAAGAAGCCAAACATTTTCAGTTGAAAATAATTGAACCAGAGGAGGAAAAAGAGATGATCAAATCCAAAGCAACTCTGGAAACTATCTGCAGGGATTTTTTTTTTTTAATTTTATTTTTATATACCGCTCTGTTTGTTAAAAGCTTGTGTTGGCCAGTTCAGACCTACTCTTTTTCTTCTTCTTTTGTATGGTGTCCGATAACTTTCAGCTTAATGTGCTTTGGAACAGCCAGGGAATATTTTAAGCGAAAAACAGATATGGAAACGGACCCTAAACACAGGCAAAGTTACAACTATTCCAGGCCATGCTGAGGCACAGCTCAAGTCTCCAAACAAGCCTGTTATCAGTGTGATGCACCTTTCAGTCCAGAAGCACTTTTTAATCACTGGAGTTCACTTCAGTGTAGAGAGAAGGGGAAGGACTTTATTCGGGCTGTGCTGCAGGATGGCTGCAGATAGTGGAGCGTGCATTCCGGGCTGGTTTTCCTGCCGTTTACTCAGGTGTCGTGAATTAGAAGAGCTATTCAGTGTAATGTAACTACTTTGATCACGAACTGTGGAAAATAAAGGCCACTTCAGCAAGGTCAGTTATAGCTCTCTGTCCCAATTTGCAAAACTGGTTTGAGGATACACGCTTACAGTACTTGGATTACTGCTGAGCTTCATTCGGTACGTTTTGATTGCTTAGCAGGAAAACGCATATAAAGTCACACCAACTCTACTTTAATACGATCATTGGATAATGTTGTAACTCCTGCCCAGAGTAACATACAGCATCATCTATTCCAGAGTTGTTCACTTGACACTAGTTTCTAAGCCAGCACAAACAGTGACTAGGTCAGTGATGGCAACTGAAATGTAAAGAAGTTATTTGAGAAGCTCAGCCCTCCATCTGCCTTTTTGTTTTCCCATCGCATTTGGTTAAGAGTATTCACTTTCCGGCTCTGTTTCTGGGAAAGAACTGTGATTCTCAGTCATAACTTTCATTTTTCTCATGTACAATTATCTCAAATGGGCTAATATTTTATTAGGTAAAATATAAAGCAAGCCTTATTTGCACTGAAAGCGTTACCAGAATCAATACAAAACATGAAATGCTGGCATCACAGGGTACTTTTGTCTCCAGATGCACATAGCACAGACCACTCACTTTCAGAGGTGAGATTTTTCATTAAACTGCGGATTCCCACTGTTACTGAAGGGCAATATTTAGCGGAGATGAATATCACCTATATTCAAATGTAGCTAACTGTAATTATCTCATCATATGGATAGCATATACCAGTAAGTTGTTGGGGGAGAAGAAGGGTGGGAAAACAGAAATCATAAAGGCCATAAAATTAAAGAGTTTATTACAGACAGGCGCAGCAGTTAGTCCATATGCAGTCACACACACTATGGGGACCTTCTATTGATGAAGACAAGTGGTGGAGAGAGATGGTTCTTATCACAAGAATCATAAAGAAAAGCAGCTTATGTAATGGGTTTTAAATACTGAGGGAAGTTACAATGTGCAAATGAAAAAAAAAATCTTCCTACCAATAAATGAAAATAAAATTAATATTGCCTTCAGCTAAGCAAAGCCAGACAAAATGCCTCGAGCCTCTTAAACCACTCGAGTTAAGAGAAGGTTGTGGCTTGAATCTGACATGCAAACACCTGGCAATGTCAGGCGATGATTCCAATTCCAGAGCTCACCCCAAGCCAGGAGCAGCACAGAAGTGCAACATAAATACAACAGAAGAGGTTTCCAGTCTTGTAACGTTTCATCAAAGCCTTGTGAAGAACAGATACTTCTGGAGAATTTCCACCACTTACATGATGGAAATTTTATAAGATGCCATTTGCACTGAAACCTGAGAGAACATTTCAGAAAATGTTGGCACAACTTTATTTTTCCCTTTATTCCTAATCACAATCCCACCTTAAAACCTACCTCAACTCTATTCTAACCATATCCTTATCTGAACCTTTTCTTTTCAAGCCCATGTTTGGCTCAAAACTATAAATAAATTAGGATTGGCTTCTCTCAAAACAGAGCAGCCTGGAGGCCTATTTGGCTTCACCAAGCTCTGCTGACAGCCTCAATTTAAGAAGGAATGCTGCAGATTCTGCAAATCCCTGCTCAGCAGGTACAGTCCCAGGCAAAGCAGGAAAGAGCACAGAAATGACATGTTTGGGGGAGGCTGCTGCATTCTGGCATCTGGGTATTTTGCTGAAAATTTTGTGGCATTTGCTGTCTCCATCCATCCATCACCATACATGCTGCTGCCTCTCTTGAATTCATTCCAGAATGCAATTGCCTCTGCTTCTACACGTCTCTCTAACCTGGCCTTCCCTGAAGTGAATGAGAAAGAAAGCAGATTTCTTACAGCAGTGCTCCTAGGGACTGGGGCAGGGAAGACAGATAGTGCAGGGACAGAAGAACAGCTCTGAGGAGAAAGTGTTAGAAGAGGAAGAACTAGGACTTCATTTATAGGGAGCAACTGGCAAGACAATATATTGGCGGAGGAAACACCAGCGGGGGAAGCAGTAGTGTGGGGTGTTTTCTTGATGTTGTCCATGAACGGAATAAAAATAGTAGAAAGCTCCCCAAAATAATCAGAGGTAGATGTAATCTGCTCACTGAATGTGATTTAATGAGGAAGAAAGCCCCTCAAACTTTGAGTTGTTTTTCTCAACCCTAGACAGTTGGAGTTTTCAGTCACAAGTTTGTTCTGTAATACTACAAAGTGGGTTTATTGAGAAAGTGGGAGAAAAGCTCTGTGTTAGTCCTTTGCTAATTAAAATGCATAATTAAAATGAGTAATTAAGCTTACTACAGAATGCTCTTGTGTCTGGGAGCCCAACTGCCCTTGAACAACAATTCATCTGCTGAACTGTCTCTGAGAACTAAAGTAACCATTGGGTATTTTGGTTTCATCTTTCCTCTATGTCTTGTTGGCAGCAAAATAAAAGTGCCTGGTCTCTTTTCTGCCATTTTATTTCTTCCATTCTTCCCGCAGTGTCAGAACAAACAAGATGATGTCACAGGGGTGTCTTTTCAGTGTGGAAATACAAACACAGAAAGATTTTCTCTTTTTTTTTCTGAGCAAACACCTTCTAGAAACTGCCACAATAACTTCCTGTATTAGCGCTCTACCATGACTACTTCTGGTCCCCGGGCAGGTGAAAATGCTCTCATCTCCACATCGATTCTCATTTGCTTAGAAAACAGACTCTAGCCACAACCACGTTCTTGGGAAGTGGACAAACGCCGACAGACAATGACACGTTTTTACCCCACATATTACAACAGTTGCTGACTCTAGCAGATAAAGGTTATTTTTTCACTTCTCTCTCCTTAAGACTTGGTCTTCATCAATTTGCCTTTTAAAAAAATGCCAACAGAGCTGAATGCCTAGCTAGTAAAAGGCACTGCGGAGACAGCCATCACTAAGCGCAAACAACCTCCCAGCAGAGGAGATGCCTTTCTGGAATCCGAAGAGCCTTCGCAGTGGTGCAGCGGGAACTGGAACGGTGCAGCCTTATTTGATGGGCTCTGGTTTGCTCGCTTTAAAAAATGCCACAACCCAAATTAATGAACTTTAAGACTTCGTTTTCCTCTTCACTGTATTCAGCATTTATGGGAACAACGTGGTGTTGTTAATATACACCAATGACTGAGTGCTGTATTTATGCCTCAATGATTTTCTGTCATGAGAA
Organism: Sagittarius serpentarius; assembly: GCA_034782735.1. Taxonomy (NCBI): domain Eukaryota; kingdom Metazoa; phylum Chordata; class Aves; order Accipitriformes; family Sagittariidae; genus Sagittarius; species Sagittarius serpentarius. The sequence goes on from JAVKLA010000024.1 coordinate 4,675,982, forward strand.
TATAATGCCTGGCAAAGACTGATTCCCTGAAATACCAGTTTGTTTGGGGTCATTAATCTTAATTCCTATCTTGCCTGAATAGGAACTGGATAACAGTCAAGTCAGGGAATAGTTCTGAGAATTAAAACTTCAATAGCTTTTGGGCTGCCCAAGGCTTTAAATTTCTTTTAAAAAATAAGTAATTAATTAATCTTCACCAAGTACTGGGGAGAGACCCTGTGGAACTGAGCAAAATGCTTCTTGTGGTTTTAAAAAACAAAAAACAGTGGCTTTTGGCAGGATCTTTCTGCAGTAGCTCTTGTGATTTAGTAGTTACAGCAGGGGCTACGGAAACACAACTCCTGGGTTCTTGAACTGATTGATTTAACTGGCCTCTGTCTCTCTGGGTGATCTTGTGCAAGTCCTTTTACCTGGCTATGCTCTAGCTTATATGTCTATAAAGGAAGTGTAAAACCTGCCTAAGTTGTGGAGGTGTCATGAGGCTTACTTCACTGAGGATTTTATGGCAATTAGCAGTCCCAAATGAAATGTATTTTATTTATAGAATGACCCAGCAGAAAAAAAGAAGGGCAACAATGTATTTTCCCCTTGATGATGACAAGGAACAAGGGAGACTGATCCGCAGGCTTGGGTAAACTGCCATGTCACTGCCCGCTGAGCAGAGGCCATTTTCCAAGGCATTCTCCCCTCTCCACCGTCACAACCTTTGCTCCTCCTCTCCTGAGCACCTGAGCAGGCTGTTTGGGAATTAGCTCCCGGATCACCAGATACTCAGCAATGCAAGACATCCACAGCATCTGAAGCCAAGCAGGACCATCAGATCATGAACGTGACCTGCTCAGCAGTGCAGGGGATTGCATTTGACACAGCTGCCCTTGCCCTGAGCCAAAAACCTTGTGTAGAATGAAAGTAACTTTCCAGAAAGGCATCTGGCCTTGATATAAAGACCTTTATATACTGCTTAAAAGTGCCTTATTTTTTATTTAGATTTGTCAGTATTCAGCTTCTAGGCTCCTCTCTGCAGCTGGAGTACCAGCAATTTTAGCCTTTTCCAGCCCTGTCTTTCTCCCAGGGACCTTCAGCGGTGCCAGGTGCACTGCCTCTGGCCTGGCAGGGAGACCAGCCTTTGGTGTACGGAAGAGAGAGTACTGGTCTCTGGGGAATTGCAAGGAGAGACTGAAACCCTAAAACGTTTTTACTATCATTTTTCTGCCTGTGGTTTATGTCACGCTGTCAGGAACTACAGAGATTCATAATGGGAACGCTTAGACTGGCAGGAACGGAGAATGAATGGGAGAAGGTCTGCATGGGGAAGCATCAGAAAGGGAAAAACAGCACAAAAAGCCCCGTGAGGATGGCAGCTGCCTGTGGGACCTAGACCATCAACATCACAGTACATTTAGGAGCAGCTTTTGGAGATACCCAATTCAGGAAGACAAAGGAACAGGTATAGTCAGGAACTGCCTCTGCCTAGACTGGAAAAGGAGTCCAGCCCCTAAGAGGTGACGGTGGGAAAATACAGAAGAGGACTGGAGTCTTAAGACACCCTAGTAAGGAGACAGAGTACAGAGAATAAATCCTAATAATTCCCAGAGACAGGAGAGCACAGAGAGGTAAAAGACCCTGACCGCTGTCAGCTCCCAAAGGCAAAAAAGGTTCAGCGGCACCTGGTTGCCATCCTGAGGAGATCCCAGCAGACACGATGAAGACTCAGCAGAGCATTACTTGGTCCTCCGCGCAACTGCAGGAAATCCCGAGCAGCCCACCTGGCTACTTGCAGCTGGGATACAGGCACGGTGGACAGACTGCTTGGGGTACACGCATCTTTGTATTTGTGAGTACGTGATTATGGCGGCCTGAAACATTGAAACTAGCCGTTTTAAAATAAAATCACCTTGTCCTCCTCTAAAGTCTTGTATTGAGTTTTGGTACACAACCACCAGTTTATACCAGCAGAAAATATTCTCCAAAGTTAGCTCTAAAATTGACTTACTATCTGATCACCTTCAAATTTGCCTTTCACAGGTCTTGTCAAAACCACGTATATTCTCACAATGGCCTTGCAAACTCCCGTCACCAAGTCACAGCCCAATTTTGAGCTCCAGTACCAGTTTCTACAAACCCGTGTGCCAAGAAAGAGTATTGCTTTGCCATTAGAAGAACTGGCATTTCAAACCCGGACAAAAATCATGATCTTCCTTTTTTTTTTTTTTTAAATTTTAGTGTCCATAAACTATTTTGCAGGCAACAGTGATTGTACTCACAGAACCTCACAAGGAACTTTGTGTGACCACAGACACTTATTATTTTTCCACCCTGTATTTCATGTAAGAACATGCATAAAAATCTTACAGGCCTCGCTTGCCTAATACTGAAAATATGCAGTGCTTATCAATAGTTTACTACAGAAATAAGTATCTTGCTGAAAGTTGCAAGCTTCACTTGTGCAAAACTATCACTGAAACTGGAAGTTTTGCTGAGCTACTTTTTTCAAGAGATTTCACTTGCTCATTGAGAAACTATTTTCTGTTCAAAGATTGTGAATCGTTTCTTTACCTTCAGGAAAAGATGCTCTATCTTCTTGGCATTTTTTTTTCTGGCAGACCTTTAGCTCAGCCAGTGGATGAACAGAAGGAAAGTGTTCATTTACCAATTGCTTGTGACTTACTATTAAAGAACAGGAAAAATTATTTTTTCAAAGTAAGTGAGGAAATCTGTGTCTTCATGCTCAAGGGAATTCTGATTTTCCTGTCTTTGTTTCCACCCTAACTCACAGGAAAAATATTTTAAAAGTCATTATGAAACAAAAGATTATGAAAGCATTTAAGCCTGAAATGATAATATATTTCATTTTGTCCCATTTTAATATACATTTGTTTCCAAAAAGGAAATATTTTATCCTTCTATAAAATTAATGCATCTTATCTGGTTTATGCCCTTTCTCCTCCCAGTAACTGGGATTCTACCCTGAAGACATATACTCTACACTGCATCATCTGGTGCAGAATGAAGACCACATGCCTTAGAGAAGATGTAAACTGGTTTACAGGATACTATTAAAGAATGGCACATCCATGCTGCGAATCCTATAAAAGAGCAGACCATGCTGGGCAGATCCAGTTCAAATATTGGTACGGACTTAACTTTGACAATTTTCCACTAATCACAGTGTTCTGAACTGTGCCTGTATCAAAGGAATTTTGTTTTAACTCCTTCTGTTATAAAATCAAATTAATAAAACTTCCTCTCTCCCTCAAAGTTTTCTCACAAAAAAATTCCAATTTAAAGAATTTTTTTCCCACTCGAAAGATCATCAGTTCTGTGTTCACTGAAAGTTATTAGCAAACTAAGGCCTGATAGAAGCAAAAGATTTCCATATAGCATTAAGTGCATATGAGGTAATCTAGTTAACAGGATAGCAGTGCTTCAAAGTCTCAGCCTTTTGAGTTTTGATATTTTTTTGTGTGTATTGTTATTTTTTTTTTTAATTTGGCCTGGAGGATGCCAGTACTGCAATCAAAAGTGTTTCTAAATAATTATGCACTCATTTAGGTCGCTAACCACCTGAATTGCTGTAATTAGAACACTTAATACAAGCAATTAATTATGTCAGCAATGCTGAAGGCTGTTTTTAAGATCTAGATGCAGAAAAAAACGTTCAAACAAAAATAAATACAAAAAAGAAACAAAGGGATCTTTATTTCACTTGACACATTTCCACTGATTGTTCTCTGACAACAATCTGAGAACTCCTCTTGGAAGTTCCGTGTAAGAATGCAATAAAAACTGGGAACGATGCTGTCGAGACTCCGACTGAAGTGGAATTTATTTTTTTATCCAAGGAACAGACATTTAGATGTTGCCTCAAATTAGCTTTATCTTACCCTTGAGCAATTGGCTTTATTCTGGATCTGAAGTAACTTACTGCGGAGATGAGGCAGCAGCTCAAGTATTCACATACTCAAGCCCAAAATTTCAATGCTCAAAAATGTGAAATAGGTCATAACCATCTGTCCATTTGAAGCTGAAATAAGGACATATTTCTTCTCTTCCAATACACTTCTGTTGTACAGAAGTTTCCCACTATTCTCCCATCTTCCAACAAGTCCTCACAGTATTGAGCTGGTTTGATAATGAATTACAGGCTTAGTTTTCTAAAAGTTCATAAACCTATAAACTTCAACCCCATCCCAAAGGAGCCTGCCACAATCTATCTTTTTGCTTGGAAATTATGCAAAAAGAAATTATGCAAAATCTGAGGTCTGGCATGGATTTGAAGCAAAACCACTTGAAACACTGCAATTTAAAGTGAATTTGCTTTGACAATTTCAGTTTGCCCAAACCTGAAACTCAAAGCAAACCTCAGGGCAGACGTGTAAACCAGAACAGATAGAAATCAACAAATGTTTACATAACACTCCGTGAATCAAAGATACTTAACTTCAGGTGACATGAAGCAGAGGCTGACAAGCCAGGAACCAGACAGGAACATTTTTTTGAACACAGTCTACTTCGTTCGCATTTAACAAAACAACAGTGCATCTCTCCTATTACCAGCCTTCTCAACCACTAATCTCAAGTTTTAAGCTCCTCTCCTTATCTTAAAATCCATATTATCATCACTTCAATCTTCATCTTTCTCAAATTTTCGGGCCTCATGCTCTGAGAACTACAAGGGAAATAAAGCCATTTTATACCACGCAAAAACATCTTTAAATTTGTTCTCAGTAGAGTAATTGTATGTGTCCAACAACCTGGTGAACCAGTTGAGTCTGAGTGATAGATGATAATTTCCCTGAATTATTTAGTGTCACAAGTGATAATCGACTTAACCTGATACTAGCATTTATCTGAAGAAAAAAAAACCCCTTTCTTCAAGGGAACAGATCCAGGCAAATAGTTCATAAACACCTGGGTGGGTATTCTTCTTTTTTTTTTTATGTGGCAATTTTTGGTCAAAGAGATGAGCAGTTTCAAGCACAGAGTCTTTAAAGCAGTTCTTTCTCTGTTAAAAAAAGGGAGGATGCTTGTCTCCCCAGCACATCGGGGGAAATGTTCCGTTCGACCCACAGCCCAGCCCAGCCCACTCCGTTCCTGGCTGCCAAAGCTGGCCATGTACACCTCAATGCCATGCACTCCTCAGGCCTCTTAACTTCTACAGGCTATGCAGAGAGAGCTAAGGACAGAATAAAGATCTAATCTTTAGTATTCTCAGAGATTTAACTTGTGCAGACCATGCAGAGCGCGCTAAGGACAGAATAAGGAACTCATCTTTAGTATTCTCATAGCTTAATGGAAAATGAGAAAATAGCTCTTCATAACAAGCATCCGTACGTATTTGTACATTAGGATATGTCTGTGCTACATCTGTTATTAGCTCCTATGCGTTCTTACCCTAAAAACCATTCATGACAGAATGAGCAATATTCTGCTCAGGACATTTATTAGCATTGAATTACCCATTTTCAATGCATCATGAATTTTATAAAATAACATGGGTGAGCACACAATTATTTGGAAATTCAGAATGTAAGGAACTGGGATATAGCAGGGAAAATATTCACAGAACTGTGAAAGATGATTTTTACCTAACAAGCCAGCACATAAAACACCCATCCACCTAGGATTTGTTTAACGTCCTTTAGATCTCTTATTTCTAACACCTTCCTCTTTCTCCTACTTCTTCCTCACTTACGGGGAAGAGCGTCTTGGCACCTGAGGCTCTGCCGTTCCCCTCTCAGCCAGGCTTGCCCCGCTTTGCGTGGAATAACTGAATATTCACCCAGCCAAAGAACGACAGCAACTCTCCAGCCTGGCGGTTAAGGCATTCGCTGGCCGATGGGAGAAGGTTGTTTTAAGTCCCTGTCTCTGTGGGCGTTTCCTTTCGGAGTGGAAGAGCATGAATGGGATGCTGGGCCTTGGTCTCCAAACCCAGCACATTCTGTGATCTGGTGGTGGGGCATGCTTCTGGGGGACAACACGCTGAGGTCCCTTCGAACTGAGGAAAGACTTGAACCTAGGCCTTTCACAATGTGGATCTATCATGATATTAAATGACAGGACACCTTCTTTTCTAGGAGCTTCATAATTCTAATCCTCTGCTATTTTTGCGTGTCTGCAGCAGCAGAAGTTTTCTTTTTGAGTCACATAAAGAATTTAATCCAACAGGAAACATATTTTTAGTTTTGTGAAAAAAACTGAAAAAAATGTTCATTTTCATACAAACCAAACAGAGTATTTTTTTTTCCAAATATTTGGATCAGAAGCTGCAATGGCAAAAAAAAAATCAATTTTCAGCTGAGCTCTGGTGGACGTACGAAGTCAATGAGTATCACTAAAAGCAGTTTCTACTAAGCCAATGCAAATTAACCATTAATTTAATTATGTGATAAATTGTCTGTGACAGACTTTAAATCGACTGCAGCATCCTGTTGAAGACTATTCCTGGCTGACCAGACTGCAGCTCCAGTCGATGTTATGTCAAGACCTAAGATGGGCTTAAAAAAATAGAATGCATTCAACCACTGAGCTTCTGAACACAGTGTGGAGATGCTTCCTTCTAGCCTAGAGGCTCTGGAGGAATTCATGTCTGCCTGACGTGACGGAAGTTTCCAGAAAGCTGCAGTGAAGATGTTAGTTCTGTCCAAAGCAATCCTCATCAACTCGTGTTTCAATATGAGGCGTCCTGGGGACACAGCTATTACGGACTATTAAGACTCTTGAAAACTCTTTTTGCATTACCAAGGTACTGAAAATGCACAGAAGTTTAAAAAAATATAGTCTCTCTGCCCATTGTTCTTCAAATATCTCAGGTCACATTGTGGAACTGCAGTTTTCCATTCCTCGCAGCCGTAGCATTAAACCCTGAAAGTGTTTACACACCTGCACATCTCTCCTTCTCCTTCAAAAATAGCTTTTTAATGAAAGTGCCTAGAGAAGGATGAACTAGCTAACTTTCCAAATGACTGATGAGAAATACTTGCATAAGCTAAGATCTGATCAGAATTAATGAAGGGTTTGATTCTGCAAACCCACATCTAAGTAATTCTGCATATGAGTTATTTCACTGAACTACATGGGCTGCAGACAGGTATCAAGTGATGCTCGAAATTAAGGTTTGCAAAATGGTACCCTAATTACGCAATTAAAAGTCGTATTGAGGGAACGTCCATTTATCCTCATTATTTTTGCATGTCTGCAAAGCGGGACAAATGTTGTCAACAATGTACGTCGGCAGCAACGCACACTGCTCTGTCATGCCTCGGCTCCCGAACATAGATAGAGCTGATCCGGGACCCGAGTAAGGACTGTAGAATCTCTCAAGCAGTAACAGGTAGCTGGCATCTTCCTACAGGATCCTTACTGCTCCATCTTAACAGCTATAACTTGCCAATCTATATTACATACATTCATTTTATTCACAAGGAAACTGGACATTTTGCAGACACGCATATACGTGTATAAACAAACACTTAATACACCTCCGTGAATTAAGCTGTTTGGTAACTTTCAGAAAATAATTAAATACGCATTCAAGTATATGTATAGTTCTAGGTTGTGAGCATAAATATGGAAAAATACAAACCTGACTTAAAAGCTGAAAATAATCTCAACAGTGATTTAGCTATAGTTCTAATAGCATGAAAACGACTAATTTAAGGTCAAGAGTAATTTAGTTTTGACTGACTTGGCAATCCTTTGTTCTCTGGGTCATGTAAGTGTTGAGTAAATTATAAACCTGTAATTCTATCCTGAGGTCAAGGGACTTCAGAATTGATTTGATATATTGGTCTCCTGGAAAGTTCTTCCAAGGCCAGTACCCCCTAAACTGTGTTTATGAGTTGACTGCATTAATAACTAATAGAGTCATATAATATTAGCAGAGGTGAAATTAACCCTTTCAAAGACGAGTATGCTCAAATGCAGGATTTTAAGTGAGGGACAGAAAAATCAGATATATCTGTGAGAAGTCAAGTTTCTATAGAGTACTGAAAAAATAACGTGAATGTAAAAAGTTATAGGTATCTCACTTCAGGAACAAAATCGGACTGCATCATGAGCATTATCTGGGACAATCCTGCGTCTGTAAAGCAAAAGCTATAACCTTGGTATCTTACACGGGGGGTAAAACAAACAAACCAGCAACTACTCTGACAGACCGTGTAAGAAGCATAAATACACTAAAAAACATGAGCAACTGCTCGTTTAATGCAGGCTTTGCTCTGTCCCCTAACATTTGCCATTGAAAAACTGAGATGGGAAGTAAACTGAGACGTTTTCCATACAAGATTTAAGTGTGCATTATAGCAGCACTTACTAATTTTGAACCTTTTAATGTTTCCAAAGGAAAGTCATCACACTACTAAAAAAAATACACTGTAAAGCCCAGACACACGGCCTGGACTATTCTTTCGTCACCAGGCAAACATTAAAGTTAATGGTCCTCAAAGTGTTTAGGGTTATTTCTTTTGCCCAACGTCACAGTCCTGAACTCATTAGTAAGAGGTATATTCAGATTAGCCTGTTCAGTTCTGATTTAAAAGAAACTCAACAGTAATCACAATCTGAAATCTTGAAATCATTAGGAACAACCTAGTGTTACCCTCCAGCAGTCCTGTGAAAAGTTAGAAATAGGTTCCCCCCACCTCCAAGGCTGTAGATTTCACATGAATATGAATATCTCCTGATATCTGTGGCGCACCAGGAGATGTTTGTCCTGGGCAGTCTTTGGCTATCTCCTTCCACTGCTCTCAAATTCCTAGCAAGAGCACTAACTTTGCTGTATGCTTTCACATTTACAGTAATTCCTGTATAAAAATCCAACAGTTGGTTGGATTAATGATCAATAAACACAGACCAAGGTTAAAGAAATATCACCATCAGAATTAAAACGGCAACAGCTTTTACCGCAATGGGTGACAGCATTTGACCTGGTCACACAGTAGGAACCAATTTGCAAAAAAGGGATCATAGCTGCTTGGTAAATAACAGGACACAGGAGCGTACCCAAAGACCACTGAATGTCACAGAATACATTAAAGTAGCCTTTCTTTTGCAACTTCAAGGGACCTTTGAACAGGTTTTTAACGGATATTAAAAATACAAGCCAAAATTCAGATGGGTGTTTCACGATCAGCTTAGGTCAAGCTTTGACCATGCCTCCCGAGAGAAGGCAGTCCTGCTCCCTGCGTGGTCAGATCTCACCGCCTGCTCGCACCCGGGACCTCACAGCTGCACACTGACTCAGGTCAGGCCAACGGCTTGTCAGAAAACTAACCCTGAAGGGGAGGAAAAAAAAGAGCATTTTCTGTTGGATAAGTTCCCTGAGCAAAATCACCTTTGCAGGGCAGGTGACAGCAGTGGATGGTGGGGGACAGGGAGGGGAAGGAGGAAGAGGTGGTTTGCAGATGTAGACCGGTTTAAGTTGTCAGGATGCATACCCACTGTCCTAACCTGCCAAGTTTGGTGACAAAGGTTTTTTGCGTCCCAACGTGCATTTCCAGACTGGGTAATTAAGTAAAAAGAATGCGAGCACATAGCAAAACCCTCCTAACTGATTGACTAGCACTAACCAGCATCACTTTATGAAGGCCATCACTGTTTCAGGGCCTTAAGGACATTAAGAGGCCTTAGTGGCCCTGACCCACCTCACCTGGGTCTCCCCTCACCCCTGCCCATGGGCTCTGGAGCCCCATTTCAGCCCAGACCCTGCCAGAGCTATGCTGTAGGTGCATTTGTCTCTGGTCCTGTCTCCTGGATGGACCTCGGACCCACATTATAGCCCTGTCCCCAGTCTTGTCTCTGACCCCGTTTCCTTTGGGTCCTGGACCTGGCTCTTTCCTTGCCTATGGCTGTCAATGGACCCATCATTAGCCCCCAGATCTGCCCACTGTTTGGACTCTGAGGGTCTACACGCTGTTGGTGAGGGCGCTGCCCGCACTGGAGTTGCCCATGGATCCCAGCTCGCCCTCCCTTAGGGAGCAGCCAGACCTTGCTCCTCGGTGACACACTATACTAGTACAACCTAATTGGGCTGTAAGATGGAAGGACAGCAAACTTGTATGCTTGGCTTTGCTAACGTGTTGCTCTTACGCTTTTTGCCTATAGCCATGCTCATTCTCAGTCATCTACTAGTTATGTACTAGAGTTACGTTAAAACTCTACCAAAACTTCTTTTCTTTCCTTTAAGGAAGGCAGTTGCCTCTCCCTTCCTCAGGCTCATTAAGCCAATTCACTGCACTGACCTGGCAGAAACAGTTCATAGGTTTTGTCAGACTGCTCTCGGGCTGATGTAGCTATCTGACCTGGCTCAACGCAACATCCCACAACGATCAGTAGAGGAAGGAGGAAAGGGGCGTGCAGCTGGAGCAGGACTCGCCCCTGTCAGTAGCGGCGAGCTGTTACGTTGGCTCAGCCTCCGGCCGATCTGTTAACTCCAGCTCGGTGACTCTGCACGCTACGACAGGCACTTGACAGCTTGTGAAAATACAGGTGAATCTCAGCAGGTTTGAGAACCAAATCTTGTAACTGCATCTGGCAGGGAAGGGGGGTAAACTAGCAGTGAATACAGCCTGCACTGGTTTGAGAAGGAGGGTACTGGAATTGGCTGTCTGTAAGCTCACTTATCTAAGTATTATTTACATTACATGTAAATGTAAGGTAGGACTCATCTCCTTGCGCTGAACTCAGGGCTTCTGGCGAGTTTCTAGTTGAGGGTCAGAGGGACTTAAAATCAGGTTTAGGTTTTAACAACATCAGCAGGAGATGGTCAAAGGCTTGAATCGTGAACTTGGAGCTGGGTTTGACTTGCATTGCAAACCTCCCCTCAAATACCCAGTGAGTAGCACTGTGAAAAGCAACAGGTTTGAATGGATTATGTGTGGGACAGGAGATTTAGTGAGTAAAGGCAAAGGCTATATCCCCTGTAACGCACAGAGAGTTCCTACAGCCACCGTCACTGTGATGTTATCTAATCTCCATCAAAAGCATCTCCCTAGTCCTACATCTGGGTTTCTTGGTTTATCGATACTACAAAATTTCTGTTTGCTAACATATGAGAGCTGCATTTTAAATGAAAACTATTGTCTTGGAGATACTGAAAGAAACTCCTCTCTTCTCCCATTTTAGATACTATATACTGTATGGAGAGTATACGCCGTATTGTATATTTTCTATAAAAACATTACATTTTTAACTTCCCTGGGACCATGTATATAAATATTTGTACATGAAATTATACGATAGGCTTTGAAATTTATGCCATACATTTCTGTTAATGTTCTAAAAATATTTGTTCAGGCAAATGAAATTGCAGTAAAATATTTTACTACAGATCAGTCAAAGGTTCTCACAACTTTATCTTCCTAAAAAACAATATTTCAAGCTATAAAACAGAGTTCCATTTCAGATATCTAAAAGGCAAATTTAACCAGCTTGATTTGATTAATACCGAGTAGTTTAACCTTTTTTTAAACACTGAGGTTTAAGGTAAAATAAAGCCAAGATGTAAGCATTTTCTTTTCTTACTTATATGATTTAATTTCATTTTCTAGAAACTTATACTGTTAGAGGCAAATTGCCTAGGCAGTACACAGGGGGTTATGTGCATATTTCCTATTGCCATTAACAATAATGAGAGCAGGGTGTGTTGCCCAGCACACAAAGCTTCAAGTATACAAATTGTTAATAAATCTGACTCCTCACAAAACAGAAAATTAATGCCGTATTCAGAGTGATGTGTGGTCCAAGATATATTTTCGAACATACTCCTTCGGGTGTCCCAACACCTTAATCACAAGCTCAGCAGCCATCTGGCAACTCCCAGTGACTTACCACCCACCGTGGAAGCCTCCTGGGTAACTGAGTAAGAGCCCTGTTCTGCACCACCATTTCTGCTCACACAAAAGTCCCTTTAATGTCAGTAATTTTGCCTCAGGAAGGTTCCTAACAGCCCCCAAATCATATGCACAATATCAACAGTTTTCCTAGGCGGCGCACAGGGGGAGAGCCTGTGTGTCTTCATGAAAAGCTGTTTTTCTCCCCTCTTCCTTCTCTAAATCCCCACCAAAAGACCTACGATCAGGTGAGCTTGAATCACTACCAGCTCACAATTACTTTTACCGCGTGCTCAGCATACCTGCAGACACCTCTTTAGCAAACCTCACACCTCACCCACAGCATTTTGTTCCGCTTGGCCGGATCCCAGCTCCTCGCCGTCCATCTGCAGCCCCTGCTCCCTACCCTGTCCACGTTGGCTGGCCTCGACCACCTCCAAAGGCCAGTTGCCAAAGCTTGTTCCCGAGTCTTCTCTGCAGGTCTGCTCCGCCGAAATCCCTCACATCTGGTTGCTAATCTCCCTTCAAAGGTGCCAGTGGTGCAGACGCTAAGTAGCTGCCCAGCGGCGAGGGGATGTTGCAGATAATGGGCGCCAGGGGAACAGCACAGAGAAATTCACGGTCTGTGGGCATAGACTCAAGCTTAGGAATTTACACCAGCAATTTTCTAATCCCCATGAATCTTTTAGATGTGCCCAAACACTCTTTCCCCTCCCAGCGTTAGCACGTTGCCCAGCAGACGGAAATAGTTTTTCTTCCTCTCATTCACATGTCAGCAGTAAGCAACAACTCCACGCATATCGGGCTCATGTCAATTTTACAACATCCTTTTTTTGGCGGGGGAGGCATATTTTTGTTCTTCTTTTCAGATTGTAGTTCATGTGTCACCTCTAGACACAGCAATCTAAGGGTCATCTCAGTAGTTCCTCAAAACAAAAGAACCAAGAACACCAGCAATCACACTTGTATTGACCAATTTTGAGACAGATCTCTCAATAACAGATCTCTACAGAAAGTTCCCTGTTTTCCAGTACAATGGAGTCTGGTAAACCAGGAAAGAGAAAAGACGGTTATGTATTTAGCAATAAATATTTATCTACTTCTGATCTGGGCTATATGAAGCCTACCTACTTACTCCACATACAGCCCCAATAGATTTTAGGGGATTGTATTTGTTCGTTCATTTGTTTTGTTATATTTACACCCCTGGGAAATACAGAGTGGGGACGCGTCTCTGTCATTAGACTGTGAAGGCATAAAAAGAGAGATGTAGGGTTAGTAAGGAGGGGCTAGAGCCATCTGACAGAGTAAAGTAGACCAAGTCTGAGGTCGAGAGGATAGACTGGGATGAGGAACCAGCAATGGGGAAGACACAAAAAATATTTGGAGAAAATCCAGGGACAGAAGCTGGGGAAGGGGAGTGAAAACAGCTGGTAGAAAAGTTTGTTATATAGGACATGTCTGCACCTCTTCTGGTGTGTTGGCCCACATAACATTCTACAACTAAAGTCTTAAATCAAGGATAAGATGCCACTGTGTCATTACTGTTAGGGTATTTTTTTGTTTATTGAACAACAGTAAACACATTCTAGAAATAATTTTTTAAAAAAATAATATTAGGGTGGTAGCATCAATCAAGAAAGATTAGCAAATGCCATATGTTAGGTACCTTCACAAACTCAATTTAAGCCTCCACACATATGCATTGTAATAGGATTGCTTGAGTTTTCAGAATGAGTGAAAATATATTCAGGTATTACCTACTGTACTCTATTCATCAGAGAATGGAGAAAGTTCACGTGCTACAATGTATTCTTTAATACAGTCTCCTTTACCTGATGTAGCTTGCCTTTTGCAATAAATTTCAGGTGACTGCAATTTTTACATTTTTTTTTTATGTAAAGAAAATACAGTGCAGTAAAATAGCATCACAGTAGGGAAGCTTCAGTTATTTTATTCATTTAAAATCTGGGTCACTGCACAGCCATTAAAATAATCCTAAACCAAATAGACTGCCCGTTCTTACAGGTGAAAAAAGGTGGTGGGAAAATTAACTGCCTGGGTTGAACTGACAAAGGTGGGGGAGACCGAAACACTTCAGGGTATAGTTCAACTACTAACTAGCTTCAGCTCTAAAGGAAAACCTGAAGTAACCAAGGGTGTGCCTTTCTTTGGACATAGTAGTACATTGCAGAGTCAGCTCCAAGAAAACCGAAAATTTTGTTTTTTAGAAGTCTGAACTAACGTGCACATGGGAAATTCAATGTAAGAGTAAACTCTGTACCAAATTGACAGTTAGGCTAGCAATTTACATAAATGCCTGTGCAACTTTCCCAGTGACCTTCACTACTTTAGGTTTCCTCTGCCCTCAAAGGCCTTACTTTTGTCCAAGAAGCCAGATGCAAACTAAGTGAACAAAAAAAGAGGTTGCAATGAACAGATGATATACTTTCCCACTATATAAAAACCAAAAAGCATTGAAGAAGAAACTTAGTACAAAAGCTTTCTATTCATGCAACATAATTGTAGATGTTTTTTAGACCTGCAGAAGTCAGACAGCTCAGCTCCGAGTTCCCAGAGAAATTTAACTTCAGGGTTGGTTTTTTTTACATACACGTGCTCATAGTTTGCAAAGTTAAGCCATAGTGCTAAACAGAGACGGATTTGTGTCAGAAATTTAGAATATAAACTTTTATCTTTCTCAGACATTAAGGGTCAGATCCACAGTAGCAAATCAGGCTAGGAAATAGACACAAAAGCTGCAAGTGTCACGAAAAATGCAACAAGCCAGCTAAGCTGAGAGTTGCTGTGGAAACCCTACTGCTGAAACTTCTGTGCCTTTGACTTCTTGATCATAAGGTTTCACTAAAGGAGTGTTTGCATTGAATATATTTTCTTTTCCTTCTTTTTGGAGAAGGATTTGCATGAGAATGGTATCTTTGTTTCCTGGGATTTCATCTGCTCCCACTGCTTGTCGCTCACCTGAAGCCATAATCCTCTGTGTGAGACTTCACAAATGGCTTTTGTGGACACAATTAAGGGCTTCAGGTGGGGAACGTTACCAGAGTAAGATGAACTCTTCAGATAAAAAAGGTCTCCTTTTCATGTAAACTTTCTTAATAATAAAAAAGGTGGGCGGGGGCGGGGGGGGGGAATAGAACAGAATACATGGCTGTGACTGAAGGGTTTCTAAAGAAAATGTTCTTCTGCAGTTTTTCATCAGAAAACTTCCTGCTTACATAGGAAGCTGCCACGCCAGAAACATCTCGTAAGTGAGCGAACGGGGAAGACTGCACCTGGCAGATAGCACACCCTTCTCCCTCTACGTCAGGCTTATAAAACTGGAACATAGGTACGGCACCTCTTATGCAGCATGTTTTCAAGTCCCTAAAGGCAAGGTGAGGAACATAGATAAGCCTACCAGAACTCAGAAATGTGAGCAGTGTCAGTGCTTTCTCTAAATTTCCAAAGAAAAAAAGTTGTGGGTCTGCCCCACAAGTGAAGCTGAAGGACTTGCCTTGAGTTTGCAGCGGTCTCCCAGGCATTCTTTATAGACAAAAAGGGCAAGTAAAAACATGGGTTAAGCTGCTCATAGATGTTGCGTTGAAAGAATGGGTAACATTAAACTCCCTCAGAATTAGACCATGTTCTGCCAAAGCTATAAAAAAAAGTGTGAGAATGAAGTGGCTTAGTCACCGCTACAAACAGAATCGTACACTCATCCAGGTTGGAAGTACAGTTCGATACCTTGTTGGTACAGGGCTAATGTCAAAGTTAGGTCAGGTTGCTCAAGTTTTGAAAATCTTTGGTACAGAATCTCCAGTTATCAGCTAATAATAATAATAATGATAATGCCAGAGGCCCAGCAGGCTGGCAAGCTGTATCCCAATACCACACAAACGAGCTGAAAATCACCGTTACATAGACACATGCAAAATTATCTACAGTCTGTGCAGTATCGTAGCAACACACTACATGATCTCAGTAAAAAAAAATACTCTCCTTAATTCCTGACTAGAATTCTTTCAGAAAACCAACAAAATAGCAAATGAAATTGTACCTGTGAACAACATGATGTTACTGGGGATGCTAAAGGATATTGAAGATGGTTCAAAATCAGACAATATAAGTGACTTCAATCAGCACTGCAAGTTAGATACATTCAGGTCTGTCACAGTGCAGGACATCCTAAACCAATTAGCTCTTCTACCTGACCAGAACAGTACCACTGGCCACATCTGTACACGGTGAGTTTAGAGCAAGGACAGACGGAGGAAGAGCTCCGTCAGCAGCACTATCTGGAAATTGCGCAACAGGCACCAGCACTGGCAAAGCATTGTTACCTATAAGAAACAGTAATTTACAAAAGAAAGACTTCCCTTTTGACGACGCTCTATTTTTACGACACAACTGATGTTACTTTTACAGTTTGTTAACATTAATATACAAGAGCAGGGATCAGCTCCGTGGCAAGCAAATCACCAGCACGCTACGCACAAATCCAAGTAAAGGCAACATTACAACTGTAAATATTAAAGAAAATTTCAATCGCCATATGAGAGGTGTACGGAAGAGATTTTGGAAGGGCAGCAGAAAGATTAGCTTCTTTCCCAAAACCTACGAATGAACTGTTGTGTGACCTCAGGCGAAATCACTTCAGTGCTCCATGCTTCTGCTTCCTTTCCTACTGGGTCTATTTAGACTAGGAGCGCTTTAGGGATAGGGACTGTCTCTCACTTTTTATTTATACAGTGTCTAGCACAGCGAGCCCCTGATCTTGCATGAGATCTATAGATGCTATTGCATTACAAAAAATAACAATAGTAACAATGAAGATGTAACCAAATTAGACAAATATGAGGGGGATTAGATTTGCTCGTGAGAAGCTTTACTGGATCTTTTATTAAAGAGGCTATTACGACAGCCAATTTTAATGCAGTTAATACAGCAGGCAAAACCAAGAATGAATATGTATGTAGGTGAACAATTACACAAATGGAAGGCTGAAGATCAACTCTGGGTCTGTTAAAGGGACCTATAGTTAGCCTGTTATAGCTGTTTTTTGTTATATGTGATATAGCAGATTTTTAAAATTATTTTCAAAATGGGAAGATGTTTAACAGATTTGAGAGGCAGAAAAGTTACCAGTGATTGCATCTATAAGTAAAATTTCACCCAGTTGTTCCTCATAATGACACCAATAGCTTGGTTTTTATTAACCCTTATCTTCAAGAGGATCCTCGTTATTTTTCAAGCTCCAGTGAAATGTGTAATGACTTTTCACAGTTATCCTGGATTTCTTTCCAAAAGCAGTTCCCATATCAATCCTGTAGGAACTACCCATCTGCTGAAGTCCATGAGAATTTTATTGTTGACTCCAGCAGAATTTTTTGCTCCTTCCAATGGATGCTTCTAAAAAGAAGGAAGAGTCTACTGATGCCTGGAGAACCATTCATTTATTTTTTCATGTCGAAGAAAAAAAGCAGTCTCAGAAGGAGGTAGCAGATAGTAAGCAAGCAGATTAAGTGGCCTTGCTGGAAATATTTATACTTTCTTCCTAAAATACATTTTAGGATGATATGATTTAGTATACAATCTAATATCACTTGAAACGAGAGGTAAAGATGATATCTTTGATATTTCTCTATGGGGAACGTTTTTGGAGACACCTTATACCTGGGACAGTCTGCTCCATTTCAAAGGCAAGTGTTTGCTCTTTAGAAGTAACTTCTGCTAATGGATGCAAACCTAGCGAGGCAGCAAAATCACTTTGATCTCCCTTTCAAAATGTTTTTGGAATTTATCCATTGCCAGGGAATGAGTTTCTTCTCTTGGAAAGCTCTGAACCCCTTGTATTGATTATACTCCTTGATCAACAAAGCTAAATCTTAATATTTTAGACTTACAATACAATTTGTATTGATACAGTCCCCAAACATGCCTTCACCATCTGAATATTCCAAAGATTTCTAGGTCCTTTTCTATTCTAATTGAGAGTATTTCAGTCCCTACCATTAGTCACTTCTATCTCAATATAAGCTTTATAAACAAGAAACTGTGCAGAAACTGCACAATTAACAGGGCATAACATTTAAAAATGCTGTACATCGTGTCAAAAGTTACAAAAAAAAAATTTTTGTTCAGTGGAGCGTACGTGAATGGGTATTTGAAATGCTGGATACCTGTAGCTTTTAATACTATGAGACGATTTACCCATGGACTGCATAATTTCACATAAAAATAACTAGAACACAGAGGAATTCAAGTCTGAAATACTTTGGACTTCTAATACAGTTTGATGAGGAAGTTTATATTCCTTGCTATGCAGAATTCTGAAATCTTGGGGAAACAAACTCAAAAATACCCCACTATTTGGAATTTGGTTTTGTATTTTTTCATTAGAAGCAATTATTTTTCTTGTACTGCCGTTTTGCCTGTATTTACACACGCCAGAACTGAAGAGCTATATTCAGTGAGCTTTTTATCTTTGCAAGATCTCTTGGTATAAATATTTTTCCCACAGATTTAATCTAGTATGTTGAATTTTTAAGGACTTAATAAAAGAACAAAAGCAATAAGGAACAATGCAAATTTCAAAGGCAACTGACAGCACGTTAAATACCTTGCACTGAAACAATTGCTTCATATCGATTGAAGAACCAGTGAAAACCAGACTGTATTAAACAAAATTACAGCCCACAAGGCAGATGCTAGAATATGAACTCGAGCCTGGTCTCCTACTTTTATATAGTTTACAAAGGTCAAACTGAGCCCAAAAGGCAAGTGCACAAAACGAAGCATTGTACTAGCAGTTTAAAAGGTGAGAATTATCTTTGTTTTGCTTTCTAGTATTAAAGCTATTGTTATTAGCTTGTAACCCATGTATAATAACAAATAGTCATCCAAGAGAAATATTAATAATAATAAATACAGGATTACACAATAATTTGATTAATCCAGTAAATAAACAAACTATAACTATCCAATACACTATGTATAATGACTTAAAAAAGAAAGTAGAGTAATTAAGTTATGTATTTTAAACATTACCAGATATATGACCACGTCATACAATATACATCAGCCTGAAGATCTGACTGTGCTTGTTCTTGATTCAGATTTTGACAACAGCATTATGCAAACATAAAGTTTGACTTCAGATCTGAATTTTGCTGAAAAGAATAGATCCTGAGTTCTGACTGAAGCCTGTTTTGAAACATCAGACGGACTGACCTTTCCATCCTTGATGAATGATTTGGATGATATTTAAAATACATTTTATTATTTGATCTAGACAGATGTCACATTTATTCAACCTGGACTAAATGTAACTAATAGGTCTTCTCAAAGATGTAATGTCACCCAAGCACTGCCCAGAAGACTGACTGGTCGAAGGAAACCCGCCCGTGGCTTTATTTTGAATTGTCATATTTACACCTTTGAGCTAAATGCCACATTTGCGATGTCTGCTGAACAGGAAGGTAAATTCTAAGAAATGCCCACGCTACCAGACATGAATGTTTAAGGAATTTATGTTTGGGGGAAAAAAAAAAATGGCAAAGTGAGCTTTTAATGTTAGGACTGTAAAAGAAAGAATATGAATAAACCAAAAAGAAATATTATGTATTTCTTACTGTTTTGGAAGAAAAGCAGAAGTAGAAAAAACTTAAGGGGCAATATTTGCATTTTTTAAGTAAATAGAGCCGACATTTCTCAGAGAGTGGCTGAGCACCTCCTTCAAAATAACCGACATCAGGAAAAGAAAGAAAGGAACCTCACAGCTTCTGCTAGCTAATGTTGCACAAAAGGCACTGTTACCAAAACCTCCCCCCATCTCTAACGGGTGGGAAGTCGGACTTACTACTGGCTTTGCCATTGCCCGCTGTGCACACCACCATTTCCCGACGTGTGCAAGGGGAAACTGGCTCTTTCTAATCGAAGACAGGAGCACAAGTGCTGCGTGCACATAGTCTCCTAGCACCGACATAAGCTGACTTCAACTGCAGAATGCCTTTCTACGACACTGTAGAGACACTTGACTTCCTAGTGGGGAAGTGCAGCTTTCTTTCCTAACAATGGGCCAACTGGTTTTCATAACGGAGATAAACGCTCCCTGCTGTGAATAGTAATAGAAAAACATGTCAAACAACCAACAATAAAAAGAAGCACAGCCAAAAGACTGGCTTTTCCTGTTTTTATGTGCAGCGCAGAGGAAACTAAGCACGTGAACTGCACTTGGCTCCTTACAAGTCAAAATATCACTTCTTTTAAATGAGAAGAGGAAAAATGCAACTCATTTCTGACCCCTTTTTACTCTGAAGTGCAGACATGAAAACTGAACCCATTAGCACTTATTTGCCAGAGGTTATTATGAAACCTCTGAATGTGAAAGTCAGATGGTTTATTAAAAAGGAAGAATGGTTATTCAGTTAGGATTTTTCCACGCTTTTAAAAGCTGTTATAGTTATGAGTGATAAGGACATCCAGCTGCCATTCTGATGAGCCCATGATACTCTCTAGTTTTATGTTCTCTGCTTTTGCTGATAAAAGATCACTTGCTTAACACCCCCTCCTCTTCTATACCATCATCTGTTCAATTTTGCCTGCCCTGCATGATTCTCTTCTTCCTCGTCTTACTTTTTCCCCTGACTACCTGTCGTAGCTTGCTAGCTTTATTTTGATGTTTCTCATTAATTAGTTCTGTGAAATTGCACTGTAAGTCTTCAACGAAAATCACTGTTCCTATACCCTCACCTTGTCCGTTTGGCCTGTTTGCAACACATCTTTCCCTTTCTTGCTGTCCTTCTCATCCACTTAAACTGGAAGAAGCCAACAACGAGGACTTTTCAGCGAGCATGGATGATTCTGCAACTTATTGGTTAATATTAGGTCTTCTCACTTTGGGTTAGGTTGCGCAAAAGGTGGCAAGATGATTGCGGTCGTAGTTGTTTGATCTCTTTGACCTCAGATTCACACATCAGCGTGGCTCAAGACAGCCCTAGTTTATGGTACACCTCTGGTAATGGTTGATGACTGGGTACCTCAAGTGACATCTATAGACTGAACAGCTGCCTACATGCTGAGAGTCATTTTGATAGGAGTGAACTTTTGACAGTCCTGCTTTGACAGGAGTGAACACGGATCTTCGTTAGTACCTTTGTTCTTTCCTCAAGCAGAGGTATCTTCTGTTCTCTTTTTCTGTTTCTCGTTTGTTATCTGTACCAGACTCCTAGAAAGAAATATTGGTTTATGTGCCAAGCACACTGAGCTTCATATGCAGCAGAACTTAAATATTTAACTTCTAAGCTTTTCAAGGACCACCAGCGCACGTACAGGAAACCTGACAGCTCCAGGTCTCAAAAGACTTAATTGAACATGCCTAGACTACACAATGTGTATTTGGACACATCTGACTCACTGCACCTATAGAATGAATATTTGCTTGAGATCTGAGGAACTTGTAAGCCACAGGGAAGCTGAGCAAGTATCACAGGGTGCCTCTTCTCTTATTCTTCTCAAAGTACCCAATCGCTGGCAGGTGACTAGGCTGGATAGACTTCTGATCCGGTATATTCTCAGGGCTTCAGAAGTTCTGTTGGTGTGAATCATGCTGGTGAGAGATGGTGACGGAAGGGCTAAATCCTCGTAGGTCCCTCTGATATCTGGCATTTCAACCAGTCTGTGTGGTACTTTTTGTCAGCTGTGATTCTACTACAATGAGCCTATTGCTCTTTGATTTTAAACCGAGCATTTCAAAGGGGCAGAAATAACAGTGACTTCATCTAATGTTGCTGTTTGTGTACTACATTTCAAATTTAACACTCCTTTATTCCACATACAAAGCCAGCACCTCACACCTGGAAGTTATTGTTATCTTAATCACGAACCCTAAATCTCCTAGAGAGTAAGAGGATTCCTCGTTCACTCGCATGGCGGATGCCCGTGCTTTGGGAACAGAAGGCGCTGGACTCTGTCTGTGTTTATAAATGTGACATTCTAGACAAGTGCAAATTGTGAGATTAGAAACAATAGATTAGAGAATGCAAGATGTTTGTTACTGTAATAAGGATGATTAGACTGTGGCTGGATTGTGAGTGGAATGAGAGAGGTCATGGAAAAAGCAAGGGAGAAGAGTCAGAATGAGAGGCCTTGAATGTGTGGTTATCAGGAAGGCTGCTTCCACCCTGCTCTGGTTTCTGTTAATAAGACCACAGCTTGGAACGCATCTGAAGACTCTGAAATATAAATGCATTAAGGTACATTAGCTACTATGGCTATAAAGAACTTGAGAGTCATGACATTATCAGATATGCAGGACAAAGAACAGCTTCTCAGAGCAGCCAGAGAAAGCAAACAATTAATTACAAGAATAGCCTGCCCACATGTTGTTCTTCCCAGACCTGAGCCCGATACCAAAAACTCAAAAGGCATAAAGTAGATTTTAAGATGCTTCTAGCCAAGGGAGATGCTGAAACTTGCTTCCCTTTGATGCAGAATGAAGTATTCTACAAAGGACAGTCATATACCATTTGTGCAGGGTGTGGAAAAAAAAAAGAAATCATACACTTGGAAGCATAATGATAATTAGGATCTCTGTGGCATTGGAGAAGATCCAGGAAAAGGAGTGGATGCTGGAGGATCTCTTGAGCCAATATACTTGGGCTGGGTGGGAAGGAGGAGAAAAAGGGGAAAGAATAAAGCACAATTTATAGATGGCTAAATTTCTCTCTCTCCTCAAATAACAACTGTCAAATATTCCATATGGAATCTTAGAATTAATAGGATATTTAGGACAAAATTTTTACATCATGAGATCAAGTGTTAAAGACTGCTAGTATTCTGAGGAGGCCTACCTGCTCTCACAGTTATTTTGGTCAATATTAACTACCTTTTTGTTCACATACCAGATTTCTGACCTTTGGAATGAAAAAGAAACAGACACTGTCTTTCTGAGGGTTTATATCGTATCAGAGAGGCAGTAAGTGATAAGTTGTAATGGTTGGATAATTTCCATCTGCCATTAATGAAAAGAGAGAAGAGGGTTTTTTCCGGGTAGAAATGAAGACTTTTTTGTTCCTAGTGATCATCAGTCCTTACTACCACATTTTACTGAATTGGGGCCAAACATGTGAGCTGTTAGAAATGGTATCAGTAGGAAGGATGTCATCATCTATACCACGAAATTTAGTTTGCAATTTTTAAATTCAGTGAGTAGATGTAAATAAACATTCCTCTGCAAAGGAATGGAAGTAAGCAGCTGGCTGTGCCACATTATACTTGAGAACAGAAATGGAAATTCAGTGAGAATAAAGAAGAGCACTGGCTAATTTGGGTTGTCGGTTATTGAATGCCAACAAAGAGGAAAACTGAGACGAGATTTTTTTTAAATGCATCAAACTTTTAACAGTAAATTTAAGCACCTGCTTAGGACTTTGTTTTAAGAAATCTAAAAGCTGAAGGTAGTAGAGATGTTTACTAATTCAGGTTGCCCAGGAGTCCCTTTCTGCCAGAATTTGCCGGCAATGTACACGTCGGAGTTGAAATTAAGCACGACATTGCTGCGGCCTGCACAGGTGGGTATCCTCCACGGTACGTGACCAATGCCACATACACTATTGCTGGACAAAAGAAAGAAGAACCATTTAACCTGCTGTGAAACTGGCCCTAGGTTTATGCTCTGCAGAGCTGGTCCATGCAAGTCATGACAGGCTCTGGCTACTGAAATATAGCAGAGGCTTAATATTTTGCCAATATTAATCACTCGCATACCTCTCAGTAGCAATTAAATTTTGATTCATGTTTACAGAGATTTTTTCTTTGCCATCTTGTGTTTGAACTACTTCTCTGAACTTTTACATGGTGTAAAAATGTACCTACAAAGGAAAAAGGGAAACAGATGGCTCCTAGAGACAAATATATCATGTGGAGTCACTTATTCAGGCCCAGACCTGCTCACTCCCAGTTTCATGCACATGAATAATATTATTGCCTTCAGTGGCACTTCTTGCAAACCTAGACTGATGTTTGATGGATAGAGGCCGACGCCTCATAACTATAAATTCCTTACTTGGATGAATAAAAGCCTTCTCAGCTTAAATAAATAAATAAATAAATATTAAAAGGATCCTGTATATTCATAAATATTTTCCTCTTTTTTAAGACATACTTTTTTTTGATACGAATATCTTAACTCCAGAATAGCTCTAACGATTAATACTGTACTGAGAAGCATCATTCCAATGAGTATAACTATTTCTGTTACAAAATATGCTTGTTAAATGTTGAAAAGTACATAAAATATATTTTATAGTTTTTTACAAAAGCCATGTACAATATGTGGCCTTATTTTACTGCATATCTTCTATTTTTTTATTATTACTTATTTAAAATCTCAATCTGTAGAGCTGTAGTTTTATACCAATCTGACAACTGTGCATTAACACTGTATTTTGTTTCTTTTCACAGTGGAACCACAGAAAAAATGTTTATAATTGACCGTGCAGTGACACACAGTTGCCATGTCTTTGTTTTAGTTTGCATGAGTTATCTACGCTCTATACTATTTCCTGTTGTATGTATGTCTGCTTTCTACTGTTTTCATCTCAAATCTGCTAAAAAAGTGCAGAACCTGTTGATATCTGTGCTGCAGGGACTACCTATAGCCCAGGGATATAGTCTGAAGTTCAGCAAAGCACTTAAGGACAAGAATAACCTCTTTGTTACTCAGCAAAGCAATTTATTTAAGTATGCAGTTAAGCATTATGCTGAAAATGGATGGAATGATTATTACATGGTGCTAAAACTGTGTTTAATGGTATTTCTTGCCTAGGCAATCAGGGAATTAAAGGATGACCCCGTAGCTTTAGCTATAGTTAAAACTGTTGGTGAAAAACTACAAAGAAAACACAGTAGTTTTCTCAGCCCTATTTTCATCTGAACGGTGAGCACAATGAACTGTGCTGTGATGGCAGACACAAACAACTGAAGGAAAATACGTTTGTAACCCAGTACACTATTTTGTGCGTTCAAATAGAGACACACTTAATGTTTCAGCTGTGTTTATAAACTGGCATTTTACAGCGTTTGTAGCGAATCTGATGATTACAAATGCATACTTAGCTTATTAAACCAGCCCCTCATTAACAACACATACTCAAAACCAGAATCCTTGTATTTAATTGCACGCCCTAGTAAAAATGTGAATGCATTAGAACTATGCTGACGTTCCTCTTTCAGTATTGTTAAAATTTATTTCCGTTACAGGTTGCCCCTCTTTTTGCTCTTACACTCTTGTGTCTTCTGCACACGGGTCTGTCTTTGAAAGAAAGGTGAGCAGTCAAGTGACTCTCCATTTTCACTGTTAATTCTGTCACATGGTCAGTTTTGCCGTCCTACGTGTCAACCCAGGCACTCAGTCTTCTGGGTGCGGGAGAAGTTTCCAGCACCACAGTTCACGGACATTCGCACTCCGTGAGAGATTCTGTACCAGGCACTGGGATCCAATCTCACCTGCTGTATACAGTCTTAAGCCATGCTTATTTAAGAAAGATCAGTCAAGCTACGCCTAAGCATACCTATTGCGAGTACAGGACTGCACATGGGCAAAAGAGAAACAGCCACATGTAAAGACAGGGCTCAAATACCAAATACCGCCCAGGATAAATCTGTGTAGCTCATGCCTCTTCAGAGTAGATCCACTAAGGAGCAAAAGGGATATGACACTTTTATTGCTGTGAGTTATCACCAGAGGGATTCTGAGAAGCAAAGGGATCTGGGTGGATGTAAGTGGAGGAGGATGGGAGCATGATGGAACAGAGAGGAGGTACCCAGCCTGGAAAGAAGCAGATCACGCAAAAAAGAGTTATTTTTGCAAAAAGACATAAGCAAGGATAGGAAAGGCAAGAAAAGCCAGAAGAGATGTTATTTAGATGTTTTTCTGTTGAAGGTGAAGGAATTTGTGCTGAAGTGTGCAGGAAAGCAGCAGCAAGAACTTCAAGCGTTTATCACATGGTTCAAGCCATGAGAGACTGTAAGCATTTTGATGAGCAAGGAGCAAAATGAATTACAAAGAATATGTCACCGTATTAGACAACTGCAATGGGAATACTTCTAAAACAAGTAGTCTACT
Source organism: Sagittarius serpentarius (assembly GCA_034782735.1). NCBI lineage: Eukaryota > Metazoa > Chordata > Aves > Accipitriformes > Sagittariidae > Sagittarius > Sagittarius serpentarius. The sequence continues at coordinate 4,701,944 of JAVKLA010000024.1, forward strand.
TTTGACGCGTGGCTACGCCTAAAAAAAAAGCCTACTCCTAGAGCCCCTCACATTTCTAGATGGAAAGGATCATTTGGAGTGCGTCAAGGAATATCTACCAGACTATCACATTTCTTCAGTTGCCACCTCAATGAAATATTTCAGTGGGACTCTGTATACTGTTATTTTGAATATTGTTACAGGACCTGGAGCCTTCAGTCACAAAACGGGGCCCCTGCGCTAGCGTCCAGCGATGCATTTCAGGCAGTGGACTGGAGGAATTTGTGGTCTCTAGCAATGCATTTACACGCGCACACTGATATTTGCAGCGCAAGGGTTTATTGCTGATGGCAGTGAGTAGGAGAGGAAGGGAGGGAAACAATTCCACTTCGTGCACAATGCAAACCAGAAATTTATGGAATGAAAATTCAGATACATCCCTGAAACGGGACAGAAGATCAGATTAACTTAGTCTGTGCTTTGTAACTTTTTTTTTTTAATCTAAATTTGGGGAAATAATTTGTTCTTTATGCTAAGGACACCAACTTAGTAACCTGAGATAAAATACGGCATTTAGATTTGCCCTAGGATGGGCAGAGAATATTTTACATTACCTATTCCAACAGAGTAGTAATCTCAAATGTATCCTCTCAGCGCTCTAATGATGCCGTTACTATTTTATATTTATGCTATTATTCTTACAGCAGATTGTCCACAAAATATTTAATGTGCCTACTGCTCATTAAACTTGGATTTCAGTATTTTAAGTATGACAGGATATGACAGCATGTTTTTAACCCCTTAATGGATAAGTAAATACCTAATATGTAGAAAAATACACAGTTTTCAGTAGACTTGTATACCAACTGTGAAGTTGCAGTTCTTTTTCCTTTTTATTCCTTATTATTCACATGAAGCTAAATGTTCCTGGAGGTAAACGTTTGCTACTGAACAAAGATGGAATCAATACAATCTAGGAGAGTTTACTATAAAACGTATTTCCCAAACTGTTTTTCTCAAGTGAAGGTGGGAAAGGAGGAAAGAGAAGGGGGCGGGGGGTGGGGGTGGGGGAATGATTTAACCAGCTCTAGACCTAGCCATACAATTCTTAACTTTGTTTCTTTTTATCTACATTTTCCCCCGAAGCAAATTTCTCATTTGATTTTGATGAGCAGCTCAGACAAATATTCATAAACTCCTGGTATTGCTGGAAGAAAATCTTCCTACAAGAAGAGGTAAACTTTATGCTCTCTTTAACATGTATTACTGGAAAGTACAATGACCCCATTTAAGTACACGTGGGTAACCTCATAAATAGCGCAAACGCCTTATTGTAAGAGTTCGCAGATTACAGCCTGATACCCAAGACCTCAGTCTGTTTATTAGCTATTGCTCTGAGCCCCAAGGGAATCTACACAGCGACTTCTTCTCCTGTTGTCTGCAGACTTCGTGGAGTCTCTTTGGCCTGGGAGTCTGGTAAACGCAAACCTCCCAAGATCCTTTGAAAACTCAGTTTTGCTTTGGTTTTGACTCAGTGATTATGTAACAACGCAAAATTTCATCACTGTTGTAGTCCGTGGTATCACCTCTCTCCTGTACGTAAAATGCCATTTTAAGACTGTAGAGGTGCAGGCTTCAGAAAGAATTATTTCCTGTGTTCAGGGGTAAATGGAGCACTCGTTAAGGAGCGGGAGTAACAGCGTTTCAGCTAAAGCAAGGCAGGCTCTTCTGCACAACTTTCTCCCACGCATCCCTGCCAATGCCAATGACCTGTTTCACCTCCTGTTATTGCAATCCTGGGCCTCTGTGTAACTCTGCCAAAACACCTCAGTCCTGACCTGTGACGCCCTTCGCTATTCCAGCCCTGGGGCTCCCAAAAGGTTCTGCCAAGACCTCCTTTCTGACCTGCCCCGAGCTCCCTGCTATTTCTCTCCCCAAGCCGCCGTGCAGCTTTGTCCAAAGGCTGCTCCAGTGCCCTGCAGTACCTCCTGCTATCTTTGCAGTCCTGGGCCCCTCCATAGCTCTGTAAATAAGCCTCCATCCTGACCTGCAGCAACCCTTGCTATTAGGATCTAGGGGTCCCTTCTGAGTACAGCCTGCCAATCACTCCAGACCACTGCCTAGGGGGACTGGGGGGATTTTTCTTCCTTTTTTTTTTCGGGGGGGTGGGGGAGGTTAGGGAGAAGAGAGGGAGGGAGAGGGAAAGGGCTGTTTTTAAAGCTTAATAGAATCAATGAAGAATTTAAAGAATACAGTTTAACATGTTATGAAAACAAAGGCTTTGCTCTGGTTCACTGCAGCAAAAGCACATGAAATGACACTTTTCTACTTGTGGGAACAGAATGCAGACCGAAATAGAAGGAAAGAGCACATAGGAAAGGATTAGTCATAAGCAATCAAAGATCCTGATAGACAAAAGAAAAATGTAAACTTCTTTGTGTGTAATTGGAGGCACAGCCTTGCACAGCTCAGCTCTGCTTCCTTGTAGCATTCGCTACCCATTGCCCAAATTCCGCATTTTTGCTCTCCCCCATCTTTTCGTATCCTCGCTCGCGTGGGCTGTAACCCAGCAAAAGCTGACGCGTGCTGAGTCTCACTGAGTTCAAGGGGATTGGTTCACAGATCCAACATTACTCAGGAGTGAAAGGACCGGCAAATTTTGAGGACTCAAACCATGAAGTGTTTGAGATAGAGATTTGTAAGTTTTGCCTGTAGAACTTTATACAAAAAGACACATCAACAGTAATACTATCTTAAATTCTATTAATGTACAAGATGTCAAACTTTAAATGCATAAATCTACTTTTAATAATGACATAACTCTTGTAACTCCATAGTTTAGGATGCAGATGGGGCTTTCCCTGCCCCCCCCCCCCCCCAAGTCTTTTCTAAATACTTGCCCTACAATCTTAAAAACTTGGCGCTCTCAATCTGGACTTTTTTCCCCTTCTGATCAGTATCAGCATGCAGAATACTCGTTTTGTGTTCATTTCTTGCCGCTGTAGCATCGTCTTTTCTTGTTTCTGAACCAACGTCGTTTCTGCACACCCTCACTCTTCCCCCTGCAACATGCTCAATGCTTTTTGCTTCTTCACATCACCAGGAAAATTTGTTTGCTGATAGTCGTTGGTTTTGTGATTTGTTTTGTTTTAAATCTTTCGCTGCGTACATTTAGGAAGAGAGGTGAAAGTTGTAACTTGTTTTGAGTTATTTCAGAATTCATTAAACGTTTGTACCTCCCAGATTTATGTCAAGACTGTAGGCTGCTATTACTACGATATATTTGCCGACTGGTCTATTTGATGACTTGCTGGAAGCATCATCTCATAGTTTAGAGAACAGCTACAAATCATTAGAGACAAAAATGTTTATTCAGAAATTTCAGGGATTTTTAGGATAACTCTAGAGTCTACAACATAATGCACTGGGTGGAAAGTCATTTTAGACATGTATAAATATTGCTGGGCTGAGTAAAAAAAGAAGTATGTTTCATGCCTCTATGAAATTACTTTTTAAAATAAAATTGACATGTATTTCTAAATAGGAACCTGTTCAAAATTTAAGTCAAAAGGTCCATGTTAGTACTGATAAAATTAATTAATAAAAGCCTTAAAGAAATAATCTTGTTTGGCTTTAATTTGGCCAGAAGAAACAAATTCAACCTGATTTCAGGAACAATTTAAATCCAACCAAAAAGACATGTCATCTGAAAAATTTAATCAGACATAGCTACAGGTGATCTTCCCAGTACTTGGACCGTAATTCTAGCTTTGGCTTAGGTTCACTTTGAGTTCAGAGGTCATCCGCATTGAAACCTCAGCGTCCCACATAAATCACCACTGAAAAAAATGTCCTCTGCCAGTCATTACTTAAGACTAATTTGTTCCACCCTCAAAGTCTGCTCTGCAGTGGTTGCTTGGGGAAAGCAGGCATTCGTTTTCCCCATCTGCTCCACACCTCCAATTGTCTTTCCTAGTGTGATCACAGAAGAGGGAACTTAGTAACTTCATAGTGCTGCAACTGTTTTGAACCCTGACCATCGTGGGGAAGGGAAACACCATAAAAATAAAACATGATAGGAAAAGACTGTTTGCTATGTGCAAAATTTCTGAGACTTTCTGACTGTAGCTTGATCGATTCTAACCTCCGTGTTTCATTTTTGACTACCATATATGACAAAGAGGCGGGGGTTTTTGAGCAAAATATACCCCTGAGCGTCTTCTGTTGGGTTTTATAAGGAAAACAGAAGTGACACAGAAAGATTAGTTTTTAAATGTATTGTAGGTAGGGGGAAATACGCTTATTAAAAGAAATGGAATTCTTTATTACATAAAGCCCTAAAAAAATTAAATGCAGAGACAGGCATGACACAAATGTGGTCACGCATTACAAATGAATTCCATTAAAAAGGCGTAGTTACATTAAATATACTTACCACATCTTAAATAGTATTCAGAGACGGTAAGATGGGACGGCAAGAAAACAAAACAGATCTCAGACTAGATAGGAGATATTTATGGCATATATTCTGAAACACAATCCTTCAAATTCCCAGGTTTAGATTTTCATTTTACAACCAGAGGCCCAACCAGGACAGGGTAACAACGATCTAAGCTAGAGCAGGAGAGCCCAGAAGGAATTCTAGCAAAGCCAGCTAACATACCTCCAAGGAGGAATGGATGATTTCTAGCCCCAGTGACCTGGCTGCTGCTGTCTTGTATGCTGTCCCTCACCACAACACACCCAGCAACTCCGGGCACAGTCAGTCAACTTTCTGAGACAGCTTCACAGAGCTGGACCCTGGGTTGCAACAAATCCTTGCAGTGTGAAGCAAAGAAGTATGGTTTCTCACGTTCCCTCCTCCCTTCCTCCTGTATCATCAAGGTACTGCCTGACCCACAGTTTGCAAACCAAAGAAAACGAATAAAGCAACGCTGCTCTTACGCAGCTCGTTTTCATGAGGGTTTTATTTACTAGAAAACACTTTCTCTGTGCGCCGGTTCTCCTTCAGCACTATAGCCATCTTCCAACGGTGGGCTCACGAGCTTCACGCTGACCATTGATTTGCACAACACCGTCCGAAACGGCTCTACCTCGTTTCTGCTGCAGGAACAGTAACACATCTGCAGATCACGGCAGGGACCGGAGAGAGGCATTGCCCGCGGGGAGCTGCCGTTTCTGCAGGCTGCCCTACCGCGTTACCAAAGACAAGACTCTAAGTAACTTAATCTGCTTTACGCGGATTTGATGCATTTCAAAGGTGCCAGAAATGTGGTGAATGTAGGGCTTCAATGGTGAAAAATGGGAGCATCTCTTGAGGCTTACGTTTCACAACACAAGTAAGGGGAAAACAATAAAGATATACTAGTATTATAGGTGCACCGGAAGAGGAAATGTGACTTGACAGATGTTCATCACAGCATTAACTTAAAAAGGTCTTCAATGCCTTGCATTGCCTTCCAAAAGTGCAGTGAGAATGTAGGTACAGAAACGTGCAGGCTGGTTTTTAAACAGGCTAACGCTGCCTTTACTTTCCTCACCAGGGTTTGTAGCGGCCGTAACATAAACCTTACTGAGCACAATCAACATGGGAGGAGAGGATGGGGGAAGGGAGGGGGAAAATCAGTCGTGCTAGGGATTGTGTGACTAAAATAAGGTATTGAATTTCTGGTTTTCACAATGAAACACTCCAGGACAAATGAGGTGCTGAAGCAGGATTTATAATTCATTGAGTAATAGGATTTTGTACTGTTTAGCAGGATTAGGCATGTTAAAGAAAGACCTATTTATTTCAGTCTGACAATGGACGAGAAAAGTGTATAGTGCTCTTCGTTGTTATTTTAAGCAATTTACAGGATTACTTAGTAGTGGAGGCCCTGTGCTCCCCCTATCCGTAAAGCATCACCGTAATGGTGATATTTGTATAATTGCAGCTTTCTCCATCCAGTTTCAGAATCACAGCAGTTGAGGGATCAAAGGTGTGAAGGTTGGTGGAGGGGAGGAGGGAGGGAATGGAGGGATGTCAGGGAAGACAAAGTAGAAACCAATTAAAACACTCCCTTATTAGGACCACGACCTTGGTGACCTCAGCCCTCCAAGTCTTTGGGACAGCATGCTCTGTGACTTAATGGTTTGTTTCAGGGGGTTTATGCTAAAGTGCTGACTGCGCTTTCTCCAACGATGTCTGCCATCAACATGGCAAGGGACTGAAACCTCTCTTGCAGTGTGGTTGGGGGGAGGAAGAAGTTGTTTTTCCCTAACGCTTAGGATGGGATTTCCTCTAACAGATGTTATTATTTTGTTCCTTCCGGCTCCTTTCTTTTTCTTTTCTTTTTTTTTTTTTTTTAAAGGGGAAAACAAAAAAGCTGTACAGCTTTCTTACTTGTTACTTTCTTAATACCCTGTGGTTTTCATGCAGTTATTTACTTCTGTCAGCAAATGTGGAAACAAAACTATCAGCACATCCAAGGTAAGGTTTCAGAGCAAAAGGCATGTGCAGAGAAAGTGGGACTTTTTCCCAGCAGTGTTCATGCTAAAGCACATGCATGAAATGGCAGCTCGTGTCAGGAAAGTGCTCAGGTCAGGGAAGAGAAGCTGAAAGCCAGATTATTCCTTGGGAATCTGAAATGCAGCTTAATTAAACCAGTATTACAGTCTTTTTCATAACAAAGCTGTTAATCATGGCCATTTTCTTTCTGAATTTAAAACATCTAAGGCAGTTTAAAAAATGAAATCCTTTCCTTCCAGAAACTCAGATGGCCAAACTATACCACCAATTAATTTAAAGAATTTCTCTGGAAATCTGCAGAGGTTGCATAATGCACAGCTCTGGGTAATTTTAACCCAGAAAATAAGCCCCAGTGGCATGATCACTTTGCTCTCAAAACCCTAGAGCTCTGCTGTGAGCAACAGAATGACCATTTTCCTTCTGGCAACCCCATTATTACTGAATAAACTGGAAAACTAAGTGCCTAAATTGGGATGACTTTCTGTTGAACACTGAATTATAAATATAATATGCAGAAGATGAAAATCTGCTTTTTATTCTTTCCTGTAGATGAAACACGAGTCTATCTGCAGCAGGAAAAAATGGCTAATGGAAAATAACCACAATCTTTAAAATCTTTGTCACGAGCTCATTTACTGGACTGAGGTGTTCTCAACATTTGACCATCGATGACTATTCTCCTTGCAGAATAGAGTGACAACTGCAATGCATACCTACCTAATTTCCCTTTCTACCTAAAGGAATGGGAAAACACATTAAAAAATCCTCCAAAGAACAGAGTATATTTTGTGCATGTACCTATTTTAAGTGGCACCTGCACAAAGTGATCACATTCTTATGGTCTCCACAGAAAGAACTGGATTACCATCAAGTCAGGAACTCACTGGACTTACAGCAGCAATAACAAAAATCTGCAAGTTTAGGTCTTCTCACAATTTGAAAGCAGATATTAAATATTTGACAATGCTAATCATCATGTGGCAGAATTAATTAAAAAACAATCTCTTGAAAACTGGTCATTAGTACAGGCAGAGACGGAACAGAGGGGGGTCAATAATCTAACAAAATGGTCATTAGCAGCAGTTTAATACTTGGATTTGACTGGATTCTTGCTAGGCTCCAAGACAATAGGTTACCCAGCAACGAATAATAAAAATAAGGTCATAAAAATATATTCATGCTATCTGGCAACAAACACAAATCCAAAAGATGGGACAAATTATTTTGGACCACAGCACTGATGGTCAGAATCATATTTTCTGCTCAGAAAATGTTTTACTGAGCTGTGAAACCCTTTTTCAAACAGGAGTTATGCCTCAGAGAATTCTTGGGAGGTAAATGCACCAAATTTTAAAAGCAGTCTGTATGCTGCCCATGACACAGAGAAGTATATAAAATATTGCAGATAAAAAGCAAATTCAGGCACTCATTCAGAACACGCTTGTTTACAGGCATGAAATTAGACCTCTGAAGTGACTAATGAACATTTACTCTTGTGACTTCATGGCGAGTCTCATGATACTTCGTGACTTTGTTCTCAGATCCCCACGCCACTGGCAGCAAGGGATTAGGTAAGAAATAGTGCTTTCGTTAGGGGAAACGTCCAGTGCCCAGAGCTCTAGGAAAACTTGCAGGCATGATGTCTGAGATTCAGAACTCGGAATGAAATGTGGAAGAATTTAAACTTAATCATAACAATGTAACGTTTTGTGATTTTTGAGGTTTCTGGCTTGCCGTTTTGGAATGTCTTGGAATGGCAATATTGGCTGAACTTTTGCCTGTGCTGCTCATTAGATACAATAAGAGGTCTATAAGTAAATTATGAGAGGCAGAAGAGCTGCAATTATTTACTTATGTGCTGTTGCTGTGCATCAACTTCAGATTATATTTAGAATCCAAACTAAAAAATAGCCCCACCATGTCATATTTCATTAAAGGGTATAGTTAAAATGTCAATTTAGAAGTCGTCTATGAGATTAGATTTTTCGACCTTAGATGTTTAATCTATTTCAACATGTAGAAAACTATTATGAGTCTATGCTTGATGTTCTGAGAAACGTCCACATGTCATACTTATTTATATTGACCCATTTTGACCAGTGAGTAAAAGTGGTTAATGAGCAGACAACCAAATCCATCAAAATTATGTTTAAAAATAACCCTAAACAATTGTTCACTTCAGCCCCATTTGTGCTGCCAGTGGTTTGTGCTCAAAAGCAGACTGAGAGGCCACATCTGAAATGTATTTGAGTCCAGTTGTTAGGAACAGCAATTATCAACGACACAGACATGTTCCATCACCTACAAAATAATCTAAGAATGATGTGAAATGTGCTTTGAGGAGGAGTAATGTGATTTTACATAGAGGACTTCATCAGAAATGACCTGATGTATGTATGCTAGGCAACTGCACTGGAAATCTATTCAGTTACAGTGTTTTCATTCATTGTCTTTGATATTGTTATACCTGGAGCTATGTTTTTATGCACTGATTCTTTAACTTGTGTTATATTACAATACTTTGGATAGCTATTTTTTTTAAAAGGTAGTTTGGGATACCAGCCCATGAAACATTATTCCTCCTACTGATGCACACATCAGCAGCAGTCCAAAGCCTTACAAACCAACCTTCCTAGGATCAGAAGACAGACACTGTTAGAGGTTTTTAAATTAACTAGTTTAGAAATCATTTTTGTGCCTTCTACTTTGATGTCACATTCTTCAGGCTTTTTTTCCCTACAGTCATTTTATGTGAAATATATTTGAAAAGAAAACAAAAACTGAAGCTGCAATCTGACCTATTTATCCCCAGTATTCCCAATTTCTACCCATGTATTTCCTTAGTAGAATATCAAATATTGCCCAGGTCATATACTAGAATTAGAAAACAATCGTGCACCACAGTGCAACACAGCCTAACCTGTGGAGCCTTTTAAATCAGTAATTTTCAGCCTGCGATAGGCAGGTGATAAGTCCCTGAACTACTTATAAAGAATCTGTGAAGAAAAAAAAAAGCCTATTATCAGTAAATTTGAATTCACTATGCAGAGCTCTGCCTCTCCACTAAAACAAACTACCAAGCAAACACAGCCCCATACTCTCTAGTGTCTGCAAAACCACTGGGAACGAAAACTGCTGTGCCAGATTAGATTTGGATCTGAAATGAAAACTAATGCAAGGCTTTGCACTCTTCACCTTCCTCTGGAGACTGTAAATCTAATCCATTAAGACAAATATCTTTGAAAGAAATTATTTGGAGGTCTTATAAGTAGATTTCCTATTTTAGAAGAGTAGTATCTTCAGTCAACCCTCAGTCACAGAAGCTGATTACATTATTTTACTAGCACACAGCATGTAAGTAATGTTTGCAGGATTTGGCCAGTCCTCCATAGGGGAAGATTCTGCTATTCTTATGGGGTGTGTGGTAAGATTTTTCAATATATCTTGAAGTAATCCATAAACTATTGTTGAGCTCAGTGAAACTCAGGATCCAATACTTCTTTTTTAATGATAAAACAATAATGAAATAGGGTGCAAATAACTGAAGAATGACTGCAAATGTTTCAATTAGTTCTGCTTAGATAATGTAACATTCATACTCCTCTGAGCCACCAGTCCCCAAGGATTAGTTCTGATAGATACAAGTTGCAGTACTTGTTCAAAATACTTGCTAAAAAACCTGGTGTTTAGTGCTGCAAACTCAAAACAACTGTCTGTACAGTCACACCAAACTCATTACAAACTAAAATCTACTGCAAGGCAACATGAGATTAAAATGCTGATTCAGAAAAGTGTCTTTAGTTTTAAGGAAGTAAACCAGGACAGACTTTTGAAAAGAACATTGAACACACCTTAGAACAAAAGCAGAATACACTTTAAATGTGGCTATTAGGAAGGTATTTGTTACTAAATAGCTGCTATCTTCTTTCAAAAGATGTAAAATATTAACTTTCCACCAGTGTTACAAGTAATTTAAAGCCTGACAACCATCCAAAGGATGTGTAAATTCTCTTAGCCCACTACAGAGGAAAAGGAAAGAGAGTAACGACACAGCCATGGTAAAAGAGCATAACCACACGTGTGCCGTTTGCCAGGACAACACGGTAACGCGTGTCCTGCAGGCTGCACAGCGGAGCTGAGAGTTCTGCAAGAAAGGCCGCATTATTTTACCTTGTTCAAATACCGCAAAGTCAACAAAATCTCAATAGGAAAAGCCTCGGTTCTGTGATGCCTTGAACACCTTAATTCTGTCAGTCTGGTCTGGGTCGGCATAGGTTTGATAGGCAATTAACGCCATAAGAGTGGGCAGCTCCGGGATTGCAATAATATGCTCATGAGTCAATTCCTTTGCCGTGAAACAGAGTTAATATTTACTCTCTTGTGTCATTTATCGGATGTACACTCTTTGGTTTTCCATTATGCCTAGCACAATGACACCTTGGTGTCCCGCAACCCAAATGATAAACAATCTAATGTGATCCCTGTTGAAAGGCATTTATTTATTATATTAATTTTTTCACCGGTTACACAGTAGAGTTTGCTTAGAAGTGAACATGTGAGTACCTATGCACAGCTGAAACAGCACTTTTCCCCAAACCCAGTGACACATGTTTGTTCTTTCCATCCCTTGGAAACCTGAAGTAGGGTATTTTTCTTAATGACAGATGACCCACCGCTTCCAGACATCAAGTTTCTTTAAGATGTCAGCTTAGGTACCCAACATCATTAGTCATTTTAAAAAATGTTAGTCCTTTTCACTGTGGCACTGAATGTAGATGAGTCCACCCAGGAAGAAATCTGATTCCCTGTTTAAATTAAATACACTGTGTTTCTGCAGTAACGACATTGAATACTGGACTGACCTTCCTAAATGTTACAAATGCTTATCCATTTAGCAAAATGTAATGCTTTGACCTTCTTTCCCCTCAGGAATCATAATTTCTTATTAGCCGACCAAGAGACATTTCTGTCATTTAGCATTTAAAGAAAAAGGTTTGAAGAAAACTGTTGCAGGTTTGATATGATTGTATATTACAGCCTCTAGAAAAGAGAGAATGCCATGTATGCTGAAAAACACAATGTTCCTACTTTACAGAGTTTATAGAGGTAACGCTATGAACTGGATCTCACAACAACTTTACTTGCAACAACAGAAAAACAGATTTTGTGATCCGAGACAAGTGTTTTGGTTTTGCCAAGGATAGCATTCACGTATCCTAAGGGTTGCACTCCTTCCAATGAAATAATCAACATACCTGATTCAAACGCTGTAATCATTGTTACTGCTTTCTCTTTTTCATGTTTAAGACCATTTTAACTTGACAGTGTTGGTTTTGGTTTTTTTTTTGGTGGGAAGGAGGCTGTTTGATTTCAAGTACTACTTTGAGGAAAAATACTGTACTATTGCATTACGGCAAAAGTAAGCTACCCTTTAAAATAATTCAATATAGAAATTCATACCAAAATAAAGGCATTAAAAACAGGAAATAGAAAGGCTATGCTTATAAAATATCACTTTCCTTTTATTGCTTCTGATTTATTCCTAACTCTGATTGTATTCTTTTTCTCCAAAATGCAAAAAACCCTTGTGTAATTCTGGCCTTTATTTCAGGGGGGGGGGGGCAAATATCACTGAAAGGACAGTAAGTTATTCATT
>JAVKLA010000024.1:4714186-4831728 GCA_034782735.1 Sagittarius serpentarius
CCCCCCCCCCCCCCCCCCCCCCCCCCCCCCCCCCCCCCCCCCCCCCCCCCCCCCCCCCCCCCCCCCCCCCCCAAATATCAAGGGAGATTAATTCTTACTACCTTTCACAACGTAACTAATTTGGCTAAGGATCTAATATTTTTATTGAAATACTTATATGCTTATAAGCCCTCACATAAGCATAATTGTACCACTGTAAAGGTTCCTTGTACTGTTAAAGCTGTAATCCCCTTACGCGTCTATGAACGTGCACATCTCTACATCTACATGAGGATTGTTTATACTAAATTACTATATCAGCCAAGCTAAACTACTTGACCATATGAATTGGGACCATTGTTTCCTCCAATTTCATGGTATCAAACTAAATAGTCAGGAGAGTGAGAGAATGAATTCATATGTAACTTCTCAGTGACTCTTCTGAGCACTGTGCCTCCACCCCTCCAGATTATTTTTACATGTGGGGTACTGCACTGAATACACCTTCCTGATACTGGGCTGCTTTTCATTTCAGATTTTAAGCACTAGTGTTATTGTACTAAATTCGATTTATAGAGCTATGGACATGAATATCGCCAGGGCTAATGTGCCAAGCTAACAAACAACACGTGACAGAGGTTAGTTACATTGCACAGTGCAGATCTGGCAGTGAATGCGATATGAGAACCTGTACAGAATGGAAAACTGAATTTTCTAATTTGCAACTACAGGAAAGTCCAGCAGAGAACACAGCTATCAAGAACAGAAAGACATGGAATGATAGGCTCTTTTTTTTTTTTCCCCTTCTTTTTTTCCCCCAACACTTCTAGACCCTTTTTCTCCGCTAACTGTCCAATAATAATTTTTAGAGCTATATTTATCAGAAATGACAATTAGCATGTTGCATTCTCTTAATGCTGTCCACACACAGTAGCAGTAGTGAAGTACTATTTTAAATGTAGCAAAAAGTTTGAGATTTTTTTTGTAATTATTTTCTGTTTTTAAATAAAGCAATTATATATGTGCAGATAGAATCTTTTGCCAGCTCTATTTTATGTGTGTGCATGGTTCGAAAAGCAGCAGGAGCTCATGCTGTGTCTCTGAACTGAGGAACAGCAAGAGCTCTTTGGGATTATTACTTTAGAAACTTGCAGGAGTCAGATAAACTCCCCATGTGGCACTAAGTGTTGTTCCACAGCAGCATCTGCCAGTTCCCTTTTGGTGTGAAGACAATGATGGACACAACAGTGAAGCAAGGGATGCAGCGGGCGTATAATTCTCCTCTCCAAAACGTGACTACAGATTCTTTCCAGCTTTGTTCCTTATTCTAAAGGATGTATTTTCCCAATGTGCCAAGGAGCAAACTCAAAACCATGTACCCTCGGGCTATCAGCTCTACACCTGAGCAGCACCTTCTTTTGACTTGGTTCAGCAAAACTAGAAACCTTTTGGCAGTCTGCTTTGCACTTTTTAAATAGCACGGGCTCTTTGTCTCCATAATCTGTTTCGCAGTCTGGAGGTTAGGTGCTGACAGGCTTAACACGTTACGGTTTGCCCTGTCTGCTGATGCAGCAGGGAGCTGGTTTGGTACACTTAAGCTGCGCTATTCTGGAGATATGACCACATTTCATGTTACCCGGAGTGAATGCAGGAAGATACTTCTTTGTCACCTCAAGCCATTTAAAGCTCGGCAGATACAAATCTCCTTGCAGTCACTTGGTTCTAAACCATTCCTTCACTGTTGCTTCCACCTCCAAAACAAAGCCAGGTGGATCCATCCTCCAAACCTGCCCTGTTACACACGAGCACATTTTTCCGATAAGGTAAATTACAGAACAAAGGGAGATGCACTGCTTCAGCCTCCCCCCGCCCCCTTTAATTGTCAGTGGCTGGAGACACAATTAATTTTGGAATTAAGACTGTCTGCTTTCATAAAAACATATCCTTCCTTGTCTGGCTATGCCTTTTTTTTTTTCTCCAAGCAATGTTAGTAATTATCTTCTGGGTCACCTCTCAGTTGTCAATGGGCTGTCTGTGTGCAGTGCTGTTTCTGCAGTGTTTATAACAACAGGCTGTTTGTGCCACAACGTGGCACAGCCAGGAAGCCGACTGAGAGAGGGCTCAAAAAAAAAAAAAAAAAAAAATCAAAATACTTCAGCAGGGCTGCAGAGGCTGATATTATGGAGTAATTACAGATGTCATACAACCTGATAACATCTTTGAAACACAGGGCTTCCTAATGAGCATGATAAAACTTAAAGGAATTGTTTCAAGTCTTGAATGTGGCGTAATTATAAAGAACAAAACCCCACCTCTGAGCTAACTAAATCCCTGACCAAAGGGCATGGATTTCACAAGCTTCAAACAAGCCAAAGAAAATGCCATCGCTACCCACTCTGCATGATCCTAAGGGAAGGCATACAGAAGATTCAGGAACGTACGGCAACTCAGACACAGATAAAACAGCATGTGTCAGAAAGAGCAGGGATTTCCTGTTGCTAAAATGTGCCATGTTGATAATGCTGGAGACTGGAGTTCTCCCCATAGAAGCTCTGCTCAGACTGGAAGGAGCCACACCTAAGGCAGGTGGTGATAGGATAATTTTTTCTCCATAAGATTGGCTTTGGTCCTCAATCTCCCCCTGAGAGTGCTCGCAAGGGTGACCGACACAGTAGCCTGGCCCTGAGAGCAAGATCCAAAAATGAAGACTGGGACGGGAATCATCATAATCTGTTCAAGTAAACTGGAGGTGTGTTGCAAATTGGTAACATGAGATAGACGTAGACCAGGACACTATCAATGAAAATATGATAACTTACTACCACCAGCCAGCCAATCCCCTTCTCTCTTGTTTTAATCTCAGAAATGCCACTGCTATATCCTAATTGTGCCTCTTTGAATTACACCTTCAGCGGCAGTCCTTTCCCTTTGAAACTGGACAGAGGGAGGAACCTTTTCAGGAGAGACACAAATAAAAAGCACCGCTTGCTCATGCCGGGAGCTGAAGCAATACAGGTCCCAAAATGAAAATTCTTCTTCTCCTAGGAAATGAGCACTTGGCTAGCCTAGGAATCCCATAAACTTCTGAGTCAGAGATCCCACTAGCCAGCGTATGCTCTCTCACCAGACTACAATGGCAGAATATCATTCCTGTTTCAGTTTGTGATACAGTGATTAGCTGTATTTCACCTGCCTGTAATACAAAGTTTCTAGAAATACTGGCTCATTCAGTGCTGCTCATGATTTTATGATCTTGTTTTGCATCCTTTGTGTTTCTTCATATTCAAATTTCTAGCAGGTAAATGAACCACTCCAGTATTGATAGCTCCACTTTAAACTGATGAGTTTCTCTCTCTTTCTCTTAGATGCTTATGTGCTGGAGAACAGCCCAAGGGTAAGTTAAACGTAACATAAAGGAATACGGTAATGCAAATGTATCTACCGTCCTCCTTCAGAAAGATCAGATTATTTACCTTCCATAGAACTTGTGCTTACTTTTGGAGATGCTCCATGGGACAGGCACTCACCCTGCAAAGATGGTAGATCGGGCTACCTGACCGTGATGCCTGGAGCTTGGCTACCCTAAGTGACAGCCAGTGCTGAGGAATTGCCAGAATAAGGCTGGAGTGTTATGGCAATACAAGCAATAAAGCAAACAAGTAACTTGCATTTCAGCTTCCCACATCATCCCTTTAGTTGTGAAATTGCAGTCAGTTCTTGTGTTCTCAGTGATTTATGTTACCTACCGTCTGACTATTGCCAAAGGGGAGCGTGTGTGTGTGTGTGTGTGTGTGTGTGTGTGTGTGTATTAACTGCAGTGAGAAGTTCATTAAAGTTCAGCGACAGAGAGCCGGAGGTAAGCCTGTACATCTGAAAACAAGTTTGGGTTTATGGCAGGGTGGACTGGGGTGAGCAGAGAGCAACTCCGTCAACATAACCCAGTCTGGCCTGGGTGCTATCAGCTTCATTAACTGCAAGGTGGTTACAACTCACGGTGATTACATATAGCACAGTTCACCAATATGAAAAAATTGCAAATAAAGTTACTGCGCTTCATATGGGGTTCAGCTGATTCTTGACTCTACATTGTGGGCAGCATCTTTCAAGATAATTTTGTTTTTATTTATCCTTTCAGTTACAGTTCTATTCTCACCTCATAAAACCACTATCATTCAGTTTCCTTTAAAAAGTACACAGCTTTCAGTTCTAATTCTACCTAACGATAATCATATTTATCTGCAGACATTAAGGAACTTTACAAAATTGGTGTTGTTATCTCAGTTTTGTGGGTGAAAAAAGAGGTTACAAAACTTTTCCCAGAACGGGGATAGAACAAGGCCAAATGTAGAAGTAAGCTGTCTACACGTGGTGTAAGCTCTTGACCACAGTAATGTTATTTTCTAAAGATACAGCAATATGTATACTGTCAAGAATGTATAAAACTCAGAACAGTATTAAGTACAACAGCAAATTCACATGCCTGAAAAAACTCATCACAGGAGGACCCACGACTCCCTGATGATCTATGAGATGTGTTTTCTTTTTAAACTTTCCCACCAAGGAATGCCTATGCAGGCAAAGATGACTGATGATGCCATTAGTACCTCTACTTACAGATCTGCCCTGTGACAAGTCAGATTATGAAGTAGTTAAAATACTGAAAGCCAATTATATCTTACAGGAACTATTCTCTGAGAACCTATCCAAATGAGAAATATTTTAATTTTCCTCAAACAACACATGTCAAACAAACTGAAAAGAGTGAGTACATTTTAAATTGTTGATTTTTTTTTTTTTTTTAAAGTGATGGAGCTAATTGTAAAAGCCAAGACCAGCAAGCAGGAAGAAGGACTAAATATATTACACTTACAAGGCCTAAGGAACACATATGATTAGAAGGACAAGTGCCACACATAAGCTCTTGCATATAAAGCACATGCAAGAAGCTAGAAGAATTATAAAAAAATGCAGTTTCATAAGACTCTGATGAACACTTGAAGTAACTTGTGCTGGAAGAAATATTGCCACAAACGTAAGACAGAAAGAGAGATTATCCTTCAGTGTAGAGGTCTACGCAGACTCACTGAAGGAACAGATAAACCAAAGGATGAAGCATGTTCAGCACATGGTAATGTGTGTTCAGGGGGAGGCAGACGGCCAGAAATAATTTATCAAAGGCCAGCAAGAACAGACAAGTTGCAGTCAAGTATCTGGTAGATGCACATCTAACAGGCATTTTGGAAGTATTGGTGAAGTTAATCCAGCAGTATCTAGAGAATAACTGTACTCTACATTTTAATTTGGGATGGTTTTAGAACCCCACGGGCAGTGAAAACCAGGTACAGCATACACATTTTGTACTAAAATGCCCACACCGTTACCGCATTGCAACACTAGTAAAAGAGCATGGGAAAATTTGAAGAGGAATTTGCCTTGAGAGGGAAAGGCTCAGGGGGATTCTTTTCAATATGTATACAT
Organism: Sagittarius serpentarius; assembly: GCA_034782735.1. Lineage (NCBI taxonomy): Eukaryota > Metazoa > Chordata > Aves > Accipitriformes > Sagittariidae > Sagittarius > Sagittarius serpentarius. Next base: position 4,719,644 of record JAVKLA010000024.1, read on the forward strand.
ACCTGATGGGGAGGTATAAAGGAAATAGAGCCGTACCCTTCCCAGTGGTTTCCGGTGAAGGGATGAGAGGCAATGGGCACAAACTGAAATACAAGATAGTCCATTTCAACACAAGGAAAAGGTTTTTTTACTGCGAGGTTGGTTGAATACTGGCACAGGCTGTCTGGAGAAGTTGTGGAGTCTCCATCCTTGGTCATATTCACAGCCCAGGTGGAAAAGGCCCTGCCCAGCCTCCCTAGCTGACTCTGCTTTGAGTGGGGGCTGGACTAGATTATCTTCTGAGGTTTCTTCCAGCCACAATGATTTTGTGCTATCTGAATGAAGTGCAGATCTGAGGTAACTATTTAAATAGGAGTCTGATGAGAAAGCTGAATTTGACGTTTCCGTCAGGAGCATCATGGAATTTTTAGCTACCCTACGAAGTCAAGGATTCCATTCAGAAGCTATTCAACAGCAGCATCTGAAGCAGATTGTTTCATCCAGTACCCTACTGAATGGGGGTTGCCTCACCAAAAGAAAGAATTCCACCTCATTCAACCCCCAGTTTCCACAGCACCACTCTTCTCTCCAAAGCCCATGTATCCAGGACCTAGCCTTATTAACATTATAAGATAGTTACTTTGGAAGTAATGCGTGGCCCCTCTGGGGCTCCCAACATAAGGAAGACATGGACCTCTTTAAGCAGGTCCAGAGGAGGGCCACGAAGATGATCAGGGGGCTGGAGCACTTCCCCTATGAGGACAGGCTGAGGGAGTTGGGGTTGTTTAGTCTGGAGAAAAGAAGGCTCTGGGGAGACCTTGTAGTGGCTTTTCCAGTACTTAAAGGAGGCCTACAGAAAAGCTGGGGAGGGACTCTTTGTCAGGGGTTGTAGTGATAGGATGAGGGATAATGGTTTTAAACCAGAAGAGGGTAGATTTAGATTAAACATTAGGAAGACATTCTTTACCACGGGGGTGGTGAGACACTGGAAGAGGTTGCCCAGAGAAGCTGTGGCTGCCCCATCCCTGGCAGTGTTCAAAGGCCAGGTTGGACGGGGCTTTGGGCAACGTGGTCTAGTGGAAGGTGTCCCTGCCCATGGCAGGGGGGTTGGAACTAGGTGATCTTTAAGGTCCCTTCTAACCCAAAACCATTCTGTGATTCTATAATTCTGTTCTATGGCCTCTGTGGAGTCCTTGCCACTTGACATTCACCAACCATTCGAATCAAAGCAAAGAAGGAATAACTTCAACAAACGAGCACGCATAAATGTAGAAAACAATGACAATAATAAAGTAAATAATTCAGTCTTCCTGTCTCTCTAAAAGCTGAACATTGTAATGAAAAATCTTACTAAGTTTCTCTATAAAAGACATTATTTTCTAATATTTTCAAATTTCTAATTTAAGCTTACTTTTTGAGGCCACTGAGTTAGTGATGACTTTCTCAGTTGCCGTTCACTTATCCTCTTCTAACCATTTCCCTGAATCCAGTTGAACTGGGACCACCTTTGTCATGAACTTTGAAATGGAGATTCCACTTGATTTTTACGAAAGAGCAATTATTACATTAAACAAATCTTTCCCCTGAAGCCTAGTTCATATTCCCTGAAAGAAAAAAAGAAGATAGCAGAAATGACTAGAATACATTGCTGTCAAAAATCTTCTTTACCAGAATTACGATGCTTTATTTCATTTTTGATTATGCACTTGCAATCAATAGTAACCTGCTTCCCAAAAACCTATCCGCAAGAAGGCAGTGGTGACATATCAAAACTTCCTCTCCTTGGATTGTGCCTAACAGACAAACTAAAAATAGCTGGCATGGAGCACAAATGGTTCTAACAATTACACAGATTAAAAACTACTCTCTCCATATCCCTAGGTAACTGTACACACGTGTGTAATTCCCAAAGTGCTTAACATTGCAATGTAAACACTTTCCAGTCGCTTTCAATGATATAGTCCTCTTACTAATCATTCTAACCTGAAATTATTACTGTGGTGGATGGTCATTCGGCTGCTGCTACTAAAACCTTCAGTTATATCTTCATTAACTACCTTCATTAACTAGAGTAGCTCAACTCCCTAATAAAAACTGTGTGGTGTCTTGGTTAATCAAGTCTTAAACTTTGTAGTTAAGACATTAAAGTGTAAAAAAACCCTCATAAAATAAAAATGCAAAAAAATGCATTCCACTAGGTCAGCACTAAAAAAAAGAAGGAAAAAAAAAAGATTGTTTTAGCTAATGAAAACAGTCATGCTTGACCTACAGCATCTTCTATTGCATCATATCTCAAAATAAATGGAGGCTTAGAAATGTCAAGCTGAAACGTTATTATGTCTTGCCTTAAAATCAGACCTTAATTAGCCCAAGGAAGAACAAACAATTGGGCAGATTCCTCTTGCAACTGATGATTAGCTCTCATTATTTCAGGCTGTCTTCTAGGCCATGGAGCAGAGCAATGGAAGACAATCAGGGAAAAGGTTTGCTTCAGTGAGAGTGCCTGCTAATGCAAGTCCTGATTTAATTTCATAGGACAGCACAGGTTATTTAAATTCCAGCATAGCAAGATATCAAACATAGACAGTGCAGGTCAAAGAAGTCAATCAAATAAAATGTAAATGGAATTGGGCACGTCTAGAAAAGGGGAGAGGAAGAGTTTTACCATAAGCAGCAATCATTGCAGCATTAAATAGATTTATGTTTGTCCAAAATACGGTATTTGCTAATGTATGGAAACACATTTCACAAAGAAAGTACATTTTTTAGGCACAGAGATAGGCAGAGGAGGAAAAAAGTTACTTTCAGAACTAATTTCATACAAGTATCTGACTTTGTACCTGTAGTAACAAGGAACCACACCTAGTTGCCAAAGATGTTCCTTCCAATGAATAAAACAATACAACCGACCCTTTCACATGGGTAAAACTATTTGTTCTCTGTTATTCCAGTTATGTACTGATGTAGCTCACTGCTACGACAGATTCTTGGAAATGGAGTTGAATGAATGTAATCAAGTTCAATGACTACATTTTACACAAAGGACACTGATTTGCCTAGCTGAGTGGGAGTGTAAATTCCCAGCCTACGAGAGAGGAAAATACTTCTTCAGCATCAAGCGCCACGCAGTGAGGAACTGTCCGCGCACAGGAGAGATTCTCCATGACTGGAGGGTCTACCTACACGTAACTGAAACACAGCTTCTGGTATTTGCAGCGCCAGGATATATAGGCGATTTAGAATTTGCACATGAAGATCAGCTCAAAGAACAGAAGGCAAGCCCAGTGAAAGAGCCCCGCTTTAGCTCCACTGGTATAGGGAAGTATGGAAGAACGGTTACTGTGCCACATCTACAGGTCGAAGCTGGAATATCTGAGCCTTGAACACATGGAGAACAATGAGCAAAGCAACGCAGTATTTTACAAAACTCAGCAACATTACACAATTATTAAGACTAGGAATGAATTTCAGAGCCAAATGCAATGGCACCAGAGGTGAAGGAAAATCTACAATGCAATCATTCCAGCAGCAGTTTGGCCAGGCCGCCGGGATTAACACCTCCAGCTTCTGCAAATACATCATGGGAACTTTAAGAACCACAAGTGCTCAGCGCTCTGTTTTCATCTCTTGGGCAAACATCCTACTTTGTGAGTCAACACCACACTTCTGAATAAATTGAGTTTACCTATACTGTCTTCTAGAAGACCGGTAAACAAGAGTTGCAATAGTTAATCCTCGATGTTATCAAAGGAGTTTCAGTTCAGTTCAATCCTTTTAATTTGCAACCTTTGGCATTCAGCCAAATAGTTGTGACTTAATAGGATCTGCAAGTTAAAATTAAAATCCTGCATGCCTGTCTGTTTCAGTTCTTATCCCACACTTCCTCTTTGGGTAAAACACTCCGTTATTGCTGCTGTATCCAGAGCCTGTATTTTGTCTCTGGTCTCCTTGAACTTGTGGCAAACCCTCCTTAACAAAGACCCAAACATTCTATAGTGTAACGATTTGGGAACAGCTATATATTCTTTTAAGTCTCCAAAGAACTTTGGTTCAGGACCTCAGAAGCAAAAAAGAGACAGTGCAGAACCTCACCAGACACAGAGACGGAGCCTTGGAGATACACATAAGGCATTATATACTCTGTGCCTGAATACAGTAAAAAGCACCTTAGAGAAAGCATAGGGCTGGAAGGTCCAAGGTAGAAATTTTTTTTTTTTCGGTTTAAAATACTTCAGTCCCTTACTTCAAATAACAAATGTAGGGGATTCTGGTACCTGTTCAACCAAGGGATTAGAAATAATGAACAACTGCTGTGTTTGTATGTTATTTTTACTACATGGAAAGGAAACAATTTATGTTATGTAGCATAGGCCAGCACTTAGAAAAAAAAATACTTACATGCACTCTACTGAGGACAACTCTGAAAGACATTAGTGGTAATAATTTCAATCACAGACCAACTGTGATTTTTTCCTTCACTTTTTTATTTACATTCCTTTTCTTCTTTCAGGCTTTTTCTTTCCTTCATCTTCTTTCCCCCTCTCATTTCTATTCAAACAAGTCAGCCAAATGTTTTAAACAATAAAATGTGTAGCAAATTCAGTATCTGGCAGTTCCTTGTCAGTTTGCAGAATGAATATACACTGTGTTTTCTACTGCAGCCTCGGGGTTTTTCAGACTTGGGAATTACTCTGCATTTGTAAACCAATAAAAATAAATATACATGTATTTACAAAACGATCCAGTTGCTCTCAGAAGAACTTATAACCAAAATAATTTCCCGCTTCATACTCTGCAGTAAACAAAACAAAAATCAAAGTTATAAACTGAGAGAAGCCGAGACTGATGTTTCAAAAAATTTGCTGTTGAATAGTTCTTAAGTACATATGTAATGTTTATTATTCCCTATGAATGCCGTCTAAGGAAAAGTTCAGCAAATGTGTTAGAAATTCTTATTTTAAGATGTACACAACTTCATACACCTCTGTTGATAACAAAACAATAGGGGTAAGATAATAAGTTTTTATCCTTGATTACTTTTCTGCTTTAGTGGAGTGCTCCCGCTGTGATCTGCACAAGACATTTCACAAGACATTTATCTACAAGAGAAAGGAAGAGAAAGAAATTCAGGCAGAGTGATTAAACCTGATGTCTCCTTTCTACAGACACGTGCACAGGCTTAATCAATCTGACGCCAGCAGTCTCCACTTTCACATTGCCTGCTGGCTTCATGCCTGACAGATTCCACCTACTGTACATCTTTGTAGGCAGAATAAAGATGTGAGATAAAGAAAGCAAAGGGAGCCAGCAGAGCAGACTGTCTAAATTGCATGCCACTAGTCTAAGCTGCGTGAGGCTCTGATCCCGGCGACTATTGCTGTCTCAGCCACCCTGCAGTGCAAATAGAGTGTTTATGAAGAGTATATGTTTGCTCTTGAAAGCCAAAGCTTGCAAGAAGTTAGGCTTGCTCTGGTTTTTTCCAAACTGTGAATGGTAATGCTTTCAACATTAAAGAGTCTGCCTCCTTTAAGTGTTGAGTTGTCCATCTACACATACTACATTAGTCAAATAGGAAACATATTGCGGTAATGGAGGTTCTTATGAAAATTTACCAATTCATCTTAGACACACTGACATAAGAGGATTTTTTTAAGCAACACCTATTAGGCTTGCTATATGAAAGCAATGACTGTTTCAGGCCAGAATTTTCCTAAGGGGCAAAAACCAAACAAAAACCTGTAACTAAATCTCCAGCACTCCCTCTCCCCAATGAAAAACGCCAACAATGTTGCAATTTGAAATTCACTAAGAAAAACAGTTAGCATAATAAATTGCTCTGGGCTTACTGATGTGTCCTTGCTGAGGGTAATATTGGGTTCTCCCCTAAATAAAAACATCCCTTGAGGATGAAAGGCTAGGACGGTAAATATTATGTTTTAAGAGGAGAAGAGGCAGACCTGCCAGCTGTCTTAAACTGAAATCCAGGAAAAAATCCCATTTCTTCCTCCTATCCATGTATAATTTAATATTTCAAGGCCCAAATGAGGGACCATATTTGTGCACAAGATGCAAAGAAAGGCATTGAAAAAAATTAACAACTGTGAGAAACTTTAAATAGCTCAGATAATATATTCTATGATCAAGAAAGCAAAGGGCTTCTAGTTTCAGATTTATAGAAAGTTTACAATAATAAGAAAATTCCAAGATTAAGAATAAGAAATGAGTAAGAAAATTACCACAGTAAGAGAAATTCCAAATGTGTATCTGAAATTAAAAATTATTCCTTTATAATGATATAAATTGCAGAGGTATGTTTCATTAATTGCAATAAAACTCATTATTATGACTCTACTACAAGTCTATTGGGAAAATAACATATAGACAACAACAGATCACAGACCAAGCTATTATAGGTCAGCCATACTCCCAGTGGTGTGGGCCAGCATTAGGGAATTCCAATTTGCTATAGTCCCATGATAAAAATTGTAACAAAATACGGAGTGAGAAAAGTTCTTTTCAAATAGATAGGTAGTAAGTTGTAAATAACTTCTGTATGCCTGAAAACTTCCTTTTTGTTTCATGGGAGAATATGGTTATGTGAATGGCGTCTATTCTTGACGATAAAACATATGGAGTGTCGTTAATTCAGGAAAAGCAGGATAAAGAAGGCGGCTCCTGAGAATTACAGAACTTCACAAACAATCCTGGTATAAAAGAGAACATTCACTCAAACGCAAGAGAAGAAAGATAAGAACAACAGGGTGTCTTGACCCCAGTGTTTTAATAGTGGTCACATGGAAAGACCCAGATGGACAATCCTGTCCTAACAAAACCTAACACAATGTTCATTCGAATTCTGTCTGTTAAGATGTCAGAAAAATTTAAAGGGACTTCAAAGCAGATACTGTAGACCTGAAAAATAGACATCACGTCATCCATAGCCCGTGTTCTGCTCTCATGAGTAGGCAGTCAAGAGGATTCTTGTAAATACAAGTATTTGTCCTGTACTCATAGGACAGAGGGGACAGACATCCCAGAAAGAGTATTACATGTAGAGGTCTACAGTGGGGATGCCTATCCACTGCCACAGACAACTGAAGCATCCTCCGAGACAAAATTATTCAGTGTCTTTTTAAATGTACCTTTTGGGAGTGCTGGTGCTTTTTCTTGTACTAAGAGAAATATACTTTCAAAACTACGCCATTTTTAATAAAATATTATCATCACCCATTAGAGTTGACTGGCGTGTATTCCAGCAGTCTAAAGAAAGCAGGAAGGCCTAACACTTCACCTAAAATGTTTTGAATGCCAACTGATGCTATATGTAAATAGGAAATACAGCTAGATGTACTCATAGCGGATGGTCTGCCAGGACATTTCCCAGGCCTCTTTTGAATCTTTTGAATTCTGAGCAAATTTAAAAAAAAAACAAACCAAACCAAACCAAACCAAACAAACCCCATAAAAATAAGGAAATCATGCTTTCCCCCACTTTTTTCTTAAGTCTCCATTGACGGCTGAGTCCTACAATTTACAAATTCCTACTTCTGCCTGATCCTACCCTTGAGTAACAGTCCTGGACACTGGAATCTGTTACCCATAAAATAACCGTACTAATGACACTGATCCAGTTCAGCATTGCCACAACTGGATCAGGTGGGAAAGCACAAGCACAAAAACCAAGAGAGCTCCAAGTTTCCACTGATGTTTTTCCAATAATTAGACAAACAGAATACTAAATCTTGAAAAAGAAAGTAATTTCTGTTTAAAGAATGGTGCTGTCACCTTGTTAACAGACCTTCAAGAAACTAATTGTGTGTAAGGGGGAGGAGATATTATTTTCTTTCTAGTCAAGAATTGGGCAGTCACCATTGCCAGGGCTCCTTAGAAGTAATCACTACACTCGTCCTTTTGCTTTCTTTAAGGTTTTTTTCCATAGGAACACACACTTCACAGACCTACTGCCCCTTGCACCTGAGACACTCTTTTACCCACTATTCTTTTTGGTGGTCAAGTCTTTTTGTAACAGGCTCAAAAGACAGGATGGAAAAGGCAGAGTCCTTCCTCTGGATTCCTCCAGCCCCTTCTCTGTTAAATCAAGGCAGTTTCCCTCAGATCTGCATCACCCCGCAGCAGCCAGGATTTACGTCTGGCACGTCTGAAAGCTTTTGCGGGTATGAAAATCCTTCTTTATAAAGAACGAACAAAAAGGAGGAAGAAAGCAAGCTCCCTGAGCAGCAGAAACTACCTAAGTAAAACAGGCTGAAGGCTGAGGCATGTGATTTAATTGGGGATGTATTTAGGCTAACAGGAAATGCCACTGATAAGAAGTTAAGGACTAAATGCACAATGTCTTCTAAGGGATTTCAAATTCTTTGACGGGCCTATAAGGCAGAAGTCCTCTAACAGTCTGTGCTACAACCAGAGTTAATTATGGATTTATATATGTGGAGAAAAGGCTTGATACTTATCAGTAATAAGCCTAAATTGGAGAGAGACAACCTGAGGTCAGAGAAGTTATTAGTCTGCCACAGAGAACTTGTAGTGAATCCAGGAAAATGAGGGTGGGGGAAGAAACGCCAAACCCACCCCCCTCCTCCTTCCCAAACTAAAGTAACACTGCCTCTATCATCCTCACTTCCTAGCTGACATGCAAAAATCAAGGCTTTCCCCTTTCATAGTATCTGTTAAATTTACTTCACCTTTCCCATGCAAAATACTTTAACAATCACTCTGTCACCATGCTGTCACAAAGTCACAAATAAAGCAGTCAGTGCAAATGTAGCTGGTTCCTGGAACATAGGAATTTTTCAGGGTATCGCCTTGTTCTGAAGATGGAGGTGGTCTTCCTCATATACAGAAAAAGATGGTTCTTGGAGGGCAAAAGCAACTCTTTTCACTCGTGCAAGCAGCCAGCTCGCTACCTGACTGAGCTCCTGCTGCTCTGCCAGAGGAGAGAGGTTACGGTTTAAGAGCGTTCCAGCCGGGACAGAAAAAAGTGCTAGAAGAGCTCTGTAGGTAGAGGACTGAATGCCAGTTTCCTATGTTGTCATAAACATATCTACAAATGAACAAATGATTTGCCCTGGGGCGCTCTAATTTAATTTGCTATATGTATGTTAAATCAAATTAAAAATCTTGCCTTTCCAAAAAGTTACTTTACTGCTTTTTCAAAGATGCAGTTTGATCAGCTGACTCCGATTTCACCAGAGGCCTGCCTACATTATACACATTGTGCCTGCCAAACCTTCACGAAAAAAAATGTACTTAAGTGCCTGTTCTAAAAGGGGAAAAAAAAAAAAAAGTTCAACCTTCCTGGCTTCAAATGTTTGATACTCTGCACATTCTGAAGTGTAATTCACTTGCACACCGAGAGTTTTTTTTAAATCCAAGCAGCACTCACAGATTTCACACAAAAGCCTGAGAATACACAGATCCCGATCCGGAACAGCACGGCCCTTGTTGCATACAAACCCCAACCCATTGCACCGCAGGAACTGAAGCGTGGGCCTCAGGTGTGCCTGAGAGCACCAAGAGCTTTTCTGAGACGTGCTGGTGTGCAAGCCACGTACGACTGCAAAGTTGCTTCCCATCGTAGGAGCTGCACTGGATGGAGCCCCCGCATCGATGAAAATTTTCACCCATGAACTTTGAACAGAGAAGCCATGCACGGTTATTAAGGGAGGAAGTTAAAAACAGTAACAAAATTTCTGGGTTATGTGACCTGATATCTTGTTTGTGGGTTTGGACAACTGTTTTTAAAAGTTTGCCCAGCACAAAGCAGAGAATACCTTCAGTGGTACCAACGTAACAAAACAAATTCTTTTTTGACATGCAGTATTATTTCTGTTTCCAGATCTCACTGCTTTATTGCATGTCTGGTTTCTTCTTGAAACTCCAGTCCTTGAGACCATATAATTGCCTTCATGAAATACTAAAAAAGGCTGAAGATCAAATAATACACGTGCCGGCGAAGTGCGTGCCGCACAGAGGGGATGCCCATGGAGACTAGTTAATTCTGCCCAACCTCTCAGCTGTTGGGGTGCAAGTCAGCTCTGATCCACGAGCTCTTTGACCAATGCAGTGCTGAACAGGACTGCGCAACCCTGGCAACACGGTAGGGCTCACAGGCTGGCCTCAATGCTGTTCTTGCAATCCAGGGTACTGGATGTAGAAACTGCCCTGCTCTCTACCACTATTTACAGGGACGAGTGCTCGGCTCACATCGTGAGTTTGGTAGAGCAACGGTCGTGACAAGTTCCAAAGTGCCACGGCTCAGGTGATCTCTGAACACTCGGGCAATACTAGGACCAAATTCTTACTCTTGCCTAAACAAGGAGACGCTGGAGGAGGCAGAGCTCTGCGCCCTGCTGAGCTGAGGGCTGTCGGTGTGGCGGGCGAGTACTGCCCTGCCACGGGAACTGGGCTCTGCCTGCACGTCCGTGGCCGCAGGGCTGCCAGAAGCGTGATCACTGCGACTCATTCAGTCCTTTCTGTCTGTCCTGCCCCCGTCCACAAGGACTTTAATGATTGCCAACTGGAAGGACTGGTTTGGTTAGAAAGCACTGGGGAGCAGAGCATAAAGTTTTCCTTTGCAGACCCCTACTAATTGCTCCTCAGAGTTTTCCTTTCCAAAGGGAAAAGGGGTGCTCCTCTCTTTCCCTTTTAGTGGAGGCCACGATTTCAGTTTGAGTTATGAGTGGGATAAAATGTATCTTTAAATAAGCAGGTGAGTAGAAATAACTGAAGAGCCTGGTTTTATGGATCAAAAGTTTCAGAGCAGCAAGACTGCAAGAATATGCGCTTCCATTAGAAACATGTGTGCTGAATATTAGGCAAAATACTTTTGTTTCCAATACCGCCAGATACTTGAAATCAATCACTCCTATTAAGTTCATTACACTAAATGAGGATGCTTACTGAAGACACCATTCCTAGCACGAAACAGTATTTTTTGTAACAAAGTTTTAATTTTCCTGTGGCTAGCTGTTTATATAATGAGGGAGAACTTTTCATTTCAGCAAATACCTAGGCCTATATAAAGTCTTCATCTGAGACTCATATTAAATGTTGATTTCATCTGTCACTAAGAAATTATACCAAGGTTTGTACAAATCTATTTATAAACCTTGTAATTCTCATGATTGATAGCATTTAAAACACAGTCAGTTTAAGACCTTTCACATTTCTTGTGAAAGATATGGTAAGAATGAATAACAGAAATCAAATGTCTGCTTCAACCTTTGATTTAGAAAAATCAATGCCAAACTGCAGGTGTGTTCTGTTGCATTTTGGACTGTGACACCTCTTTTTTTGGATGAAAGAGATGCCAGCTGGACTACAAAGACACTTAACACATTTGCAAAGATGTCTGGATTTTTTAGTGCTAGGAACCAACACCAGATTTTTACGATGCTTAACACGAGTATATAAAATGTTGCTTCTGATCTTTTTACTGGATCTGTATTTCAAAACTCATCTGAATACTTCCAGTGCCAGTATGCACTTCTAACACTCAACCGCAGTAATGGAACAAGCACAACTCAAAAGAAGGATGTTTCAAGAAAAAAAATCTGCGCTACTTCCTGAAGCAATTAGTATTTCCCTCATGATTTCTCAGTCAAGTAATGACCAGCCTTAGCTTTAGTTAGCTTATCAAACCTGGTAAGCCACAGCCAATGGCACAGTAGTGACGTTAGATAAGGAAACTCTCTGCCTCTCTCTTCATACGTTTTTTGGTGCAATGATTTCCTTTCATTTAATTTATCAGTGCCTGTATAAGAAAAGAGCAAAGAACGGCAACAAAAAGTGTTTTACAGCTGAGTGAGAGTGGAAACTCTTAACCTCTAGCATGCTGTTCTGGAAAAGTTATATACCAACAACAACCAGGTTTGCCATAAATGCACAATAGCACTAACAGCAAGAGACAGTGACTACTCTTGCCAAACCCCAGGAATGCTGAAAAGTAGCACACAGAAAAAATGAAAATGGAATAAAAATTACAGATGAATTTACAGAGCTTATTTGCCTCTGTGTGCCCATACACAGTTCTCTCATTTAATTCAGAAAAAAAGAGTACAGCTGGTGAGTCAAGTCTCTGACCTCACTTAAATCTTCAAGCTAATCTTGTGATTATGGTATTTCCTTATGACTGTTCTAATTTGTGAGTTATGATATTATGATTTTGCTATTTTAAGCTGTCTTTTCAAAACATGTGTTTGGATTAACTATAATATATAAACACTTGTTGAAATTTAGGAAATGTCTTTGCAATTATAACTAAGCAGATTATTTCTTGCAGAAATATATTTTAATTAAAAAGAGAATTATCTATAATCCAGCTCATCATGAGAAAGAACACAAAATGACTGGCATAAAAACTGGCATACAGATAGAAAATGTATGATTAAGATTGCCTGTATTTACCATTACAATATCCTAATTTTATTTCCTTGCAACTTTGCTGACTTTGCAAAAATTATACAATAGTTTCTGAGAAATTCAGGAGAAAACAAGCGCTTATGTCCGTGTAACAAACAAAAGGACTTAAAAAAAGATCCCCCTGTCCAGTCAGCAACAGTGTCAGTCAAAAGATCTAAAAGCACTGTGCTTTAAAGCAAAAAGCTAATGCTTGACAGAAGCTTCATACTTCTGTCAGCAATGTGCTTTTTGCTCTTCCCAAGAAACCCCCCAAATTTGACCCAACTATAAGTCTCTGAAAGACCTGAGTTTACAGTTGCTCAGCAGAGATTTCTCACAGCTCAGTGATCTAATGATTCCATTTTTACCAAGCAGATAGTATTTCTCCAGAGCCTTTACGTGACCTCTCTACCGACACAGGACATGCTCAGGCTGAGGACTGCAACTGGAAATGAGAGTTTCTTTGCAATTGCCCCTTACAGTTAGTTGCAAAGGCTGCAATATTGGGAATCAGCAATAAGAGCACAGAATGGTCTGCAGGTGCTGTTAGAAGATCCAGCCTTTACTGATGGCTAATTGTACGATAATTAACACAGAGGAACATGGGTGCAGTGACGCTGTTACAATTACATGGACACCTTGCAGCCTGACACAGAAATATGAGTTAATAGATATTCCATACCCAAATGGTTTTACATTGACGTGGCAATTTTATATGTTAAATATCTCCATGTTGGCCCCCAAAAGAAAGATCATCAGTAGAATATTCTACTGGATTTTTTTTAATGATTAAAGATACATTAATTAGCTTCTATATAGTGTTCTAGGCATTGGAACATTAAGGAAACTACAGGGCTCTTATGATGGTTACAGAAGAGCCACCCATGACTTTTGTTGCAAGAACTCCTGCTGCTCTAACATGGTACCAGTTCACAGTGCCCACCCAATCGCTTTCCAAAACGTGCACAACCTACTCCACAGCACCTCGGTAAGGTGGAATGGCTCATACTACACTAACTGCTGATTTTCTTTGTTTCATAAAAGATCACTGCTTCAGAAATCCTCCAGTGAATCACAGAATAATTAATACTTGGAAGGGATGCACAGAGGTCATCTAATCCAGCCTCCTGTTCAAAGCAGGGCCAGCTTAGACCAGATAGATAGGGCTTTGTCTGATCAAGTTTTGCTTATCTCTGAGGATGGAGATTCCACACTCTCTGTGATCAGCTGTCCTGGTGTCTGATCACTCTCATGATGAAAAAAACTTTTCTCTATATCTACTCAGCATTTCCCATTGTCCATCTTGGATCTGTTGCTTCCTGTTCTGTCACTCTCTACCTCTCTGATGAAATCTTCTCTACACCCTCCCATTCGGGTGGGTGCAGACAGCAATAAGGGTTCCCCTGAGCCTTCTCCTAAGGCTGAACAAACCCAGTCCTCCCAGTGACTTCTTATATGTCATGTACTCCAGTCCCCTAAATGTCTTGGTGGTACTCTGCCAGTTCAACGACTGAAGTCAGAGGAAATAGTTGCAGATTAAAATGCCAAGTAAAAAAATGTATTAGAATCTGGCAAAGTACAAAAATAAGTAAAAGTTTCAATGTAAAAAGATCAGAGAAGTTATTTCACAGAGGAAAAGGGCCCATCATACCTCAGTGCTCTCATATCTTACAAAATGACTTCTGTATCACAAGTGTTTCTGTGGCATGTCTTAGTGGCATGTCTGGATCTTAGAAGCACCTTTCAAAAGGCATCATTATTCAGTGTTACACAGTAGAAATTACAAGTTGTAGTACTTAGAACAACAAGCTCGCAAACAACACACGCTTCCTGCATTTGAGCAGGCAAGTGAGGCACACAGATCACGCAGGTGAATCTTCATCCAGCACCAGAGCAGAACAGCAGCATTAGCCGCAAACGGAGAATCCGTAAGTAACTGAAGGGGAACGTCCTAACCCAGCAGAAACTTATCTCTTACGGTACACTACGCTGTGTTGGATTTATCAAATAGAGAATAGGGATGTATATAAACACAGCAATAGATACACAGGTATACAAGAATCATTTTAGAAACAAGCAGGGTGTCTATAAAACCCCAATTATTTGCTATTGCTTGTACTCTTTCTCTCACAAACCTAACCTTCGCTAATGCAGCTTAACCACACCCAATCACAGAGCTCAGTCACATCAAAGCTGCCTAAATACACAACCATTCCCTACACCAGATCTCAGAAATTAACAGTAATATGAGCTACCTACTAATGGCCTAGGTAGTGCACTCAGTCACAGCAATACAACATATCTATTAAATTACCATTAATAATTACCTGATGTGTTTTGTAGATAGAAATTCATATTTTAACCTTCCTATAAAATCTCATAAACAAGCAAATTTCCCTTAAATTATTCTTATTTAGCAGCTGTGTTGCTGAAGATCTTAGGAGATCCAAACATTGAGCTCTCCATTAAAAAAAAAAAAACACAAAAACCCACCAACAACACAAAAAAGTCCACTGGAAAAACCATCCCTGTTTTATTCTAAAATATGAATGCAGTTCTGAAATTTAAACCAGACTTTAGCTCACGTGGAATGGAGACAAAATGGTGCTTATTAGCGGTTTGGTCACTTGTTTTGATGTTACCAGCATCTCCCCAAGATGTGAATAACTAACAGTGGGACACTCAGAGAGACTTGGAACATTTCCAGGTGTTTCTGTACTTCAATAAAGCCTGAAGCCTTTTAGATATCTAAAATCATCATTATTATATTCCTCTCTTCCTCCTAGGTAACTGATCTTAAGATTCTAACAGAATGATTAATTAGTCTCAGATTTTAGAAAAAGAGCTTGATCAGTATTCATGCATTTCAATAATACGCTGAAGCTTTTAAGATCACCTCCAACCTGGTGTAGTTTGTCAGCGGCAGCATAACAAATGTCACAGGTCAGCATAATAAGACAGACTCAATGGTATCAATATTTGATTTTAAAATTCTCCTCTAAATAAATATTATAATGAAAATGTCAGAGCTATTTATTTATTCATTACCAATGATTCAGAATTACAGCTTTAAAATGTTGAGGTCAAAAGACCGTTTATCACTTCCTATAGAAATTCAGCAGAATTTTTTTCTCTAGCTACATGACGTGGACACAAAATGCTTCCAACAGCTACCTTGATACAAACAGTTTTGGCCATACATTTCAGTAACTTTATGTAGGCCATTAGGAGCTAGCTCATATTACTGTTAACTTCTGAGCTGTAATGTTATGCATTTAAGAAGCTTAAATGCTTAACAGCTCCGTCTTTCACAATTCAGTACTTTGTCAATTATTGCATGCAGTTTTAATGCGTTTAGTGATACCACGCTCTTCATGAAAAATCATTTAAGCCCGTTGAACTGCAAATTCAATTTTTCCTGATGGGGGTCACAATTCAGTACCCTTGTATTTTTTTCTCTTTATCAAGATACTCCAGCCATACAACTCCTAATGCATCTAGTTTTCATAGACAGCAGATTTCCTAGGGAATGGAATGTGAAGTATTTGGGGGTTCCTTGCCCCTAGAAGCATGATAAGAATCTCCAGTTTCCCTGCTGGAAAGCAGTGAGTTTTCAAAACGAAAGCAAGATGTAAACAACGTGTTACTTCTAGGGGCCTGTTCCGCTGTTATATACAAGGATGCTCCTTTGGTTAAATGCGTTACAAGTGTGGTTCCAGCATTGCAGTAGAGCAAGTCCTCCAGATTAGGCAACCTATACCTGCCACACAGCCAAGACAGTGGGCAAGCAGCCACACTGAGCTGCAATGTGCAGAATCACCCCGAAGGCTGGAAAAGAGACGAGCTCTGGAGGTTTCCCCAGTCCAGCCTCTCATTCAAATTACAGCAAGTTGCTTGGGGCCTTGCTCACTTGAGATATTAATATTTCTAGGAATAGAGATTACACATCTTTGGACGCCTGTCCCAGTGCTTAATCACCCTCAAATGTGCAGAGCTTTTTCCTCCCGCGTATTCGGAAATTCCCTTGGCTGCAAAAGTTGTGTTTGCTGCGGCTTGTTTTTTTGTTGTGCACCTCCAAGAAGTGTTTGGCTCTACACACACAGTGATTTCTCTTAGTGTCCTGAACAACTGCCAGTCAGCAGTAAAAATGGCCATTTCATATCTACTGCTGTTTAAGTTACTAGCAAGACAGTCAACACACGCGTACGCTATAAAATGTGATATTCAGTGACACTTGCACTACAGTCACGAAACCCAGACGCTACAACCCATGAGGTCACTCTGATGATATCCACCGGATACAGACACTACTTGGGCTGAAAGCTCATTCCCTTTAAATCAAATTGTTCAAAAGGCTACTTTTTAATAAAATAATTATGTGAAATTAGCTCAGTAAAAAAAGTAACTCTGCTTAAATATACCTTCCTTTGACACAGGAGTATGTGGAGATCACATACAGATATCTCTGTCTTTCTAAATGTGTGTGTGCTCAAGGGCTATGAACAGTAAGATACAGGAGTTTCCATAGTAACTGAAGACTGACATAACTATTTATTATGAACATCAGCTGTGTAGACAGATACAGCAACGCGGCTTTTGCGTGCCTCAGAAAAGGAACTGCCAGTGTACCAGTCTGAATACAAAACTAAAACTTCATTCAGAGCAAGGGATGCCAGACCCACTGTCAGCTTCTCTTTAGCTGATCTTCAGTCCCTTCCATTAATGTTTGCTTATTTTTAGGATATATAAGTCTTCAGTAAGATGTCCTTTAGCTTTTTCACTTAACAGATGTATTTCTATCATTCCATCCATGTCTTGTTTTGTATACGTAGTAATGAGAGGTCGTGAGTGCGCTATAAAACAGAACCCTCAGGTCAGGAGGCCTTGAACAAAGGCAAATATTGCTAAAGGCAACATCCCCTTCGCTGCTAAGTGAGGGGAACTAGAAAAACACCACATTGTCCTAATCAGAATATTTTTGCCTCCAACAGCTGGAACTTTTCAACTGAACTATTACTGGAAGAGAGCGGTATAGTAATGTTTTTATCAATTTACATGGATAGCTACTCTTACAAGCCGTGATTAGGCTGTTGCGGCGTAGGTGTGCTGGCTAGAGGATTAGTGGAAGCAGCTGGTATTTGGAAAAGACACATGCCTGTGGACAGCTGTTTGAGTCAGACATTTTAGTCTCTTTAGCTAGTCTATGCCAGATTTGCTGCTTTTTTTTTTTTAAATAAACAATGGTTTCTGTCGATGTTAAAAAAATCAAAATTATAATAAACTGTGATAGCTAATTTGATCAAGGAAGAACTGGCTATGATGAATGGTCAAAGCACAGTTTATCTGAAGGAACGCATAGTTACCCTAGAAGCAAAAAAAAAAAAAAAAAAAAGAGAACATCGTGTTCTTTCTGATTCTATCCAAGTAAGTTTTCTGGCGAATTAAGCTATCTTGCTGTCTCCTACAGCGGATGCAATTTTCTTAGGAATTTAAATTTATATTTTGTTTTGAACAGCAGATATTTTCCAGCAATTTATAAATCAGGCACCCAATCAGCAGCAACAAAAATAAAGACACCATTTATATATAGTAATTGTCATTTTTTAAACACTGTAGCCACAGCATATCTTACCCTAACAGCACACAAAGCAGGCAAGATTGTCATCTCCTGATCTGCAGTGCTAACAGGGATCATGCATATACCTTCTTGTTCCTGGATAAAGGTCCAAAAGCCGCTTTGCACACTTCCATCATAACTCTAAGTCTCTATTCCTAAAGCCTACCGAAAGCCGTGCTGAAGATCCATCTTGATTACATCATCTCAAAGAGCAATCCATTACTGCAAGTGTATTCTTCAAAAATGCAATTATGTGACTCTCTGGGATAAACCTGGCAGTGGAAATCAGTGTATTCAACTTCATTACTCTAGCCATGACTGAATATCTTTCTAAAGTCAGCATCAAGGCCGTCTCATACGTCAAGACCACAATATTTAACGGTCGTTAAGGTACTATACTTATTTACTGCTTTGTGCCATAGCTGAAATTTGCTTTGACATTTTGAGAGAGAACGATCACACTCTTATGTAGAAAACCGCTTTATGATCCACTTAAGGACTTAAATGGCCTAAAATTTTTGTCCTATCATAGTCACAGATCAAATACCAAAAGCACATACACAATTTGTAGGGAGAAATCTAGCAGTTTAATTAGGTTATGTTCCGAGATTTCCATTAGGATGCGCAATGTGATATCAACACGACCTTTTCCAAAAGAAGTCATGACACTGAACTCACTGAGAATCCACAGTGAGGTCAGAGGAGAAGGAAAATAGCATCAAAGTCCACTTGCTTTATTCAGCAATGCAAAATGTAGTTTACTGCAAGTGTTAGGAATTTTAGCAGGACAATCCTGAGAGCCCTTGTAAAAGACAGGTCTGAACTATTGGCCCTTGAGGAATCTCAGCACCATAACAAGTTAGATGATCAGCCAAAATAACATGATATGGCAATCATAATTCAAGACTGAATCACAAAAAATAAACTTTAGATTACATTCATATCACCTTGTGTAGGTGATTAATTTAGGTATCACGCCAACCACGATTTAGGCACTCAGCCACAGCAAGATATTTCAAGGAAATGCTCAAAACAGTCCGGGGACATTTCATCACCTTTGACAGATCATATCCAGCCATTTGCCATAGGGGCTGAATCTAGCAGCTCACTCGATACTGAACGGGATATTCTTGAACTGATTACTATTCTTCCCTGTATGACAAACACCTGCTTCAAACACCTGCTGATTCTCACCAGTTCTTAAAATGACATAAAGCCATTTGCTTCTGGCAGAAGAGCCGAGGCCAGAGTTTCAGCAAGTTCTGATGACGATCATTATTAGTACTTCTGCCAGCTAATTCTACCAGTCTGGCTAGGAATACCACATGAAGGCTTTGTCCCCTCTGCCAGTTGCCCCAATATGCCGGACAGATTGGTGCTTCGATGTATGTGAAGTGGGCCACAATCTACTCAACAGAGCCACTGCAGCTCATTCATTGCAGAGATACGATCCGGCAGTGACCAAGCCCTGAAGGAAAAGACGCCTGGTTTTTGTCAAGCATTATCCATCCATCTTAGAAGGGAAGGTTTTACCATAGAAAGACATAAAATCATGTCCAGCACAGATCTAGGAGTAGAATTCTTATGGATTTGTCATGTCTTAAGTACTGACATATTACCTAAGCACTAAGTGGATAGAAGTTTCCTCCATTGTCTCTTTGGAACTACTCATGTAAGACCTGTGGGAGGTCACATTGACCTAACTGGCCCAGATCCAGCACTGACTTAGCAGCAGCCACATCCACTGCCATTGCAGACATCAAGCTCACCTCTTTATTTTACTTCTGGTGTAAGATTTGTTTACGCCTACTCATGTTTAGAAGAAAATGAGACCCTTAGCACGAAAACCACAGACAAAAAAAAAAAAGGGGGGGGAAAAAACCTGCTGTTCTATTTTTTTTAAACCTTTAACTACAAACACACACCAGCAAGTTGGTGTGTTTCTGTGATTATCCTGAGAAGCAACGTCTATGTTCCAGTATGTTTTCCCAAGCATCTGTATTGTAAAGATGTTTCCTTTGAATACACACACACAGAGATCAGAAGGGCTGCTCCAGCATTCCCATGGGAAAGTTTAAACTTGTGAAACAAATGTTTTCATTGGCTGTGCTAAATTGCAGTTTAATTTCTTTTTAAACCAAGTGCAATTTACAACCCACATTATTACTGCTATTTTGTCAAAAAATATGTGGATTCAAGAGAGTAAAAATGGAATTGGTCCTAAGGGTTTGTAGTTAATGGCTGAGGGACATACAGCAGCATTGTTATTTGTTCACAGATGGACAGCTAGAGCACTTACCCTAAATGCTAGCGGTGGTTAAATGTTTAAATAAACAACTTCTAGAAGTAATTGACTGTTCAATCACTTTTACTTCTGGATAATATCAAGTCTTTCGTTTCCAGTATTTCTGCCTGTCTTCACAGACCCTGCTGATACTAGCTTTGTTGCTCTCCTTAAAAGTCCTGAGGCACTTGTATCCATTATCATCAGTCAGCCTAATCATTTTTTATGGCTTTGATGGCAACCTATATTATCATATTAAAGTATTATCTTCGTTTTGTACACCACCATGTAAATACCAGTGCTTATTCACATTTTACTTAGAAAGAAAACAATAAGATGCTTGAAAGGCTAACCCAATTTTTAGCCCTGTGTCCTAAGGAAATTAGAATGATCACACACTCTGCATGATTTTACATCTTTGTTGGCTTTCCATCTTAGTATGTCTGAGAGGACTTTTAAAACCAATTTGACAGAGCAGTAATGATCACAATTATGTTTTGTTCTAATAAACTTAATGGAAGTAAGAGGCAAAGAAGATTGAAAAAAGAGCCCCCATTAGTGGTGCCCCATGAACAGGAAAGACTGCTATATAAAGCTCCCTTTTTATTAGACACTAGAGAATCCAGGCACACAAGAGGGTCTGTAAATATCCCAGCTGTGGGAAAAGCTTCAATTGGAACTTAGATTTTACTGGACATCAGAGTCTCCAACCATGAAACTCAAATCCATAGGAAACCAGGCTTCATTAGTTTCACTACTCACAGACAATATGTTAATAAATAGAGATTTATCAGAGATTTAATTCTATTTTATTCCCACTCATGTATACATGCAAATGTCAATAAATACAATCCGCATGCGCACAGCCTACAGGAGATACTGTCTGCAAGAACAAAGCACTACAAATTAGGAAACTTTGGCACTCTTCCTGATTCTTTCACCAGGCTTCAATGTGCGATCTCAGGAAAAAATCAAACATTCCCATGGGTCAGGCTTCCTTTATCCAGATATGTTTATGTTTATACAGTACTCTGATTCTCAGCTAAAAGGTGGTCTATGAAAGAGAGGAAGTTTGGGAGTGCTGCTAATATGACGTTGCTCATTTTCCTACCAAACACACCTGACTCTCAGATGTCTGTACGACAACATTCATCGCCATTTCTACAGTAACTTGACTTCTTCAGCTATAGAAGGCCCCTCTCAAATACAAAACAACAATAAAAACAAACATACACCCCCCCCAAAACAACAAAAAAACCTTTTTCCCACTCAAGTCTCCTTCTCTCAGGTTTCCCCCTTAGCTGACCTCTATGCCAGGATATTTGAATCCCAAGATCCTTCCTGCCCAGCTTTGCCCACCACTGCTTTCCGTCCACCAGCTGCAGGTGCACTAACCTCCCCTAGTTCACCAGACTCCCACAGCCCTTCTCCGTGCCTCAAGGCCCCGGTCTCCCCAAACCATGCACTTCTTGACTCCCTGTTTGACCTCTTCCAGTCTGAGAGTCCCTTGTATTTCCCCCATTCCCACCCAGTTCCTTTCCTCCCCCTTCTTCCTCCTCTTATCTCAGATGCCCCTGATATTTGAGAAGCCAGGCTAGCACACCAGAAGAACCACCACTACCAGACAGGGATAGGATGCAGTTTCTTCTGGGCACCATTTCCATCCTAAACAGCTACGTCGTCTCTATAGGGTTGTGCAGGAGCCTCACAGTGGCCACCAACATCCTTTCTGCACCTGAGGAGGTATTTAGTTCCTGACAGTTACCAGGGCAGTTGGTCCTGCCTTGTACACAGCCAGGTAACAGAAGCTGAGGATTTTTACATACGGAACCCGCTGGGCAGGCAGAGACCCCCTCTTCTAGATGAAAAGGTCTCTTTTGAACTGGCATATTCTGACAAAACAGCAGTTTAAATGAGTTTAGATACCAGTATCTTGTTTAACTAGGACTGCTGCCTTTGCTGCCATGGCCAAGAGGACTAGTTAGAAATTTCAAGAGACGTCTAGGGGACCCATAGCCACACTAAGCTTAAAAACTTATACTTCTGACACACTTCTTTCCAGCAATAGCTAAAATAAATGGAAGGTGCCAACTCTCCTTACCCTGTAACTCTCTCCTATAAAAAATTAAAAAAGGATGCACGTTAAATTACTTCTCACACATCCCCAGAATGCAGAAAAAAAATCTATAGGCTGCAGATGCATGTGTCAGAAGCTCCTGATCCTCTTTTTCGCCCTCTAGGTATATAAAAGAATTGATTTATCAGACTATGGGGCTTCCCATTTTGGTTTTCAGACTGAGAGGGACTCTTTATTTGACATACTTTCAGTAGACCATGCTATGCGCAGCTAGAAAGGTTATCGGAAGCAAATTTATTGTCTATGCTAAAAGGCAAAGGTCATGGTGAATGCACCAGAAGAGTATTATTATTTGAAGGATGCGTCATGCGACCCCTTCGTTACCTAGTCAGTCAGATCCTGTTTTAAATGACACAGGAGTCAGGTTGCACAAGAAAGCAAATAGTGATTTCTGTGTTTTGACTTAAACCATCAATTGCTCTTCAACAATGCCCTCCAAACTACAGCAGCTAAAGTGAATCATACTTGGTGCCACCGTATATTTATAATAAAACAGTGGAGTTTAACTTGGAAATGGAGAATATTATGGGATGGAATGGTGTTTCAAGCCTCTCCTCAGTTCCATCTGAATCACATATACCTTACAAAAAAACCCTTACAAACGAAACAAAGGATACAAATGTTGGTGCAGTGAACTAGAATATTAAAGGAAAATGAGAAAGTTGGAAAGGCAAGTAGATAATTTTATTTTCAAATTGAATCTGTTCTTGGAGTTCAAAACTTCCTTACAATATGTGTCCTAGATCGAAAACAAAAGCTTAACTCCTTTGCCAAAGGCTTATAGATTTTTTTACAGGAGACATTATCTCTGGGTTCTTAACAGTATTACTATAATTCAAGTCTTCCAAGGCCTACCTTAGCTGGGAGTTTAATGATCAAATGAGTAACTGAAATGCAAGCAAAGTTTACTTCAATAATTAAAGTCGACGCAACCAGCAAAAAGAACTTTCAGGCTTTCCTTGGTGAGGACAATTTATCAAAATGCCCTTTTTTCATCCTTCTTTCATCACAGTCAATTACTGAGAAGAGCTCATTGTGGGGAAGAAAGTCTTTAGAGTTTGAAATGCCATATGGACTTGACTTTAGTTATTGGGCCTTGGCATCACTAAACAGATGGGAAAAAAGGAAATAAGGGGGTCACGCTCATGTTTTAATTAGTGATAAAATTAATTCTCCTTTTCCTCTTCTCACAAAACACTATCCTGAAAAGTAGTAGGGAGAGAATGCAGGCATGACCAGAGTATGTGCACAAACACAGAGACATTAATGTGCCGTGAACGTGGACTCGCTCCACGTGGGATTTAGCTGTGCAATGCACGATGCAGTAGATCTATTGCATCCAATGTCTGCCCACCGTGTTGTAAGTCTGTTACCAATACCCTCATTTCAAACGAGGGACTGCACTTCACTGGCTCATGCCTTAAGACAGCATGGCTCATATTACTTCAAATGACAAGAAGAGTTCTTCATAACAATCAAATAACAGTGGACTTTGGAGTGAAAGGAATGATTCTGTGTTCGCTCTGAGAACTTACTGAATTTTAACGTTTAGGTAATAGTTGATAGTAGAAATAGGCATTATATTTTTTCTGTGATGTACTTGCAAGATGAACATTTAAAATTGTGTCTTTTGTTACACTTCTTAATAAATGTAACACTTCACAATTTTTATGTAATAAAGACTCTCATTATTAAAGAAGGAAATTATTTAGAATGCCTGCATCTTGCAACTTGTATGATCAACACAAGAACAAATAATCCAGGTCAAAGAACAGAAGGAAAACAGAGTTCACTAAATACTGTTCTCAAACTACCAAAGGGTAATTATAAAGAACCATTACACTATCAATATTACAACAGTATCATTTTTAAACAGGCTGGCAAAAGGATAAGTTACAAGATAAACCTTTGGTTTCGCAACTTTGGTTTTTTTTTTTTCTTGTTCTTTTAATACAGCGGTAGTCAATATTCTTCTCTGGAGTATCTCGAGGTAAGTCAAGGGAATTACAGCAGGGGGTATATTTAAGTTTTTGGTAAGTGATCCTTTCAAAAGTCATAAAGTGACAACAGGAGTTTCACAAAGCTAAATCATTTTATGTCTGGAATGCCTTTCTCTACCAATCTTTCCAACCCCACTGAGGAGACCTACCCAATTAGAATGCAATGCAATTTAACAGACTATAAAAGTGTAACAACATATTAAAAGCCACATAGACAACTTTCACTATAAGGGCAGAAAATTATACAAGAGCCAGATGAAAACAACTGTTAAAAAAAAAAAAAAAAAAAGGTATTTTCAGAATTCTTTTCTGAAAGGATCTGCTGAGGCATCTGTCCAAGAGGAATAAATTCTACATCTCAAGAATCACTAAAGCAAAGATTTTACCCTGCCAATCAAAGCTGCAAGACTCGAACCCTTTTAAAATGAATGCCATCTCAAAACTCTAAAAAAAGCAGGTCTTGGCTATCTTAAAACATCTCTTTGTGCTACAGATTCTTTTCTTAAAGGCCAATTTTAAAATCAAATCACTAGATTTTTTTCAGAGAGCCAACATAAAGAAGGCAGAGGGGTAAGCTGATGACAGCTATTCACCGCAGCGAGGTAGGCGTGCATTCTCAGCTCTCTCCAGTGCAGCGGTGAGGCTGAGCTGCAAGCCCAACGGAGAAAGAATTACAATAAGGGAGTCTTGTGGTCACCAGGGCATATGCACTGCCTTTGAGAAGTCATCCCAGGATACACATGGTGAAGGCTGTGCAAACTGCACAGCCGAAAGAGGGATTTCTGCAGCACTGACACACGATTTTCCATGGGAAGGGTGTAGTCAAGGATAACACCATGTTTCTTAAGTTAGCTCACGGCTCCTCAGCATAACCCTCTCAAAAAGTGGGAAGAGGCAGGAAGAGAAAAACAGCCAGCTTGTTCCTATTTCCCTTTCTCTGTCCTTTCAAACCCCACCTCTCTCTTGCACAGTTCTGTACCATTCCACTCTCATCATAACACCAATTTTATAACCTACACCAAACAAGAAGCCAGGAAATAGGCTTAGTGGCACGTCCACTTTGTCTGCCTGTTCTACAGGCACCGTCAATGGAAGCTCATAATTAACAGGAAGCGTTTCAGTGTTATGACTATGACAGAAAAAGCAAAGGTTTACCTAAAGTAACATTGGCAAAGCCACTATTAATATAGCGCATAGTCATTTAATGAGGTAATCTCTACAGCATCATAGCGCTTTTCTGTTTGCCCTGAGACTGACGTCTGACCTCAGCAGCCACCAGAGAGGAAAACAAAAAGTCCATGACAACACAGCTAATAACATACAAAACCCAACTGTTTGTGTTGGTCTTTTATTGACAAAGGTTACACTGCAGCTGACTTCCACTACAGAAGTTATAACAACAAACCAAACATAACCTAGACACAGGCTGAATGGATGTTATGACAGAGTAATGGAACTGAATAATGACTTTAACAGTTCATCAAAATTATTCTTTCTGGCAGTAGTAATATATCTGCCCAACTCCAGGCTAATGTTATGATTTTGTATTGTTGGCTAGTCGTGAATTGCCTATCATTATCGTGTGAACAAAAGCCACAGTCTTTCCAATGTAATGGGGTAAGGGCCCTGCCCACTGATAGCTCTTTGTATAAAACTGATAATTGATGTGTTGAAACGCTCCCAAAGCCCTTCATTATATTTTATTGCACAGGGCCAACAGATAATCAGAGGAGAATTTTAGCAAAACCCAAGAAGTCTGCTGGGGCAGCAAGTGCTAATGTAATTTTTTACCACAATACATAAATAACCCCCCCGCCAAGTTCCTCTGGTAAGCACATGTGGTAAAAGGAGCATGCAAAGTTTTTTCACACAACTCTTCTGTTGCTTTAGAATAATTAATCAAATAAAAGGTTCCAGAGCTCTAGCTAATGAAAATCTGTACTCTACATTTGCTTTGGCAGTCGGACACCAATATTATGTTACTAAAGCAATTGAACTTTAATACAAAATGAGTGAAATGAGGGAATCATGCTAAAAGATGAACGATGAGAGGAACAAGATGGTGTTAAATTTCCACAACATGATTAGAGAAATATACTGTTTTGCCCTTCTTTTCAGGAAGGTCTCAAGATTTCTGTATCAATATGAGGCCATGTGTGTGGAAAAAACCATAGTGGACAAGTGCTTACAAACTAATATTTCATCTCCATCCTATCCAGTTACGTTTTTCTTCACAAAAGTTGCTGCTTTGACTTAACCACATGTAATTAATTTTTATCTGATATGACTTAATGAGCTAATTCATGTTACTTCCTCATCTGGATTCACTACGTGTGCTCTCCCAGGCATCATCACCTAAACACTGCAGGTCTTGTGGCAGTACCATAACTACTAAGCACGCGTACAACAAAGGAATAGGAATTGCATTGGAGGAGTGTATTAGTAGGCTATTAGGTAAGTAGTGGATTGTTGGCTGAAGAAAAAACCTCATCTGACTCCCTACATCATGGCTATACTATGCATGCGGTACCAAAACTTTAACATCCATTGTCATCATTCAAACTTCCTTTCTGCATTGAGTTTTGATATTTCAAACCTACATCAATATACCTTAAGGACACTGCTGCTTATGTCAGGTAAAGCTTACCTGTTTCTTTTTTCTCTCGCTTTTAAGGTGATGATCTTGGATACCAAGAAAACCAGAAGGAATTAAAGTTTTGCATGGACAGTTTCTGGAGGCCAAAGGCAGTTTTACTTGGATTTCTCTCACTATCAATATGCATATATTTCAATCATTTTTGAACAAAAGCATCTCATTTCAATTTACTGAGCTGACACAAAACACTTCAGATTAATTAATCTCAAGAATTAAAAATGCATTTCCTATTGCCGTAGAGGAGGTCCAGTTCAGATCCTATTTATGTTAGGTTTTCTACATCTCATAATAAATTCCAGTTGTGTAATCCCATGATGCACTGCAAAGAAGACTGGTTAGAGGGGAAACTGTTATTTTATGGCAGAAATAGTCCTCTGGTCAGCTCAGACTTCAAGAGACATGGGAAGCTTGAATTTCAGGCCTCAGAGGAAAATGTGCTGGTTGGACAATGCAGGTATAGTAAGTTGATTTAAAATTAAATGTTTGCAATCCGTTCAACTAAATTCTGATGTGCACCAAACTGACCTGAAACAATATACTGCAATTTGGGTTTCCTGCTGTGTTTTGGCAATATTTCAGACTTTCCCATGGAAAAAAGACTTTGTAAGACACTGGATTTTCCACCAGACAATGATTCTCCATCAGGTCCTGTCAGTAACTGAAATGTGTTCAGTATTTCAGTGTGTGTATAATACACTTCCTCCTCCCTCATCGCTGCCTCCCCCCCCCCCCCCCCCCAAAAAAAGGGCAAAAAAGCAAAACTGACAAATGGTAAGGGTAAGAGGCATGTAAATTACAGCAGATATCACATGGTTCCCTTGGATTTCTCAGCTCTGTTTTCAAGGTCCCCCATAATCTCTTCCTTCGGTTACCTAGCAGACAGACGATGACTGGTCCTAAACAATCATTCATCACATCAGGCTGTGGAAATTTGCCAGACACCCATACAGAATCTATTCTTCTTCTGGAAGTGTTTTCCTTTTTCTGGACATCTCACGAAGGACAGCTCTATATCACAGGTCAGCCTGAAAACTGGAAATACTGTTGGCCATGAAGAAACATGCCCAATGAAGTAATCGGTGTCAGTTTACTATTAACCTTAACTTGATGGGAGTTGAGAGGATCTGGGCTTGACCAGCTCATAAAGTGATAACTAAACAGAGTTCAGCTCATTTGTATATGTAATACCCTACAGAAAACACAAATATGACAGTACACACATGGTTACATACCTCTAGACTATTAATTCTTTTAATTTGCAGCATAACGGGGCATCAGAAGCTCAGCTTCCCAATCAGTAAGACAGCCTTCAAAATACAACACGAATGCAAATGTCACTGCAAGGTGATATCTTTTTCTTGCCTCCATTTATTACATTAAATGCGTGTAAGTAAACATCCAACTCCTAGAGCCCTGGCTTTAAATCCAGGTGACAATTTCTAGCAGTGGAATTCACTGTTTCACTGCCCACAGGTTACTCTGGTTGCAGGTGGAAGGATGGGAGCAATCTGGCACAGAGAAGCTAAGGTAAAGAAAAAAGAAATTACACTTCTTCCCTGTGCCTGTGCTTTTTCCACTTCCACACAGAGGTCTAAAGTAACTTTTGCCCCAAAACAGAGTAAAAGGAGGTCCACCTCATTCACATTACCAAAAATGTATGAATAGTAAAAATTAAAATATAACAAAATCAAACCAGCCTCATCTATCACATAGGCTGTTCAAAGCACCAACTAGCATCTCCTTACCAGTAAAATCCTCAAGCTTTACCCAGATGTCCATTACGTGACAGCTGACTCTTTCCAACACAATAAGTCAGAAGAGGCTGGAAGCCAAAGTTTCAGCTTGGTGGCAAACAGAGCATAACAACAAACACCTAAGATTTAGTTGTTATGCCAGTCGTCCAGGCAGCAGTGAAACATAAAATGCTTTAAGAAATTTTTTACCTCCTCTAAAGCGAGGGTCAGGCTTCATCTCAAATTAACTTTAAACATCCTTTTAAACTTCTTTTTCTTCAGTACCCTTACTAGACTTTATATCCAGCGTGCCTAACCCAAGGGAGAAATGTCCTAAGCCAATACATTTATATGAAAATATTATGGTTGAGTAGCCCAGTTTCCCAGTGATATAAATTGGCAGTAGCAGTTGTGATTGTTGGAAATTTTAATTAAAAAAATGTTTTATTGTGCCAAAAAAACCTTATGCCTGGAATTATAAAACAGATTTAGTTGTCTGAGGAAGCGCTGGTCATATAAGTGGAAACAGCACATTATACCAGTAGAGCTTGCAAACAAGCCATTTACAGGACAATTTCTGTGTGAGTGAGATGTTTCACATTAAAAAGGGAGAATGGAAGATTATCTTCTGTCTCAGGACACTACAGCACAAAGGAAACAGCTTAGGTTATTTCAAAGGCTTTCTGATACTCCTTTGAGTGGAGTACACTTGGCATTGTCCCACTGACACCAGTACACATAGAAACAAGCAGTTACAGCATGTTAGTGCCCACGGGCATGGAAAAGATGAAAA
The DNA here is from genome assembly GCA_034782735.1 of Sagittarius serpentarius. Lineage (NCBI taxonomy): Eukaryota > Metazoa > Chordata > Aves > Accipitriformes > Sagittariidae > Sagittarius > Sagittarius serpentarius. The sequence goes on from JAVKLA010000024.1 coordinate 4,749,263, forward strand.
CGATGCCCAAGGGTTCTAAAAATAGCACTGATTTGAGGGATTTCGGTTATTGAGTGCCCATCTGGATACTCCCAACACATGACATGGCATCTGAAATCTGCACATTCCTAAAGGTGGTGAAGCCTCACAACAAAGGCACATTACGACACAAATGTATGCTTCTGAAGTAACTCGCCTTAAAGCACAGTCCTGCCTAGCAATTAATGCTCTGCAATGGGGCAAAAAGAAGTTCTTCGTAGTTTGTATCTTTTTTGAGTACAAGGTGGCTATGCTAAACCCCCCCCACACACAAAGGATACGCAGCAGAGAGTTGAGAGGGTTCTGCCAACACTTTCCCCTCACAGTGACTTCCCCACCAAATGTCTGACAGAATGTGCTGCTTTTGGCTGGGACAGAGTTAATTTTCTTCATAGCAGCTGGTAGGGGGCTGTGTTTTGGATTTGTGCTGAAACAGTGTTGATAACACAGAGATGTTGTTGTTACTGCTGAGCAGCGGTCCCACAGAGCCAAGGCCTTTTCTGCTTCTCCCCCCACCTCACCAGTGAGGAGGCGGGGGGGGGGGCACAAGGAGTTGGGAGGGGACACAGCCGGGACAGCTGACCCCAACTGACCCAAGGGATATTCCATACCATATGATGTCACGCTTAGCATATAAAGCTGGGGGAAGAAGGAGGAAGGGGGGGGATGTTTGGAGCGATGGCGTTTGTCTTCCCAAGTCACCGTTAGGCGTGACGGAGCCCGGCTGTCCTGGGGATGGCTGAGCTCCTGCCTGCCCATAGGAGGTGGTGAATGCATTCCTTGGTTTGCTTTGCTTGCGTGCATGGAGTTTGCTTTACCTATTAAACTGTCTTTATAATAACCCACAAATTTTCTCACTTTTACTGTTCCGATTCTCTCCCCCATCTCAACGTACGGTGGGGGGGGTGGCGGTGAGTGAGCAGCTGTGTGGTACTTAGTTGCCAGCTGGGGTTAAACTGTAACACAGGCTTTAAAAATAAAAAAGAAAAAAAATTTAAAAAGACTAACAGCCATTGGAACAAAAACTGGACACTTGTGAAATAGAAACACAAAATAGCTAAGCCAGAGAGAGAAAAAAAAAAAGATTCTCGCCCGCCTACTGTACTCTTGCTCCATTCTCAGGTTTAATGAAATTGGTGACTTCGAGTGGCAGCAAACTACCCAGTCCCCTCTGATTACTGCAGCAAGTACCGATTACTACAGCCTCTTGCTTCTCATCACAATCTGTCTCCAAGCAGAGACCAGTCTCTCTTGCCACAACTCCCCCTTGTCATATCCCGTGAGCTCTCAGACTTCAACATACTCATTAGCTTGAAGAAACACAACACAAACCAAACAGTTCCTGTTTGCCACTGGAGAAGCGAACGACGGTTTGCACGTACCAGTCGGTCTTTATCTTTCTGGAACACAAGAGAGGATTCAAATGACCCTGGACTTCGGCTGTGTGAAACAGGAAGAAACCTCCCCTCTGGCAATTCAAACCACATGTTCCCATTCAGCTAGAGTGCCTTACAATAGGGAGGAAAGCTCTTCACCATCTATTCTCTTTCTCTTGTCCGTAATTTAATGGAGGAAGAGCTTCAACAAGAGTCGAAACATTATATTTCTGTGTCATGCAAATAAATCAGTTTTTGAGGCCAAGCTGAATGCAAAGGTGCCAGGACTGCACTGGCTGGAGTCATGAACATATCCCTCTTTCAAGTGTGCTTCCACACAGGCCCTTGCTTTGTGAGACTGGGGACCTCCCTGTGTGCCACCTGGGCAACAGTGACAAGACAGGCAGGCAGGTTACCCTCAATACCCCAAGGCATTCAGGCCGAATGTGTTGCGAGTAGACGACTTCTCTTGTTGTTCTTGTTGTTTGGGGTTTTTTGGTTTTGGGGGTTTTGGGAGGGTTTTTTGGTTTTGGTTGGGGTTTTTTTGGAGGTGGTTGCGATGTTTGGGGCTTTTTTTAAAAAAACTGTCCAGATACCGACACTTGTTAGGAACCTGAAACTGCAGCACTGAAATAAATGGGAATTTGATCATGAGTTTCAAGGAAGATTGATTGGGACATTGCAGTTACTGGGAATCACATTTTAAAACAGACACATACATAAAAGCACCTCTGTCAAGGGAACACTGTGGTGTCAGAGCCAAGCCTTTCAGAAATGAGTAAACACCCCTTAAGAATATGCATTGTAATACAACCTGAGGCAAACATCCTATTGAAAAATATTACGTGATTCTGCAATTAAAGACTGGGTTACACACATGAGGTTGGACATAATGTGAAACTCCAACTTCTGAATTATGATATTTGAACCACTGATGTCCTTTTAATGCCAGTGTTGTTATGTAATAATTATGCATTTTCCATCTACAATGTGTATGAGAACTTTTGTAAAACACACACACAAATAACATCAGTTTGATGCAGCTGCCCAGATTTACTACACCAATAAAAAGTTAAAATCCATGCAGTAAAGAGGTATCTGGCAGAATTTCAAACTAAAAGAATGTGTTCAGTTCATGCAAGAGAATGGCTTTCTACAAAATGAGGTGTACGGAAAAAGGCTCTTCAAGAAAGGTAGCATTTTTGTGTACTTGTACAGTTCTGAATACAATGGATATGGGAGTACAGTGCACCAATCTTAGAGAAAAATAGGAATTACAGAAACTATAGAAGATAACAAAAACAATAAATCGTATCTGGCTTGAATATGTTTTGGGTTACACAATGTACTCAAGAGATGTAATGTTTTCACTTCAAATATAGCATTTCCGGGCAATACGCTGAAAAGAAACGCACAGCATTTATAAGCACATAACTACATTTTTAAAATTGCTATCAGATCCCATGGCAATTGTGAGAACAAGCTGAGAATCCTGGGAGGACACACACTGCCACTACAAAAAAAGAATCAAGTACAGACAATTGATTTCTCTCATTTGAGTCTCTGCAGAGCTTCTACGATGCAAAAGCTTATCTGAAAACAGAACCAAAAATGGGTTCAGGAAATACTTCTCATACAAGTAACTTGTATGAAAAAGAAATCCTAATAAGGACAACATCAAAAATACTTGGTACAACTGAGAAAATTAGTAGGTGGCATACTGGAAGAATGACTTAGAAGTACTAAAGTGGAAGACATAGAAATTCCTTCAGAATTCTTCATTTGGTTTTGCTCCCAGTCTGCAGGCACAATTCGCAGGGACTTGGACAAAAGGCGTGACAGAGGCTGCAGATGTCAGGTCCTTGTGACAGGACTGTATTGTTTCACTGAGCATCAAAAGAAACTTCTCTTCAGTGATAGCAGCTTTAGCCCTGCGATTACTTAATATAGGGAACTGGACACCCTCTCCTTCTACAAAATGTGTGTAACAACAAAAGGTCTCTCGTGTTTTCGAAAGAGCTATGCTGACATGTTAGCTAATGTTACATCTGGATGCCTGTAATCTAGACTCTACAACATGAATTTGAAGACTAAAGCATGTGGCAGTGAAACAAATAGTTTTGACTTAGAACTACTGCCAGGCTAAGAGACTGAGTTTACTACCAGTGAATAATAAAAGTTCCTGATTCAGTGCTCACGGTACTGAAAATCTATCACCAGGTTTCATGTATGTCCCTAACAAGTCAAGAAAATAATACATTACATAACAGGGAATTCAATTCAGAAGGAAGACATCATCTAAATTGCTAGGAGGAAAAAGAAAAAAAAAAAAAAGGCCACTGTTCAGGCTCTATTAGTTACTTAAGACGTGACCTTTCCAAGGCCTTTGCCTCTTCATCAGCTTCACCTTGAAAAGCAACAGTCATACAAGAGGGACATGCACATCATTTACTGTGCAGTCAAAGGTAAAAGCCCAAGTTATTACAGAAATACAAACATGAAGCTTTGAAAACGACTCATTGTTTTCTTTTATTCTCCTATTTAGCCAAAACCAACCAACATTCAAGTGAAAGCAATGCTCTCCCATGACCATTCAACCTTTTCAATGACTTTGGAAAGATCATGTTTGAGGGCACCTACTCGGGCCAGGGAGATGCACCTTGGGGGCAGGAGGATGAATTGTCCAAACTCTTTTGCAATACGGCTGACTGACATGGGGAGGTGTGTGGGGTTCTGCAAGTCTTCACTGCTGGCCTTGCTTGGGAGAGTGACCAAAGGGACTGCAGCAGGACAAACTGGAGGCAATGACAGCTTCTTGGTGTCTGAACGCCCTCAAGCCTCCCAGCACTGTGAGCAGTAGCTGCCCAAGAAACATTGTTCGAAAGGCTCTGGCCACGAACATCATTTTGCAGTGCCTACACTGTTGAGCTACCGCTACCACCCATTCCTTCCAAGGTAGCAGCCCCTCCGGCTGAGCTATGTTCTCTTGACTGAGGCAAGTAGAAAGTATTCGCCTCTTTACTGTTAGGTCAGATGCAATGAACCTGCAGGCTGGAAGTTGCCAGTTGGAATGTGTGTGTAGTATAAATGATGACATTTTCTTTTTATTGCAACAGATTAAATAACTTGGGGAGATGAAACATCTGTTTTCAAAGTGTAATACCACTGCCACAAATGAGACTCCAACATCCTTACACTTCAAAGGAGAAAATGGGTTTTGAGACGGTACTGATGAAAGCAATTGCCATGCCCAGTTCCTGGAGACCCTCAACTTGCCATATTGTTCTGGTTTTGCTTCTATTCCTACCCTTCTTGGCCTTCACTGAATTGACCATCAGTGAGAGCATATGTGGATTAGGCAAATATAAGCAGAAAAAGAATTTACCTTAATTTGTGGAACCTATTTTGCATTCAAATACACGTAATTTTATTTGGATTAAGAATGATCCAAGTGAAGCAATTCGGTTCTGTAGTTTTCCAAGTCGATTATGGTTGGCCATGGCTATCGCATACATACTAGGTTCACATATAATGACTGAATTGAACTGATCCTTTAGAAAACAGGAAGGTTGGACTTTTAAGTTCTATTACATTTCTTCCTACATTTTGAGAGCAGGCTGATTGTTCTCTGAACGAGCTATTGCTTAAAAAAGCTGTCCACAGTTTTCCTGTTGCTTCTTTTAATTAATGACATCATTACCACTCCCTAAATAATTAAAAAACAAACACACACCCAAACACCAGAAGAACATAATCACTTTCCTTCTTCCAAAACAAGGTCTTTTGTTTTGGTGCTTCCAAGGCCATCAAAATTCTTTTTGCCACAGTTCCTTGGTAAAACACCTCAAGCACCACCATGATTCAGCTAGCAACAGAGGTATCATTCCAAAGAAGAAAAAAAAAAAGAAAAAAACTTCTGGCTCTGAGGTCTGACACTCCTTAAATCAAGATCTATAAGGGAAAGTAGTTATCTTCATGCTATCTCATTAATCTATATATTGATATTAAAAATTAATTTATAGTATTATTTCTAGGGAGGCACGAATTCGTGAAACACTGATGATACATATACTCCTGGTGAAGTTCAGAATATTTCAGTGAACAGCAACTGAAGCAAGTATTAAATAGTTCATTGCAGAGGATAACAGTCAGTACGGTACAATGCTATTCAAAAAATTTATCTCAAATTAAAACTCATGCTAATCTCAGTTAATCTGCGGATCTGTTAGGTACAGAAGGTGACATCAGTACAAGTATCTAGAGACCGAAATCTTTATTCTTCAGTGGCTGATAACTAATTTGTGAGATATACCTGGTAAGTACACACTGAAAAATTAAATACCAAAGTACAGAAAATAGTCAAAAGACAGTATCTGTTTAAATGTATTTACTAATGCCATTCCAAATTTGAGTCATGAATGGAAAACAAATAAGCAAACACACACACTGAATCAATAAAAGTAGTTAAGGCGTTTTCTTGGGTTTTTTTCTAAATCACTGGTGAGAACATTGGAAACCCTCTTTGATTCTTTTGAGATCATCATTCACATCAGTACTCAAAAAGTAACAAATCATTCCCAGAGGGAAGCTCCCCTGCACATCTTTCTACAGGAATTTTGCATTTTGTGTCTGCATATAAGACAAAACCAAAGCAAAATATATTGCTAAATATGACGACAGAACTTTTTCCAAGACCTTTTGAAAACTGTTATCCTTTAAGTTTCAACCTTTTTGCTGGCACCAGACTCTGGATGTTACACTAACATATAACTGCCATTATTTTATTTCAAGAATCCCCAATCAGCAATGCCATGTCTAGTAGTATTGGAGTCAACGTGAAATAGGTGTTATACCAAAACTAGATTTTAAATTGTCTGACTAAAAATACTTTGCCACCAAAGCACTCAATTTTCAGTATCTTTTGATGGTATTTGGCAACAGAGGTACTGGATGGGGAAGAGCCATATAAATATTGGGCACTTAAACTCTGGATATCAGAAATACTTACATTTTTTAATAGCCTAGATTGAACCATACTGTTTTAAAAGCCTGTGTATCTAAAGGTTTTCCAATCTGTTAGATTGACTAAAAAGAAAAAAAAATAAAATAAATCCTACATTCCTCTTTCAATCTGTAAGCAGACAGTTTCCTTTATCACTTAAAAAATGATAAAAGTAAATTCAGGTGTTTAATGAGTTTCAAAGGAGATTTAAAGCCAAATAATATATGCAACTAAACATCCAGACATACAGTAGCATGGGTTAGACACAAACAATGGGCCTGAGTTTCAGAAAGGATACTTATTTTTCAGCTTCAGTCATGAATCAGACTGCCCACTAAGAATGATTTGTTCTTGGGGTTTGGTTATTGCTCAGACTGCCTTCCTTTGAGTTTCTGCTTTAGGAGTCACGATTAGTGACAGAAATGGGACAGTAGCTCAGAGAGATCACTGTTCTGATCTTGTGCGGCAAAATATCCGTATTCTTATTTGGCTGGGAGGAGAAAGGCCAAAGTATACATTTTTAACAGTGTTTGAATGAATATCTACTAGAAAACCCACAGCAGGGTTGCTAGGAGGGGAAGCCAAAATCAGAATTCAAAGGGTATAGGAGGGTAAACCAATGAAAGGAACTCTTTCCTGTTTCCTAAAATATGTAAAGATGAGGGAGAGGAAACCAGCATACTAAGAGCACAAAAGTGAGCATATGAATTGTTTAATCTATGACTGTTCTCTGCAGCATAGCACTGCTGCTGTCACAGCAAAGGCACCGCCCGAGAAGAACACGTGGAGAAAGAGCCAGCCGGCGTTGATGGTAGGCCTCAACTTTTTCATTGAGAACAGCTTAATGGCACAACAGCTTGGAGAAACACTAGTTTAAACAGTAATCTGCTCACTCAAAAAAGATAATGTTTCACCAGGCCAGACAGAAAGTACCTGTTTCTTTCTCACCTGTCATTGTGTAGCTTTAAAATAAAAACCAAAACCCTCCGCACACGAAAACCCACAAAGCAGAATTGCATATTGCATACACATGTCAGGAAGACATGGCATGATTACCAGATGTTTAGGTCCATCTTAGTAATCAGACACCATGCAGACTTGAATAATAGGTAAAGAACCGTTTGCCCCATAATGACATATGCTTCCTTGAAAGACGACAGATCAGTTCAGCTTTGGTGAAAGTGATTCATCGCTTTATAATGACAAAGCAGAAACCTCATAAGGAACATGCTGCTCTCCCTGTTCTTTATTTTTCCATGGGTAAGGAACAAAGTGGCATCAATTAATTATTAATTACAAAGATCTTTTTACATGTAGGATGGTAAATTATTGTGCTTTCCTAACAATAGCTAATTTGTTTCTGAGCAAGACTTCTGAAATATTTGAGTCATTTTCTTCACGTTATATACAAAGATTTGAGAGATTAATTGTCCAGATGTTTCCTTGGGTTTTGTTCTCTCTTTCTCACATAATAAAAATCTTTCAGCACATTTTTTTTCCCAATAAACCCACAGTCCATCTGTTATACTTTGCTGGAGACATAAAACAGCACTACGTGTGTTACAATCATTCTAAAAAGTAAATCTTCACCATTTTCTTTTACAAATAAGGTGAAAGATTCCATTTTTATTTGTTAGGTAATGTCTTGATATGTTGCCCTTTGCCCTAAAACACTAGCTCTGTTCACTAATACCTTCACCTTTGCTTCTAATGTCATGGGCTAAAATATTCAAATCCCAAGTCAGACCATCAAGTATTTCTGTCTCTTTCACAACAGAAACTCTGGAAAAACACAGCAGAGCAAGTCTTTAACAGTTATCTCCTATTTAAAAACAGCGCAAGTCCTTTAGAACAGTTTAGAACTATCTCAGGATGTCATGAGTAAAGTGAATAATGATAGCGTGCATTTTTATTTCTGTATGTATGACAAGAAGCATTTGTTCTGTAAACTGAGCAAGTGAAAACACTGGTTAAGATGGACAAAGTGTCAAAACTTACTTCCTAGATTGCTGCTACAAAATGACAGCCCTGAAGTAGAACTGATAAGGAATTTTTTAGCTGTAGCCAAGGAAAATTGGTAGTTTTAAAGCTTGGTTTCGAAAAATACTTTTGGGAAGCAAAATTTGAAAGCTGCTGTTGACTTTTACTTCAGTTCATATATATATTTAAAAAAAAATTCCCAGAAATCTTTCTCGTCTCTAGCCCTTCAAAGTCCCACACCAAAGAAAAATAGGAGAATATTTAATAAAATAGCAAGGTAAGACCATGTCAAGAAGACCTATGTCAGCAGATGTGTTGTAGTCAGAACTTTCACAGATTTGAAGTAAATCTTTATGTAACAACAACATTCTGACTAGGCAGATGAGACATGAAGTGGGGTCTAATATTTATTTGTTGGATCACTTCAAGAGCCTTGAAGGTTTACTAAGTCTCAAACAGGTTTCACACAGGGCTAAGTCAAAATTGCTAACAGTTTGCAAAAGCATGGATGAATCTTCTTCAGAGGGCATTCCAGGGTTTCCTCAAGTCTAGCAAGAATTAAGAATATTTGCTAAGCCATGTGCTAAATGAAGCCATACCGTGAAGAAGGCTGGCGTGATGCATCACCGGTGTTCCTCAGCTGGACAGTCTTCACTGAGAGCAAGGTACAAAGTCTGCTAAACTCAATGGCAAGAACTGCTTTGGCTTCAGTTGACTCTGAAACCCCCTGTGAAGATGTGGGGGGAAGCTGCATCAGAAGACTCACGGAAGGAGGTGATGCTAGATAGGGATTTGAAGCTAAAGGTATGAATGTGTACTGCATCCATTTTGGGGGCTCCCAAAGGAAAACTTTGATAAACTTAAATGAGTTCAACAGAGGGTCACTTAGATGCAGGATAGGGATGGGTTGGGGAGAAGATGTCATTTGAGAAGAATCCGAGGGAATAGGCCTCCAGCCCAAAGTCCTTAAGTCATGACCAGAAGTGGATGCTTAGAACCCTAGCTTCTTCAAGAAAAAGCTGGCCAAAAGGCGTGGGGAGGCTGACTGTAGTGACCGAAGGGAAGGTGTGAGTATCAGTATCAGTAGCTGGCAGATGCGTGGTGTTGGGGAACTGTCAGGAGCAGGTACTGACCAGGAACATGCAGAATTACTCAGCAGCTGCAGCTGATGTGGGAGGCTGAATGGAAAACTCCAGTGGGAGCAGACTTGTGGCAAGCTGTGGGACAAGTAACTGGAAGAAAAAGAGCAGCAGACGTATGACGTATAAGGCTGAAGGGGAGAATGAACTGGGACTGCTAAGGGCCGCCTCTTCAAACCAACACTTTTAACTAGGACCTTGAGTCACAGCTGGGTGTAGGCCCACATACCCTGTACGAACATGTAACAGAGAAGACTTCTGAGTACTCGACTTTTCCTCTTTTCTGCTGTTGAAAATGCATGGACCTGGGCTTGCTCATCAAATGAGAAAAGCCAGCCTTTCCCATACACAAGAAATACGGTATTCTCCCTAAAATAACAAACTATGCTCATCTAAGCAAAACAAACCATCTGCATTAATTAATAAAAAATAACAAAAAATCATTTATTTAAATTTTTATATAACCACTATTTCATTTGCGCCAAAAAGATCATAAAAATACAGTTAACATTAAAAAGCACTTCAAAGGGTAGGTAATGAGTGAGCTATTTGGATTTTTATCTTAATTAAAAGTGTAAGGGATTACTTATGTTAGCATGCACCTTACCTTTCAAAACTACTTCTCATTCAAAAATATTCATCCCAGCATCAGCTGTATCCTTCAAGAACATGGGTGCTCTTCTCAACCAAGTTACAAAACTGGTCTTTTTTCACATTTCAAGATACACAAACGGTCATATTGTAGTCATTCAGCAGTATCGTGATTTTCTTAAGATGCCTCCCTTGCTAGATTGTTACTTCCATACAATGAACAAAAATGTGCTTTCAGATATCAAGGAAGACCTGAAATTACTTAAACATAGCCAAATTTAACTCATGATTACCAGTTATAATATGATTTGAACACCCATTTCTAAGAAGCCACTGTTTTAAGAGAAAGGCGATTTAGTTCAATCAAGCAGAACACTTAAATCCATAGCCGTTCTTGTCCAAGATGAAGCACGGAGGTATTATAACGGCTCCTTGGTTTTCCAGCTGTTGCCTGCAGAAACCTGGAGTCTGTAGATTATTTTTAAGTCTAGAAAATGTCATAAAGGAAAGCAAATTCACCTATGCTGGGTATATTTGTGAAATTTCCAAAGAGTTTTGCATACCCACCAGAAAACATTCAGGATCTGTAAACTAAAAGATATTGAAAAAAACAATATTCGTGTCATAATTTTCTGGAAATCTGCTGGTAACCAGCTCTTGGAACGGGAGAACACTGTTTCAGAAGGACATATGTTTTCCTGGAAAAGCATGGGAGGAGCATAAGGAACAAGGCAGGAGAACAGAGAAAAAAAACTTGCTTCCTCCTTGCAAGCACAGAGTTCCTCCTCTTGTTCTTAGGAGTCAGAAATGAAGAAAAGGTGAGGAAACTGAGAAAGCAGGATGAAGCTGAGTCAAAGTCCAGAGACCAAAATTCATATGTAGCTCAGAGCTCAGGCTGATTCTCCTTCTCCTGGGAAGCCAGTCCTTTGGACTTATCATGATGTCTTTTAAATGGCAATGTCAGCATATTGTAGCTACTCAAGACAACACCACAATGCAAACACTGCAACCTGATAGCAGGATGCCAGACTGACCATGACCACTTTGTGGCACTCAGCGTTTTTATTCAACACAGCCAGTTCTCAGTTTTTTCAAGGCTGAGTACTATTGCACATTTGAACATTTAAGAAAAAAAAAAATCACCCAAAACCAAACAAAAAAATCTGCCCCAAAAGTTTCAGTGAGCTATGCTATTTTTTTAAAGTAACAAAGACTATCATTCACATCCTGCCTCTTATCACTGTAAACTAGTTCTTAGCTCAGCCAGCGTGTGCTGAAATCAAAAAAATCTTCATTCACAAAGAACAGAACAAAGAAAGAAAGAAAAGTATTTTTCTGATAAAGGCATTCAGAATGATAAATGTCACCTGTTAATGTCTGTACTGCTGCCAGAATTCTTAAGTTGGCACAAAAATCTTCATTTATGTATACTGACACAAGTTCAATCTTTTTACGTTAGTGTAGAGATAACACTATATAACTGCTTACGAAAAAAACAGCTGAAAGCTAGATATTGCCATCTCTGTAATCTTACCCTGGCTTTTGGGGTCTCTGAAGGGATGCTGTAACATCAGCTTTTTGATAATGCTTAATAAATGTTTAGCAACATCTATTATAAATGGTGGGTACCACATGCAGAGCTGGCTGGGGTAATTCTTTACAGCAGCTCACCATATGGTATCCCGACGAACGTGGCCCTGATAAAAGTAATCTATTGAACCTGAATGACTTACTCTGCTGCTGTAGTATTAAATTACTTGCCTTCCTCTTCCCCCATTCACTTGCACTAGGAGTAAAGTTGATTCACCTGTCTCACACTGCAGCTACCATGTTCTCCAGCTGCTTGTAGCACCGGGATTTAATAGACTCTGTTACGTTATTCTACTTGCATTTGGTTTGCAGAGTGCAAGCAGAGAAAGGAACAAAATACGTGGGTTAGCGTTTAAGGGATCAAACTAAAGGACTGAATCCTATGCCCTTCTCTCAGCTGCCACTACTACAAGGAGGCTACAAAACTTTTACCTGACTAAAGATTGCTGGGTCAGAGTGAATGATGAGAATTCAATCACCACCCCATTTCTCCATTTCCTTTTGTGTGTGTAGAGCATCTGATTTCACTGAAGAGGCACAATAAGGTGCTGCGTCTGGCCCGGGATCATTGAAAGCGAACAGAAGAACAAACAAATGACCTCTCCGTATATGAACTATTTGTAAAGCAGGTAAGCTGCTCCCCTTAAATTGGAGCTGACATACAACTACATGAAAACCACCTGTTTCATGGACAGTGTCTCTAATAAAGGCTCAACTCCTTCTTCTGCCCCCGACGTTCTCCTTTCCATTGTAACAATTTCTTCTCTTTAGGGGCTTTTTGCCAACCAAGAGACCATTGCCAACCATTGTGGCTGGTCTGGACCTACATATGTTTCTTGGGGACCACATGCCTGTATTGACTTGACTGGCTGGCTCCTACCAAACAGACGGTTTAATAGCCACCTTTTGCTTTTCATTCAGTAGAGGCCTTAACTTTGAGGTCCCTTTTCCACCAGTGGCAGGTCTGCACAAAACATGCAAGACGAGAGTTGTATGTCTGTCAGTTCTGGTTGAAATTTACCATGGGTTTGAAGTTTTGAGGAGAAAATACTAACAGACAAAAGACGGTGATCGCACCTAAGACTTTTTGCCCTAAGAAGGCAGGCTAAAAGATAATTATATTAATAGTGGCCCAGGATATATTACCCAGGCGTGTGTATTCTTTCCTCCCTAATTTTTTCTACTAGTTTTCAGAAAGTAAGTTATAGAAAATGTTTAATTTTAATATATACACAAATAAAATAAATCCCTTGATAGTAGGTTTATTGTTTTATCAAAAAACTTTTAGAAGACAAAAGAAAATCTACCAGACTAAAGCCTCTTCAAAACTATGAGAAAAAGCTTAAACCATGAAGAGATTAAAATGTTCAGGTGTCCAGGTATCTTGATTCCATATCTTATTGGCAATAAAATTAACAGGGCGATATATAACAGCTGTATCATTGCTGTTCTCAGTATTTTTTCCCCCCTACCCACTGAGTCATAGCATGTTCAGTCTTAGGTCCTGAACTTTTAAACATTTAAGTAACATACAATTTTATCTAGCTGAGAGGTTGCAATGAAATCAGTGAAGCCATTGACAGGAGCAAATCTATGTATGTGGTTGGGTGCCTGGAAGATCAGGGTCTCAGATAATGGACATGTTATGGCAGCAACTTTGTGCTATTTATTTGGACTGCTCAGCCACTAGCATATTTTTGAGCACTGCAAGATGTTAATATGAATATATATTAAAAGTTACTGGGAACTAGTGTCTGGATCACCAGGAAATTTTAGTTAACCAAAGTATAAATATAAGACTTTTAGAACCATCACACCAGTGACATTGCTTATACGTCAGAAGCCTTTCTCTGGTCTCTGCCTTGTTTGCAACGCCAATTATTTCTGGGCTAAGATAGTCTAACTTCTTTGTGCAATATGTAATGTCAGTCACTAAACATAACATTAGCAAAAACAATTAGTATGTATTAGTGGAAGGTTATTCTGTACACACAACCTTCTTGTGACCAATTCAATGAGTATTTGATATATGTGTCACTGATATATCATCATTCTTGTGGGTTTTGGGTTCACAGGAAAAGATAATTTTTCATATCTGTGCAGGTTTAATACAACGAGCTCTTGCCTAGTATGCAGACTTACATATTTTTATAGTGCATTAAAACCAAAGAATAGTAATAAGACCTTTTTTCTTACAGGTAAATATTTTTAGAGGAAAACTTGCTGGAATATATAAAAGTTACAAGGATTATCAGATCCCAAAGAAAGGCTGCCTGCTGAAAATCGAGTTACTTGATTGCCACTGAATTCCATAGGATAAGACATTACATGAAGACGTTAGCAGAAATAATGCAATATGTTTGACCACTGCTTTGTATCTTAAAAAGGAAAAGAATGAGAAGAAACATAATCAGGAGGCAAAAACCCTGAAATAATTCCTACTGCCTGCACAACATAACCATGCAGGTACATAGATGAGAGATCAAAATACATAGCATACCTAAGAAGACAGTGAAGCTGACTTGAAGCTGTGATCTCTACGTGTCTGTCCCAGTATAAAAGGACTTTGAAGTGTTTACATCCATGGTGGGCAAAATGATACAATAAAAAGCAGCAGAAATGCTGGAGACTACTTGACCAAAGATTCCTTTTGCTGAACCAGCAGAAGCAACAGTGGGAATTTTTGCCACTTAAATTCCGCTATGTGGATGCAAACGAAGTCTCACACTAGAAATGAAGACAGGGCACGCATGGGAAACAGAGAGGCCGCTGATGAGAAGGGAAAAAAGTGCTGAGCCACTGCTGTTTTAGCCAGAGCACTGACAGCAGAATTGTCCCTGGGAAGTTCAGCTGCTGTTTTTGCTATCTTTATTCCGAGCAAACAGGAACAGAGTGTATTGTATATTCAGGATAATAGCTACATGATCCATGTAGGGTGAACGATGTACTACAGACACTGCACTGATTCCTCTTTTCACATGAGTAAAAGGGGCAATGAGAGAGGTGCTATATGAGTGTTTGCAGCTATTAATAGCCTTCCCCATCCTCTACTAGCACCACACAATGTGACTGCTCCATTTATGCCAGTGGTGCTGCACTTTATGGCAGGGCTTATACACAGAATAAAATGATGATGAAAACTGTTAGGGGTGCTGCAGATTGCATCCAGAACATGTACTCTGGTCCCTTCAACATTCTGTGCTTTGTTAATACAATTAGACGGTGGGAAAAGAATTAGCAAGGAAGAGAGTTTCATGCACAGTAGAAACTAATGAACAGGTTATTGCATTTATTGTGAGCTTTTTGCATGCTACAGTGGTATGTTCAGAGAATCTCCTCCACATTCCTTAATGCAGCAGGCTTGTTGCATGACTAAACTCAAAGGGGACTTTCTATCTTGCTTTCACCAAGAATTTTAGTTTTCATTTTGTCCAGTTTTAATGTAGCTATTATGGATAAAAGAAAACACAAGAGAAAATGGGCACTGCCTTAAAGCATTCACTAGAAAGCACAAGTAGGGATTAATACACGTGCACAATAATAGTATAGCTGTTTGCAGCACTCGTGCATGTTGCTGATGTATCATGTTAGAGAGGAATGCCAGGAATGCATCAAAATCACTCTATCCTGGCTCCACGTAATGCACTCTCTAGGAATTTCTTCGCAAAAGAGGAACTCCATGTAGTTGGGCACCTCCTTCCTTTTCCTCTACCCTGCCTAATCTGAAAATGAACAATCTTCTTTCCAGTCTCTTTTTTTCCACTTCTAGAAATGTGGCAAAATGGAATCAATGCAGACAAAACAAAAAGATTACTCCCTGGCGCACCACACCTTAGAAATTTGTCATTAAAATTAAAATGGATCAACAGATTCTCTCAGCCAGATTTTGAGGACATCCCTAGTGTCCTCTTTGCCAGACTTCTGAAGTTTAACCAAAGTTGCAATACAGTGACAAAGACTCAGACACTTCTCACTGTAGTGGGAGTAGCAGCTGCACTACTATCTGGTCCCAGACTTCTGCTCTCTCTCCCAAAGAAGGTAAGTTAGAACAGACAAAAAAGCATAACTATTTTTCACTAGCCAAGACTCCACGTCTGCAAAGTCTTTAGTCCCAACTGTGAGACTTGCCCAGTCCCCCAGTTACTTCATACTGGTCTTTTCTGTGAAATCATGTTGCAAACTCTGCTGTGACCTACCAACCAGCCAACTCTGCCCCAGGGGATTATAAAAAGGCAGGGAAGTTGTGTTACTGCACTGTGAATATAAAATATGATCCTGAGATACTCAAATAGGTACCAGGCCCTAGCAAAGAAAGTTCTGTCCGTCGCCTGCCGCGTGTCGTTTGCTACACTTGGCGTTTGAGACTTGCACCCTAGGTTACAGAGGTGTGAGAGTCTGAGCTCTGAGAGAGATCTTTGATTCTGTGAGGGGTGAAACTGGCCATGATCAAAGACAAACTAGCCCATGCAACTTTGTACCAGAGTCCTAGCACAGGACAAGGGAACTGGAATAGGCTGTGAGTTGCATACCGAACGGCTTGTACTGTTACTCAGATCTAACACAGCAGAATGCTTGATATCAAAGCATATTCACAATTATTCCTGGGGGCAGCAATCAAGAACATTTATTTGAGACCAATGAATCCATAAAATCCATCAGTTTGCGAAATTGTGTCTCCCCCTGAAAGAATTATTACACTTTCTCTCGCCTATTAATACACTCACTGACTTACCGCATCCCATTGTGCTTGCTGCACACGATAACAATTTGTTGCTGCCTGAGATAACTGACTTGCATCTTTTTCATTTGTGTACTTCACAGAAATGTAATGGTTTGGAAGGAGCAGAGTAGACAAAGATTTTAGGCAACCAAACCAGCACCTAACTAAAGCTAATGAAAAAAACACCCAAAGCCAATCAAGGCCTAAACCGGACTGTGAGAATCCAAAGGTACACGAATATGTCCAGCAAAAGCCTTTCAGCATTTTGAAACACCTGAAAGGAAAATAACTTTATCATATGTCTCCTACTTCTATCTCCTGCCCAATATCCCCTCCCTTCTAGATGGCTATAAACTAGGAGAGAAAGAGTAATTTGGACTGGATTTGGGTAATATCACCCTCAGCTTGATGCCTGTAAGTGATTCCTACCTGCTGTTTTTAAAATGGAACTTGATGTCATGCAGTCAGCTAAAGAGCATGCATGATAGCATTTCTGGCTCAATAAGAAAACTTGCTGTACAAAAGAAAAGGGGGGAAAAAATGCAAGTAGTTTTCAACTGGATGACAGCACAGATTCAACTCACAGCATCAATCTTATACTGAGGGAGAGGAAGGATGCAGAGTCAAAAGCAGATAAGATGAGTCTCAGAAGGCATCAGAAAAGTCCACCAACAGTCACTGGCTTAGGCTGTAGAAGTCCATCACTAAGAGAACATTCTAAGCTCGATTCGGGAATCAGTGGTAGAGGGACAAGACTTTTGCTTATTGATCTCGGGGCTGATCTTTTCAAGACTAGACACAGGCACCTGCAGTCAGTTTTGCTTGCACTGCTTAGTGTCGCCCAAAATTTTGGACTTGAAATTGCTCTGTGCTTTCCCACACCAACCTCTCCACAAACAATGGAAACATGGGTAAGATGCAGGGGAAGCAGAAGCTTGAAAAACACCAGAAAGCACTCATTCTTCCCTGGACCAGTCCTCTCAGAACAACAGAAAAGGACTGTCAAGCTGGTCAGCGACAGTGGACCATGGTACACAGACGTATTTCTCCATTCCACCCAGGTGTGCTACAAATTGCTGCCTTCCACTCACCTAAGTAGGTAACCAAGAACATCTGTGAAAAATTCACAACTAAAAGCTTGAAACTAAGCTTTTTTTGTCAGTAGCGTGTTACAATCAACTTCTTTCTAAATTACATTCAAGGACTGAAAGCAAATTAAAGATGCTGTTATGATGTCACTTAAATATACCATAAGCTAAAAGAGGCACATAATTAGATTCAGAACAAACCTGTAATTTTTGATGGAAAAATTGCATCTTCCTTAAAGTTTTAAACGTAAAGTAACTTTCCAAAATGATTCTTTCTATCCAAATATTACCGTATTTGACATGAAAACAGACACTTTCTGTTCTGTTACATACCTCATGAAGAATGGAAGCTACATTTCTGCCCTGTTTTGTTTAAAGTGCCAATTATATTCCACTCTGCTCACACCTGATACTCAAAGCACAGAGGCTTCACACTTTTTGTATCGTGACATGTGAAAGCATGACACATGTTCAGAAGACCTATGGATGGCGGATACCTTTTTACAAGCTTCCAAAGACCCTGATGACACCATCATACCTCATTATAAACCTGTCACAGCTCTTATTCCTCAACGAATGTTGAGGAATGTTCAGAAGACCTATGGATGGTGGATACCTTTTTACAAGCTTCCAAAGACCCTGACAACACCATCATACCTCATTATAAACCTGTCACAGCTCTTATTCCTCAACAAATTTAGTTTTATTTCCGAGGGGAAGAAAACTACCATCTGGGTCAGACTTGGCTCAACGCGATTAGCGAACAGACATTAAATTGGCAACCTCAGTCTTAAACAGCTCCAGCAGCAAGAACTCAGAGAATAAAAATGTGTGTTCTGAAACGGTGCCAGGTCAAGCTAGGTTTAAGCTGGCATGAATATATGAGAGGGAAGTTGTACAATGCCTAAAAGTGCTTTCTTCAAGAATAAAAGCCGAAAATGACCAGCTGGACAAAAAACTAATATATCCATTGACCACAGTGAGAAATTACTCTGCGTTAACAATGAAAAGCATTTTGGCTACATAGCATGTGTTTAAAAAAAGTAGTTATTCCTCAGGACTGCAAGTGTTAAAGCAAAATTGCATTTCACAGTTTATAAGTTAAGAACACAAACAGCAGACTGCTTCCAGTATGCTGGCACACACATTAAGTTATAATATTACAAATTCCTAACTTACCTAATGTCTTCAATATATTTATGTCCTGGTTGTATCAGCAGGGTAATCACCCCTGCCTCACTAATGGCACTGTTTAAGGAATCCTGGCACACATTCCTTTAGTAATAAGCACTTCATTTTGTCAATGACTTCACTTAAAAAAAAAAAAAAATTCTTAGCTTTCCAAGATCTGCTTATTTTTACAGAGCACGAAAATTAAATTAACAACGCCACCTTATATAAATTCTTTTATCTGCTTGGAAAAAGTGCTGGTTCAAACTGTTGCACCATTTACGTGCCCCAGGTTTGGCTTCAACCGTCCGTGGTTTGCGTATTTGGACTAATGATATTTTTACTGAACTTTTCTTTGTCAATGCCAACTGTAAGCTATTTTCCTTGGTCAGCTGGGTACTCCGACCAACAAATCTTCCTTCTTCTAATACCAGTGAGATAGCTGTCAGTTCGAGGTTTGGCACGCTTAAGACTCTGCTTCACTACCCAAGATCCCAGAAAAATAAAAGATACGGAGACAGGCCCATAAATCATAAGAAGAAAGAAAACATTTGTATTATACTAGGAGCCCAATAACACTGCTGAACTTAAGAATCTGGCAGCCTTTATGTTACAACAGAATTTTCAGAGGCCATAAACATTCGCACTGGACTGAAACTTGGCATGAAGTGATGCCATTTGACTGATCCACATTTTACCCTAACCTCTGTTTCTCATTCAAAGGCCGTGATGGTACACAGCACTCTCTATTCATAACAGATTTGTGAGGTTTGTGCCACTGCTACAGCAAACTCTAGTGGCTGGTTAAAAGCAGACCTCTGGGGAAAGGAGTTCTTGCACTCACCTAAGGAAAATTACTGTGATTTGCTGCAGGCTTTGCTATCCTCTTTTTCTTCTTTGCAGAGAAAGCTACCCCAAACCAAACAACCCCTACACAACCCCCCTTCCCTCTAGACGGACTTGCGTGTAACAGCGTGCACTACATCAGCCTCTGGGCATGTCCAGTTAAGTTTTACAAAGCGCTGGTTTTACCACCCTCTGATTAGCTCTAAGCTACTCCATGAGGGTGGTACTGAATTTCAAGACACAGGTGCCTCTCTAATGTATGGTGCAGCACAGGCAAATTAATAGACCTACATTATACTTTTTTGGAAAGTTAAGCAGGGATTTCTTTACAAGATGCTTGGCAGGACCCTGTTTCTACTACAATCATTCAGTGTACTTTGAAGGCGCAGGAACACAGACTGCCTGACATTGCAGACTCATCACAAGATACATCACCTGCCTCAGTTTTAAAAAGTATGATTTTTCCAAAAGTGGTCTTGGCTCCATTGTGTCTAACTATGAAGATTTCTGAAGCTTGATGAGAGTATGTTTTAAAGTAAAAGCGACCTCAGGGACAGCTATTCCCCAAACCTCTGATATGTTGGATTTATTCCAAAATCAAAAGCGGCAGGTGACTATTTTTCCTGCCTTTTTCTGCCAACAGACCAATTTGGCCACTGCGGTCTAAAAAAATCTCTAAAAACTGAAGAGTGAGAAGCCTTGCCTTTTTTTTTTTTTTCCCCACAGTTTATAGTCGAGAGACCAAAAATGTTTTCCTTCTTCCCTTCCCTGCTGTTTATTCATCTCTCTACTAGATACAGCAAAAGTTTCAAGTCAAATATAACCTTGACAAAAGGCATCAGTTGGCTATATGGATGGCTAAACTGAGACGTTTGTAAGTCTGCACAAGTTGATATACCAGGGACATCAGATTCAACATATTGTCACCAAGACTGACATTCCACCCTGAGAGCTGGGATATCGGGAAACATAAAAATTGCTGATTGTGTTCCAAACAATATACTTTTATCCCAAGAGGTCCAAGACTTCCAGCTACCTTCTACTAAACAGCTCCATTTTGTCAGCTTGACACTCCTCTGTGGTATTATCTTAACGGACTTTAAAACAAAACTAAAGTTTTCACTGCTCTGCGTGAATGAGACATCCACATTCAATGTGCCAAATATGCCTTGCTGTTCTCTAGCAAGAAGCCAAAACTAGATCATTAAATAAGGTGTCTACACTTCGGAAGGTTGAGGTCAGAGGTAGATCTTCACAATGTATCTGCATCCAGCATTTACAGTGAAGGTGAGGCCTTTTTGAGTGAGCAAATGGAATTCAGGTCGTTTCACGGTGAGCTGCAGTTTAGGATTATATTGCACATTGTTCACCATTAAACTGATGTTTAAAAATACCCACTCTTTAAACAAGCATATGGGAAAAAAAAAATCTGCAGCTGAAAAAGAATAGTATCCTGCTTTTCCCAGGATATCTTGGTGTAGCATTTGGTGGCCTTAGGAGGTGGAAGAAGCAAGTAATTAATACCCGGTTAGATATCACTGGAAGTATCAACTGAGATGTGGAGATACTGAAGAAAATACCTCAAATACATAGATAAATTCAGGGTCTTGCTGTTTGGAGTGGAAAGATGTTGCCTAGAAAGTAGAGACAGACCTAGTCATGCTAAAACAAACTTGGCTTCAGCAGTAACTTTAAAGTCTTCCAGGATGTCAGACCAATGTGCTGGGAGCAAATCAGGATTAAGAGAGAACTAATCCCGACATAAAAAAGTCTGGAATGAGAGATAAGGCTTAAGGGACAACCTCAATAAAATGCTTTAGAGAGAAAAATCACCACACTAATGTAAATCAGAAAGTGGCAAGTGAAAAATTACCCATGGCTGGATGATAAGATCATTCGCTACAAGACTGGTAGTTAGTTCTTGGGCTAAGTAACTGAAGCCTTCATTTCATATCAATGCTAGGAAATTAATGCAGCAATATTAACAAATGTATTAACCAAGCCTAAGTAAGTTTTCATTGCACTGAATAAAAACGGATTTAGTTCTATTCAGTGACTACATATCACACATTTGCAACCATTCATGGGTTTACCTTGGAACTTTACTTCCAAGGACAAGGTATCAACCCATGGGGACTCTGTGGCAGGAGAAACTCTGGAGGCTGGTAAAACCCCACCATATTAATCTATGAGCTTTCTTGATCTGTCCATACATTTGGAGCTTAAAGATGTCTCAATAAAATAGTCTCTTATGAAATGCTGGACTACACTTGCCATATGTCAGAGCAGAAACATCTTGGGGAGGGATGAGATGGGAGATGGCAAAAAGCGCTAATAAAAGAAAGGAAGGTGGGTTTCGGGGAGGGTTGTTCTTTTTTTCAGTCTTAAGAACTTGGGTTCAGGTTCTGATTGAGAAAAATTAATATTTTAAAACATTTTTTCTGTCAGTAAAGGGAGTGTACAATAGTACAGTTATGTATACATGTATAAAGAGAACACCACCTCTCCCAGTACAACACACGACTATGTGTGTTACAGTCTTAAGCACTTTGCAATGGACTGCAACTAAGGTTTCAAATTTAACTTTCTATTCCCTCGCTTTTGGAGGTTTAAACACCTATTCTTTACTTTTGCAAATCATTAACAGTCTGACTAGAAGTTGGCATACTTATTAATGTTGGCTTTGGGGCCAGAATTTTATAAACAGCCAAGTCCTTTGCTTGCTAACATAAAAGTTCAACACCTTTTTGTTGCGGAATATGATTTAATTGGATTAAAAAGAATAAGACTTTCCTTTAGGAACCAAGGTTCCCTTTTATAAATCAAAAATACATAACAATAATCTTTTCACACATCAAAACCTCAGTGGAGGTCTTGTAACACCACTGTCCACAACACATGATAATACTTCAGAATGGCACAGACACTCCTAACAATCTACCATATCTTTAAGTACAGTTCAAAATAAAATGTATTTCATTTATGACTGCTATCTCAAATTGAGATTCAGAACATAATTCAGACTGTGTGAAATATATCTTTCCTCTATATATGTTACGAAACTAGACAGGAAACACACAGTAATATATTGAACAGCTTGCCCAGAATAGTGTATGACTTACAAATAGCCATGATACATAAGAGGAATAATATGAGTTTAAATACACCACTAAAATCTTTCATCTTAGAACTCAATAACCAGATTACTAGAAGTTAATTTTGTTTTTTCCAAACAAGCAAGCTTGAGGTAATGCCAGAGATGAACTGAAGCAAGCAGAAAATCAGGAGAACAACAGACACGTCATGAGACATTACACACAAATATGCAGACCTGGCCAGCCACGTGGTCATACTCTGTGCTGGCAACCCTAAGAACTAGAGGACAGATTCCAAGGTGTCAAAGACATCTTTTGCATATCGCAAGCTACATGCCAGTCAGCTTGTTTCAGCTTTAAGCCCAGTGCATGGCACGGGGTCGCAGAAAGCTGCAACTTCTTTGAGCTGAGGACTCAATAACAGCACCCACTGCCACTGCAGTCCCAGCTCGTCATCCCTCCTCTGCTCCGTGACTACACGTGGCATCAGAGTTGATGGCTAATGAAAGGATTCACCAGTCACCTACGTAAGGGTATGCAGCGACACAGAGCAGGGGAGAGGACGTGGTCCTTTTGTGTAAAGGTACGAGATGACTGCTTACCCTGTTTTTTCTTACCTGAGAAAAAATAGTTTGCCTTTCATCCTAGAAAACTGCGATGGGATACTGTTATTTGGCGTAAGTCATTATCTGGAGCTCTGGAGAATGACTGACTGATTGTCAGAAAAGGAGATTTGAAGCAAGTTAACCATATGTTCAGGAGACAAAAGAGATTTATCACCTGTCGCCCCAAAGGAGGCCAAACTAAGGTTATTGAGTCTGCACGGAAAGTCAAATAATCACAGTGACATAAAACCTGATTTAATTGTTACAAAAGACACAGAAGACTATGCTGGTTACCGACTGAGTAAAGTAAGCTATTACATATAAAACAATCAAAAGAAACTATATCTAGTTCTGTAAAACACAAAAGGATCATAAGCTGAAATACAGACAGAAGTGTTCTAATGGCAAATCCAAAAAAGTCCCCAAAATTCTAGATTGAGATTTTATTTCTAAAGTCTACTTCATGTCCTGGCAGCTGAAACAATACTTCCTTGCTAAGTCATGAATTTCAGCAAGCAAAAGACAATGAAGAAACATGGAGCTGACTAGGCTAAATCCATCTTGTAAGCTGAAATGAACCAAAAATGACACACAGAGCATCAATAACAAAGAACATTGATCAACTAAAACCATCAGTTTCTTTTAAAAAAGTCTTAGCTTTTCTTTTAATCCTGTTCCCCTTTTTTAAAAAAACAAAACAAAACTGATTATTAACATATGGCATGGAAATCATCTTACTATATAAATGGATTTCTACACTAAAAACTAGTGAATCTAATAATTTCTCTACCAAGACACGTGTTCCTAACTTAGAGCACAGTGGGGAGGGTGGGCACCAGTGAAAAAACATCTGACACCTATCTACTGAAGCGAGTGGGGAAAAGGAAGGCTAAAAGAGCTGACAGCAACATTCTCACCCACAAGAAAATGAGACCAGACAGACTACATGTTTTGGCCTCCAAGAGAGGAAGAAAAAATGACTTCCTAAAACAAAGGAAAAATAATACATATATATATAGGTATGGAAACTGTGTAGGTAATGAAATGTGTATTCCCACGTACTTCAAGATACTTATTTGTCTGACCTTGAACTGTTCTAGTTTGCCCCTGCTTAGCCACAAGAGGCAGGAAATCTTCTGGCATTAATGTTTTCTTTGTGGATATTTTTGTGCACATTTCAGGAAGAAACAATACTGTACAAACAGATTCATCACAGTAGAAAACCGGTTGAAAGTTTTTTCAGTTATTCTGCAGATAGCCAACAATTAGGCATGCAGTATATATTACATTGAGCGGTGTAATGAAGCCTGATGACACAAAAAACCTAAAAGACTAACAGTTAGCTAAAGATCTAAATCAGTACACACCTATTGGCAAAAAACTAAGCTGCTGCTGGCTTCTACCAAAGTTTTTTTCAGCTGCAGTGTGAGCTTGCTTCAGTGTTACTTAAAAACGGTTTTCTTTTGTGTAGTTTTAATTGCTATGAAACCTCCAAAATCTCAACTACTGCGTCTATACAAATATCAAATACACCAGATATCTCTCCCTTATTACCTGTCGTCCAAACAGGCTTTAGATACCTCCTCAGGACAGAACGGCTGTTTTCCTTTGATTTAGCCTGTTAAGTCCTTGTCTAAACCCACAGCACAGCAGCTTGATGCACAGCAGTGGCGGGCAGCCTCTGACCCTTGAACCACCTCGGGTGTTGAGCATCCCTCCCGTACCGGAGCTGTGCTGGCTCCTGGGTCACCCACAACCCTTGTGTGTTCAGAGGTGAGCCGCCACCGTAAGCTAAGACTGACCTGCTGGGTGCACATCCAGCCAGCCCAGGCCTACAGCGGAGCAGTGAAATCCTGGGGCGGCAAATGTAATTTCTCATCCCTGAAATGCTTTTCAACTCTTCCAAGGCACCCGGACTACATCTCATGGTTCTCAGCTATACAAAGAACATGTGCTTGTAGTCCCATGAAGATGGGCTACCATCGGGATGAAGTCATCTGTCACACAGGAGACAACAGGTAGCAATGGGATTGCTTCTAAGAAGGAAGCACTTCACAACAGAACAAAGAATGTGGTAGAAAAATAGCAAGTGGCAAATGTTTAGGCGATTCCGTCACAACGGTCTGAAACCAATATAGCCGTCACTGCCACTGCAGAGAATGCAGCGCGCAACGAAAGAGAACAAAAGGCAGTCCTGCGAGTATACCATACACCGTCGGTATTCTATTTATATTCCTCCATGAGACACTTTTTTTTCCTTTTTGGACCAGCTCACTGGAGTGTCATGCTACAGTTTTCTGGGAAGCTGATACTAGCACTTGCCAAGCCTCTGACAGAGAGAAACAGTCAAGAATTTACCAGGTGTCCTAGGATGCGATGATTTTTTTTTTTCCTTTAAAACAGGCAACCCCCCCCAGTTCAGACTCTTTTATTTCAACCACTTCTACTAGGCAAACTTGCCTGTGGCATCGGAACTGGACCATTTACCTTTTTCTGGGTCATCGTGATGAGACTCCTCCAACATGTTTTTTGGTTAAAAATGAGCACTGAAGGGAAAGAATCAGCCCAGGAGTGTCCCCTACCCTGAAATCCAGATATTGCTGGGTGCTCTGTGTCTGACTCTGTTGTGTTAGGGTAACGCTGATACGCTGCTGTGGGTGGGTGGGTGTGTGGGTGTCTCACCACAGGGATCCCAGTTGCTGTGATAAAACAGTCTAGTCTAGCACTGGAAATAAAGCATTCATGAGCTTTTTCCTCACTAAATGTAACAACTACGTCTTCAATAAAGCCATGAGCATCTACAGCTACCTTTGGCTCTGTTCCTCCAGGAAAGAATAAGATTTAGTAATCATACAAGGAAAATGAACTCTCTCAAATCCTCAAGTTCCCCTTTACTCTTTTTGTGCTCAGAGCAGTAAAAATAGGGAGGTCTTAAACACAACCGGCAAGAACAGTTCAAATGCCACGTTTAACAGACTTCATTTTTTGATAAAATTGCATAATGTGCATAAATACATAGAATTAAATTTAAAACCATTCATGGCTAGATGATTGATAATTTCTAAACAAAACATAAGGTATCTGAGAAAGAGCAGAGAAAAAAAACCTTTACTTTTCAAAAATCTATGCAAAAAACATCCACAATCCCAATTCACAATATTTTTTGTGCTAATGTCATCCCATCCTGGATCTGGTTAGGGCTTCAGAAACATATCTAATGGATCCCTTTTCCTAAGGCAGAAGGCTTTATACAAATGGCATTTCTGATATATAGCCTCTCTCAGCCTCCTCTCAAAGACCTTCAATAGTGTCTGTTTCAGAGCACCTCCTATGACCAGAAAGTTTCTCACAAGATTTCTACTAAATCCATCTTGCTCTAGTATATGCCATATTTTAAATCTCGTCTGTCAAGGAAATAGCGTGTATACCAATTCCTTTCTCCATATACAAGTTTTGTGTATATTCTAAAAAAACACTGTAGTCGTTGTCAAGCTTCCCTTCTCTAGGAAGAAGAATAGGTTTCTCACAGGTCATGCTGTCTAGCTTGCTGATCATTTTCATCGCTCTCCATTAGAGTCTTGCTTAGTCTGTTCCTTTTTCTCTTGAAACATGTTGCCCAAAACTGGATGCAGTACTCTCACTGAGGCTTTACGGGATTACTTTACGTGTCTTGAAAGTTACATTCCTGTTTATACATCCCAAGATGGTATTTGCTTTCTTGCAATAGCATGACATTGCTGACTAATGCTCTGCTTGTGTGCTGAAATAACATCTGTACCCTTTTCTCTAAAGCTGCTCCTGTTCCCCATCCTTTACGTGTGCAATTTATCATTCTTATGTTTAAGCCTAAGCGTACTGCTGTGAAGTTGTCCCTAATACTTTCATCTTTTTTTCCCCAATGATTTTCCCCATTTTACAAGATAATTTGATCTTAACTCATAGTCTGCCCTACCCACAACAACCTACTCTCAGAGTATGATTTCCCAAGCAGTTCTGCAGTTCTACACAGCAGTACCCTCCTGTGAATCACGTTTCCTGAGTTTACCTTTGTCACAAGAGACGATGTCATGTGAAATCGTGGCTAAGATCAGGAGAAGGCTGCATTTTTCCTTCATAGAATCACAGAATTGCTTAGATTGGATAAGACGTATAAGATGATCTAGTCCAATCATTTAACCTAGCACTGACAAGTCCCCCACTAAACCACGTCCCTAGGCGCTACATCTACACGACTTTTAAAAACATCCAGGGATGGGGCCTCCACCCCTGCCCTGGGCAACCCGTTCCAACGCCTAAGGACCTCCTGTCGAAAGCAAACCACCGGGTCGTTTTCCGAAGAGGTGTGCTCTTCCCTTGATGACTCTGAGATAGTTTGGAACTCAGACAGCTATCTGCCCTCGCTGATGTAAAAGCCACGCACCCTTGCTCTTCTTTGCACATTTGCATTGGGCACTGGGAGAAGTGCCATTTTGACAAAGCCCTAACTCACTTTGCTGGGTGCTTATTGCTATTTGTCCACTGTCGCTTTTGAAAAATTGCAATTTAGCTTTGAACAAAAGTTTTTTCCACCACTAAAACTAATTAGCACCGACAGTGACGAACAATGGTTTTGTTATCAGTGACACACATTTCTAACTGCATTGCCTCAATTAAACTCTTGATGTCATACACAACACTAAATGAAAGTGGCCTTAATTTCAAAGAACCGATGTGAAGACCTGGCGGGCTTATTTCAGACCTGATGGAAATGTAACGAGAGTACTTAATTGTTGGTAGAAAATTGGATGGGATTCACATCAGACTGCTTTTAGTCAGCAGGGGCCTAGGGCATACATAAGAAAAGGATGGATTTATTTTTCAGGAGGTAAAATAAATAGGTAATTTATTATTCCAATGCTAACACTAGCATTTTAAAGAGGTCACTCTCTCTTTATATCTATGGTCGCACAAATGAATATACACATATCTGCTGGAAGCCTTTTCTGAAGTATTCTCAATAAAAACAGGAACTGTTAAGAAGAATGACAAATGTTTGAGTAGTTACATACTGACATAGTGTAAATGCTCTGCATTCCTTTGCCCATTTGCAACAGAGTCAATACCTTTTAGAATTAAAAATTTATGAAAGTAAAAGTCATTTTATTAAGAGAAGTCAAATGTGCTATTGTAAAGTAACTGCAACCGTGGGAATCTATTTCTGCATTCCATACTTAAATAAAATGTTCACTACACAGGAAACATTACCATTTTTCTAATCAAATAAAGAAGTATAGGTACAAAAGGTAAACCCACCATTCACTAGTGCCATGTAATCGTGCTTGGAATAAAAACTATACCGTAGCATGAAAGCTGTAAAAAAAGCAGTCACCTTTGATGACAAAACCTGAATTCTAGCAGACAGCTTCGCTTCTAAAGACAGAAATGTGTATCTCCATATGTGGCATGAAGAATCCCTAGACAGAGTGTTCCTAACTAGTATTTGACCGTAAAGTTTCAGTTTTCAGATATTTTCCCCTTTGCTACCTCTCCAGGGTTATTCCATTTTAATGACAGAGCTGTCACTTGCATACAACTGGCCACAAAGACCTTTCATTTTGGTGAAATTAAAAATGAAATATAGCATATTTTTTAACCAATATGTACATAGACACACTTTTGTTTTGAGATCTGGTATTTTTGCAAAGCAGCAAACGCTTGTCCAGGAGCTAGACAAAAGATACAAGTATATGTAAAAAACTTAAGCAAGCTGAAGAAAGAGAGGGCTTAATTATTCCCAACATCTCACCCTAAAAGCAGTTGTATTAATCAGTATTTTGTGTGTCATAAATGCAAGGAAAAAATAGAGTTCAAAACTGAAGGCTCCAGTATTAAAAATTAGTTTAAATTTCAAATCATGAACGCTATCAGGAAACTTTGCATCACATAGTGCATTGTTTTAAGAAAAAATTAAATGAAATTAAAAAAAACTCTTGAACACACATTTAAAATGCAAGCATCAAAATAAAACCTAAGTTGTTATTTGCAAACTCAAATCCAGACTTACATATTTTTTTCAAGTGCATCAACTTAGTGTGCAAGTTGGTAAAACCTTAGATGCCTATTTGAATCAGCTTAAAATGAAAAGAAAATTCAATTTGTCTTTTTCAGAAAAAAAAATCCTTAAAATTTAAACAGACAATAGCAGGAAAAAAAATAATTGCTTTTCTCTCTAGACACAGGTACCTCTTTCACCCAGCTGGTATGCTGACTACATTCATATATTGATATCTGACTTAGCTGTACCACATATTAATTTAACTTCAAATTGCTATAGATGAGAGCTGGCTGAAATTACAATTAGATTCCAGACAGATGTAGTTAAAAAAAACCTCAATTCAACATTTTCTGCAGTACCAATGAACTTAATTCTCTGGCCTGTTTTGACTTAAACAGAAAACGTTTGAAATTAATGATCTAGTTTGAAAATAGCCTTACCTGAAGGAGTAATCCATTGCCTTAATCTTTGGAAATGAATTTTGATTTGCATCCTCAATTTTCAAATTTCCAAATTGCAGTAGGACTTTGAAGGTGGAGTTCAGTCTCTTTGTTCAGGCTCTTACTCCATTCCCCCTTTCTCAAACATATAATTCTACTCAAGAATTTAACATTAAAAACTCAGGAATCATCACAGTTAAGCTTATCACACCATCATAATCTCTCTTTTTGTGCATATGGAGTACAAGGCAGTCTCAATTTCAGAGTCATGTATCTCAAATGCAATATGTTGGATTTTTTGTTTGTTTGTTTCCAAACAAGAATGCTTTTCCTTTCTTGGCCTAGTTACATGGAAATACAGATTGATTTTTGCATTTGTTTTTTTTTCCTTAAAGTATTTAGGACTGCTAATTATGCAGATGTTAAATTACTTCCAACTCATAACAAAGAATACCGAGTTTGACTGAATTCCTGCAATGCTAAAACTGAGGGCCAATCATAGAAACGAGTAGAACAATTTAAAAGACATTTTAAAAATCCTCCTTACACGAGGATGCTGAACTCCTAAAACTTGCTGTTATATGAGGCTGTGGAGGTCCAAAGTATCAGCAGGTTCAAAAACAGATTACATAAAATAGAGAACTGGTTCATAAACAGATACAAAAGCCACTTTTAAAAAAAACCCATTACTAAAAGGGCAGGATGAACTTTTGTAACACTTTTAATTCAGCAGTTCTGAATGGTGGGGCAGCACAAAGGCAAAGGACCACAGAAAGTGGCTAACATACTTGTGTGCTGTCTAAACAGCATCTGTTGCTGTTGGTCCTGCCTTTGGCAGGAGATGCAATGCCAGGCTGGATGGTCTGACCTCCTAGGGATTTTCTAACGTTACGTACTCATTACTGGCATCCTCTGTGGGAGAGGACCAGAACACTGAAGGGCACCTTGGAGACTTCAGGTTTCTCTTTCTCCTTAGAGGAAGCTGAATTGCCAATGACAACATGGCCTTTACCTTTTATCTGCACTGAACATAAATTACTACAAAAAAGAAACAAAACATTCTTCCGTTGTATCTTGATACCAGCTTTCAGAAACACTGGTGTCTTTACTCTGGCTGTGAATCAACAATGGGGCAAATGAAGGGGAGCAACCCTAGTGGCCCCACCAGCCAGTCATCCACTTCAGCTAGATTGGAGAAAAACTGGGCAGCTGGAGATCCTAATTCTGTAATGATGGGTACATATCCTCACTAAAGAATGAAAATTTTTAGTGATCTGCTGGTATAGTAGATGATGGAAGAGGTTACAGCAGAAGAAGCAAAAGTTTTATTAAGGATTTGGAAAAAGCATTTAAAGACCATTCTTACATCCTTTCACCTCTCCTTCCCCTCAAAAATGGGATGTAATAAGGCTGAGGTGGAGAAGGGAAAGGACTTAGCATCAGGAGGTGTTTTTTCCCTACTGTATGAGCTCTCGAATGGGAGATCATATCTGACATATCCATGAAATTTCGGACTTCAGCCAACTTCGTGTACCTGGACCTTTCCCTGCTCTGTTGGAAAATAAAGCCTCAAGAGACACCACTGCATACACATTTGGAAAAGGCAGTTCTGGAAACCTCTTGTCCTTTGAGCCTTTTCTTGATGTTCTGAATTTTAACTCCTGAATTTGCCTTGTTCACTGGCTCCTAGCTACCGCTCCCCACCATGACTTTCTACACGTAACGATGAGCAAAGAAAATAATGTTTAAGGATTAAGCACAGTAAGTGTCCCGATCAACAATTCAAGAGAACGTATTTGTGCACAGATGATCTCTGCTCTATCATGCACACATTCACTCACATTTTTCTGCCTCTAGCAGGTCATCATTTACTCCTGCAGTTCAGGCAAATGTTTCTTCTTCTTTATTTCAGCTAGATATGGGGATAGGGTAAGGCTAAACAATAAAAAATGCTTGCAGAGAAAGCCAAGAAAAAACCAACTCTATAACTATTGTAAGAATGTGCAATCTTACTTGCAATAAAATGAAGAAAGAATGGAGGCGGGGGGACCACAACCTGTACCATATGATTACCAGCTGGAAGAGAGAGAGTCAGCCCAGAACGGCCTGTTGGAAAACAGCTTCCAACAACACTGTTGCATCGAATTTAAAGTTACGTATTCAAGGTACACTTAACCCTAGGAAATTATTGCAATAACATCAAGAAAGGTCTCCTTTGGGAAAATCCTTACTGCACCCACAAATATATATTATATGATATTACATTACATATCACAAACATTTGTAAGAAGTGACACAAATGAGTAATTGCAGAAAGTGTCAAGTGTTGCTTTTGGTATGACCACTATGAACTGAATGTAATCTAATTTCACTCCTACTGTTTTGTAATATGCTCACAGCCTGATTAGTGCTCTCTGAGTGACCTGACATGCTTCAGCATTCACGAAATTTCTAGTATAATGATTCACTTCTGAATGTTTCTGAGTTAGCTTTACTGCCCATTTGACTAAAAAATACAGATATCACGTGTGTGCAAATCCTTTAAATAGTTTGCCCTCCCCATAAACAGTTTTTGAACATTTTCAAAAAGAAAAAACCACCCCCCTCCCAACTCCTCACTATTCTATTTTCTCATGATTGATTTTAAATATCTATTAATTTATTTTTTTTTTTTTTAGTGTGGTCTCCCAGTAGGTGGAAGTTCTGGCTTTCAACCTCTTCTGTCTGATAAAGGAACTGAAACCAGGTCCTACTTCACGAATGTTTTAATCAATAATCTGTCATAAAAAGTGGGTACCATTTTTTCCTCTTTCAATAGAAAAATGGGCAGGCCATCTATCCTTCTGAAAACTCATCTCTTACCATTTGGTTGTAAAGGATGATTCCGGACTCTGTATGGATGAAAATAAATGTATTCTATGTCAGAGTTAGGCCCAAAGGGCCTTGGGATACAAGTTTATGCCTTGCCTTACTCAGTCATATCTTCATTCAAAGTGGCTGGATGTTATGAATCTTATTCTGAGCCACTGAACTTCTCCCGTGCTTTAGAACCCAATATAAGTTCTCCTGTTGTGGTAGAGCTGGGCATCAAGCCCTAGAGCACCAACTATTTCCTCTAGACACCAAAGCGTGGACAATTTGCTGGAAGAGCCTTCCGTGGCAGAAGTTACCATCCTCAGTACTGCCACCGTGTTCCTCTCCAACCATTTCAAAGGAGAATGCAGTCAAAACTCACTTTTTTACCCACAGCATGAAATTCCTCCTTTGCATTTTTTGAAACCAAGCACTATTTTTCAGAGCACCAGTTTTCTCCACAAATAAAAAGCAGCACTTTTTTCCACCAACAATGCAATGTCACTGTCCTTCAGAGGAGATGCTCTATTTGCAATGTATTCTGTTCTCTGGTATTATGTATACAACATCTACTTAGTTCACTGGAAACTGACTTTCCACATTATATAAGCTCATTACCATCATATTTTTGATGTTCTAAGTAAAACTAACAATAAAATAAAGTAGAATAAAATAAAGTAGAATAGAATAAAGTAGAATAGCTTAGATAAATTTTACATTTGATTTTCCTGCATCTAAATGCAGTTAAAAAAGTAAAGACTCATCTCTCAAAATACAAAAAGGAAGGTATATAAATTGATAGAAAATATTCTATCCCACATATATGGAAACCTCTGAGAGCCCTCATTCATTATTCAGTAGATGAAAGAGAAGGAAGAAAAACCTGGAAAAGGATAGGGAAAAGTATTATTACTGCTCCGTTTTGTAAAACTAACTCTTTCAAGCTGCTTAACCTTGGCTCAGAACATCGTGTGCGGACCGGTGCTTTTACGAAGAGGAACCTGCTGCAAATTAAAATCTTGTCTGCTGCTTTGGAAAATGAAAAACTTGAGAATATTTATAAAGTGGAGCCACCTTCTTTCCCCATTTATTGACTTGAAAATGAGTCACATTTCAAATGCTTATTCCCATGTGTCATCCAGAGAAGACCACCCAAAGTTACTATATTTTGAGCAAACTTTCAGTTCTTCAAACCTTCAGTAGTCCTCTGCACTCATCCCCTCCTGACCTAGTCTGTTTGGCTCTCAAACACAAGTGTTAAGCAGGACAAAGAGCCACATGCCCCAGCTTCTTTAAAAATACAAAAGGCAAGGGGGAAAAAAGCCCCTATAAGCTCAAGATGCATTTATTCAAAAAGATTGGTAAGAAAGATAAGAATTTCCACCAAAACCAGAACAACCTCCCCTCCCCCGCCAGAGAGTCCAGCATCATAAGCCTGCTACAATGACAGAGGCCACAGGCTTCCACTTTAACTAATCTCAACAGGTGGTATAACTCTGGTGCAGTAAGATTTTCAATTAATAGAGATCATCAGGTGACATGGGAATTAAATCTTAATGCTTAAGCACCTGCAAAACTGCAGTTACATCTTATTCCTGGACTATTACACTTTTAGAAATATGTACATGACAGCCAGGTGGTTAAGAAGAGTTAGACTTTGGAAAACACAACCAAAACATTACATTCCCCTATACTGTGTCTTTGTTTCCAATAAATGCCTACATTGTATTCCCAAACCTGCTCAGACCGAATAAAAGATGTGTTTATGTCTTCTGCTTTCCCACTAGGACGTACACTGAACTGCCAGTGAATTCATCAAAAGCCATTTCCTCTTTTTGTTGGGTTTTCTTCTTGACTCACGTTTTCCCATTTGCTTGCATTCAGGGATAGCAGTTTTAAATAGATTTGGAACCTCAGCACTGTTGCACACAGAAAACCTCGTAGAACACAGAAGGAATTATTGGTTGATAATTCCTGAAGTGAAATTAAGTTGATTTGTCTAAGAATACTCCACTTTCATTTAATACATTTGCCATGTTTATACAAGCCTTTTAGTTCTAAACACTGTTTATAGTAAGCTAAGAAACAAAGCTGTGTGCAACTTATTCCTTCAGAGTCAAAGAATTTAAGCAGATGGCAAATTTAAAGGTTTTTGATCCGGTACATTCTGTCTTCTCAAAGTGCAATTGTAAGGATTGTTTTCTTTCTACTGTGAAGTGAGAAACTAGTATTTCACTACTTGCTTCAGATGACCTAGCAGAAATCAGACAGAACTTCTATATCAGAAAACCACAGATGTTAGATATCAAAAAGTGCCACTGCGAAATTTAGACCACAAGACTGCAAACGAAGCACTGCTCAATACTGAGAACACACAGCCTTGTTACCTGGCCAACCTTTGAAAGTCACAGAGTTTAGAAGGGCTCTCACCTTCTGAGATCTTGTGTTTCAAGTTAAAAGAAACGTTTACAAAATAAAATTCAAATATAAAGCAGTCTTTCACTGAGTTTCCAGAAAAATATACTATTCTTATGCTAACCTTAGAACCCTGTTCACTCCAAGATCATGTATTAGTCTTTAAATCTTCTCACATCAATGTATTTTATGTTTTGGTTTGGTTTGGTTTGTGGGGTTTTTTTGTATCATAAATGATACAAAACAAATAAGCACATCCCCCTCTCGCTGAATCCACCTGACACCTCTCCACTTCATTCACAGAAATCTGATTTGAATTACGTCTGCTACAAAGCATAAATGATGATGGCAACAGGCACTATACTTTTTTCACGAGACAATTTTTTAATTTATGGGAACATGACACAGGGGTGTACGCTCACTTGCAACTAAAACATTCTTTCCTACCCTGGCTGTGGATCACACAGAAAGCCACACGTCCAACGTACACGGAAAAGAACGTCACTGAATGTTGCAGTGGGAACATAATAATCTACCCGGCTTTGTATTTCTTAAATAAAAATATAGGAAACAAAGGTGGTGAATGAAATAGACTCTGAATATTTTGAGACAGTATTTAAACAGGAGATCTTGAGATCCTGTCACAAGATCTTTAATAAAC
Source organism: Sagittarius serpentarius (assembly GCA_034782735.1). Taxonomy (NCBI): domain Eukaryota; kingdom Metazoa; phylum Chordata; class Aves; order Accipitriformes; family Sagittariidae; genus Sagittarius; species Sagittarius serpentarius. The sequence goes on from JAVKLA010000024.1 coordinate 4,784,886, forward strand.
AGATACATAATTCCAAGTAATGTCAAAAGAATGTATGAGAACTAGAAAAGGAATTGAGTGGCAAGATAAGGATGATAACACATAAGGGAAATCGTTTTTGCACAAAAAGTGAAAACAGAGACTAGAAAACAATGTGCTTCCTTAACTGGAAAGAAAGATTATAAGGGGTATATGACAGATGTATATAAAATCATAGATAGGCTTGAGAAAACAGAGCAGCGACAATGATTCAGTGTTACGTACGTGACAGGATCAAGGAGCAGTCAATGAAATTGTAAAGCAACGGTTCAACAGGATTGTGGAAGTCGTTGTCATTAATGTTTTGGGGGAGGCCCAAATAGAAATGGAACAAAAAGGGCAAATATCAGAGAACAGCTCCATTAGTAACATCAAACATTATTACCCAGATACAAACGCTGGCTCAGGCAGCGAGCCATAAATTACTGATGCCACAAGCAGTACGGGGGGAAGGACAACTTTTTACTCTCCCTGCTTCTTCTCTGTTTTCCTAGAGGCCAGTTCCTGGTCATATTTCGAGGCAGCATACTGGGCTAGCGGGGCCTTTGGTCTGATCCATTACAACCATTCCTAGGTTCTTAACTAACAAAGTTCTTAATACGTTTGAGCCCACAACAAAAGGCTATTTTGAAACTCAAAGAAGAGGAATATCCTTTCCACTTTCTGCATCATCCATTGGCAAATCAAGCACTTTTGACAGGGAGAACACCACGCTGTGGGTGCCACAGGAACGCAATGGTGCAGCATGCTAGGCAGCTGAGCCTTCAGCGTGTGGCCTTCCTGAAGAACGGACGCATTCGGATGTGCCAGTAGCAGGAAGAGCATTTAGCTCAAACATTGGCTGATCTTTGCTCCACAAGCAAACTGTTTCATTGGAATTCCGTCTCAATCAACTGACAACCTGCTAAAACATGTTCGTATTTCATTAGACATATTTGGAAGGCTTGGCCCTCTAATGGGTTATTTAATCTATCTTGATATAACACATTTAGGCAAGACTGATATGACAGTCCATAAACCATTCTCTCCTAATATGTTTCATGTGTTCGTTCACACACATGCCTTCACTGTTGATGGTTCCCACTGCTAGCTTAGCTAGTTTATCTGTTGCCTAGATATTTTCAGTTTTTCTCAATCTAATTCAAAATATGTCTGGTACTGAGTGGGGGGAAGAGAGTCTATATATCTACGTTTGTTATAACATTTAATTTACGAGTTCCTAAGTGATCAGTCAAAAAATTTGAGAATCAACACTACACTGTGTTATCACCACCAAAAATGATAACATGAAAGAAGTGCTTATTACATTCTGCTTAAAATATAAAGAAAATCAGGTACATTTCAATCATTGCCTACAAAGAGTATCACTACTTATTTAGACAGGACCACTGGAATGTGGCTTAGTACAATTATTAATGAAAATGCAATGCAAAAAATCATAAATCTAAATATTATCTAATATCTATTTGATAGTCTTATTGGCAACTGATTTGTTCTCTGTTCTTAAAAATAAAATTGGATTCATGTAACCAAACTTCTGTGCCTGTCTCCACAGGCCAAGATCAGAATCCCAGTCCAATTTGTTAAATTCTTCAAGTCACATCATTTAGCAGGCCAGATAAAACAATCTGAGATACTGCTTTGAAAAATTACTGTGAAGAAGTGTCTTAGATCCACACGCTTTCCGAGAGAACACTTATCCACTTCAAGCTTTTCTTTCCAACTCCCTTGTGTAGGCTTGAAGAAAGTGTCACTCATTTGCCATCCTGCTCTGTGTGACAATCTTTCTGTGTCATGGCAACAGTCCTGCATTTATGGGACCGTCTGCAGCTCTGCCTGCAGGACAAGTGCCCTTCGACCCTATGAGACAGAGGCAGATTTGTAGGTCTCGGTCTTTACGGACTTTAAACTCATTTGTACAGCTGGTTTACTGTAGAGCTAGCTTTACTTGCAAAAAAATTTCTCTGAAGTCCAGTGCGTGATTAATGGCTCTTGGTTTTAGCTTCTTGCCCCACACTCTCCTCCCCTTCCCTGCACACCACATCACTTGCTGTAGCCTAGTTTTAAAATATTCTAGGAGCTGTGTTTTCCCTCTACAACACAACACATTTGATAGCAAAATTTAATGACCGCTTTTTAAGTTACAGGAGAAGGCACTCACCAAAACACGTGTGTCATTTTTGTCTTACACACTCTGCATTCAGCTTCCAAGTGGGAAAAGAATAGCTTGGCATGGCTAGTGATTCACATCCAAACAGAATGACAATGTGAGGAACTTTTCACACTTTCCAAAACCACTTTACAACTCAGTCCTTTGAAAAACTCATCAGAAATGTCAAGGAATCGCCAAACAATGTAATGCCAGGAATGCCATATCAAATTTGTGGTCTCACAGACTTAATAAAAGTTCTTTTAAACGGACAGCACTATACATTCATAAAGTCATAAAATCTACTGAAAATACAGAGAACTGAAAATCCACTGAACAGCATTTTCCACACTTGTTTATCCTGAATCGCTTCCATTGTTGTTTTCCGAGAAGGTCACACATAACCATGACCTCAGAATTCAGTGTAAAACTGACATTTTAATATAGGCTGAATGGGATAAATTAACTATACATGAAATGTAATGGAGTAAAAGTACTGCAAAGAGGACAATGCTTGAATTGTTCAACAACTTATCAGTCAATGTTTTAACCTTTTATTAAGGCTGCCATAGATAACGCCTTATCAACTAATACTGTATCTTTGTAGCAGGCAGCATTTTCCTATTACTGTCTCTCTAAAAAATATATTACAATAATACTTATTTGGCAACTAACATTGCAAAAATAAAATTGATAGGAATAGAAAACCAAGACATTTCATTTCAAGTTGATATTAACACATTTTTACTTTCTTGCAGATTGTTAGATGAACCTGTATTTTGGCAAATTTGGTAGTGATGGGAATAGAGAATTTGTTGCTCTATTATAAACTATAAGCATCCTACCAAAAAACAACTGTAAGCAGGGCTTCCATGGAAATGTATTCTTACACATGAAAGTTCAGAACCCTAACATTTCTATTTAAGACACATCAATTATCATAGTAAAATATGTAGCATTTCAAGATAGCACATATTTAATGTGTACTTGACTTTCACAGAATTGGTTGAAAATAGTGACATTGTTTTGTTTACAAGTTTATACTTTGAATGTTTTTATTTTTATTTAAATGACTGTACCTATATGAAAAGGTATAAGTACAAACCCCTTGTGAGGTTTAAGAAGTCTAGGTTACACAAATAGTGAACAGGAAAACAAGTAGAAGAACTTAAGGAAGAGCTGCACACCAAAAGAGTTGAATATACATATTTCTTCATCTCTATTTTACTAGCAAAAGTCAGTCTTAAAAAAGATCTATGCACTTTTCAATCGAGTCACTGAAATAGTTATTTTCCAGGTCTCTCCAATAATGTGTATAGCAATAGTTCTGTTAGCTATAATACAAAAACTAACAATGAAAAGACCCATGCATGTATCATTCACGTGAGAGTAAAATAATGTAAAAACAAGATAAATTTTAAGTTTCTTGTTTAGTCTTATTGGCCCTAACAGAAAAATGGCTAAATTCCCCTATTAGCCAAATAACTGTAACATCAAAGCATTAGCTCGCTGCAAACTAGAAAGGAAATTAGTGTTTGGATTCCCTTAGTATCTTCAATTCCTGTTGCGGTGCGAGAAAAATAAATCCCATTTTTAGTATAAAAATGTCCATTTTGTGTCCATTTCTGATGAGCTATGGAATCTGCCTCTGTACCATTTATGCATATTGGTTAAAATTACAAAGTTGTTATTTAAATATGACAGAAAACTGATCAGCTTATTTTTTTGTTTGGTGACTTTTCAGTGGTATCTGTTCTGTGGTCTTGATTCACCGGATGGCTGCATGACTATTGCAGTCAGCTGAAGGGAAAGAATAGGAACTAATAGATATGGCCAGGACAAGATCACCTCTCTCAGTAGCAGTCTAGCATATTTTAGCCTGTAGCAACAGGGAGCCTAAATTAGATACCAATGATAGTTGTCAGCTTTTGAAAGGGAGGGCGGGGAGGGGGGCAGAGAATGAATTCAGAAATAAATTCCTTGGGTCACATAAGAACATTAGGAGAGGCAAGGGGAAGAGACAACCAGGTTTTGGTGTACCAGTTACTGGTGTGACTGTGGAGCCACTCCAACCAAGAGAATGTGAGGTAAGCTGGCAAGATTCAACAATGCAGAAGACAAGCTATAGCCTTCAGGACAATGATGCCAGAAAACCTCAAAAACCTGAATCCACCTAAAAAAGGCTCTAGACTGGTGACAAAACCACTAAAGTGAAGAACACATAAGATTCATTATTGTTTGTCTAGATTTAGACATTTCCATTGAGTCAAGAGCAACGTTGGGTTTGAATCCATGGAAAGTACACATATTTGTGGGAGAAAGTACGCAATATGCTGCTTTTTCCATCACCTGTTTTCTGAACTAGCAAACTGCAAGCCAGCAGGCTAATAGCCCATGCAGAAACTGCTCAGAAAAGTTGTGCATTATCTTGAGATTCTGCATTGATCCCAAAGAACCAAAGAAACTTTAGGCTGTAGAGCTGCCTTTTGAAAGGTGTAACACATGGAGTGCCTAACTCTAGGAAACTTGCTCAAAGGGCTGTCGGCATCATCACTAACATCACACATCAAGACTGAGAAGTCTTAGCACACACAAGCACCAAAGCTGTGATCTGACGCAGCGGTATAGTGGAAGTCCAGGAAGGATAGCTTGAACAGTCTCCTACAACGTGTTACAACTCAAGCCTTTTGCATTTGTATGTGTTCACATGTACTCGACGTGTACTTGAAAATTACCACTTGTGTAAAAACAAAACTAGCTGCAGCAACTGATTTCGCTTTAGCCAGGTAGAACTGAAGAGGAATAAACTCAACTAATCTAGCAGAAGAGCAGGCAAATTTTGATGCCATGCCTAAGTGGAACTCTGAAAATTTCCAAGAAAACTCAAAAATTCTAAAGCAAACCTAGTTTGGCAGAGAAAAAAAATGGGCCAGTCTCTAGCTCACTGCCAGCCACCAGCAATCCCAACCTAAAAATGAGCCTACTTTAAGCTTGGTGAAACAAAGCATGAGGTGCCTTTCAAACACAGGTGACTTGCTGAATGATTTGAAACACGTTCTTTGTCAAAACTTCATACACTTCAGCGTACTAATGAGAACATTCACAATAGCATGTCATTCTGGGTTTGTATGCAATTTTTGGCAAACTAATTTTGAAAAAGCTTACAAGTTTCAAAGCACAGACACCCCCAACTTTCTGAAAACAAGACTTTTACTATGCACCTCAAGTTAAAAATCTTATAATTAAAGCAACAAAAATATTTAAACATTTGCATCTGTCTTGGCTTAGAGAGACAACAGTTTTGGTTTATTTACTAACTGTTGTCACTTTATTTGCTTATCACAAAATAGTGTAAGTTCAACCCTTCAATCACACACAGTGCATCAAAAACAATATAAGAGAATTAGTTATTACAGGACATTTTTATTTAGCCACTTAGAAGTAATTTGCTCATGTTGTAAACTCTCATCAAGCTATTTCAAGCTTGACTTGTTGGTTTCTGAAGTATTTTCTGTAAGAACCCATCTGTTGTTACTTCAGAAAATCTATTACTCTGAAGTAGACGGGGGCGAAAGGGAGGAAACGGATCATCTCAGAAGGAAAAATTCCAGAGTTTCCTGGTGTTTCCCAGCTTCCTTCTTAAGTAGCAGATTCAAAAATAGGAGGAGGTTTTTTCTATGTAAGAGCCTAAGTGTGCAACCTTTAGTCAGAACAATATGACAAACCACATGTACATTAGCGGGCCATTTGTGAAAATAATGTGACCATATGAGAAAGCTCAGCTCAGGAAAACATCTTTTCTTACCATAACTCAAGCAAAGGCTAACGTTTAAATGCGTAAATCACATTTCTGAATTGGGACCTAATCAGGATAGAGACCTAAATCATATTCTCAAACCAGGTTTTTAATAACACTCATTTTAAAGCTCAAGCAAAAATGAGTTTCTGATTTAATGTAGAGCAGATTCTATTAAAAAAAAAAAAAAGAGTTTCTGCATAACCACTTCTTTAGTAAAATACACTAAAGTTATTTGTTTGTGTTGGCTTTCATTTATTTACTTTTGCTTTGGGAATTAACTTCAACAATCTTATATGACACATTGTTGTACAACCACTATTGAAATGGTTTAGAAAAATAAAACTTTTATTATAATACTAATATGCTATTTGCTTCTTTCTGGATTTTTTCCTGCAAGTTAGTGAAAAATGTTCCATTGATATCTAAAAGCTGGTGAGTTACATATGGAAACACTTCCACACTTCATGTTGGAAAGTGACTTCCAAGTTAAACTAGTAAATTAAAAATCTAGCTCAGCCTTTCACATTCAGGAACTGTAGTGTATTGCCTGAGCGAGGAGTGAAACACCAAATTGTTACACACACTCATTAAGGAATGCTAAGTTTAGCATAGAGGGATCTGGTTTGCACTTCAATTTATTTCTAAATTTTTAGTAACATGGTCAAGCTTTCCTGAATTCACTCACAGAAGAAAAGTAGCAATAAACTGAAAATAAGAGTGCCTGCAAAGGGAGCTTATTCAGGAATAGTTTATCGAGAATAATTCCACGCACAGATAGGAATCTCCAAGGCGTCTGTTTACTCATGCAGATTGTCCTGCTATTATAGGAAACCTAAAGAATTACGGAACCTGACCAAAATATCTTTTGGAAAATATTAAGAATTAAACTCTATCTTGAGGTGGTACATTAGCAGACACTGAAATTTGATGGACATCACAAGTACAACTCTGTAGACGTGATTTGTGCCTCGAAGTATGAAAAAATGGGAAAGTTTGGAAATAATGCTGTGTTTCGAGGAGAATGTCAATACTATCGTTACTTAGCATCAGTATAATTAACTCCACATGCAGGCAGTATCCAGGAAAGATCCTTGCAGAGTTGGGAGGGAAAGAAATGTTCCAAAGCAATTGCACCCAATCTTTGGTTGAGATAGCTGAGCATTACTGCAAGATAAACCCCATTAATCACTGCTATGCAGAAAATTCTGTGCAATTTACTTCAGAAAATATGAACAGTACCTTGAAAGGTTATCTTTTACACTAAACTAAATGTTATAACAATCTTTCCAGCCTTTAGGACTCAACCTTTGGCAAGCTAATATGCAAGCACAGAACATTTGCAATCCAAAAGAAAAATCCCACTTTAACATGAACACTGGTTTCTACGAACTCTTACCTTCTTTTTCTGGACAGCTTACACACACCAGCCTCTGAACAGAACAACCATACAAACTTCAGTTAACTTTAGGAAATACTCAAAGGTTTCATTGTATGTCCTAATACACATTTTAGGCTTTCATACTCAGAAATATGACAGTCTGATTACCAATCCACACTGATAGGACACCATAGATGCACGCTTTAGGCAAACACTGCGCACCAATCCACCCCTGCCAACACACGGCTATCTATTTTCATATGGATTAGACAACTGCACGGTTAACTCTTTATCTAATTTCCTGCCAATTCACTATATTCATTCCCAAATCACTAGTCAGCTTCCTTGGATACAATATAAAACTAATTTTTTCTCAAATTGTCTTTTACTCATAAAGGACAAATGAATAATCTGGCAGAGGATTACAGTATATCTACTTTGAACCACAGTGATGACCTGTAGTCATCTATTTATGGTTTAAAGACAGTTCTAACCTCTTTTACTCACAAACACTATACCCTGGGGAGAATAAAATCTAACATTACAAGCATCCCTACTTCTTGGCCAGTACGTATATAGAAGACAGACAATAAAATCTTTGTAAAAAATGTATTCAGATCAGAATAACAAAAATATAACATTAGTTAAAGGTGAAATGATGTAGGAAAATTTATAAGGCAAAAAAAGAAACACAGGTAAAGAGAAAACATAGGAGAATAACAAAAGTGATGATAAATTTTTTTGGGGAAAAAAAAATCTACATTAAAGTTATGGCTTCTCTTCCTCCATGTCTGTCTTTCCAACATGGAAGTGCCTGCAGCCCGCATTATGCATCCAGTCTGTGGGTCCTAGGATCATGCAGAATAAAAGCTTTTTGCTGCAACGGCACGCCTGCAGGTTCGTAATGCAGCTAGGATTTGGGTATAGCATTGACAGGAGGGGCAGCACAGGGAGGGACGAGCCCTCTCCAATGCACTCTGGTTTAAGCATCCCTATGCCACATCTCATGATGTGGGACTCTTCCCAGAGTGCGGAGCTGCCTGGATGGGGAAGAGACAGCACAGCTCATCATCCACATGCAGCCTGATTACATCTCCTCTCTACAGCCCTTCCTTGGTTTGGGAAGAGCCAGAGAGAAACTGTAGAGCTGCATAGCATCTGGAAGCCTAAGTTCTGCCAGTGCCCCAGAAAATGAGGCCTAAACCCTCTTTTCATCCATCCTGAATCAGAATAATCTGCACCTAGGCACAATGACCAGTGAGGGACATTGTTCTGACATACTCCCAGCATTCCAGACCAACAGGAAATAATTTTCCTATTGGTAAACTCTGTCACTGATAGGAAAGTTTTCAAGTTTAGAAATGCAAAATCTGCCTTAGAAAGAAAAAAAAATGGCTTGTGGTATGATGTAGGAGGACATGTAAGATTCATTTTGCGATACATATGCGCACCTATATGTGTAAGCATTGTATGTTAAATATCACATAGCAATCGTGATAATAACATTCTGTATGCTTATTCACACAGTTACGTTTTTCTTAGTTACTGAATGAGCACAAGGAGGCAGGACTTTCAGAGAGCTATTTTTTGCTACTTATCAAAACCAGCATTAGACTAAAAGGTCTAGGTGCAGCTGTGATGGAATGCAGTTTAAATCCTGAGACATCGTTAAACTTGGAGAAAATCAGGTGGACTGAAGCAAAACAAAATTTCCACCCACGAGACACCACTGATCATTAGATTGTCATCAGTCCTGTAAAAACACAGTGACCAACACTGTTCTGGACACAAAGTGTGTGGATTAGCATAGACAGACCTTTCCTGGGCTTAATTAACCACTGCTAAAATAATACAGTATGCCTCAAGTAACAGTTTTGAAGGAATATAAACTCTTACACCAATGCTCTGCATTTGGCACAATGACCTGTTTCGTGTTCCAAGCAGCATTAATGTCCTGAGAAACGCTGAGGTAAACATTTCTGCAGGCTCTCCTTCAGCTTTGCAAAACATTCAGCTAAACTTCTGGCCACAAATGGTTTCAACTGAAAATTCAATCGCTTCCAGTGATGAATACATGAGGAAGAGTATTCTACCCTGCTACACTTTGGCTATATTTACAAGTAGGGCAGCAAAAAAGGATTAGATCTGTAAAGAGATTTTCTGCTAGGGAACTGACGTGTATTATATGCATGTCAGGCTTCTACCTCTGGCCAGATCTAGGCTACATTTGTGACTAAAGGTCTGTTCACAGCTAGGATGCATCTTCTTTAAACTCATTAAAGTAAATCCATTTGCATGCTCAGACAGTGCTGTAGGATACATGTTAAAGTGCAGGAAGTGAGAGCAGTTCAAATTGCGCTTCTAAACTGAACTGAAATGCTCTGATGCAGAAACACCTTTTCTTACAGGCAGAGGATCCCACAGACCTACGAGGCATGGGACTGGTTACATCTGCAATATTACTGATTGTACTCTCGCTGGGTCAGCATGTTTCTTAGGCCTCCAAATAATGATTTCATATTTTTTAAAGAATTATCGTTATTAAGCATCTGTTGACTAGTAGCTAATTCATTAATCTGGTTACACAGATCACATCCATGCACACTAATTGGGCTATTGTCATAAGATGTATAGGGAATTGCAGGTAAGGCAGTTGCCAATAAACTTTAAACTCACTCACTCTATGTGACAGGTAAGCAAAGCTGCAAAAGGGGAATGAAATACCAGATGTGAAATATTCCTCATCCCTCATCCATGTCTCCCTGAAATGACAGGATAATGCACCATAGACACTCCCAAAACCACTTCTATTTTCTGATGAGGGCTGACAACCCATTGCTCCAAGTAAGCTCCGTAACAGATGAGCAAGCCAAGGAACCAGTCCACTTATCGGGTATGAAGATGGTGGCTACAATACCAGTCTTCATGCATGGGGAACTAAATGATTAAATTTAACTTGTTGGATTATAACGTACCTGTGAGCAAGCAGAAATTCGGAAAGGAAGAACATAAAAGCCTAGGAAAAAATTGCGTGCAAAAACCAAGAGACTGTTCCATAATAAGGAATAGTGATCACCGAGTTAGTCTAGGCAAATTTTTGAACTGTTTGATGAACTGAGAACAAAATCTATGATCTTCTTAAAATGAATACTTCCCAGCTACAAATGCTGGACAATAGATAGCCAGTGAACAAGAGTGAGAAAAGGGCCGTATTAACTTGAAATATCAAGATGAACGTGCCAGCTGACATTTGTTTATTTATCATACCAACTGATGAGGGGGGGAAGGCCTCATCATCATAATCCTGTCTTTATTGAAACAGCCAGTCACAGCATGCCATTATCCCCAGTCTCATGATACTCATTTCCAACAAAAGGACCATGAAATTACAGAAAGAAGTTTGCAGCTCTTTCGGGGTAGGTAGTAGAGAAGATAAACCTACAAGCCTTTCATCTGCAAAAGCTTCTATTTTAATCTGGTTCAGGTTATGAAAGATACGAGCTTAGTGGTTTCAATCAAATATTCTCATCAATGAGGTACCATACAGCTCAACCTAAAAGGCACAGACCAAAAACTAAAACACCAAAGTTTTTGACAGAATAACCAAAATGTGTTTATCCAGTTATCTGGGGAAACTCACATAGTGTTTTTGTATCCTACTCCGTGCTTCTGATAGTAGTTTCAGATCCACAGATACCTTCAGTGCCCGCTGATTTACTGGTGAAGGTGTGCTCAGCCACGAGTCACTTTGTATCTCCATAGGCTGTAACCCGTATTTCTAATTCAGAAGTTTATGTCAGAAGAAAGTCATAGAACTCTGATTGTCATTTTAGGCATCAGTTGCTCATTGGACTCTACGAATGCCACCCCACAACACCATGTAGTCACTCAGCCTTTGCAACTTTAATCACAACTTCTGCAGGCACAGGATTTTGCCTATATGAACACAAGGGCAGGGCACAGGGCATTTTCCAAATTTAGAAGAGGCCTTCACAAGGCATTTTTTTAAAGCCTATATCAATTTTTCTTGCCTCTTGTCATTTAGTGAAAACTAGTAGAAGTAAGAATCTTTCTGAACAGTTTCTCAGAACTTTATTTAACGGTGGAAAGCGTGACACAAGGAGATGCTTCTTTTTTAATCGTGAAAAATTCTATCAGAAGAAAATTAATGTATGTTTATCTCAATTAACAAAAGGAGTCAAACAGCAAAAGAAGCTCCTTTTTTTCCTGTATTCTAACTCTAAACCAAAGTGAATACTAATGTAATAATGCTACATCAAACACTGTGATGAATTTACACTGGCAAAGGCTTGGTTGTACGATGACAGCACTCCCCCAGTGAATAAGTGCACAGTGCATTGTCCCTTCTAGAGCTCAACTTCAAAGCCCTTGAAAATCTCCTTTGAGTTTTGAACCTTCCAGATCAAAGCTTTGGAGTTCATTTATACTTTTAGGATCAGATGAAGGCAGGCAGTAAGACAGCCGTGATTTAGAGGATAAATCACTTCAGAACAATGTCTATGAACATTCTCTATGGCATTACGCTCGAAACTAGATTTAGAAAGTAATACCACACAGGCACATATTCTGTTTCAGGAAAACAGAAGCAAAATAACATTATTTTATTTTACGTTTATCTTTCCCAGTGGAATTTACCTTTCTATTTTGCAATTTTGTTTACAAAATAATTTCCTGCATAGGTCTAAACCCAATGTCTTGATGGTTCACACCCATGCCAATTTATACATAGGCTGGGATTTAATGTTTCTCTGCTTGTTGCACTAGAGAAAAATAAAGATTCCAGTGTTTCAAAAAAAAAAGGACACAGATATCTAAAAGAATAAGCCTCCCCCCATCAAACAAACAAACAAAAGCCCTCTGGACCAAGCCTGTGGTTTGATGTGCGTGCAAGCTAGATCAAAGCATGCCTTGTCCAATCCTGCTACATATGCATGGTTGAAAAGGACAAAAATAAGCCCTACAGCTACTCTGTTCACACTGAACAATGAAATCACGAGTTCAGATACATTATACATACTAATTCCAATATATTTATAGACCCTTCCGGTGTGCTTAAACATAGGAAAGCAATAAGCAATCCATCGTGCTATCCAAACTCAGAATCGCTTACATGCCTGATGCAAAGGATTGGTCTAAGGCCTTGATTACTTCTCTCGATTGACCATATAAAAGATTCAAGCCCACGGCAGCTGTGGGGCCATGGTCTTGAAGTAAGATAGAACCGTGCTGAGACTACAGGCTAAGTGACTTGATATTAGGAGGTCTGCAGCAGAGCTGAGAAGTGCAGCCACAGGTCCAATCACAACCCCATCCTTTCCTCTTCTCTAATACACATGCTGTGGTCATCTATAGAGCTTGTGCAAAAACAGACCACTGCTGCTTCTCTGTTCTTCCAATGTATAAGTTACCTTTGCACCTTCAGAAGGCAAATTATGCAGTGATTTGTCTAATTCTTCAGGCATTGTTTCTCTTTCACAACTAGCAATGCTTTTCCTTTTATAAACATGCTGAACAGTGTATCCTAGTGGGCACCAATCTGCAGGGAACAGCAAATGCCCAGTATGAATACTGTATTGGGACTTAATTTTGTAGAAGGCATGCTATTGTAATTTTAAAGGCCTACTAAATCAAAAGTCTGTTCCTAAATGTATACACATTTACAAAATCAGTGGAAGAGAATCTTACTTTTCTAGAGTCTCCTCTGGACATTTTATGAACCACCTGCACACAGCTGAAAATTTTCAAACGGAGACTTTTAAGATCTAAACAACCAACACTGACAGGGGTTTCTGAGTTTGGTTTTGAGTCATTTGCAAAAAAATTGGTCAGAGTGGGGTTGGGCAAAGACTGTATGAGAGTTTGGGGGAGAGTCTGGAGGGAATGCTGAAGAGATAAATCTACAAGAAAGATTGAAACCCCAAATTTTACATAGTGGTTTTAATTAATTAAACTTCTAGACTATAAAATTATTTAATAATGTCCAAGCATTATATTTGGTTAAGACTTTTTTGTTCTTACTGTCCAGTGAGGCCAAATACAACCAACTGATATGCACCTCCCAGTAATAAGAGTAAAATGCTCTCTGTGTGCCTCGAAAAAGTTAGTGTGTTCAGACAAGTTCTGATTAACTGCTCAATACAGAGAACCACTGCTGTACTCGCCAAAAACTACATGTTTCTGATTTGCTTCCTGTCAAATAAAAACAAAACTTGAAAGAAGCCAAGGGACAGCTGCATGGAAAAATTTCATTTTCCTTACTGCTCACCTATTAAGTATTGCAAGTTGTTCGATGAAAATACTATGCACAATTTGCTTCCATATAAACAAGGCAAGGATTTACAGAGATTTCACCTTATGATTTGACCAACAGAAATACTAGAAACAGATGATGATGATGCTGTACTGGAAAGTTTTGGGGACTTTTTGCCCTACGTTTTAATTGTATGAGTTAGCCTAAGCAAAGAAAATACCCTTCCCTTACAAAGCTCACCTTGGGTAGTCTCTTAGTCACAACTACAATAGTGTGTGTACTCCACATAACGAACTCTTTCCCTGCCCTCAATTAAAGGTAGAAATAAGTATGCTGCATGAGGGAGGGATTTTAGAAATATTGGCTGAATATACATAGATGGAAGCAGAGTTAAGTCAATCCTGAACTTGCATGTCTGAATCCAAGTTCTGCTAACAGTTGACCTTAAATACTAGGACAAGATACTGCTTTGTGGAGGAAAGAAATATGTCAATCTATGGTCACTGGTCACTTGAATGACCTACTCTCTAAATAAGCATAAACACTGTGAACAGAGTCCATTTTGCTTATCAGCCTTTGTATAGCCCAGCTGCTCTGACTTTATCTGTCTTTTTGGTTTTTTGTTGTTGCTTTTTGAGGTTGTCCTTTCAGATGCAGGAATTCTGAAAGGATGCAGAGAGATTTATAAAATAAAAGCAGTACAGAAAACAAGGTACCCACAAGCAGTATATAGCTTGGCCAGCCACTGGAAAATGGCTTTTACATATTCCTGCTGCATTCTCCAAAGTCTTCCATGTGTAGAACACGCAGTAGTCATCTAGCCAGGAGATTACAGACACACAGCTGACAAGCTCTGGTTGTGACAAAACATTTTAACATTTAGCTAGTCATTAATTTAACTAAATGAAGACTGGGAGTCAGTAATGAAGATATGGGGAGTCCAAGAAGTAGCACAGACCCAGGAACATCTGAAAATTAAACACTTTCCCAACAAAGCAGACACAAAACTCAACTTCCGTAATGTCTTCTACTTCCACCCCTACCATTCCTGCGCAGAGCAACCACCTCTGCTGGATAGCGCAGAAGCAAAAGTTGAATCATCTAGCCACAACCCTGAATTTGTTCAAACTTCCATAATTACACAACCTGGAATTTAAAACAGCTTTGAAGAATCCTGCTTCTCAACAACATGGAATGAGGAGAAAGGAAAGGAGAGGAACAGGCAAGAGGAAGATCCGTCTCTACAGTTGCCTACTTGGATTTCCTTGCAGGGAAGCTACACATTCATGCCTGTGCACAACAACTGATGTTAGTTAAAATATTTTCCCCCTGAATGTTTAGATCTTAACCAATTGCTTTCAATTAAAAATGTGTTTTAATTATTTAAATATTTTATTCTGAAGTAATCTAAACGTGAATAATAAAATCTGTATAAAAATCTATTGGGTCAGAATTCCTCGAGTTCCAAAAAGGAAGAATTATCAATGACTATTTGATTACTAAATGCTGTGGCATGCTCAGGCAAATTCTTCCTAAAATTTAATGGGAAAAGATACACATTGACCTTTTGTTGATAATTTTTTCACAGGGAAATCTAAACTAACCAAATAAATTGTGTGTCAGTCTTGGCAACAAACCATAAAAGGAACACTCTTTTTCTTGTATATTTGCCCCCCAAAACCTCTCCTCTTCTCAGCTGTTATGTGCATATCTATACTTTCTGTTGCCCTTCACCCACACCGAGGACAGGTCTGAGAGCTGGAAATCCTTTGAGATGAACACTAGTATTTAAAATAATAGAATACTGTGCAACAGGAAAATGCATGCCAGTCATCTGAGAAGAATGCGGAAAGCCTCTCCTTTACCAAAGGCCTTATATTTTATTGCAAGAAATAAGGAAAACATTGGATGTTCATTTAGATGATGGCAAATGTCAACGTAAATCCTGAACACACAGAGGTAAATACTGATATGCTGGATTAGAAAACAGTAAAGTATCAAAGCATCATATTTTTTATTCTGCCATTTAATGCATACAGTTTCTTATTTCACAAAGGAACGGAAAACATCAAAAATTCAAAGCCAGGATCTCTGAATTAAAAAAAAAACCCAAAACAACAAAACCAAACCAAAAACGCCTCTATGGAATCTGGTTTGGGGGCAAAAAAGCTACTACCTGACTATGAAAACATGACATTTACATTAACCTGTAGTTCATTCAGAATAAGTGGGACAGAAGGTACAGTGTGCAATTGTACCTATGCAGAGGCCTTTATTGCTCAGAATGTCAAGGGAGTGCAAAATAAGGCTAAAACTTCAGTACAAACTATAGTCCAAGAGTAATTTTAACTCTGATAATGATAAGCAATTACTCAAAAGATTACCAGAAATCTCAGTATGTTTTGCTGTGTAAAATCAGGGGGTTTAATCAAGTGCTAAAACAGAACTGCATTTGTTGATAGTTTATCTACTAGAAATGGTGAAGGCTAAAGTAGTTCAAAATAGATGGAGAGCTCCCCTCCCCTTTCCCTCCTATTATGTCAAGAAGGATGGGGAAAAAGAGACACGCTGGGTGGAAGGTTTTAAAGTGAAAACATGTGAAGTAGGCAAAACTCCATCTGCTGAAAGGCAACGTAACAGCAGCAGCTGAATTACCAAGCACAAAATCCCCATCCTACTTATTTGCTTTTGTCGAAACCTGTACGTGGTTCATGTTCTGTGTTTTTGTGCTGGGTTTTTCCCCTCTCTGGGTACATATAAAAACCTCATTTAAGAACTTCATGGATTACCTATGTCCCTCTTTAGAGCCATTGACTTTTGCAAATAAATTTTTTCTCTCGCTCAGTGACCTCAGGCAGGCATGGTTGCAAAATAACGATTTCATTGAATAATAACATGATCTCATACATAACAAGAAGATGAACTCTCACCCCTCCTGTATATTCTCTCTGCTCTTGAACCTGTTTCAAGTGTTGGTAACTAATTAGCTGAACTAACCAGTTTAGCAGCTCAGCTTCAGACCACCACACAGACATCTGTACCAGAAGGCCAAAGAGATGAGGTCACGTAACTAGCTAGCTCAGAGCAACTTGTCCCTGCAGGGAAGACAGAAGCCTGTAGCCAGTAATGAAGAGTTTTCCATGCCTTGACCTCAGTGCTGCATGCTAGTGCTGCTGCATTAATGACTTCAAAGAGACCACAAGATTTGAAATCAAATCCAACATAACGCTCGTGAGCTGAAGACCTCCCCAAAGGTCTGTGGCTTGCTATACTGGTCTTCTACAATCTGCTGATTAGTCAACTCCCAAAGCCCAGTGGTTTCAAAAATAAAAAGTTTAGAGATCAAGGAACAACGGACCTCACAGAAACCTTGCCCAGAAGGATGAAGGTGATGAACTGGTGTAAAACTTTCATCTCCCAAACACCAGATAAGCAAGTTAGGGATGCTGTAACTCCTTGCCTTCAAATTAGAAGGGTAGTTCTGAGAAGAATACAAACATGCAAAACTCAACTCATCCTTTATCCAACAGGTTAATGATTATGATTCACAGAGTTCAAGAAAATCTGTGTTTGCATATCACTCTGCAATAAATACATCTCATGTCGTAACACTCCAAGGAATGTATTCTGACATATCTACGACCTAGAGATTTTGAGGTAGCATTTTATGCCACTGCTTGGGCGTAAAATGGTGAATAGACACAGTTCAAAAAAAAAAAAAAAAAGACTGAAAAGAAAGCTTTGAAATCTTTCCACAGCTTTTTAAAGAGACTTCTCCTTTCACCAAAAAAAGTATTGCATTTTTTTCAGTGTTGAAAGATTAGACTAGCTCCGTGTCTGATGGTACATCAAGAAATACTGTACCAAAAGTTTTTGGGCAAATTATGAATTCTTTGTAGGTCCAAACCCAAAAGCTGAGACCAGAAATGTGAATATTCCCTTATCCTCCCGAGAAGTTCATTAGTAAATCAGGGATGCCTATATATTTGATTGCAAAGTAGATAGTGGTCTTGGGTGAGTAAATGAGAGAGCGATTTAAAAAGTGACTGCATTAATTCAAAGTAAGTAGACATATTCCTGAAGGATTCAGAATCCTAGTGAGGGCTTTTAAGAGCAAAGCACTGCACACTTGTCCTGTTTTGATTATGATCTTCTCTAAGCATCTGCTGCTGGCCACAGATGGAGACAGAAGCTGGACAGGCCTTTGGTTTATATCGGTATTGCCACTGTTCTGTTTACAAGGATGTTGCCCTACATTATTTCACTACGTATGAGCCCACACACCTTCCCGGGAGCACAGAGACCAGTTACATTTATGGTTTCCTCTTCCTGTTGCACATGTCATGTTCCATTTAACAAAATTTTGCAATGCTAGACTACTTAAAGATGCTGACATCTGATACACAAGTGATCTGTTCTTATTTGCACTAACATTAATAAGAGAAAAATCTGCATATTAGCATTATTATACATACAACTCCACTTTAAAAATATTTTCCAGCTTGCAAAGGCAGTTAAGTGTTGTGTTAACTGTTTATGTCTAGGTACGAGTGCCATTTGAGACACTATAAGGCATCTGAAATGTCTGCACAGGGCTTACAGACAGGAGAGAAAAGATCGATCAGGGACTTGCACCCTTCAGAAACAGCATCCAGGAGCCAGCTGGGATACTTTAGTGTCTCAAATGACAACAGACATTTACATTTGGGTAACCAGATTCCAGCCTGAATGAGAGAACTACAGAAGTTCAACATGCAAACAACTTTCTTGTGCATCTACTCCACATACATTAATGAAACTGCAGCCACACAATTAAAGAATTCATTCCTAATTGCTACCAATTTGAAATAAGCAGCTTATTGAAACAAATAGCATTGTTTCAGTCTTGCCAAGGTACCACTTCGCCAGGAAAACAGATGTCTTCTTTTTTATTTTTGCCAAGATATTTTATATTTCATTAAATACGTCACTACAGAATTCTAAAGGTTTTAATGTATTCTGAAGCATAAACAAAACATCTGTTGCTGCATTATCAATCAGCTCTGCTCATTATACTGAATGTGTTTAGTGACTGAATTAATATCACAAAGACAATTACAAATCTGGCATGCCCTCGTTTCCAAACACTTGCCTTTTCAAGTACGTGACTTTAATGTGGTCTTTGTAATGAATATTACTTATCTTTATAGCATCAATAGCGTTCTATTTACTTCATGGACAGGTTAAGTCATGACCCCTGTCCGCTCCAGACTGTCAGTGGGAATGAGACCTGAAATATTAAATATCAAAAAGTACAGCTCTGTGCATAAAAATCCTCCTTTAACTCTGAGATAAAAACCAGACTGCATAGCTGCTGAGATCAGCTGCTAGTGAGTCATGACCACACAGCCAGGCCTTTTTATTACAGTTTGGTGATGTACAGACAACATGAGAAAAGAGAACACTTTAACACTGGACAGTGACAATTAGAGTATTCTATGTAGCTTGTTCATTAAAATAAAAAAATATAATATATATGCATATATATGTGTGTGTACGTGTGTGCGTATATACATGTATACAGATGTTTTTATTGCTTAATCCTACCTGGGAAGATAACCCTAAATACAGGCCTTTGAAAACCATGTAAATGTGACCCATTTTTTCCTGTTTGAAGTCTAGCATTTCTCCTGCATTGCTTTATGTACTATCACAATGACTTATATAGGAGAAGGGGCAAGTTTTCCTCCCGCCTGAGAGAACAGAGGAAAAGGTAGCATGCTAGTAACTTCTTATATCCGCAGAAGATGGGTTTGGATTGCAGGAGCATTCAGTACCATAGCTACAGTCCAAGGAATAAAAGGCATTCATAGTGAAACTCTTTCACCTTTTCAACACATCCTACTACACAGCTTTGTAAAAAGTATCTACTTTTCATGTTAATACACCTTCCTGTTTGTTTATAAGTAGAAAAGACAGTTGAGAGCTGACCTCTCAAAGCTCAGCCTGAATGGCTGATGAAGAGCGTGTGTATGCACCCACCAGTTGGGCTGGGGATCACACACCCAGGAAGCGTGCAAATAAGTAACGAAAATAAATTAATATGTCTGACTGCAAAATGTTCCCATAAATTTCCCATATAACAGTACGTCTGTGATTAATCCTGATATTAAGTATAATATTTAGTACTCTAAAACCAAACATATCTGCAAACAGTAGAACTCGCGAAACAACGTCTTTGTTTAGAGCTGCTGCTGTGTGGATTATCTGCACGCTAACGAGGACTACATTTACACTGTAAGCCTTTGCCTCCTTGGAGGGCAACTCCTTTGAGTTTCTCTCCACTACCTGGCTGCCAGTATTCACCATACCTCTAGGAATTTTATATGTTTCAGACTTCTCCCCTAGCAAATGTGACTGAACTTGGCCGGTAGGTTCAAAAGTTATTGGTGAGGACTGAGGGACGAAGAGGCAGGGAAGAAGACACTGACAAAAACAGAGACGATGATCTCACAAACCTCATCACCTTGGGAAAGCATGAAAGCATGATCGGTACACAGTTCAACTGGGATACATAAGAGCTGGATTAGAGTAATGCCTTTCTCTCATTCTTTCACATGCCACAAATATGGACTATTCATTTAAACAAAAGCCTTATTACAGCTTCTGGAAAAACTATGAAATAAACATTAGTAACTAGAATATACACATATGGGCTGCAGAGCACAAAAACAGTCCACTCTCACCTTTGCAGACCATATCTGTCAGCTCAACAAACACAAATGAAAATCAATTCAGCTTACTTATATGCACAGGATCAATGGAATGGTGAGTGATCTTTGCAAAGACAAAGATCAAAGAGGGGAAAAGTGTAAGACAGGCCGGTGTACATGCACAAACTGTTTTCATCAAACCCTTATAATGTAGTCATATCAAAACAGGTTTTCTTAAAATGTGTCACTTGGGCTTATGACCCTTCCAAAGCACCAAAATCCTGTGGGGAGAAAGACATTCAAAATAAATTATTAAAAAAAACAAAACAAAACAAAAAACAGACAAAAAAGAACCACCACAAAACCCTAGCAACTTAAAATAAACTATGTATGTGTATTTCTATGCGTGCATAATATGGCAAAGTACTTTTCTCAGCCAGAAAAACAAATTTAAACAGGCTTACTCCCTCCACATAGCAATGGTGGGTAGTTTCAGCCTAAATGAAAACACTTTGCAAACCTATAAACACTTTAAAAAGTGAAAATGAGAGTGAGAATTGAACCCCCCTTCACTCTAGGTTTTGCTCCATATACCATCTTTAATTACGCAGGCATATTCAAAAACAGATTTTCAAAAAAGGTGACAACAAGAAATTCAGCAGAGATAACGGTTTGGAAAAAGTAAAATCTTGCACTTCAATGTCTAGTGAACAGAAAACAACAGATTTCTTAGTGCTGGATGCTGATCACATCTGAAAATCTGGTTTTAAATAAATATATGAGAGAAAGAAGTAACAAAGCCAAGATACCTCTGTTTTGATCAAGCCAGGTTTTGAAGCTTAAATTTAAGAGAAGAAAGGAAGAAGACTGGTTTATTACACGGGGATGTTGAGGTACTGCAGACAGTTGTCAGGAAGTCTTAGGCCAAGTATTAATATTAGAGCTGAGTTTTGGCTTTATGTATCCAAATGCACAAACTTTACTTTTAAATATTTTATCAAAGGAACAATTATATTTCCAAGCATAACACTGTCCTAATTTTAGATACGGCATACCTAAGAAAGAATGGAATATTTTGTATACAATGTGTGTTGGCTTTCAGACTTAAAATACCATTCAAATACTATTGTCATTTCTAGAGTTCAAGAAAGCTCATTAACTTACATATTCCTTTGAGAAGCTTTCATTCTCATACAAACAACAAAAAATGCCCTCCCCCTCCCCAAATGCAAACAAACCCTAGGAAAACAGTTTGTATCCTGTCTGGAGTTTATGCAACATAAGAAAGAAGGATTTTCACTTGATGGATATACACCTTCACTTGAAGGTGTAATCACTTGTTTAGTGATTTTAAATATAAAATACGAGACAGTTTACAGAACGCCGTGGACCCAAATTAAAAAAGAGAAGTTCAATGCAGCACATATTCTTTTGGTGTCTGAGCGCCCTCTGCATCTTTGAGGTGCATATTGGTTTAAACTTTTCCTTTAAACATACTCCAAACTACTCTTTTTTCTTCTTGCCAGCCGCTCCCAGACATCATTTTTCTCTCTCTCTTTTGAGGAGTAGCGGAAAGCAGGGAATGCATCTGCTTGCTTTACCCGGGAATGAAAGAGGTCAGTCAGTGCACGGGGCGAGAGAATGGAAGGGCGAGTTTTTCTTCTCTCCTTAGCCCTTCCGTACAGAGCGACGTCTGTAAAGTGACCTGGTGGGGGGTTGTGACACTGTTATACGGCAACGGCTGAATGCGACCCACAAACCCGCACACTGAACGGGCAAGCCTAGAACTGGGCAGGCCAGAGGTACAGGCCAGCCAGAGCTTTCACCTCAACACACGAACAGAAGCTGTCCGTGCAGTCAAGTTGCTGGCTGTTTTTATCTCCTGGGTCCTTGTGCCAGAGAACAACTATTAGCTAGTACTAGCTGGAAGGTTTGGCAATTTCATTTTTTGCAAGACAATTATCTACATGGAGTAATTCTCTACATTAGAAACAGAAGAGCAGAAAAGTACCTGCAATCTACGTTGCTTGCAAAATACTTCATCAGTCAGTGAACTGTTTACACAAGAGGTTTTTCTTCTTTGGCCTATCTGAATAGCTCTACTCCAGGCCTGCTTTTACTAAAGAGTATTGCAGCAACTGCAGTTTCAGAAGCACTGACACACACAGACAAGGATGAAAGATCATCTGCTCTAGCGAGGACACAGCAAATCTGATAGAAACAGGCTCAGTTGTTCTTAAAAGGGTTTTCGCTAGCCTTAAAGGGCCACTGATAGTGTGAGGCTTGGAGAGCATGCAGGGTTTCACCACAGTTCAAGGAATAAGAAATATGAGGGTGTTGGGATCATAAAGCAGCAGGGTTGCCTACTGACAACAGCAGAACAAAATGGACAGCTGGAATTATTGTGATCTATGTCTCAGTGAATTTTACTTTACACCGAGTTCTAACTACTTCATTTATTCTAGGACCTGCTGCCTCCAATTCTAGAGATTGAGGAAGAGAAGTAGTTACTCTGAGGTGCTTAGGATGATGCACCAATTCTTTCTATTCTGAGATGCATCCGTAGTATATATATACTGACCTATCCTCCACAACCATCACCTCTGGAACAGAGCTTCAAAAAATATGTTTTGCAGTGGTTTGGTGAGAAACTATCATGAGCCGAAACCAAAAAACTCTAAAGGGTATATTCACAGCAGCTGTGATACGGCAAGTTTCTCAGCCTCAGGAAGAAATATCTGATAAAAGCGAGAACGTGTCCACTCATACCTTACATGCAATATCATTTACTGGGTATGTAATGGAAGACATAGGTTCAGCTGCATGCCCTGCTGACTGTGGTGGAGGAATTTGGAACTCAGTTTCCCACGGTTGTATAGAATAATACTCCTTGTTCAGAAAAAAAAAACCAAAACACCACATAGACATTTTTCTAACCAAGAGTCCGACTGCACCTTTTTCAGTCATCCAAAGGTCTCCTTCCTTTTGAGTCAATCTGCTTTCTGTATTTCTTATCAATCTTAAAAGCCAAGATACATTAAAGATTCACTCTTTCCTGCAGCACATCCTGTCAATCATCTGGCCTACCTACATTGCAGATCATAGTCCATTTATTGGCAAGGAGATCCTGGCACCACCCGTAACCGAAGAACAATGTTACACTTTGTTTCACTAACTCCTTGGAAAATGAGAATCCTTTGGGTAAACCTTGCCATACTCCTCACAATACGACATTTATGTAAGTTAAAAGGTGACTAGAGACCTGTGTGAAAAAATGCACGTGGGGAGATATCTTTTTATCGTCATTATCGTTAACTTATTTGCAGCTACAATATGAAAGGTACTTGCAGCAGCAGTAGATCAGGTGCACAGCAGAAACCTTACCCAGCTGCTTGCGCTTCCAGACTGGTTGCTTTAGAGCCTTCCTTCACCAGCAGAGCCCGGTGCTCCGCAGCTGTTCAGCTGCCGATGTATCTGGGTCACGGTTCTGCTAAGGAAAGCAGGGCAGGTTTTGGATTCGGATCAAGTTCTGCTGCGAACTGGGGCACACACGTGGAAAGCGGGTCTGGCTGGAGCAACCACAATTAAAACTCTTAAACTGAGCTACGTAAACCAGTTAGGAACTAAAGGCATGATTCTGCTACGTCCCAGTGGACAAAAGCACCTCAATTCCTTCTGTCTTCCTTCCCTCCTATGCTGTATCTCTCTTTTGATGTGGTGGGCCTCATTTTGAACCTCATTATAAGCTCTTTGAAGCAAGAACCATGTTTTCCTATAAGTTCATAACGCACATAGTACAGCTGAACTTGCAGGGATGTTTCCAATAACAGTTCAGTCATTTAGATAATATTCTTCCAAAATGACTGAGAGTGATGCCAGCCATGTGTTGAGCAATGCTCTCTCTACCAGTAACAAGGAACCCAGAGGTTGCATGAAGTCAACTTCCCAGAAAGCCCACAACAATCAAATCTGGTTTGTTGGCTCCAAGGAGGCAAAGATTTGACATCTGCACTATTAATATCGAAAAAAAGCCGCCCCCTGTTTTATCCTGGAGTGCCTGTGGTCCACTTATGTTGCCACATATCAAAAGGGCAATAAACAGCAAAGCTTAGTGATTTTACTACTGCAGTACGTTACGGTGGGAGTTAACAAATAGGTAATAAGATAGGTTTCCAGTTGTAGTTTTTAGGGTACTGTTACACACAACTCAGAGCAATGGTGACCCAAGAAACATTACTAAACACATTTGCACTTTTTATTGTTGTGCTTACATGGAGATTTATGTAGGGTTTTTACAAACCTAAAATGGCTGTGATAATTTATGACCACAAGATATTGCTTATAGAACAATTTTGAAACTTCTAGGTATAGACTGCCAAAAACTATAAAATCTAGTTCTGAAACCTTGAAGAAAAGAGCAAGAGGCTATTTAGTTTGTGCGTTAAACCACATCTGTGTGCAACATACAGTAGAGTACTTTAATGCTAAATGATTCCAAGATGAACAACCTGTACAAAAAAAAAAAAAAAGGACAATAATATCCCTTTCCAAACTTCTGCATCTCATGTTTTGTACCATATTGCAAGGAGCCCGCTCCAGACCAATAAAGTTATTGTTTTAACAAATCCAAGAACATTTCTCTTTAGAAAACCTCCTTATTGGACACTCACATCCAACCTCCAAAATCCATTACTGTCAGTAAGTATTATGGCAAGTCAGTAGCCTTTCCCAATTTTCAGGCGACGACTCTGTTTCTGTCATAAGCTACACTTTCTACCACACAGTAGCACATGAAAATCAGTCTCACAATGGGTAGCTGAGGCCTGGGAACTGAGACAGAACACTTTACTGAACCATAAATGAGTTAGACTGACAGGAATTTCCAATGACAACATTCTTAAAAACATTAAAATGGTATGTAAAAACTGCATTTTAATTCTGATCCTCCTAAACTACATCAACAAAAGGCCAATAAAGATTTACGGCTTCATAACAAAATAAAGTGCATGTTTGTCATCTTGTCCTACTACTTGCAGAGACAAGGAGGGAGGTCAATGGGAAAATACTTCTTATTCATAAGTATTAAAAACAACAACAACAAAAAATAAATCACAGTTAATCAGATGAACTATTTATAAATTACAACATGTAATAAGGGATGGCAGACATTATAGTGGAAAAAAACATTCCCCTAATTTATTTTTACTCTGCTGGTCAGCAGAGCAGGGACAGTGGAAAACAGAGCGCAGCAAAGTGTGGCATTCCAACCTCATTCCTACCTTAATAGGCTTGTTGGGGGCCCCCTGTTTGCAACTGGCAAAACTCCAGAAATTACCCCACAATATATGTCTTAGCAGGCTCAGCAGGAGATCTTGCAAATAGCCTTCACCCACTCAAAGCCTTAATTTCAGCTCTCCTTGCCAGACCAAAGGGGACTGCTAGAGCTATGATATTTTCAGCACATGATCTAGGGACACATCAGCTAAGCAACGAGTAGCTCTGTGGGGAAGATACAATTTTGAATCTCTTCCACTTACTGACTCCCTATTGCAGAAATGCATCTTTTTTCCCTTAGAAGAGAGTAAAAAAAGGGGTTTTTTTATACAGGGTTGGTGATCGTGTGCGTGTACACAGCATTTACATGTGTAGAGCCTTCTCTTCTAAAAGCTTTAGAAGTAGTAAATAACTAAGTACTTGCTCAATAAGCTGCTCCTTTTTCTTTATAAATTTACAAAAAGCAGTCTTTACAAGAATTAAGAAAAAAAACAAGCATAAATAAATGTAGCAATAGTTACTTTTTCCTAGGTTGTCAAATATTATGAAGGCTTAGTTTGAGAATAAGGTCGTGTGACATCGCTTATTTGTGAAGGAACAAAATTCCAGGCAGAATAATTTAATTATCGGCTTCTGGATTACAGCTATAACTACACAAGCTAAAGCTTTTTGGTTATATAGGGTAGATCACCCACTATAAAATGACCATGTTCACTCTTTTTACACAGCTTTTAGCCATCATAAAATCTGTCTTGACCTTCATTGCTCACAATTTTCAGTCTGGCAGATTGCTTATTCTAAAATTAGGTAAGAGATTATAAATCAAAATGAAGAATGTGACTTTTCAAAGTAGACAGACAAGAAGAATCTTGCTGTCTACCAGACTTCATAGTGTTTCAGCAAAACATCGTAACATTGAAGCACTAAAAAAGTTACTGTCAATCATAAGCTGTAAATTCATTCCTAGAAATCAAGATTTCCTCGAGTGGAATCCAAAGGAAACAGAAAGAGAAGAGAAAAATGATGTGAACAGTCCATAGAAACTCTCAATGTCCCTAACATATAAGACAAAAAACCTACAGATTATCATCTTTACTTGATATTCATTATCAGTTAATTCAGCTAAGTTGTTGAAGTGTCTGTATTTTGAAAGGGAAGAAGAAGAAAGAAAATCTTCCCAGGAGGGAATAAAGCAGACTGCAGTTACACATGAACAAGAAAAATGTTAAGTATGCTTATGAGATGATGTATGCAATTATTTGCTGGTTGGTTAGATATTTAAATTAGAAACCAGATTTAATTCTGTATAGAACCAGAGCTTTCCTATATTAAACACTTACACAAATTGCAACCAATTTAATTTCAAACTTCTGGGTTTACTGAGCCTGCACTTTGTAGCTGTAAGGAAATCAAATGGAAAGAGTACGTTTGTACATATGTCCTTGCTGATCAGAAAGGAAATATTGGAGAACACTGCAAGATCCTTGTTTGACAACCCTCTGAGGAAGCAGCTGAAACTTCAGATACCATTTTACCTCCTACACATGAATGCTGAGACAGGCCAGGCTCCACTTAGTGTAAGCAGTAATGAAAGTGCTGCTTAACTCCACAAAAATTTATGTATCAACATAATCTATTAACATGGTATTATTTTAGATGTTGAATTGGACTGGCATAAAAATTCCTTCCTCTGTGAACGAAACGGAAGCACGTTTGGCACGTAGTAAACTTCATCCAATCCAACAGAGAGAAGTTATCCTGAAGTCAAAACTTTAAGCTACGGCAAGCCCCAGCTTCCCAACAGCAGGGATGCGGGCACTACGTCGAACCTGTTTGCTTAACGCCAGTTCCCACTTAGAAGAGATTTGCTCAGCTCTGCTTACATTGATTATATTTATCAATGTGCTTCTGAGCCCCAACAAGCCAGGGATGATTGTTCTGTAATCACACAAAACCCAGCACTTTGCATAGCGAAACCAACAGCACATGAAACAGCAGAAAAAATATATAATAAAGCAAAGCCTCACTTTTAATACAGGCTTGGGTGTCAGTAACAGGCTGCTGCCCACAACAATGATGCAGTTCCAGTTCTCCCTTTTACACTCCAGTAGTCCCCTACAAAGTCTCAACTGGTCTCACAGAACGGTAACCTCAGCTGGCAGATAGATACTATCATTTATGCTGCTGTAAGAGATGTGGACACAGTCCAAGTGGAAGAGACGACAGTTTCTGGCCTGCAGATCTTATAACTGGAAGGACAAAAGAGGGAGAACAAAGGGCAGGCCTAAGTGTTACAATGTGGAATGAGCACTGCCAGGGCAATGGTTAGCACATGCTCAGTTACAACCTTTCATTAAGCACAGACAGCATTATTTCTCAGATGTCTTCCTATTTCACAGGGCAACGTAGCTAGAATGAAAAGCAGTTGGCTCAGGATGCTGGTCAGATGCGCTGGCGGAAATGAGAAGATCTAACTTCTGCTGTTACTAGACCACCACTGGGTCCACCCCTTTGCCAAGATGATGCTTGTCTTCCGAAGTCTGCAGGACTCATCACTGACTCCACATGTTCAAAGAGCATGGAAAAGTGTCTGGGTTTTTTTTTTCTCCCCTCCAGATCTACAGAAAATTGTATGTATTTCCTTTCACTTTCATCACTCTGGTCTGTGGTTTTATCATCATGGCTCAGACTGTGATAATGTTCTGCCTAAAATAAGACTTTTTACTGTTGTCAGCACCAGACACCCAGCAGTGCAATCCGCTCCGTCTTCAGGTGATACTAAACAAACTCCTCAGTTGCTGAATTCAGAAGCCCAAGACAGGCAAGGCTGCTGCAGCTCCACGCCAGCAGGTTCAACTGGTAGGGGTGTATTCCTGGTAGGCAGGCACACACATACATACAACAAATATATACACATACAAATGGCCAGCCACACATATCAACACAGACACTTATGCAAACTGGCCTTATCTTCTTCCTCTCGCTAGCTGACCAGGATGAAGGTCCGTTACAGGAAAACCTATACATATGCATACAATATGGATCCCTCCAGTAGCTAGGCTGGACATACAAGCCCTTGAGGCCCACAGCCCACTCCAGCTGCTGTTAGAGGTCACCCTCGCACACACCAACAGATGCGCAAACACACTACAGATTCCTCCAGTAACTGGTGTTTAGATACTCAGTCTACTCAGTAGTCGGTGCTTGGACCTTCTCGTCTTGAGTTGTCTCACTCACAGAGGCACGCATGCATACACTCACTTGACCCTCAAGCCCTGCAGTCTCCGTTCATAAATGGCTTGATCCCTACAGTTGCCAGCTCACAGACCCTCTGGCCTCTACGCGGCTTCCCTAGCCTACTCGCTGGCTAGTCTGGCTTCATATTGGCTAGCGATCACACACCGACCTGCAAACATTCACTCGTTCCAGTTGTGGGCTCCACAGATGTACAGCCACTGGGATTTGTGGTCTGACTCCAGTTGCTGACCTCTATATGCACACTTGCACACAGAAGAAAGTCCCTCAAAAAAGAGTGGAGTTCAATAAGAAGACAGGACAGACCGTGCCGATAAGGCAGAGGACATGGCCAGACAGGCGTACTGAGAAGCAACTGTTTACAGGTGACCAGCCCATTTTCTCTCCTTTTCCCTCTACTTTCTGTACTTCTTTCTCCCCAGACCACCTCGATGTCTCCCCCTTTCTCCACTTCTGTTTCCTCCACCAAACATCCCATAGTAAATTTTGTACAATCCCAAGATGCTCGTCCCCTGCATCCTGCAGTGACACGCTCAGTCTGCTACCCGGAGAGATGGTCCCATCTGGATGGGTCACACTGGACCATGGGGCTGATGCTCCGCTGTGACAGCCCTGGGAGGGCCCAGGGTCAGGGCTCCTTCCTCTCTCTGGGTTATAGGGGAGTCCCTGCCTGCCCTTGTGCCTGTTTGTGTGGAGATAAGCCTTTTATCACAGAACCCAACAGGTATAAATATTTACCAGCAATATCTGCTAAATGGCTGTAAATCTCCCTCCAAAACTGTAACAGGCAAATGTCTTATATATTGAAGACAAAATTTAAACTGCAGAGGGAGGGAGAAATGTTATGGGCAGAAAGTCTGTGTTCCTTAAATTTGACTACAGCTCCAGGAACTACGTAATTCCTTCTCAAGCCCCCCCAAGTCGCTTCAGCTGCCTTGCCTGCGCAGACAAAGCTAATGAGCACATTTAAAGCTCGAGCCTTACCTAGTCCTGGCGCTTGGAAATGTGGAATATGTAAAATTCCCCCAACAAACCCAGGTTCCAGTGCTGAGCAGGCTCAGCCTCCTAATCCCACTGCATTCAAAAGAAAGTTGCTTTGTTTACATAAATTTGGCTTTCAGAGTTTTTCACCAACAATCTGGACAAATTTAAATCAGTAGAACATTCAGGCAAAGTTACAGGTTTCAGTGCACAGACAGCCTAACGCACAGCATCTCCTAATGCACAACAGACCTCCTTTAAACTGCAAACAAAGGCTAGGGGTTGGTTTTGTAAAAAGAAAAATCCCTGCGATAGGTCAAGATTTTCTGGATAACGGGAGTCTCAGAGGAATATGCAGCCACAGCTGCCTTGTCTGCCTGCAAGTGAGGTTTGAGGCATCACTAGACACTGTGCAAAACCAGGAGGAATGACTGAGAGGGTAGGTTGCTGGGCTGTAGCTGAGCAGCAGAGAGATTAAGTGTAGCCAGGACACTTAAATCTAGGCAAATAATTTCCAAACTCCTAAGTCATAAGGTACCACAGTGTTCTAGGCAGCTAAGGCAACTAGAAATGCAAGCAGAATATATAATTGTCTTGCATACCAACGGCAAATGGAAGCGATGGGTGAGAGAACGGCAACTTTTACTATCGCTGACTTCCAAGCAAGCCAGGTCCTTATTTCCTGAAGGATCTGTGTCTTTATTTCTCAGCAAGATGCTTGTGCAAACCTGCTCTCCTTCCTTCCCTTCTCCCCCATCCCAGCTTCCCTATGTTCCACCAGCCAAAAAACATCCAGCCACAGGAGAAGGCTAAAAGAGGAGCGGGGGTGGGGAAGAAGTTACAATGGAAATAAAAAAAAATACAACAACAAAAACCCAACCAAAAAAACAAAAACCCTCTGGACTACATTCTGTAATCAAATAACCTCCAGGTTCTGCCCCAGGCTAGCCCATTTTTTTTTTCTCTGGCTGTCGGCTATTCCGCCCTGCAGAAAAGGGCTGTTATTGTGCTCCGCACAGGTGCATAGAAAAGCTCCTAAAGAGAACTCCCAATGAACACAAGGCATAAACAAACTCAAGTGTGGTCTTCTCTTCAAGAAAATAATTCAGCCAATGTGAAACTCCCTCCTTGTAATAAATTAGCTCCTAAGTGTATTCAAAAGCTAACCTTTGACCTCCTCCCGTATTATTCTCATGACCACCAGTGGGAGAGGAGGTCAAGTTGGTCAGTTCTTCTCACCAGTCACTGATGCCTCTTTAGCAAAGGAGAGGTGGGGGAGGAGGGAAAAGAGAAAGAAAAAGAGAGGGAGGGGGGAGAAAAATCAAATTTACTTCTCCATTGAAACATAGGCTTAGTAAGTAAACCAAGGAGGCCCAAGCCTCCCCCGGCAGGCGTCCAATTTTACAACACATTTGTAAGTGTGCTGCTGTCTAAATATACTCAACACAGAGAAATTCCACACCGTGGCTACAGCAAACGGGCCAGCACTCTGCAGCCAGCTGCTGCAGGATTTTTCGGCGTTCGGTCTGCTAACTAAAACCATGGAAAGCTAATGGAAAGGCCACAACCGGCAGCTTGTTTTGGCCGCCTCACACACATAAGGCTCGTCTCCTGATTGAAAGCATAAGAAGAAGGTTAGGGTGCTAAAAATAGAATAATTTGTTAAGTGGCACATTCCACCTACCCGTGGCTGGCACATGCTAAGTTCATTCATACTCACAAGACATTCCTTGCCAATCTGTTCTGACATTTTTCACTTAGTGGGTAGTAATTTTTAGAATAACAGTAACATGATAATATATAGTATCAGATAATCTTTGTTAATAGAACCACATGTTAATTTGCTTCCCATGTCACACGCAGTTTCATAGGAAACCCCCTCTTTTGATAGTCTGGATAGTTACAGAACTCCTGGTAAATGGAGTTCTCTGGAAAGTATTCCAGCTATCTGTAGCTGGCCAGCACTTGATTTATTTTGCCAGCATATACATCAGGCTGGACTGTGAAAAGAACCCACTTTTATTTTTATTTGGAGTACAAAAGCTGTTCTGTAGTTTCAGTACCTCCCATTGCCTGGATGCTTCTCTGTCACCTCTGCACTTTGCCTTGCTGAGGGGAAAGACTGGGACTTTCAGCAGAGAAATACATTGAATATTTGCCCTGTCAGAACGATATTCATCTGAAAGTCCATTTCATTACCTCTCAGCAAAGATGAGCATTTTTATCTCTGCATTCAACAGTATATATACATCTACTTGGCAAATCATCACCGCTGTATCCTAGCTCCTCCTTGTAACTCCACGATAAAGTCTTCTGACATACTGCTCTGCAGTTATTCTATAAAAGTATAAACAAGCAAACACTTATCCATAAAATAAATCTAAATTATATAGTTCCCTTATATTTAAAAGGAGAGTACAGTTAACGGGAGATGAAAGCTGAACACATAAAAGGTAAGAGAATACAAAAGGCAAGAAATACTCAAGCAGACAGAATGAATGTAAATGTGGGTTTTTTTCCAGTATTGTTACAGTCGTAATATAATTTATAAGGAAAATTATATTCTAGCGACAGAAAGAAACCCAGCACGCTGTCTTTTATTTCAGTTTTTAGGTTACACAAATCTTGTCATGAGTTCACATTAAATTTAAACAATAATTTTTTCTGCTTGTTTTATACTCCACAGTTCTTCCCAGTTTTGTAGAGTATCACTATACAAGACTAATTTATAATCTTTCACCTATGAGCTATATAAATTTTGTGATTTAACTACTGAATTGTATGGTACACACTCTTTTTAAGAAATGTCTCTTTCTATGAAGTGAAAGTGATGTTTATCTTATATCTTAATAAAGCAAACAATTTGGAATGAATGATTGCAGTCATTCCAACATTAAATAGTACAGCTATCGTCTAATAGCTCTCAAATCCTGATTTCCATTTTTTTCTCTTTGGAAATAATGCAAGAATATAAATAGATACTGTTGACTCTGACATGTGACTCATCCCAAACCAAACTCTGATAGACTTTTCCAAGACAGCAAAGAAAAACTGGTAGTAATGTCACACAACCAGCTACTATAAATGACCCATATGAGTTGTCATGGCAACCAATTAATGTCAAAAATAAAACACAACTCACAACACAGAGTCTAAAACCACAGAATTTCCTACTTTGCTAAGGTGGCAAGCGGTAGACCTAAGCTGCCAGCTTAATTTTCTAAGTCCAAACATTTCAGAATAAATATGCAGCTGCGATAATTGAAACAGGAAACTATTCCGGTGCAGGGCTACTGTGGGTCTCACAGTTGCTTAACGATCTGTGTAAAACAAGCAGCATGATAGTGTATCAGCTCTCACTAGATAATTCACAATAAAACACCATTACAAGGGGCCACGCTTGTATCACATTGTCAAACAGTACAGGTTCTAAAATTTCATGAAGTCTGACATACTTAGGTTAGATCCTTGCTCAACAAATTTACTGTCAGATTTCCTCCAACTATTCCCCAGGAGCGCAGCTATCTGTTTTCACTGGCCTTAACGTAAGCAGGATGACTTCTGGTTCAAGCTGAGGGACTGAAGAATAAGAGAACTGGTGGAGTTTTGAGCAGTACCTTGGCCAGGCTGGATGAGAGGAGGTAAGCTTTCGTGCTTTCCCACTTGACAAGGACATTTTGGTGTTTGGCCGCGCTAAGGTACATGGCAAAGAACATGCACAGGCAAATACACAATCAGATTTCAAAATGGTTTTTGTCATTTCAGAGTGTGGCTACTCACAGTCTCGGATAAACCTCTTCACGCAGGGCTTGGCCCCACAAGGAAGAGGAACTGGTATGAGATGAGGCAACGCAGAGGGCAGAGAATAGGCTGCAAAGTGTAACACATTTCTCCTACACTTCAACTCCAACAAGATACTCGAGATGCTGAAAGCCTTCAGGACAATGTCTTTCTTTCACCAGCTGCACAAATGGTTGGTGGCACAGCACAATAATCAAATTGCACACAAGGGAGACTTTGAAATCGTGCACAGGTCTATCTGGGCTGTAGACTGAACGCAAAAGCTTCCCTGTACTCACCCCTAATAAACTTACTAAGGAGAGGTACTGAGTTTCATAAAGTTCACGCGGTGTATCCTCTGTGCCTGCTGCTTCACGACAACAGATATGAATCATGAGATCTGCAAGGCCATTCATATCCTTTAATGTCACTGTAAGGCAGTGAGTGCCCAAACAGGACTCTCCCCTCTCAGCCCATGCTATGGCTTTCTGTGGGAACCGTGTAAGGCCAAGAGCCAGGGTGGAATTGAGATATTAGCCTGGTAACTATTCCTTTTCTCTCTCACTCCACCTGAAACCTGCTCATAAAATATTGCTTAATGCATAAGGAAAAGCGATAGTAAAAACATGCGTAAAAATACATACATTTTCACCCATTAAATTACAAGAGAAAACTGTTACCCATTCTCAAACATGCAAAGAAGATGTAGTCATTCATAAAAAAATCCATGTGTCAGGAAAGGAGTGAAACAATAAGAAAATGGAGATGAAGAGGCTGATAAATACACAGAAAGCTCAAGGCAGGAAAAGCCAAAGTGCTCTGATATTTGTAAGATTTCTGGCAATACAAGTAGCATAAAACTGGCCTACATTGACAGAATGAACTTTCTGGATGGTGACAGGCCTGAAGCCTGAGAGTTGCCAGACAGCCTCTCCTGTAGCCCAGCATTTCATTTTTGGGTTCAGAACCTTTGTCCTGTGCAGCTCCAGCACGAGCACGCTGCTGCTTTCAGGGAGTTGTTGCTTTTACTAAGTGCCTTAAAAAAAAAAATAATAATTGAATCTAGTATGAAAAAGCATCAGATACATTCCTGTAATGTTTTGAAAGCATTAAAAAGCAGTCCTGAATTCAGCCTCCAGTTATTCTTGGCTGATAGTACAGTATTTGAGGGGGAAAAAAACCCAAACCAAAACCCAACACAATAAAAAGAGGTGTGCAGCTAAGCTAGCTAACATTCAAGCAGAATGAAAATTACTCATGTGGGGTAAGAGGGCCACCAATCTCCTCTAAGCCTCACTCAAGCCTTCAAAACAAAATTGGAGCAGCGCATAGGGATTTCATCCTACCTATTACCAGTTTATTTCTCCCACATTCAGAATACAATATATTAAGATTTTAGGGGTTTGGCATGTGCCAAACATACAGGTGCAAGTCTCCAACATCCTGTACTCCCTGTGTTGTGTCACAGAAAGCCAACAGGATTAAGTCCTAGAAAACTGCTCGGATTTTGTCCAGAGATGTGAGGCACAAAAATACAACTTGTACAAACTTGAGGCTCAATTCTAGGTCTGCACTACAAAGACAGACAAATCATTTACTTAAGAGGACAGAATTCCCTGTGAATCCTTCTGTAGATTCTTCTATTCGTCATTAGAAGACATAGCTTTCATATTTAATTTACTTTACATTCAAATATTTGGTAAGCTGAATCTTCACGTGTTTCAGAGACTTGTTAAAAAAAAATTAGAATGGCTTTGCCCTGGAAGTACAAAACTAAAACATTCAGAATTCTTTGTGCTTTGTATTTAAATTAGGATTAAAAGGTTTGTTTATTTTAATCCATTTATAGAAAATAAGCTCACACAAAAAACATTCAATCCATTTGTGGATAATCACTAGTAATTTCAGCAAATGGTTATTTTATAAAGTGTAGCTGTATATGATTAGTAAGCGTATTAAATTGAACCACTGAAAGTTTCTCTATACTGGCAAAGTTACCCAGCATATTTTAAAATTGTACAAAGATTTTTAAAACTTGTTAGATCTGCAGGGCATATGGTTTTAGTGAACATGACCTGCTTTTGCCTCCATAATGAGACCAATTCAGTAAAAATAAGGAAGTCTACCTGAAAGTGATTCAATGCTATACTGGGTTATACACTATAGGATAAAAATAATTTTAGATTGATCCCAATCTAAATTTTGCATCATTTTCAATTTAACTATTTTTGTAGTGATTTTTAAAATGAAGAAATGAATACGATAAATTTTAAACAATGCCATGGAATGAATCCTCATCACTGACAAACTACTTGTCAAAATGAGGCCAAATTTGGGCATACTTTTGGTTGCACTGAAAGTGTAAGGGCTTTTTTTTTTTTTCCAGTTTTCTAAGCAAGCAGTACTGATTACTTAGAGGCTAAGGTTGAGCAGCAGATGTTTTTGCAATCTGTAAAATTTTTCAATATTTTTATTTTGAAAGAATCCAAAATTGGAATATAATCTCCAAAAGTGTTGTGAACCATAACTGGAAAAAAATCCAGAATATTTTGTTTATATGTTGACTTTTTTCTTCATTTAAATTTGTCCATAATATTTTAAAATGTTTCAATCAAAAATCAAATAAAAACTGGAATTTAGTTCTGGAACTAAATCAAACCATTTAACAAAAAGATGCTCCTTGATTCTTTTAAACATGTAACAGATTTAACAACCTGTAAAAAAAAAAAAAAAGGGAACATAAAGTTAATGTATGAATTATGTAGTCTATATCCTAGGGCTTATAACATGGTTTAGAAAAGCAAAATGAAGAGTAGATTTGCTTGATTTAAAGCTGCTGTAAGTCACAACCGGACCATGCCATGTTTTCATAAATACCATTACGGATGAAATTCAACCATAAAACCAATAGTCTCCCTCCATTCACTCACTCAGTACAGATACTCGGATGAAGGACCGATCCTGTGATTAAAACCGTCTTGCCTGGGACCGGTCCAGCTTTGTCACACACAGACAGACATACTCCTGGTCAACTAAAGGAGTTGCACATACTAACTCCTCTATCATGTAACACAGGGGCCCATTCCGTGCCAGCTGGTCTAATCCAGAAGCTTAAATCCTTCAGTTCCGGGTAAATTCAGGCTTGTTGTCACACAGCTCCTTCATAATCTCAGGCAAGCTCCTTAATATCTTTGCATTGCAGGCTTTGAACTACGTCTCTTTGGCCTTTGAAAGAGATGGTGCTTCCTTTCTCCAATCTTTTATAACCACCTAGTCCTTTCAGACAACCGGAACTTTGAGGAGAGGACTCGCTCCTCTCTCCCAGCCACAGCACTAGAACTAACAGAAGTGAATGTGCAAAAATAAGAAATAAAAAAAAAAAAATCCATTTCTTAAAATTGCACATTAATTTTTTTCAGAAAATGATCAGTTATTTCTGAAATTTCCATCATACTCAGCTTTATCAGTTTTGCCCGGGTTTATAAGCAGTTTGTCAACAGCCTCTGCAACCGGGAACCAGGGCAAATATTTTCGGCTTTGAAGTATCGGTGAAGCTGTGTACTGTCCCTGTTTATGAATGAGTTTAGAATCCAGTGAACTAGAAAACAACTGTGCCGTAACAATCTGAACTAGAAAGAAGACAAATACGCTCTATTCTGGGTGACCATACCCTCTATATAATGTTACGCAGTGTTTAACTGCAAGTATCTCTCTTGCAATTAAGTATAAAGGCTGTTTTATTTTCTGAACTTCATAGGATTTTTATACATGCTTTTTTTCCACTGCGGAGTTGTTCTTTTTAGAAGTGTTTGTAGGCAATTGGTTTTAAAAGGGCTCCAGGGGGCTTTTCCCTACTGTGTTAAGCTGTTTTGATATTCTTTTACAAGCACAGTCTTAAAGTTGTTCTCCCAGATGCATTGTCTTACTAATCAGCTTTATGAGGTTCAAGGTCGCCATTCAGCATTAATTATTCATTGTACAATTCACAGCTGGTGATGATGCTTAAAATGGCAAATAATAAGCGTGTTCAAAAGTACACTCATAAAGCGTCTTCTCCATAAAGGTTCAGAGCAGAAGAAATCAGAAGGAAAAAAAAAAAGAGATAAGATTAGCGTGGTACTACGGAAAGCATGCATTACGATCACCTCCAGAAACACCTGTGCCTTTCCTGTCTTTTTAGAAACATTTTCAGTTATCTCAAAATTAACTACAATGGGAAAAAGGCAGGTTGTGGCCACTAGTATCAACACAGTCCAATATCCAAGCTAAGGCAGCCATAACAAAATCACAAAGAACAAACTGGATGTTTAAAATGCATTGTTCAAAGATTTACAAAGTCAAAATGCTTGAGAAAAAACTATCCTTGAATGAAAACTCACAGCATGGAAAGAGGGTATAAATATCTTACATTTATAGTAGTCCTTGTATGTGTTTTAAATCTGTGCAGTGTCAATTTTAGAAAGGTTTTTTTCTTCTTCTTTAGGCAAGCCAAAACTTGTCGCACTTTGACAGTGGCAGGAATGATGTCATCAGCAAAAAATAAGCCTTTTTTAAAGGGCTATTTAGATTTTGGCAAACTGGAGTGGGCAAGCTGCTACAACAGATTCTGCCTGCTCTCTCCTCTGCTGTACTCATTCCTTAACTTATTAAGGATTCAAGAACAG
Source organism: Sagittarius serpentarius (assembly GCA_034782735.1). NCBI lineage: Eukaryota > Metazoa > Chordata > Aves > Accipitriformes > Sagittariidae > Sagittarius > Sagittarius serpentarius. The sequence goes on from JAVKLA010000024.1 coordinate 4,823,147, forward strand.
TTGAGGCTTTGAAACGGAGCGGAACCAGAGCCAAAAACTCCTATTATAAGTCTAATTATACTCAGTTCCTTCCATACACATTCTAACAAACATAGCACTTCTCTGTGTACAATATACTTGCTTAACCGAACCTTTTTTTAATGACAGTACCATATTAAAGACCTTCTGTTTTCTTTTCTGATGTCCTGTTTTACAGTTAAAATACAAAATACTCCCTGCCTCCACTCAATCACACTTCTGCAATTACTCTGTGTCTCCTGATAGTACTTCAGCAATTATTTTTATCTGCAGCTGGAATGCTTTTCTTTCCTCTGCATCTTAATTTCTTGGTTTGTTTAGACAAAATATGTTAAGCTGATTTCAAAAATATGGTTTACAAAGTGCAGGTCACTGCCAGATGTTATTTAATACTTTCAGGCTGACGCTTTGTGTCCAGGGAAGTGGGTCCTGTGATGATTCTCTTGTCAATAACTGCGGAGCTGACATTTAACAAATGGATCCGATTCAACACAAATATTGAAACTGATACCTTAATTCTGGCACAAATACATTGTTTAGGTTCTTTTCAAAAGCAAGAGACAGCTTGGTTCAGTTTTTAAACACTATCAAATTCTAAATGCTTGCACTCACGCATGTGTGTGTCAATAAGTATGTGCATTTACAAAACCTTATTCAGTTATCAAGTATACTCTATTTCTCTTCATTAGTGGTTGTTTATGATAGCTTGGGAAAAACTAAAGCAAGCTTTAACTACATGCCTTGTACTGGCTGCCTGCTATGTTTCTTTTTTTAACAACTGAATACTTAAAGCACAAAATTTCAACGCCAACAAAATAGGCAGTCAAATTAACCATATAAATACATTTATGAAAGAAACCAATTTTTATCTCTGTTTTATGCAGGAATAAAGCATATGAAAATATAATTTCTCTGAATAGACAGACAGTAATTGTTTAAAAAAAATCATGAAGAATGTGAAATGCTATGTCTTTTTATATCCATCGTAAATCATAAGAATTCTGCATTTTTAACTTGTTTCATAATTTCATCAACTTGGTTTAATTTGCAGGAAAAACTAACTACAGTACTTCCCTCCCTCCCCCCCCTCTGAAATATATATGCTTTCAAAATTCTGTCTAGAAGACATGTAGACAGGCTGCACAATAGCAAATTTAAAGTCTCATCCCTCCAATTTTCTGGTTTTCTTTTCCTATTTAGAGTTCTGTCGTTTGTTGTACGACATCTAGTAGCATCACTAACGTCCTGTGCTACTCTTGTCAAGAAAACAAGGCTTGCATTTTAAGCAAAGAATATGGGCAAATAATGGCTGCATCAGCATGTATTTTGAGTGCAAACAGCACTGATGACTCTGAGGCTAGGGAGAATGACAATGGCTTCATTTCAGGAGACCACATCTCTACCTCCGGGTCTTCCACTGCTTTTCACTTAACAGATTTAAGAAAATCTGTGCCTCCCTTACTCACACAGAGTCATACATTAGCCTGTGAATAGTTCCTGACCCTTTAGCACTGGGGATCAGTTTCTCTAACATTAAATCGGAAATGAAGAAGGAAGCATTAAGTTGCAGCCTGCTCTCGCTAAGAATCTCTGCTCATGCAGTCACTCAGCAAAAGTGTTTCATTAAAAAAAAAAAAAAAGCTTGAAAACTTTTCTGCATTTTTTGTACATTTGCAACGTATACTGGACTATGCCACGACCATGTGCAACTTAACCTTTCTAGTTCAGTTCTTCAGTTTTCCCTTTGATTTCTGTTGACATAAAAGGCATTAAGTGCCTGAATTCAAAGAACAGCCAGTGTGGGTATTTGTTGTTCAGCTTGGTGGTCTTTGCTTAAATGGCCGCTTCTTTTGTGTTTCTTTTTTTTCTTTAGTTGACTTACTATATAAACACTATGATCTTAGCCTCCCTGTCTCACTGTTCACCCTTACAAAAAAATTATACAACCTTGCATAAATTATTCTGGTAGCCAAATGTAATATATTCCCAGAATATTTTCCATTTCTGTAAAAATGTAAAATCACCATGTTTCCAAAATTATTTGTGCTCATGTCAAACATTATTCTGAAAACTTACAAATAATGAAGACACTATAGTTGTACTAGCAATTACACTCTCAAACTTAGAAAGAAATGGAAAACATACAAGAAGGTTAATTTCCTTTCCAAATTTTACACCAGAGACTCTCTCTCGAGAAACGAAAAGAAACTCAGCTATTCTCTCATCAAATTCAATTAGTTTTTTTACCATAGTGATTTTCTTCTATATTTATCATCCTCATATTAATTGCATTTTAAGGCATACATGTCTAAGATATCACTCCCTTGAGCAAAGCAAGGAGAAAAACAGGCAGGGGCCATTTGATTGCAACGGCTGAGGTACAAAGCAGCAAGCAGCAGCAACCACTGCTACCGCTAACAGAGTGCTATGGGCATAAGCTGTCACTCATTCACACGTTGGACCAGCTGGTGTAAATTAATGCAGCACTCCCAAACTTAATAGAGTTGTATTAATTTATACCAGTTGAGAATCTAGGACAGATTTTTGGACCACCAAATACACAACAGCAAGCAACTCCCCTGCAATAATTACGGATGAAACTCTCTGGCCTGAGTTCCGGCTGAATGCATCTCATGTATTATAAATAAAATTCCTCATGGCTCCCTTCCACAAAATCAATATAATGCACACCCACAGCGCAACTGCCTGCGCATCAGGCTACCTGGGTCACAGCTTAAACATGACATCATGGTGTTGCACTGCAACCAGGGTGCATATTTATCAGAGCTCCATCTCAAAGATCACTTAAGAGACAATCTACGGGCTGTACAAAGACTCCTCTCCTGTTGCATGACTACTGCTCGCAGACATGTTCCTGATGCTATTGGTGCCTGTTCTTCCACCGTATGTACACAGCATTGTGCGCTGGAAAGCTGGCAGCATTGCGCATTCATCAACACTGATGGTTTGAGGGGATAATGCTACTTACCCTGAATTCCGAGTGGAAATTTCTGGAGAATTTTATGCTAAGGGATATGAAATTTTTCACAATTCCCACTAAAAAAAGCACTGCAATATCACTAGAGTACCATAGACCTTCTTGCACTTTTGGAAAGGGAACATGTAGGGCTTTCAAAAGGTTGAAGTTGGGGTAAACCTTTTTCCAGTTAACCCCACTTGTCAGCACACACTTTCTATTGCTGAGGAACCAGAGCAGGTCCCAGAACGCGTTACTGTTGGGAGACTGCCGTCGTGCAAAAAGGTACTTGGTTTGGTACCATCTTCTCTTCCCTGTCCTAGCCAGGTGCCTTCCCCGATGGGACAGATTCTCACCGGCCTTGCATCTGCAGCTGCAGTCCTCCTGCCTGCTGCTGACATGGAGAAGCTAGGTAAGGAACGGGGAAACCAGGTAGGGCTACAGGGCAGCTCAGCTGTGCACAGCAGGGCCCTATTTTTGGCAGAGGGCCAGCACCACAACACCATAACACTACGGCAGTATTCTTGGTGAAGAATTTGCGAGTACTGTTTGGTGCTGCTTACATTTATTAGGAGCATTGGCAGATTTCATCAGAGAAAACAAAAGGGCGAGGGGAAGTCAATGCTGTGGGCAGTGAAGGCATGCGCTCTTCTTCACTGCAGCATCTTCAGGGAATCTAGTCTGTTGTTTTTATGAATTAATTTCTAGTTTCTCCACAGGACTACTTCAAGAGTCTGAAGGGCCATGTGAAAAGAAAATAATTGTACTTCATGAGCTGGTATGACCCTATCTGGTGAGAATGTTGCTTGGATAACATAGGACAAATGGGGACCAAGATAATACGTAGAGGACACTGTACAAATCTAGTTAGTTTTATCGCCAGCAGTTTTAGATCAATTTACAAGCAAAAGGAAGAGATACAGGCCCACTTTCGAAAACTGGAAAGGAAGGAAACTCCCTTATAATTTTTTCCACTGCCAAATGGCTGTCTTGTCAGAGCAGGGAGAAAAGGGGGGAGAAGCACAGAAAGAAACACAGAAAGGGAAACTGCATAGTGAGTGAATATGGCCCTGTATCACAGGCTCCGTGAGCTGGGAAGGCCAGAAGGACAGCACTCCCTTCCCAGTCCTTCCACTGGGTGAATTATACAGGACACATGCCCTCTTCGTGCACCAGATTCCACCTGCAAAATGGAAATAACATCAGCAGTCTCTTCTGTAAAGTGTTTTGAGATCTACTGGGGGCAGAGGGAAACAAAACCAACAACCAACCAACCACAAAAAAAAACCACCACACACACAAAATTAGTTTCTTCGTTTGAGTTTCATGAGAAGAGCGCTTGCAATCGTGACAGTGTCATACTCGACAATCCTTGTAATTGGTTATGGTACTATTCTATCTGGTCAAGGTGAACTAAAACAGTAACTAGTTTTTTGCACAACTTCTCTGATTTTTTTTCACCGATAGATCTCAAAACATTTTACAGAAGAGACAGTTGACAGTTATTTCCATTACAGACTCTTTTCATGCTGCCCTCACCTTTGAGTAAGCAGAAAGCTCAGGTTAAGAAACAAATCGGTGTCAAAGTCAGAAAGAGAACCCAGGAACTGATTCGCCTTTTTTGTGCTCTAACCAGAAGAGGAAATATTTCTCAAATCGAAAATTAGCATGACTTTTCCCCTACTCCCCTTTAGGAATCAAAGCAGTAAAACAGGCTTGTGTTTGGCCATGGGAACTTTTTACTGCTCCAAGTCCATTTTATGGCAGTATTTGCTAGCTGCAACAGGTCTATAAAAAGATAATACTCAACACGGTGTCCTATATTGCTTTTATTGTTTGTTGAATTTTAAATGCAATATCTCTATCCCCAAGAGACGAAAGCAGAAAAACAAATTGAAATTTAGATGGGTGGTAAGAATTATTACCTACTACCTATACAGAGTAGGGCACATTAAGAATAAACCGAAGGTGAAAACCCAAGTTAACTTTCCAGTGAAGATATTCCCTAAAGATGAAATGCAGTTGTCTGTATAGTGCATTTAAGTGTTCTGTTGCATGAATCAGTATATAGATTTTATACGTGAGCAGGTGAACCTATTGGGTACAGAAGCATTGCTGTATCAGTTACTCCAAAGCCCTACATTCTGATCTATACGGCCTTTAGAAACAAGAAAGAAAAACTGGGATCTTGTTTTTCTTGCATACTCTTCTCTGCCACTATCACTTCACTGCAGTGATCTAGAAAAATACAGAAAACGTAAACTCTAGGATAAAAATCTTTCCTTCCTCCACCCATTTTTTTTCTGCTAGAGGCTTTTTATCAGTTTGTATAGTACTGTATCCCGCAAAATGAGTCGGTTTATTGAGTAATATTATAACTCTTCTAATTACTGAAGAAAGTGAAAAGTCACCTAAGCAAACATATTCAGTCTGCTAATTTTACTCGCAGTTTCTGAAGTGAAATAACGCAGTTTCTTTTTAAAGCTTTCCTGAAAAAACCAGCAATTTCCTGTGTTTATTTTGTCTTCTCTTCTTATTTCAGAAAAGTGTCTCTGGTTTGTGGCAGCAGATGTGATCTACGCAATAGAAAGACTTTTTACCAATAAGGGGGTTCTAGTTGGTGTGATCAGTGGAGAAATAAAACCCTTTGAGTATTACTGCCTGTGTAGATTTAAAAAAAAAAATATTATCAAGAGCCTTTCAAATGATTGTAATTTATGGTTTTAAAGAATAATCTCAATGCTTGATTACTAGGACCGTTATATAACAACTTATGATCAACTTTATGCCTTAAAGCTCTGCCTTAAACCTGATCCATTTTATTCTGCTGAGCAGAATGGAAACTCATATGGTATTTGTTATCTTGCAAGAACTGCGACAATCTGTAGTAGGACTTTTTTATGTTTTTAAATTACAATAGCAGTGAGAGTAGAACTTTTACGTGCTCATCTTATTGAAAAAGGATTTCATGGACAGCATGGAAGCCAAGTGGACCAGCTTGTAAGACAGATTTCAGTGTGCTTTTTTACTGCTTTGACTTTAAGTCAGAGTATGTATATTTCTAAATGAAACAGCTATTTTTTTAAAACAGGGTCTTGGCCAGAGGGCACAGCCATCTACTGGTAAAAAGACATTTCAGGGACAAATTTTAAATGAACTGCAACAACCAAGTCACAAGCAATGGGGACAAAAACTAGGGGAATGTAGATATGAAAAAAACCTGTTGCATTGCACGAGTTTGCTAAAAGCACAGTTTTGTGATGAAATATCATGATTTTCCCTATAAGCATTAAATTTTGAAAAACAATTTTATTTTCACAGCAGAGAACAGGAGGGAGGAAGACACCTTTCTAGAATTCAGCTCACAAAACCACAACTGAAAGTGAGGAAAGACACTGTCACACTACGTCAGAAACAAGTAAGTATCAATTGAAGAGGAAAAGATAACTGCTACAGGCCAAAGATTTAGTCACATACGTATCATAGATAATCTCAAAATCTTCTGACGTAGCCTTCTTGCAGAGTACACATCGTACTGTACTATATTTTTCTCGATCTTCAGCAAAGGCTGGAATTGGATTTGTTACAAGTCTTTAACAGAAATTTTCTTTACCTAACAAAGTTGATATGAAGATCATTACATAGGCTGACTGTACACAAAGTGGCATCTGAGTATCACAGAACACCTTTCACAGTCTATTTTTAATAGAGTACTTAAATAAGCTACTACTACATGCTTACTAAAAATGCTATGTAAATAAAAAGAAGTGCTCTGAATAATCTGTTCACATGATCCCATTGGCGATACACAGGACCCATTTTTCAAAGCCTTTACAGGCCAGACTACCAAGTTCATGCTTGAGAAAGCAAAAAAATTCCAAGCTGTCTTTAACAGATGATTGCATGGAGGGAGAGAGGAAGAAATGGCCTCAGTATAAAAGCATCCTCCCATAAGAAGACTCCCAAGATGACAATATCCTCGAGCCACAGCAGGTGCAGACACTCAGGTCTCTGTCAAGTTTCAGTTGTTAGCGCTCTACGGCTCCAACTATCCAAAACCCCATCAAATCACATTTAAGACTTGAAGCCATGAATAAGGAAAAGACAAAACAGGTTATAAGAAATCAAGACTCGCATATAAGAATAACTAATACATTTGTAATCATTACAGTCGATTTACTGCATTAACTGAGCTCTTACCTTCTTTCATCAATTAAAAAAGATTTATTCCATCTTTTCCTACTCTATGGTATGCAAAGCCTACCAATATTGAGAGAGGATAAAAGATCAGTAGATTACTCAGTACACCCAGTTTTATGACATAAGGAAGACCATGCTTGCACCCTGGCCAAGACAAAACACACCATCCCGGTCACCTCTCTTTCCCCTGCCTACACACTCCCTGAACGCAGAGCTTCACTGTGAAAATTCTGAAGTTTCTGAACTAGTTTTTTTTCTTTTTTTTCCCAAAATTCACATGAGCTTGAAAAGAGAAAACCCTCACAACCAGATAATTTGAAGAGCTAAAATGAATGCATGAAAGAAACTTCCCTATGCTTATTTGCCACTAGCAAGAAACCAGAAATTGAGATTCTACATACAACAGTCCCTGTAGTATCCTGATTCCCACAAGAAACTCCACATTTTTTCCCTTTTATGTTTACAAAGTTACAGTTAACTTGAGTGTCACCTACTCAAGGGAAAACAAGCTGTTTGTTTATTACAAGGATCAAGCAACATAAATCTGCGGATGCTGCACTTACCACCCACAGACTCTCAAAACACACATACAGGTAAGCTCCTACTGAACCAGTGCCTAATGTTTAGGAAGCACAACAGCACCGACAGTTTTACAATACATAACAAGGCCCACAATCACTACATAAAGTCTGTCAGGAAAATGTGTTCAAATTCTAACAATATAGTCTTTAGGGAGGAAGATTCTCCTTTGATATGAACACTCCCCTTATTCTAAAGCCTTCAAATGCCTATAGTTTCTAGGATCGCTAAATACAGAGCATAATTTACTTCACTGATTGTTTGGCTCCCTGCTTTTTGAATAGACCGGTAGCCAGTTACTGACTGTTTTTGCTGGGAAGTTCACTTTACTCTTTCTGGAGAAAATGCAAGGAAGTCATGCCTAGAATTACTTGTTAACCATTGTGGGTCTAACAGCGTCAAACGGCCTTCCCTGCACACAGGCTCAGTACCTCTCTGCACTGTCTGCAGAAATCTCTCCTGTTCCCCCAGTTCATGAAGCATCGTAGCCTCTCCCTCAGAGAAGTACTCAAAACGCACCAGCACCAATTCAGAAAAAGAAAGGAAAACGGGGGGGAAATTGAGAGGGAAAAGGAAAAGGCATTTGTCTCACAAAACTGCAAAAAGGACAACTTCTGCAAAACCCAACATGGGAAACTTGTCTGGGAACACTGGGCTTTCACACAAAGGCAGCAGATACAGAACTAACTTAAACCCAGTTTTGCCATGAAAGCTCTACAAATCTTCAAATGCCAATATATTCTGCAAAGTTGCATGCAGCCACCTTAATGTGCTTCAGTTCGCTTGAAATTCATCATACCCTAAACAC
>JAVKLA010000024.1:4831735-4846247 GCA_034782735.1 Sagittarius serpentarius
CCCCCCGCGCCCCCCCCCCCCCCCCGACAATAAGAAATATGTAGACACTTGAACTTCAAAAGAAAGCAACAATTTGAGCTCACGCACACACTGAACTACAGTGAACAGAAACCGGTAGTGATGGTGGTTGAATGTCTGGTGAAATACAGGAGCTGGAGGGATTTGTACTTTAAAGAGAAGTTAACACTGCACATTGTTTTCTAATAGCTTCTGGTTCAAGACTCACGCAGTACCTCTGGTTTTAATACCAGCCATCTGTACTAAACTTGAAATGTTTCAGAGCTGCATATCTTTAAGATACAGAAAAAAAATACGAATTATGTAACTACTGGTCACCAGCCCAACGTCCTTTCTGCCTTATGAGAAACACAAGTTTCTGTTACTGGAAAGATACCCAAACTGTAACATTTTGATTGCTGATGCAGAGGAGGAAACAATTTTCTGTAGTCGTATTAGAAAATGTTAAATCATCGACAGATACCTTTGAAAACCTGCTGTGCCTTAATTTATATTTTCAAGGGCTAAGAGAAAGAAACAATAAGGGTTCTGGTACATTTTAGGCTTCTACTAGCATAAACGGAGCTTGCTCCTGCCTATTGCTTATTAGTCTAAAAGTTGTTCAACTTTCAGGGCAGAGGCGGGAGAAAGAGAAATCCTAACTCTGCAAAACCTATGGACTCACACTAAAAACAAACCCATTTCTCCCTTTTCCCTGAAACCCTTCTCTGCTTTTGTTTGTTTGTTCTGGATTTTATCAGTCTCTTTTTCATGCTGGTGAATCATGTCTCTGTCACAGCTGATTCCATTTATCTATCCTGGGAGAAAACAAAAGCTAAAAATAACTCTTTTGGGGTTTCTGCTGGGTTTTGCACGAGAAGGGACTGAATATGCTCATTCCAAGCTTGTGCGTCAATGTTTTGCTTTATCTTTGCCAGGGTTGATTTAACTAGTACCATGTTAGAAAAAAGAAAGCTTTTTGCTGTCCATAAAACTTCAAGTTGGCTAAAATTTAACAACATCTGTGGCAAATGAAAAAGAAAACTTTCTTAACATCCAAGTTAGTACCAGAGTATTTTAGTTGCAAGTAGGAGCTTTTTTCCCCCAAAACACTTTGCCATTTCTTGTAATGAACAACAATGAAATATACAGGTTCTATCAGGCTGCAGTATTTGTGCTTAAAAGGTGGTGGTTTTTTTTCCCTACTTTGAAAGATTCTACCTGTGTAAAAGGAGTCACTAAATTGAAAATATCATTGCAACCAGTAATCAGTCTTAGACAGTGGAAAACATTTTGTCTGGGCTAGGCTGGAAATCTTGCAGGAACATTTATTTCTATGATCTCCAGTGCTTCTTTCTCCCGTTTGTGCTAGAGACACCTGACTAGCTCACTGTGAACACAGCCCCACGAGAAGCATTTTGATGCCTGTGGCTTATTCTGTGAAGTGCAGTGGGTGCATCTGCTTCTGGGCAGCGGGCAGTTTTTGGGCTAAGTTTAGTGTGTGCACAGAGGGAAAGTTCAGGTCAGTATTGCATTCCATTAATTTCATCCATGTAATTCTAACCATAAAAATAAGATTTTAATTGTTGGGTTACCTGCTTATGCAGCAAGTGGGTTCAAGACAGATTTTTAGAAGAACTCACACTAGTTATAACCCAAACTCAGTTCTTCAGAAATCTCACGGCACACGGCATGATTAGGGATGAGCACTTCAGCCTCTTTTCTCTACACGCAAGTGCCCTGAAAAGTTAGGTTCTTGAAAACTCAAGCTCAGTCCTTAGCCTGAAAAACATACATTCAAAATGAAATACATATTGCATGCACCAGGAAAGGTTGTATTCTTCTACCACATCTTCTAGAAAACATGGTGGTTAAAGTGAAAAGAATAAAGAACTTTAACAATATCTTCAGATGGTTTATGTGTGCTTGTACGAGTCACTGGAGCATGATTGAGGTGTACAGAGAGACAAGATGAGGAACGGTACCGCGAGCTTAGCCCCGGTGTATCAGGCGACTGCCCTTTTATCCTGGTTTTGTCTGTTCCATGCTAACTGCTCAGCCCAAGCACCCTTCGCATTTGCTTAGGGCAGAGGCAGTGGCGCAGGCAGAATAAACCTCGTTAGGGCCTGCAAAATCAGCTCGGGAAGATGAGGACGCTTGGGCAGGTAGCTACACCGACCTTTATGATACTACTGAAGCACTGCTGGCAGTACACAGACTTCTGGTTTCAAGTTACCTCACAACCTGATCCAAATCACAGTTGTTGGCTAGCTTGCTGTAAAAGAGAAGTGAAGCATCAGCATGACTGAAAACATAAAAAAACCCCACCCTGCAGATTTTTGAACATATTTGGGGAATGCAGTAGAAAGATGTACCAGGAAACAAAAAAAAAAAGTTACTACATTTAAAATGAGGGTTTAATTTTCTTTTCCAAAGTTTAAAAAGATTACTGACTGACATACGCAGTCACTTGCCAAAAGAAAGCAGATAAACTCTAAGGAATCCAGCAAGAAACGCAGATTGCCTAGCACCAAAATGGTCCACGGGTAAGATGTATGTCTTTAGGGATCATTAAAAGGTGGTATTTTAAAAAAAGCGGTTTATGAATATTATACTTCAATTATGATACTACTGGCAGTTGTCAGATTTATTTTTCCTCTGTTTCCAGATCTTTCAAAAAATTCAGACTGAAAGTCCTAGGCAACGGACAACAACAAATCAAGCATACCAGCTTAGACCTTCGGAAAGAGTACCGGCGTGGCAGCATTTGCACATTCTACAAAAGAAACCTTGACAGCTCTCTGTGCTGAACACATCTAAAGGCAATGTCACGAAGTACGAAAGGATTTCTGAAAACAATATCCATCAAACAACAGAAAGTTACTTCTGTAAGTCACTTGGCAAAACTGCCCATGATATCACCACATTCCAGGCTTCTTACACTGACTGAGCTGGAAGCATTTAAGTTCATGAACTCCAGCCTCTCATAGCCACTCCTAGTACAGTTATTCTAACTGGGGCCACAATGTGCTTTTCAAAATGTTCCAAACCTAACCTTGAAGCGAACGTGTGCTTCTCCTCAAGAAGGAATAGCTCGTTCTTCCTGCCATCTCCCAGTAACGCGAGTGCTCTGTTCTGTATCACACGTTACAATATATGAAGTAGCAGCTTTTTCAGATGTTTCATTGCACGTGAGTATAGAGGGGATGCAGTGACCACAGCTTCACTGGGTTGCGGTTGTTGTGGTCGTTCAGCTGCAAGCCATCTTGTATTTCAAGATCAAAATGAATAGCAGAAGAAAAGCAAGAACAAAGTGTTACCTTGTAGAGACAGCAGTAGCAAAATATTGACAAAATATATAACTTTATCGCATATGCAAGTCAATTGCATTTACAAGGCAAGTACATTTAAAGTGTACTCACTTAACAACACACAAAAAAATTATATGCAGTTTCCTATGCTGTTTTTTCAGACATATCTACTTTGGGTGAAGAAAAGAATTTGCTGTTGCATCACTGAATATTACTAGGCAAAATATGGTCTTACTGACTTTTCCCTTATGAATCATTTGCAAGAGTATTCTACAAACCTACTCTGCAAAATTTGCAAACAGATCCCGAAACCAGGAATCACTCATTTTTATTTCTAAAAGCCTAGTTAAGTTAGAAAGGCTGATACTCAGAAGTTTTCTTTCAAAACACTCATACCTGATCTGCAAGATCTTTGAAATTAATGTGACACTATTTTCCTGTCATTTTTCAGCATGCAGCCATATTTTAGCCAGAGGACTTCTACAGAATCTCTGCAGAGGAGGTATAGGTGCCCATCCACAGTGTAGGATTCAGAACAAGCACAGCAAGTTCTACCACAGTCGTAACAGGAAACGCAACTCTCCGACACTAGCGTTGTATTCAGTTTTCAAAATTAAAAATATGTCTATGCACATACATACAAGCAGATTATAATGAGCAAAAATGAAGCCTGACACTACTCAGTGACACACACACCTCCATGCCAACAACTATCTGCAGATACGGGAAGTGCGTGATATAATCAGTAAATGTGCATGATTTTCCTCCGTTGCCACAGGAAACGGAGGGTTTTCCTCTGTTGCGTTGGCCATGGCCAATGCAATGTGATGGCATTAAAAAATTCCAAATATTTTTTTTCATCCGGGGAGAGAGCCATAGGTGGGACTGGAGAATTTACTATTGCTGAGGTATAGTAGGGAGGTACAGGAGGAAAAGAAGAGGTTTTAATTCAACCTGACCTTTAAGAAAACCCTGTTTATTGCAAGAGTGATGGATCCTTCTTCCAGTCCTGAAATCGCCAGCATCCTAAAAACGAATGCTTGTTATACTGCAGCCTCTGGCATAGTGGGAAGCAGCTGGCACAAAGAAAGTATTAACAGGGCTGGGTGACAAGTCCAAGTGGGCTGTGAAGAAGTGGGGAAGTCTCCAGGCCTTTTAAGATCCAAAAAAACTGTGACAGAGCAAAACTCCATCTTAAAGCTGTGTAGAAAATAAACGGGAACTCAAGAAGAAAGTTAATACTTTCTGAGGCAGGACTGAAGTACCTTGAAATTGCCTTGGAAAACAGCTTCTCTCCCACTGCTGCTTACAAGGAGGGGTTTGGGAAAGAGGGATGTTTTAAGTCTAACAAATATGCAGATTAGTCCTTGTCACTCAGGGCATCGTTGAATGGGTCTTCTTCCTAACCCCTGGCCCTCCTCCTGCACATACCATTCCTTAGCCTAGGCTCCTTGTCCAGTCAATCCTGGCACGTCCCTATTTGTTCACTCTCTCTCTTGAACAGTGTTTCCATTTTGGCCAAATGTTTGATTTAACTCTCTGAAATGGAACTTTTTTATTCTGGATTTTTATCTTTAAAATACCCTACTTGGTGAATTTATAAAATGCTCTTACCATTCTTAAGTGCAGATAAATCTGACGCAGGATACTGTAGCTGAATGTATTGTTTTGTTGCTTCTTTGTCTCTCACTCCCTCAGTGGATATAAAGTTATTTCCCTTAAAGTGTGCACTGTACTTAAACATCTGCTGATGCTTAAGTGAAAATACAAGAAGATGCTTTGGGATACATGCTTCAAATGCAACTGCTTATTTTCACGTTACTATCCTTAAACAACTTTGTAAATAAGGAGAAGGAAAGTATTTCAGCCTGAATTTCACATACTTTTGTAGGTCATCTCAGTAGCATGTATTAATCGGTGTATTGTGACCTGGTTCAGCCACAGGCATAGATGTGACCATATGTAAAGTGAAAGAAGAGAGCCAAGAGTTTTAAAAGCTGAAGTTAAGAAGAGTAGCTCCATAAACCTTGAAAGCCCAACACGGAAAAAAATTTGTCTTCATTATATTCTCAAAGTAAGGAATTGTCCCAAGCTAATGAAGGATTTCTTTTCTCCTTTTATACTCTCAGCCTCTTCTACTGGATCCTTTGCAGGTATTTAACCAGGTAAGCAACCTGTGTAATACCTAGAGCCAAGAAAAGGGAAAAACTAGAAGCAGAGAGGCAGGAGCACAGAAGGAAGAGCAAGGCAAACCTTTTTGGAGGCAGCACAGTCTTAGATCACTTTAAATTGAGTGTGAAACCACAGCCATGAAAGAGAGACAGTCAGGATTTCTGTAACATATCAGTAAGAGGACCTGGAAAGGAGCTAGTGAAAGAAAATTAAGTACTCTGAGAAACAGAGGGATCTGCTCACAACTTTGAGAAGGAGTCTTGATAGTAGGTTCTTGGTTTAAATATTGCTTCTACTTTTTAATGTGATTTTTTTTTTTTTATAACTACAAAGTTCCCAACAATTTCCTGCCCTAACTTACTCAAGTGCTTTCGGAGACTCCTCAACAAGGCAGCTCTTTCACCTGGAGGAACAAGTTTTCTTGAGCCACACCTTCCACAAAAGTAGACCTAGAAAAAGCTTCACATATCATTTTTTTCTTCTGAAGGATAAAAAAGAAACCAACTCCTTCTGATTCACCCTTCTCATGTGCGTTCTGTAAGAAAACTGTGTGAGCTCAAAAAAAAAAAAAACCACCAACCCAACCCCCCGAAACAAGCACATCTGTGTCTTTTTATTATAGTCTCTCTCCAAAGTATCCTACCTTTCATTTGTTTCTACTATAATTCACCCGTAATTTCAGTCCCTACTCCTTTTGTTTATTGAGACTCAATAGAATTTTCTTAGAAGCTTCTTTTGTTACCAGTTTTTTAACAGCTGATTTGTAACAGGTCATTTTATTTCCCTTCTCTATTCCCATTTTAGTCCTATTGCATCATGTTTCTTAATTCAGTTCTAAAAAGAAAGTAGCAATATTGAAAAAGCATTGGGAAGCTACACTGGCCTGTGTTTTATTTCATCAGTTATCAGTGTTAATTAAAAATTCCAGAAGAAGAGTAAGCTTCTGCTCTAAAGGATAGAGCAGTTTGTGTTACCAATCTTCCTTTGCAATGGAAAGAATTCACAGAGAAATGGCCACTTGCATACGATTGGTAAAAAAGTACTTGTTTGCATTTTCTCAGGAGTATTACCTAGTGATTTTTTTTTAAGAAGTGTCATTTTTCATCTGAAAACCTCAGAGTGCGTTGCAGGAATCTGGGAGCTTGCAGCAATCTCACACTAATTCTGAGGTACGTACTTTGCACCGTTACGAATGGATAAAAAAACCCAAAACCACAACAACGCAGAGACTGAACTTCCCAACCATGGAATAATCAAGCTCAGCAGTATATTAAAAGAAGATCAGAAAGTATGCTCCTCCTTTACAAGTGCTATTGTACTTTTAAAAGTCAAGTATTTGACATGATCATATGATAGGGCTTGTCTAAATGAGCATAGTAAGTTTGGACTTAAGTAGAGGAAAAAATACTAACTACTGTGACAGATTGTAAGAATTTACATTCTTCCTTTAGCACGGCTAAGGTAAGTACACAGTATAGCTTGGAATCTCACTGATTAGCTTAATTTTTTTCTTTAAGGAACTTAAAAAACTAAGCAAAGATACAGAATGCCTACAGGGCATTTCTTGGTATTGGAAAAGAAGAAAAAGCACAAACAAAACCAGACTCAAATTTTCAGTCAGGTGGCCGTATGTTCCTTTAGTTCGCAAAGTTCACATCTCATTTTTGTTGGCAAATCAACAACGAACTTCTACCCTTCTACCATCATTCACTTGAATTTTTGCCAGCGTGTTAAAGCATTTCTTCCCCAAAAGAAAACACATCGCCAGCATCATTTACTACTCCCCCTAAGAATACTTACAGCACAGCATTACATGCATACTTTTGACAATTGTGCTTTTGGAAAACATCATTCTCTGCAGCAGTTAGACAATAAAAGCTTTTTCATGCCAGAGAGATACTGTTTTAAATACGTGCTACTGACTAAGAACAGGCAGACATAAACAAGAACCTTCCTTACGATAATATTCATTTCTTGTCTTTATAATCATAAAAGATTTTATTGTGTATAGGTACGAGTCTGGGTAAACCCACAGCCATCTAGCCTTGTAACTCCCAGCCCCCAAAAACTTCTTAATACATTCATGTTTCAAAGTTCTCTTGTCTTTGACCTACAAACAGAAAAGTAGAAAGACTATTTTTATAACACTTGCTTATGCCAGAGTTTTCTTCTTTTCTTATCTCAAACTAATAATTCCTTCAGCCAAAATTTAACCTTGCTTTATATGTCAAACATTTTTGTAGATGATTGCCATCAAGGATCATAAGAAAAGTCAGGTGATTAAAGTTAAAAATTCAAATGTTAAGGGTCCTATTGCTATGATTAATACCAGAACAATTTTTACCATCCTTTGCTGTTAAAGACAAATTCCCTTTCACTTTGCTCCATAGATATGATGCAAAATGGCATGTGCAAGAAAGGAAAAAGATGGGATCTGCAGAAGACGCAAGCTGACAGAACATTACAACAAACGTAAATATTAAGTGGCTAAGTAGTGATCAAGCCCTGTGTTTATATGTCCGTATGTTGGTAATCACTTGAAGGAAATGAAGATGAGGTCTGTTAGTTTCTTATTCAAAACTAACAGATGGATTTTGAGACAGTGAAGATTATACTTGACTATCAGAATATCTCACTAATAGAAAAACGTATGTTCGCAGATCTCATACTCAGTATCACTAAGGATTACAAAATTTACATACTCCAGTAATGTCAAAGGAGAAACTACACGACCCAAAACCTGTTTCCCACTTGTAATTTGGACTTTGTGGATTGTATTTGTACAAAAGGTGTCTTTCCACAGGTTGCTGTGCAGTGGTCCCAGTCCCTCTGCACAGCAGGTCCTCTTTGAAGTCTTACCTTTGCGGCAGGTACAGGCAAACACACGACCATCAGAGCCTGCCTACACGGTAAGTACAACCAGAGAGCTCACGGACTGCAGCTCAGTCACTCAGCACCAGCTCATGCGCAAACACCATGGTTTACAATCCATTTAATAATTTGAGTCCAGAGCCCGCACAGCAAAGTTACTCCGTTGCGCTCTGAGAATGAGAATCTAATATCCCACGTCAAGGAGGTCCTCGGATTTCTCCCTGACTCCACAGGCTTCCATCGCTGGCTTTGGCAGCACAACTACAGATTTCACCTGCCAGGGCACAGCTGGTTGCTAGTCCAAGACAGGCCAGCTGTGTTTAAATAAAAGAACTCAAATGAGAACTAATAGCGTAAACCAAAAGACCTTGAACTTAAATTGCTTCCCTCGCTTTCCTACCCCCCAATAAACTGAGGCATTTTAAAAGAGGCAGATAAGGAGGCTGTGGCTACTACTGTGAAGGATATCTCTGAAATAAAAGTGAAGTCACCCACCCTGAGTAGTCAGACAATTCTATGCTATTTGTTACCAAACAAGAACACTGAAACCAACGAACAAGCAGAAACCCCTTACCCAGGGAGAAGTATAACTCTTGCCAAACTTTGATACTTATATTAACATTGCTGAGACAGTGCTAGAAGAAGAAAAGCCATCTCAGACAAGTAGTGAGGGTAATGGTGATGTCTGAATAGCAAGTTCTGTAATGAGCTCATGCCTCTTCTATTTGTGAAAGAGATAAGCACTTACAGAACAAGGAACAGGCAAAGATAAGATTAAATAACCTTGGTCACAGCTCCAGTTCTTCATTAGCTCATGCATTAAAGCATCACAATTCCTCTGCTGAAATCGGAGATTTTAGAAATGTTTGTTACTGGTGCTCAAACAACACAAATCAAGAAGAGGACAGCTTTGTGATACTATGAAGATATTTTTTTTTCTCACTTGCTAATGTTTTATTGTGTCATGCTTATCAGATAAAGACTGAATGGGTAAGGTAAGGGCATATATTTTTGTTTTGTTATTTCCAATTTAGTTACAGAGGTCTGAGATATAGGCTGTGGCCAAGTCTTTAATCCAAACATCAAAAATAAGGCTCATGTTTTGAGCACTAGAGGACTCAGAAAACTTTATAATATGCCTATAAAAACACCAAAATAATTTTAAAGTTTTACATTCATCTGTGGGATACTTGTTTCTCACGTCAAATAAACCAACTAGTAAAATCTGCTAAACCATGGCTAGGTGTTTATCTATTGAAGGTGAAGAAAGCTGCCCTTGCGAACAAGCACTTAAATTTTATTTTACCCTAGGCCACCCACAGTGTGTTTACTCATCACACAGACTTGCTGTAAAGTAAGCAGGAGGATAAGTCTGACTTAGGTTTTCAGGTTTTAATACTATGCATGAGTGATAAAATTAAATTTAGGCTCCAAGTAAATATGCAGGGGTTCAAGCACACAGGTTGCGTTAAGAGCTTTCACAACTAGGAAAACAAACAAAAGAAATCTAAAAAGGTGTAACATAATATCATAGAAAAGAGAGACCTCTGTAAGACAGAGTCACAGACTTTGTTTCACAGAAATCCAATAGCTACCTACATGATTATGCGTCTAAACCTATGTTTAATCAACTATGTACAGGCCTGATTGCTCATTGTAGCAAATGAGTAAATTTGAAGGGAACGGGGATACCCCTGCATCCTAGCTTACCGATTACATCTGCACAGCAGGGACCTGCTGCGATGGTGCTGAGGAGGGGTGTTGATAACGAAAGAGAAAGTTTTCTCCCAGTTGTCCACATGCAAGACATTCTTCCTGGGAAAAGTTTAAGGCCCTCTGAGGATGCATAAACTCAGATTCTTGACCAGCTAGAGACAAAACTCAGATGCTTGATCATTTAAATAGAAGTTAGAGCTCAATCAAGACTTCTCAGCAGAGTGCACAAAATCAAATTTTGTTGTCCAGGGCTTTCCCCAGATATACACACGCACGCACTACTCCCACCCCACCAAGAAGAGGAGAAACTGGAAGGATTAATGAGATGTTGAGGTGGTTATGGATGATGAAGGGAGCTGAGAGGAGCCAGAGCAAGCTCTGAAGCGGTCAGCAAGATGTGCAAGGGAGCTCTGGGTAAGAGTGAGGGCGCCTTTAATCTTCATCCAGACTGCTGCTGTTTTCTCTCTTTTCAGGCATGAGCTACCCATCTCCCGTCCACCTCTCTACCGCAGTCGACAGAACCATCACTCACCACCTAACACCGCACCTAATCGACCCCCCTTCCTCAGGAACAGACATTATTCCTGCACCTCCAGCGTTGCTGGGAGAAAAGGGGGAAACAGGAGGAGAGGGCACAGGCTCAGCCCATTCCTGCTGCCGAGACATCAAAGTTCATGTCCCAAAGCAATTCTCCCTCACTGACAGCAGCAGTGCTGTATAGAAGCAGCAGGGATAACTAGCTTAATAAATGGTACTGTATTTTATTTAGAGCTGACCTTGGGTTTCCCTGCAAGAGAGGCCAAACAAAAGGGCTTGCAGTCAAAACCCTCAAGGTACTACAGCAGTTCCTTGGCTAGCAAGTTCTCCTTGCCCAGTGCTTGTTTAACTTAAACACTAACAAGCTCACTTTCTAAACTAAAACTGAAGCAGAGCTTGGCAGGTGAACGACATGAGATTAATAGAAGCCTCTCACTCAAAGTTAGACATAAAAATTATGCATACAAATCAAATTCAAACTTTTCCTACATTAAAAAAAAAACTTAATTCTTTGTCAAGATGAGAAAGCACATGAACTTCCACAAATAATGAAAATCTGAGATGAAGATGTATAAAATTTACTGCAGCCACAGCCTAGAAAGAGTAAGAAGAGAACTAAGTACAAGAACAGTGCATGCTTGATTTATCTGAAATGCATGATGAATGCTGCAAGTTCCACACATTTCAGTTTCAAAGTAATTTTTTTTAAGTAACAAAATAGCTAAGTAAGCACAGGAACATGTGAAAGTCTCTAGCAAAGTTGTGTCCAAGAAAACAAATACCAATTACATTGTATTATCAGATTTGCATTACTACAGGGACAAGTCACAGAACCCATTGGAGGGGATCCTTCAGTAGCAGCTGCTGAAGTAAGAGAAATCAGCATAAGAACAGCTTTATTAGCTCCTTGAGCTTTGTTTTCAAACATATTTTAATACTAATGAGCACCACATATATTGTGGACAGCTGACTAAATAAAAAAGGCCATCAAGATTATCTATTCTTGCTAGTCCTTTGGTGTAGGCAGTCTAACTAACATAAACCAGAGGAGATAAGTATCAGTAACTTATGAAAAATGCCATTACAGCATGCTAGAAGCAAAACAGCCATGTGAGAGGAACAGAACTCAATATAGCGTGCAATGACTGTAAGCTTCAGTGCCCACATACTAAGCTTTCTGTACTGTAATGGTCTGATACATTCATTTTGACCCAGAGACCAGAGATAAATTGTCTTAGCAATACAAACAAACAGCTAAGCAATTAGGGCAAAGTTTTTGGAGAACATAGTGATAACATCTAAAAGCATTGTTGGGTGATGGGGAAAAACAGCCCTGGAGATAGGGGGTTTAATCTGAGGTAAAAGAAAGAGTATAATTGCTTCTCCGAATTACAGTACACTAAAAAAAAAAAAAAGCAGACAAGCAACTGGCACTGGTATTTGTCTGGCATCTATTTCAGCGTATCCAACCTGAAAAGTAACTTTCATTGTCCCATTTGGAGTTAACCAAGTTTTGCCTATAAAAAGAAAGATTTTGCATGTGCAGCTGTCAAAGTGTCAGAGCTGAGAAATCCATGAGGAACCACCAGGTTTTAAAGAATTTCTATCACTTAAATTTCCTTAAAGTAACTTACTTTATTAAAGTTTCCAAGCACTGAGGTTAATGCAGTAGTCAAATGGCCAAACAACAGTTTTATCTGTCAAGATTTTACATACCAGCCCTATTTGGAGGGTCAAACACAGACGTACATTAGTTGTAACGCAGAACATGGGCTGCAACAATATCCATTACCTCCCAGGCACAGAAATAGAGGTAGCTAGTATTTAAGCTAAATTGTGTGCTGATTTAGGAACGAGCATTTGGTTATTGCTTTAAAACTTTGCACAAAATGTTATCTACATAAAAACGAAGTATTATATACATTTAGAAATGAGTGAAATATCAGGCCTAGAATACATTCCTTCAATTTGGGTAGGGTTACCCAAGAAAACAGCCATAAGCAGATATAGTGTAATCTCTCAATACTAATTGTTGTTGTTGTGAACACTTGTTGTACAGAGTAAGATATTTTTATTAGATGCAGATGCCTGCTCATTGCAAAATATCTAAGTTTGATTTTAGTGGAAAAAACTGCAATATGGAGGAGATAAATGAGCATTGTACTTTTACTGCAGCTGAATGACCAGTGGTCTCTCAGTGTTCACCTAAGGAACGAAATTGGTATTGTTTTTAAATGCATAATGAAATGAAGATATATACAGCAATTTCTTTACTGAAGGACATATTTTTCCTTATAAGATTTTTCTTTGAATTACATTTAAAAAAAAACCCCAGCAACACATTTTGAAAGACTTACAATTCAAACATTTATAAGAGGTTTTTTGGAGCTGTCATAAATGATCCACATTCTTAACTCCATCCCATATAACAGAAGCAGCTTCAGTAACGCAGCCATGTCATCTGAACTCCAATGTAATTTAATGCACTGAAAGTAGGCATACGTCTTGCTCCATTGTGTACTACGTCGTAGTATACAGAAGTCTGTAAAAGCCACTTGAATGAAATGAACAATTACATTTCAATAAGCAAAAGCACTTTACTGGTAATTCCAGAATAAGATTGTACAGAGATTAGCAAATAAGGCAAGACTGCAACAGCCCTTGGTAAACATCAAATTAACAATTAAAAGTACAGAAAAAAAAAATCTTCATTCTTTTATCTCAGTGTAAGTGGACAGTCTACCTGCTTTCTGGGTAGAAATAAATTAGAAAAGGCAATTATTTTTTTGTCCAAACTCCACTATGAAACATCATAACCAAATTATATCATTTTAATTTATGATTGATATATTTTACAGGTTATTTTGAAAGTTTTAAAATAGATTTTCATACTATTTTTAATCATGAAATACCAAAGGAATCGCCCATAAATAGCATTCCCTGACTACACAACTGTTCTCCACATCTGTAATAAAGTTTTCTTTCCCATTTTTCTTCCTCTAATCCGTTCATCACAACTTATCAATTAACAACACTGAGCCCACTTAACTTTCACTGCCAGTTTCTGCATTTTTCTCTGCTTGATACTGCCCCAGAAACAATGTCTGTAGGCGGAACAGCCAACACCTTTCCTTAAGAAAAGTAGGCTACAGAGATGAAAAGTCACTCAACTAGAAGGCAGGATTCTGGCTTGCAATGACGTGCTGTCAACATAGTGCTCAGGGCAGCAGGATAGCAGTATAATGCTCAGATATTATTAAAGTAAAATTTATACCCCCTGCCTTAGAGAGAATGTTAGGGGTTTTTTACCCCAGCTCTCCCTTTCGCTGCCACAACTTGAACTCCTAGGAAAGCAAATGGCGTCTTCATGTCTTCAAGCTTTTCTCCACTCTTTCCCGACCCACCCCTCCCCCTCAATTGCTTATACACTTCCCACCAGCAAGGGTGGGCTTTTGATTTGATAGGTGGGCTGCCTTACTTTCTGTCACAGGAGCAACCCAGGAAAGCAACTGCAGAAGGAAAAACGATGGGCAACCAGCATACACAATTTCTGAAGTATTTTTTCTGTTGAATGCTGCCATTTCAAAACACATGCTATGACGTGGCTTGTGGATGGAGCTAGACCAAATCAGGAATGACTTATGTATTTTAGTTGCAGAGACTGAAGTCCTGTCACCGTGCTTTTCCTTTCCCTCAATATGCTTTACACAAATGGACACAGTGAACACAGTGAAGTGCCTGTTGCTAGAGTAGGTATGTGCATGATTCGTATACATCACATTTAGTCTCGCATAGAAAAGAAATAAAAGAAAATGTACGCTCATTTATTTTTACTTATGCCATGGTAAGGGACAAAGACACTGCTCTGTGCACCGCAATCATCATTTTTTTCCACCAATTTCTCTTCC
>JAVKLA010000024.1:4846347-4921205 GCA_034782735.1 Sagittarius serpentarius
GCCCCCCCCCCCCCCCCCCCCCAGAAGAAAGAGTACCATGCTTGGCACTTTATTTTGTGTGACAGATTGAAGTGATCTGATAAGAAGGGTCATTTTCGGCAAAGAACATACTTTAAATGTTACATCTTTCAAACTTTCATTGCAGATGCATATAAATGCAGTTATCAATATTGCTGAGTGTCACGAAGCTCGATGGGAACAATGATGTGCATTGCAAAATGAATCTTTAACTGAAAATCTCAACAAATTATGAAGTCCAAACAAAGCTTTTATAAAATGTTTCCTCCCTAGTTTCATCCTCACACAGACAAAACCACACCAATACTGAAAACTAGGAATCCAGTCTAGCACTCTGCACCCTTTTCAATAACAAATGGAAGAGTTGCCTTATTTCCATTCTCTAACTTGCTACTGAGATAAATAATTTCTGAGGAAAACAAAGGCACAAATGTGAGTCTTTGATCTGAAAACAGAGACATTCTTTGTAAGCTGTTTCTTACACAAGACAGGTATTTGCAGCCATACATCCCAGAGTCATCTCACCCCCATCATGAAAAATTCTACCCCTACTCTAAAATTCTGTGAAGTGATTAGAAAACCCATTAAGAAAAAATGAATTACATGGTGTCATGTTTTTCTAGAAGCTTCCGTTTCCATAACCTTTTATTTCAGACTTTTCCATCAGATCTGAACCATTTGTTGCATGGCTTACATGATATATGCACTTAGTTATATTTGACAACCTTCCGTGGGTTGTTACAATAGTCTGTTTTCCAGAAAAGAAAGTATAACCACAATACCAAGTTGAGCCTTTGGGGTTTGGTTAAGTTTCTCATTAAACTGATGTTCAAGTACATGTAGCATTTTTCCTTAGCGTGGAAACTTGCCAATTTAACACTGGGGCAATTCAGATGCTTATAAATGAAGTTTATAAGTAAGTTTGTTGAAATGACAAATCGGATTTTGAAAACTGAAACGGGAAGGTCTGTCTCTCATTGCGTTATAGTGCAGTGCCCTCCACTGGCCAGATGTCCGCACTTAAAAATAAAAGACCAAAAATTCTCCAAAAAGTTACTTTCAGACTAAAACTCTCCAAAAAAAAAAAAAACCACCAACCTCAGAAGCAGCGTCAAATTCTTAGAAAAGGTTACTACGTAATGGCACCAATTTCTATTAATGCCAGCCTTGCTTTCATATTACATGGTAATAAAATACTTCATGTGCTGAAATAAATCCTGAAGCAGTCTTTTTGAAAAGTTTGAAATTAAAGGTGACAATACAAAAACGGGCAGTACTAAAAAGTGTAACTTAACGAGGCCTTATAATGGCAAAAAGCATACAACTAGATTAGCAATTACTACTGTCTGTTGAATTTTAACTGGTTTACCTTTTTCGGTTCAGAAATGACAGACCTTTATCTAAATTTCTCTTTGAAGCAATTAATAGGCTTCCGAGTGCAGTGGACAGAACTAGTTGCATCAGTACTACCCGTATTAGATGTACCTGAAAGTGAGGATTAGTGAGTGTCAAGAGCCAACAGCACAATGAGAAAACCAGAAACGAGATCTATATGTAAAACACCCTCCCCTCACGTTACTGTGGGCTGCCCACTTCTCAGTTTTTCATCTCTCCCTCTCACTTCATTTTTATGTTTGTTTCAAAGATACAGATGAAATGTAAATGCAGCGATGGCAGGCAAACCGTAGCATCTTCAGGAATATTCTGTACTCTGACCAGCCTTGCTGCTGTCATTTGGCCAACCCACTCCTCTTGGATGATGTTATCTCTTCTAATACCATTCCCTTCACTAGCTGGTTGATGGCCAGTATTGCTGCACAACTTTCTCCGATACCTATATTAGCTCAGTGACAATATGGGCAATATTTGCATGATACATCAAGTGCCTGATCATGCTTTCAAAAATTAAGGACAATAGTGTTTTAAAATAATCCATGAACATGTGCAAAAGGGCGACAGGTGGTACAACAGATCTAGCTGATGATTAAGGACCCTAGGGACACTAACATAGTAATAAAACCATTATTAATGAGCTTTCAGTAAATTCAATTATCCTACACAAGATTACTATCTAATTACTAGATGTAATGATATTCTATGTGATAGATTTGCTGGTGATAAGGTGAACTGTTTCTTTAATAAGACTAAAAGCAATAAGCTATAGGAAGAAGCTACGATAAAAATACAAAGATAAACGATGTTTGCACAGACAGACAAAAACCATAGAAAGACTGAAAATATGCTTTGTGTCAAGAGTTGCACACTGTTGGATTTTCAAGCAGAGCCAAAGAAGGACACAAAAATATCCTTAAGTCCCTGATAAAACCTTCACTGCCATCTACAGATGGAGGGGAACAACTGAAGGCTGAAATAAAGCTGAAAGATGGATTTAACATCCCTTTTTTCAAGTGTGGACCAATAACTTAAGAGGCATACAGCACCATTTTATTTGAGCACATCTAATGTAAGCTTTAAGACCTAGCATAAATTTTACAGTTTGTTCTGTTCACTTTCTATAAAATTTCTGTCTTGATGGGCAATGGAAGAAACTAGTCATATTTCATATCTGCCAATCCTATGATAAACTACTTCTATTAGAAAAAAAAAAGAAAACCCAACACTGTAACTGAACTTGTTTTTGAGGAGAAAAGCTAGATGCCAAGACTAATCATGAAGCATCTTCCTTTGACTCTAGTTGCATGGATTACTAAATGGTGGGATTTTCCACTCCAGTGAACAGCAGTGCTAAGTGTGTCGTTCCCCCCTCCCAGTCTCTGTAGACCCCAGTTCTGGTGAAGTGGGGAGCAGCTTTGGTGCTCTGTTAGTCCAGGAAGCCTGGAGGGAGCACAAACACCAACAGCCAAGAATAACTTCTTTGCCTCATTAAGCCTCAATCCTCACAGAAGGTTCTGTTCCTCATTGAAGATTAATTTGTGATACTCCTTTTGTGTCAGGATTCAGCAATGACGACACAGAGCAAGGCATTCAATCACCCTTACCCTCCAAGTCTCAGTTTCCCCTGTTAGAAGGAAGTGCTACATCGTAGAACTTGAGGTTTTGCAGCCATTGCCTTACCTCAGATCTGTCTTTTCACTCCTCCTCAGAGTTCTTGTATAGTTTACGGCAATCAGCCATTCCCCCCCCCCCCTTTTTTTTTTTAAAGCAGATATTCCCACTTCCTTTGATTGTGTAATAACCACATACTAATGCTGGGTTGTTCTTCTAATCATTTTGCAGATAAGATCTCCCTCACACAATCCTGTTTTTCATACTATGAGACTGAAAGAAAAAAACTGGAGGTGGAAGTGGTAGCTATCTGGTTGCTTCTACATTCAGATCTCTATGTTTCTATTACACCATTTTAAGACCTCAAACCGAAATAGTGAGCCATTTTGACAGCCACATTACACAGATTAATACATAGGAATGTAGAAGTACGTAAATGCTTTCTAAACTTTTGCATAGAACTGTTTTAGCCAGAATTGTATTAAACCCACAGTTCCTTAAAGTGGTTCAGCTCTGTTGTGGACAGGGCCTCACAAAGAAGAGCAACTGTTGGTCTCACTCTCAACCCATGAAAAGTAATTAAGACCCCACTTTCCCGTGGGGAACAGGTGTAGCTATCACTTCCCTGGCAGCCTGTTCCAGCTGAAGAGTTATTACTACAGCTGTTCAGCTGACGGCAATTACCACTGACGATGGTCATTGTATGTGGATCTCACCTTCTAAAGGTTTCCTCCCAAGAGAGCTGACGTGATGACTGCTGAACTGCAGCATTACACTGCTTTCTGCTAAGAGACAACTGACATTTACCTTTACATGACCTTAGTGAGCTACAAAATGTATACTCAACCACAGTTGCTTAACCATGCTGACATACCGAATTTCTAACTTTTGCTTTTCCTTACAGTGTAAAGAGCTTTAAACAACACAGCTTTAAACCACAGAACTCTGAAAAACAAAAACAGGATGTCTGCCTCTAAAGCTGGTGCTGTGTATATTTTTTCCTGAGACTGTGCTATCTGGGACGAGGTTGGTGTAATCTTTCAATACAGTCTATTGGCCCAATTCTCTCTTTCCTGCTGGAAGGTTAACTCTGGTGTGGATCAGAGAAAATATTTTCATGGCCAAGGGTCATTGTCATCAGTCTGGAGTAACAACAGGACTAGCTGGAGATAAAAAAATTAAGGCTTAAAATTATGTTCAGTGGTCTCCTTCACTCTTGCAAAGCTCCAGTAGAGCCAGGAAGAATCCAAAAAGAGACAAACGCCATTTCCTCGATTCAACATAGGAACAATGCTATTTCTTCTTCCTCAAGAGTGGGTTTTGATACTACAAGAGTACGTTAGTGCAGGTCTACAGGACTTGTGTTTGAATAGACTGTTTCAGTTGGAAGGGACCTACAACAATCATCTAGTCCAACTGTCTGACCAGTTCAGGGCTGACCAAAACTTAAAGCGTGTTAAGGGCATTGTCCAAATGCCCCTTAAGTACTGACAGGCTTGAGGCATGGACCACCTCTCCAGGAAGCCTGTTCCTGTGTTTGACCACACTCACAGTAAAGAAATGCTTCCTAATGTCCAGTCTAAACCTCCCCTGGTGCGAGCTTTGAACCATTCCTACGCATCCTGTCACTGGACCCCAGGGAGACAAGCTCAGCACCTCTTTCTCTACAACTCCTTTGCAGGGAGCTGCAGAGAGCAATGAAGTCACCCCTCAGCCTCCTTCTCTCCAAACTAGACAAGCCCAAAGTCCTTAGCTGCTCCTCATAGGACATACCTTCCAGCCCATTCACCAGCTTTGTTGGCCTCTGGATGCATTCAAGGACCTTCACAACCTTGCTTGTCAATCAAGCCACATACCCATCACCAAAGGCTGTGTCACTTCACACAGGTAAAGCGCAACTATAATTTCTGGTATGAACCAGCTGTTGGGAGTGGCTGGCCTTAAGTGTTCAGACTAGGAAGAAGGATCAAAACTCCATTAAGGTTTGTCCCTGCTCTCATTCTGATGTGTATTTCTTCTCCTTTCTTCCTTTTGTCACTTCCCAAATTCATATAACATTTCAAGAGGTCTTATTTGCATTTTTGTTTCTTACAGACACAGTTCAAGAATTAGCAAGCTTAGAGCTTACTCATTTTACAGACCTCAATAGCATCAGCTCTTTTCCTCAAAGACCTTGTGATACACATGACAGGCTGCATCAGACAGATAAAACATAAAACAGTCCTGCCAACCATGGGATACGAGACAAGACCTAAAAAAAAAAAAAAAAACCCACACAAACAGAAATCACAGCCTGGCACTTGCTTAATCAGTGCCATTTGGAGTAATCTCTTGCCTCTTTCATCAGTGAACAATCTGTTAGAGATGCAAGAATTTGCCATGTAGTATTTTTACAAGCAGGCCTAATTCTATACCAGGTCCTCTGTCCTTCTGTCAGAACATCTGTGTCCATACAGTAGGGAATTAGGAAGAAAGAGAGGCTTCAAGACATAGCATCATGGAGAAAGAAGTGGCATTATATGCATTATGTCAAATCAAGCTGGATGATGGATCCATCTTCAAATTGTTTGATTTTACATCTTCCACCAAAAAAAAAAAAAACCCCACATGATATAAAGCACTAAGGTTAACAAGAAAGAGCAGTGATAAAAATGAACTTTCCAGCTCTAGAAGTAGCATTCTCAAGATTTAGACTTTCCCTAATGTATAACTTAGATAGTTACCAATGCATGTAGAAGACTGACCCTAAGGAGCAAGCTAATTTGCTGTAATGAGACAAATATAACCGCTAGGTTTTTTTCTAGGTTTCAAGGCACAGACAAAACATCACTTTGCAGTCTCTCTATGCACTGATGGAGTTATCTTCTGACTCAGCAACAGAGAATTTGAAAAATTGGGTGGGTAAATAACATCAGGCAATACAGTAGTCTAAGAATTTAATGAGTAGTTCTGTTTTTAACAATAACTGATTGAAATTAACATATTTATTTCATCAGTCAGATTTGATTAATTTTTAACAGCGTTATTCTTTGGACGCCTCAGAAGCAGCTAGTATAAAACAACATAGCTCCACTCAGGTCAGCAACCACATGAGATTTTTACCCCTGAGAGCCTGGGCCAGAGATATTCGGCAAGAACTTCAGACAAACACGGAATTATATACCGAATATGATGCTTTTGTTCCCTAGCTCAGGAGGTTGCATTTTTCCACATTTTTGCCCAGAACACTGGAAACAGACATCATCCCAACTATCTAAAAGATACAAAGCAGCTATATTTCTACAGAAAGGTATCTTAAGCTCAATTTGCAAGCTTGCTATTTGATTTGTTTTTATTGACAACTTCCATCTTCTTTCTACCAGGACAGCATACCTTCTCTAAGCTTGCATGGATCACTAACATCAGAAATCCAATACTGCATGTATTAACCACTGAAACGTGGGTAGTGCTGCAACCCACTGAACTGGTTTGCTTTCACTCAAGACGCACTCCTAAGTGGTAGTATCACCAGTTTCCAACCAGCCTGATAGGTTTTGCCGAGCTACCACTTTAGTTACTGTGACACTAATGCACATGTGCAGATTGATGCAACAGATGTTTGTCCAAGGTAGCGTGGCTCAAGGGCAAGAACTCTGATCTCCTGGACAATATCTGCCTTCCCACACAATGAAGGGAGTTTTGAAGAGTATGCCCAAAAGTAAAGGTTACTGTCAGAGAACATCTATTATCAGTCTAGCAGAGAGGATTTCAGAAGAATCTACTGTTCACGTTACAGAAGAAAAACTCCTCAACACTACAGCTGTAGACCTGATATTTCATGTTTAATAATCAACATAGCAGCTTATGAAGTTTAAAAAATGACCAGTTACTGGCTTTGGAATAAAGGTATACTGCGAGATTGATTTTGTAACTCATAACACTTGTTGAAGGCAAGGAAAACTTTGCCTTTTGGCAGCTTGACCAAGACAACCTTGACTTCACAAAGTGCCCCATGTGAAACTGTCATCATCATAGCATACTATCATTAACTGTTAACGTGAAAGCCATGTTTTCACTTACTTTGCAAACTGAGAAGGTTCACTGCATATATATATACACCTTTGGCTGAATTCTACTCTTGGAAAATTTTTTGTCTAATTCATTGACTGCATTGCGACTCTAGGATAAGATTCGTCACACTAGTTATGAAACGCATGTTATTCCCGAATGAGATAAAACCACTTTCCATTACGTAGTTCACTTCAGGGCAGAGGCGGGGCACAGGGATAAAATCTAACTGGTGCGTAATTCCAGAGCATGAAAGAACATCTATGTGAACAATCAGAATAACTGTTTATTCTAGCCAGGTAAACAAGCAGAATAAATGGTGGAACTTTTAACAGGAAAAAAAAAAAAAAAAAAGTATTTTCCCATCACGAATACCAAGACACACTGGAGTAGGGCATACACTAAGTGCAAAGCAAAAGCCATGCTGTTTTGGAAAGCTCACACACCATAGCAAGTATAGCACACATGAAGACTTACCTGGTTATACTTCTGCTAAAAGACAAGACAAATAATCACACTAAGTATATCTAATATTCATGCAGAAGACATATGCATATCAGGCAAATACAGCATTAATACCTTATTGTTTGCCTTCGTTATGGCAGTTTAAAACCAAGATCCATAAATCATGTTCTGTGCTCGTCCAATGAAGTTCACAATTTGAATAATGAGAAACTACATTGCTACTCAAGAATCAGGACAAGCCTTGAATGAATGCATCCTACTAAGTAGAATTACACACATACGAAATGAGATTATCAGTGATAAAGGTGAAAACTGGTGTGCTTGACTTTAGAAGCATAAAACTACATGAAATGCTGTTTTGGCTGTTTTTACACAGTACCTTTTTAACTTTATATTACAACTATAACTTTTGACCCTATGTTTTCTGTAAGTTTCAAGTTCATTACAAATATTCAGAAGCTAAAATTTAAACATACATCATATATAGTGGGTCTTAGAATTTAATAATCATTAATTTAGCAATATTTAGTTGCAAGACCATTCTGCTTATATGCACCTGACATCCACATCAAAAGGAATTAATTAATTGATAATATATTACTTTAAACCATGTATCAAATTACTTCAAATACTCTCCATAGTTTTTTTTCAATCTGTATATTTGGTTACCTTTCTACTATTCCTTCTCTCACTTTCCACAAGAGAAATGCATTTAAACTCTAATATGAGCTAGAAACACAGGTGTAGTTTTTGCAAGGTGCACTACACAGAATAACATACACCACCACCATTTTTCATGCACTAAATAGTAGAAATAAGATTAGAACTCTTTCTTTCCAAATGCAAAATCCTGTGCTTGCACTGCATTGATTTAAAGAAAACAAAAGAAAAAGCAATTTCAATGGAAAAAGTTATAATTCTTTGATTTGAAAGAAGATCCAAAGTACAGCATGTTGGGAAAATACAAGCACCAGGGTATCTTGTATAAAAGCATAGTATGTTACTATAGATTTAGAAGACACATCATCTGTATGGGTTACCGGGACAGAAAGTAACCATATGAGGTGAAAGAAAACATCTTAAAAGCAATCACACTATAGGTTGGAATCACAGTACTTTCAAATTCATCCTGAACATCATTGTCTACATTTTTCCCTATCTGAAGGCAAGCAACAATTTTTGTTGTTCTTTTCAGAGATATTTACCAAAGGTTTTTTCCAATGACAATTCCATATTTTCTCTTGCAAGCATGAACTCCGGCAAGTTTTTCGCCAACATTAACATAACATCCAAACGAGTAGTTAAATCTGCACAAGTGTCTGCCAGCTGTACCATACCTTTAGGCCACACGTTGCTGCTAACTAAAGGGTTCTATTCACCAGCATCATTTGTATGAGTAACTGCATGTAAGATAAAGCCTTAGTATGATACCTGGATGCTCTGGTCCATCCAGGCAGGCTGTATGTTTTAATGCCCTGCTTCACATTTGAAATTTACTCCAGAATCCCCATCCCCAACACTGGAATTGTACATTAGAGGACAAAAGCATGACGTTTACTCAAGATCCTGTCAAAACACAATATGGAGGTGTCCTGCATGAAGATACTACTATGCTTATTTCAAGAAATAGACATTTACTAAACCAAATACAAGCAACATGAGAGATCATTCAAGGATCCCAGTGAGATAACTGATAATGGGGATTTTCTGTCCTGGTCAGTCCAGACACCTTCAACACCTCCTTAATAATTTTACTTTCACATTTTTGGAACATCATTTCCTTACAAGTGTCCCTGCTTTATCAAAATATTACACATAATGTAGCCTTTCTATTTTCAGGCTGTATCTATAAATATTTCATTTATGTTTCCAATCAATTCATACGTTGTTCATACCAGGAGTGCTTTAGAGCTCAGGCTGATTCACAATTCTACAAAGTATAAACGTACCTGTAAAACTCCATCTCAGGAACTGTGTCAGATGCCTTAAAACGTAAAACAACAAAGACAACAAGACTGCAAGCCACCTGTCTCAGAGCAATGCATCTCTTTCCAAGTGTCTGCCTACTTCCATTAAACTTAAAGCTAAACTTACATTTTGTACATGTGTTCACATACAGTTAACTAAGATCAAACTCATGATCACTTCAAGTGCAGCCAGCCAAAGAATAATACTTTTATTCAGTGACAAGCCTCCCTCACTATCAATAAGCATTTATATTATCAACTAAAAAAATTGTTCTTCCACTTACTGTGCCACGTCGGATACAGCTGGCAGTGGCGACTCTTCCGATATAAGATCAACGTCATCAGTGAAGCTGTTGGCCCGTGACATTTCTTGGGTATTCCCTTCTAAATGTCTTTTCACTGCAAAAATAATTCAAAGAAATCATAACACATTAGAAAGACAACACATAGCAGCTCTTTCCCTAGCTTAAGATACTCTGCAGTAGATTAAAGAAACGGTTCTAATACGAGACATGGCTTTCTTTTTTGTCAGAATTGGCAAAGCTGATGGTTACAACATATGCCATACAAAAAACATTTGCATATACGTAGTTCAAATACACAGGAACCTTGTACAAGAAAGGCCTGTCTTCTTGAGGACTGTCTCCCTGTCAGCAGAAATTCACCATACCCACAAGTTCAATGTGGGCATGGCAATAGAAACAATGTGACTTTCATTTCCTCCATACTATTTGATATATATATACACCTTAATTTCCCTAAAACTCTTCTTTAAAATTTTATTGCTATTATCATATAAACAGCACTTTTGTTTCAAGTATTCTGTTTGGTCACTACATACACCAGTGTTCAAAAACTCTCCCACAGACCAGGGAGGAGCATCGGGTGTTTGAATCCAGTCAGGTCAGTGGGGTAACCATGACGGATACAAAGCTGTACCGTAGCTCAGCCCAGGCATAAGAAAGCCGCAGGTTTCATTGCGGATTGGGAAGACATATTACGGCCAATGAATGATGGATTTCACTCACAGACTGCAAAAAAACAGAGAAGTGCAGCTAGGCCTGTACCTGATGAAAACTGATGTTTTAAAAAGCTCTAGCCTCAATACTCATTTCCATCAGGTACAGAGTTGACTTCTTCCACCATAAACGTGAGGTATACATGTAACTGCTTGAATTCGGCTACATCAATATTCATAAGCAATTTCTGCTTTAAGGTCTTTTCAATATCTTTTCCTGCATTAAGTTTTTCAAAAGCTATAAAGTACATCTAGCTTAAATTGCTGTGATTCTAAATAGCTTTTTTTTTTTCATGACTCCTAGTGATCCTAACAGTTTCTAAAGAAGCTCCCTATCTACTTTAATTCTGATCACTCTTGAAAGCTTGGCACATACTGTTATGAACTGGCAGAGTCTAACTTGGAAGATGCATAGGACAACACATAAATTCAAGGGAGGGGAAAAAAAAAAAAAAAATGTTTCCAGAGAGGGAAATCACTAAAATTAAGCGTCAAACAAAACAAGCAAAAGACTAAGTAGTGTCACTTGCGTATTCTGTGATGGGTAAGAAGGAAAAAATAACCCACATGACAGAAGTGAGAAGCCTTGCCTCCTAGAAAACTAAACTGTTGAAATCTCAAGTTAATTCCACAGCACTACTTTGGTTGGACTACACTCAAGCTAAATACTCAAAAGCATACAACATCAAAGCTTACTATTGGAAGAGCCATAGCATAAATGGCAACGAGTGAAAATTAAGTCTATGGCATATAATTATAAAATGGTATAACTAAACACTGCTAAAGAACATAAAATTACAAAGTTATTTTATTTACATCTGCTGCATTTAATCACAATTTTACTATGTGTCCAGCGAATAACCAGATCCTCCTGGGAATATGAACTTGTGTTCTTCCAGCACTACTGAAACACTTCGGTTGCTCTAGAGGAGCTTTATTTTGCAAGACCTGCTAGTTCTCCACTTGTCCTGGTAAGGTGTTTTTTTTTCTTAGAGAAGTATGTAGTCTTATTTCTGGACAAAGTCTGAGATACATATTTGAAGTATTGCTTCGGGAAGCACATACAGATTTAGGAACAGGCTCCTTCAGTCTCTAAAGAAGTAACATCGCACATGATCGTATCTTGAAAATTAAACTGGGGGAGTTTTGGCTTCAACTTCAGTAAGGTTTTCCTCATAGAAACCTAGCAGAATTTGAGTTGGGCAAAGGCAGAGTTAAATCACTGTGCCCATGCAAGGCATAATCCAATTAAAAGGAAAACATTGTATTGCTATCAACTCCTACTACACAATGGACCCCTGAAATGGTAAGATCTAGTTAATTCATAGGGGTTTGCCTCCTTTATAGCACAATTACTGCAATGCCTTCGTCATGATAAGAAGTAGGATTATATTTTATTTCTGTCATTTTAAAGGTTTGGTCCATATTGCCTTATCAAGCTTCTCTGTCTCATCACACTGCTGTTTACAATCTGCATCCATGGGTTCTTTAAAAAAAAAAGAAAACAACAAAGCACAAAAACCTAATAGTTTACATTTGGCTTGCTAATTACTTTTCTAAGAAGCATTCACTACTACAATGGCTCTTTGCTCCGTAACACCATCGTTATGAGAAGAGAGCAACAACAGTAGCATGCCAGTTCCGAAACCTTCACTTTCTCAGCGTTCCCGCTTGCAGGTGCCGAGCTGAGCGCGGCAGAGCAGCTCTGCTGTGGCTGCAGGGTGTGCCTGGAAGCCCTGCTTCTCCAACCACGGACCTTCTGCGGAGACATATAGAATATAATCCCGGGTTTAGTGGCCTCAACCCGTGCTTGGTTACCTACACAAGCATGGCATGCTTCTGTTCCCCTCTTTATGTAGGGTAAAAGTGTGCAAATTTTCTCTTTAGTGAAGACTTTGCTATGATTATCTGTGACAGTCTCATCCCACAAGCAGTACACGCACATTTCGTTCCCACAAGCATTTTGAAAAGACAATGATGTGACTAAGTACTTTATACAAACAGTTCTGTTACACATACTCCATAGTTCATTTTATTAGTTGAAGATGCGCACTTAGCTCCATAAAACTAAGTATTTTGGTTGTGTCTCAAAAATTGGCTCCCCGCTTCCCCTCTCCCCCCTCCTGTGCTTCCCCCATGGTCAGATCTGTGGACAGGACAATTTTTGCCAGTGTAGGTACAGACTAGATTTATCTCAAAAACCTGCCTCTAGCTTACACATGTATTAAGAGAAAGAAGAGTTTCTCCTAGAAGTGCTGCTCTTAAATATCAAGTTAAAGCAGAAAGTACAACTCTGAGGCTCATTATATTTGGGTGGTGATATTATAGGATTCCCTGCTACTCTCAGAGCCACTTGACTCAATTCAGAGTCAGTTCAGGTTCATTTTGTGAAGTATTAAGACATTACAACAGAATAACTGTTTTATCCTTGTAACTCTAATAACAAAAGCTATTTAATACTAAATCCCTTTATGCTTTTATCACCCATTAATTCTGTATGTTCCTGCTTTAAAATATTAATCCATTAATAAAGTTCTCTGGTCCACACATCCAAACATTAATGTCAATATTAAAGTCAAGTAACGTCCTCTGTTCTAAATATTTTCTGTCCTTAAGGTGTCTGTCAGAGTCATGAGCAGTTTTCTTATTTGAAACACTCTTCCTGGAACCAACTCAGTTTCTGAAGTTAACTGCCACTTTCCCTAAGTGAACTTCCAAAACTTGTTTAGACAGCAGTGTTCCATCATAAACCAAAATTCCCCAAATCGCACAAGAAGGAAGAAAATTTTTTTGAATGTCAAGAAGCCATAAGCTTCTGAGCAATGAAGTAATTCATAATAATCATTCATGATAATGCTTTCATTTTGAGGAAATGTGGAGCATTAAAATACACTCAGCACATGGCAGTAATGTTTTGCAGAAATAAAACTCAAAGTTGTAAGGTCCAGCTACTATATACGGTAAGTTTATAACAGCTGCAGCTCCAGCCAGAACAACTATATATTCCCTCTCTCTATTTATTTTAATAAGCTTTCCTTTTCCAAACTGCCTTTATGGGAATGAATGCCTTATTTTTGTTGTTGAAGAGTAGCAAGGAGGGGAGGCAAAGAATATGAAGGGGGAAAGAGAAGAGAAGCCATCCTTTCCATTCCATGTCCTTCTACTCACAATATGAAGAAGCTGTACCTATGCAGTTATAAAATATATATTTTCTGAGCATGAACAGTTGGAGGCAGCTAGGTGAAAATACAGAATAATATTGACCACAGTACAACAAATACCAGTGAACGCCACAGACCTAGGAATCCATGAAACAGATCAACTCCTTAAACGAAGCGGCATAACAAAAGCTAAGTTTCATATACCTCTATTTTTTCCTTCAGTGTCAGTTTCTAAAATGGTTAGAAGATGTAATAAACACATCGAAACATAACCCAGAGATATTTTCGTAATGCTGTTTAGCTTTATCTAACCTTAGATCCCTTATCTATATTACACTAACTTCTGTCTTCGTAATAGGGAGAAAAAGTGAACACCCAATTTACGCTACAGTAGAAAATATGATTGCACATGGTTCCCACTACCGTGGCCATCCTCAAACAGGCAATGCCTACCAGTACCAGGACAAAATAACCAGAAAGATTTTGCACTATACTCTTTCAGATAAAGAAACTGAAAAAAAGAAAAAGCAGGTCTCTTATCACATATAATCCCAACTGACTGTTTTTATTAGGAGTTGTTTTTATATTCACCAAAAAAACCCAAACACAAATTTAAAGATAATTCATACCATCCCCACACAGTCTACTTCACAGAAGTCTGTAGAGAATTGCAGTGGCTGCTTACATTATATAGAAGGGTACCTGCAGTTGCTACTTCTAGGAATACAAACACCAAAGAACTTGAATGAAAGGACATATTTGCCAAATTAAACTGGGAAAACACAGGCACATGGATAGAAACAGACGGTAAATTTCAGACAGTGTAACATAAAACAGTTCCTGTTGCATGAATATTGATTCATCAAATTGTTAAGTAACAGATTGTGTGAAGACAATGCCAAGTACCTAGTGACAGGGGAGAGCTCACAGAGCAGATGGATAAAGATGACCAGGAAAGGTGTAGAGGTGCCTGTAAAAACAGAGGGCTGGAGGAGGGCCAGGTAGGACATAAAAAGTAAGCTAAATCAATGTTCAAAGCAGTAAAGAGATTAACATATAGAGAATGCTGATGAGGATAAGGTCTCCTCTACTAGATGAAAGTAAGGGTGGGGACTTTTCTGTTTTTTTCTGGGGGTTTTGCTTCATTGGTTGTTTTTAAGAACAGAACATTATAAAAAACAGGCTTAAGAGACCAAAAGTAAATTCCAATCTATTCCTTCAGTGCCACTGCCCTTCAATCACTGTCAGATCAGAAGCTGTTAAAATACACTCTCTCGTAACACCAGGCTCCACTCCTCAATTCAACAAATGTCTAGGAATTGAATATATGATTTGTTTAGTTTTATATGTAAGGGTGCACCTTGACAGAAAATCCACAGGATGACTATGTTGCCTTTGTCCACAGGGAGGAACTACCTGTGAGATCACCGCATCATTTCTTGTCTTCGTTGTGGCAGGAACTCATACCACCTCACTGCTCAAAACGCAGTAGTTCTACAGCTGTACAGAGGTGCAAATGGGTTTGGGGCCTAGACTGAGACATTTCCAAATCCTTACTTTCCTCAGGAAAAAAAAAAAAAAAAACAGGAACATTAATGGCTTATGAAAGCCAAGGTGCCTATAAGTATCTGACACCTGACCACCAGCCTGCCTTTAAAAACCTCTTCAGCTTGCTGTTACTATTCACTTCAGCAGCCAAATGGTATTCCGGCTCATCTGAGCAATCATGTTAGAAGAATACAGCAAAACTATCATTAGCATAAACTGAATTTCTTTATGAAAGTTGTATTACGAGAACTTTTCTTTACTACTGTGAAACTAAAGCGTCAGGAGTGTACTCAGTACTAGTCTAAATAAGAAAGAGCTATTTTTATTTTAGTTTTCTGTAAAAACTAAATCTGAACATCTGAAGCTGGGATTTTAAATCCTTACTAGGTACTCAAATGTAAGCCATCTGCACATGCCAAATACTCAGATTGTCCCATACACAACTCTAAGAACTACAAGTGCTCAGTACAGTTAAAAAAGCCAAGCCACTTTATGTACCTAATTTTAGGCATCTAAATTTATTGCCATTAGAGACATGGCTGATACTGCAATTCTTGTACATTCTCCCTGAATTTGATTTTGCTCCCAGAACACCTGCAGAATCAGACAAAAATGAATTAAACAGTAGTTTACTAGCACAACAGAAAGAAAAGAGCATCTGAAAAAGTCAATTGAGAAATAAGAATAGATTTGTATTCACTGTAAACATATTGCTAAGTATATGCAAAAAGTGCCATGCGCTATTGCTGCTGTACTTGGTTACATGTTCAGCTGCAAGTGTTTTAGATAAACTTCAACATCTGGTTTCCTGTGTATCTGATTTGAAACAATCAACACTCAAAATGCACTAATGCTGACTTTATTTGTTGTACATTCTTTTGTTTAGATAAGCCTACAGGCCAAATTACATGCTGACTTACACCCCATGGAACCACAATCACTCATTACACGTCTAATGGGACAGCATGGAGATGCAAATGAATAACAACACAAATTCAAAATCACAAAGGCATGTAGCACTGGAAAACATGCAGAGAGAAAACAGTGAAACATACTTCTGAATGCATATGAAGATGCTGTTACCTACCCACCTGCCTGAACATCCTTGTAAGACCTATAGCAAACAAGAAGGATGCAACACATTCACAAAAAAAGTCCCACCAAAAATTTCCTACAGCATCATAAATATAGGTCTACTTAAAAAAGTACATTCAGAAAAAAAAAATCAGCTGCTTCTCTTTAAATGAAACATATTGGCTTCGAATATTTAGCTGAATATTTTATACGAAATAACTTGTAGAGTGAGCAAACGTCCATACCACTGAACCTGTGTAATGTTTGGCATTAACTGAGTTGATAGATTCAGAAAAGTGGTCAGGGACCAATTGCACAAAGAGTTGTAAGTACCTCCTCATACAGAGATATGACCCGTCAGAAGAGAACTGGAGATTAATGGAGCATAGTAGAGAAGCATGCAGTGTTGGTGCCACTCACTATCTGTTCAGATAGCAAGCTATGATTTCCATCATGCTCAGTTCAGTCCCTTTCAAAAGCATTAAGTTAAGAAAAGATTTTTCCTTGGCCAATTTAATCCGAGAAATTAACTCTCTTTAAATGTCTATTGATTGTGCTGTAATAAAAGTATTAATGAAAACAGGGAGCTAAGCGACAAAGAAGAGCTACTAGTCTAGCTATTTCAGCTTTTACATTTCTGGTTGAATTATGCCCAGGATTGTTTTTCAGTTTTCCTCGTGGGAATATCCCCCAATAGAAAGCTAGAGGAAGCTGTTTTCAGTTCCTTGTCAGGACAGCAAGCTAAAGTTTGTTCCCCCAAAAATGTCAGATTTTTTTTTTTTTTTAAACAGTACTAAATGCAGCTAGCTGTGACTGAGCTATAGTCATTCTGCTATCATCATTTAGTCATACCGCATGTCAGACAATAAGACAAATATTTACTACACGGCTAAGTATGTGGTCCAACTGCCTGGATGCTTCCCCCTGACAGGAGAAAGGATATGGCATTTCGGGAGTACATACAACTCTGCCAGCCAGATACCTTTTTCCATGCATGTGCGTAACATGCCCTTAGAGTCTCTGCTTGTTACAATAAAATTTACCTCTATGTTCTCCATCTTACTGAGCCAGACAGACTAGAAAACCCCAGAGACAAGGAAGCCAGAGAAATAGGTGGCCTATAACTGAACCCTAGAGGGGTTTCTCATTCTTAACCTGAATCATCCATAGAAATCTCCCATCTCTTTACAATACAGGGTCTATACATGTGTATCTGAGGTAGCTAGCCCTTCCCAGGGTTTCTGTGTGGATATAGAAGTGAACATTGACATCTTTGTTTTAACATTTCTTCTCTCTTGGACTCTGTTCCTGAAAAAAAGCAATCCCTTTTTTCTTACGAAAGCTATTTCTCCTAAACACACACACATAAAAAAAAACACCCCAGGCTTCCAAACTCTGTCAAATGTATGTGGCCAGTATGGGTGGTAATAAGGGGTAAGTTCTGACGAAGAGGTTGGAAAACAGATTTTCCTGGTTGGTTGGGGAAGAGGAGCATTCAGAGAAACTCGGAGTGAATTGCACAGCAGATACAGTTCAGCTATCAAGTTGTGCCACATGGCAGTAGCTGGAGGATTGTGACAGCAGGAAAAATACAGTAAGTGACATCAACAGGAAAAACACATTTGTCCAAAGCAAAGCACCTACGAATCTTACCTAAAGACTTCCCAGCCCTTGAGGTTACCTTCTTCCAAGTTAAAACAGGTACCTCATCTCCTCAAACATCTAGCAAAAAAAAAAAAAAAAACAAACAAACCTGTCTTTGAACATATTTTAACGTGTTTATGTTGCCAACTCAACTGCATGCTCAACAAGAAATCCTGATACATCCTTCCTCTCCTGTTTCTTTCTTTGCAGGTTTACTAGCTTAATACTACATAGTCTTGCATTAAACATTTCAGTAACTGGGCAAATCTGCAGTCACAGCTTTCTGCAGAGCAGCTCCAATTCTGCTCCAGTATTTTACATTTACCATTAGCACTTGGTGGCTGAAACAGCACAGAATATGTTGCTGACATCCACTGTCAGCAGTGAGCTACTTTTCCTGCATACATTAGGCCCAAATGCTGCCACAACCGATGCAGGAGGACTATAAACTTGACACCTTTGGGAAAGCATCTAACAAGACATGTTGTATTCAAATGATGTCAAGAAAACAATGTTTCTCAATATTCTACAGCAAAGTATTCTGACGCATTTAAACTTTGAAAATTATCTCCTTTTTCTTTTAACTGAAGCCTCATCCTGTTTCTTTTGCTTATCTGACACAATCCTTGTGCTCAAACTATCTGTGGGCACGTTTTCTGAGTTGAGATAGCATCTACACCTCGTATGTTCAGACATCACCTCTCCAAGACTAAAAGTCAAGTCACCGGTACTAATGCATTTGACTTTTTAAGGCTAGCAATACTTGACTGCTAGTTCAGTTATTCTGAAGAACAAAACATACAGTAAGAACAGTCAAGAAAAATACGACAAAAATAGCTTTGAAAGTGATCCTTTGCCACTGCTTGCCTTTTTTTTTTTTTTCTTTAAAGGACAAGAAGAACTTGACCTTAAAATGAAACAATTAATAGCCAGTCAAATGTAATTTGGCAGCTTGTTAGCCCTACAGGGAGAGCTCTTAACACATACAAACTCTTAGAATTACACACAGGGAACATATCATGTAATATAAATATATAGAGTTACTTTCCATTATGGGATTCAGAACTGCCATTATAGTAAAAATGTTTATTTTAAAAAGGAAGTCCAGTTTTAGTGTGGCTATTAAAGAAAATAAACCAGTCTGAAAACATTTTTATTTTTCATGACTGTTAGTGGTCAAAGCATACAAATTGCAGTGACAGCAAAATTAGAAACATCTTCGGAACTGTTGTCAATGTTTTGACTTAAGAACACAAAACCCAGTTATTGTCATTACAGTGAGATCTGCCACAGTTATTTGCTGGTCTAATGCAGTTCTTTGCATCACACAACTGAATCCCTGTAGAACAATTTCCCATTGACTAGCAGTTAATCATGAATTCAAGACATACATTGTTACCAATCTGTTTATTCTGTACTGACCAGAAAAACGCTGTAAATTAAAGTGTATCTCAACACTAGAGGAAACGATTGCCATATTTGGCCTAAAACTCAAAGCAAGTGCAACAAAATAATTAGCTGCACTAAACCAAAACTATTCCTACCTAAAGCTCCAGCTGCTATCTTGTACATTCCAGGTGAAAAGAAACAACAT
The DNA here is from genome assembly GCA_034782735.1 of Sagittarius serpentarius. Classification (NCBI taxonomy): domain Eukaryota; kingdom Metazoa; phylum Chordata; class Aves; order Accipitriformes; family Sagittariidae; genus Sagittarius; species Sagittarius serpentarius. Next base: position 4,865,890 of record JAVKLA010000024.1, read on the forward strand.
TTTACGGGAGTGTTTCCGTCTCATTTCAAATACATTTGCTCTGAATACTTACTTGCTAAGTGTTGAATGTGAAGATATTTTAGGTAGGGCAGTGATTTAAGTAAAAGTCGAAGTTACAATTATTAAAAAAGGGATTCAAAATAGCCAGTTGCGTGCCCAGTGCTATAAAAGTTTTGGCTGACAGATCTTCAGATCATAGAATTTGAACTGTAACATCTTTTAAGCACAAAACCCCCTCATAATAAGTTATCTCCCTAGAAATGCTGCAAACCAACTGATTGCATTTTATTTAAAATTAAATTCATGGGGTATTCAAGTAAGTACTCCAGAGCTCAATCAGTATGCACGTTCATTATTAACGCTACATTCCCACTTTCTCGTATTGCTTATTCAGAATTTCCATTAGGAAATATTTAGACTATTAAGTCCCTCTTAAATTTATTTTTATTACAAAGAAGTTGCCAAGCTTTTGCTGCTACAAATAAAACACAACTTTAATCCAATTTTTTTGAGACTCAAATTATTAACTTTAGAAGACCCAGCATAGTTAGTATTCCACACTCCCAACAGCAACCAAGAAGTTTACATGACAAGGGAACAACGATAATTACAACTGAGATACAACTCTAAGTTTACACATGCCCTCAGTCAGAGGCCTAAACTATTTATTTTTTTTTTTTTTTTTTTTTTTTTTTTACTGATGACATTGTGGAAACACATTTGAATGTGTCCTGTAGTGCTTGAGGCTTAGGATAACCTTGATTCTCCTCTAGCAGCAGGGCATGATTTTGCTTGAAAAATCATGGTGACAGCAGGAACCACACTGACAGATGCAATGAGACACACGGCTCTACCGTATGTCTCATCTTTCCCTCCACCAAAGGACCTGCGTGCAAGAGGATGAAAAAGCTCAGTCGAGCACACCTTGCACTTCTCAGTTTGACTGAGGCACTCTCTTCACAAAACGCATCTCCATGGACCAGACAGCATCCCTCTTGAAGGGATGCACAACGAAGCCCTGAAAAGCAGAGAACAGAGGTGGCTGCTAGTGCCGAGATTGCCAAATACCACGCCCAGTACATTATGAACTGGCTGTAGATTCTGCCTATCCCAAAGAGAAGTCTGGATGAATGCTGAATTTGAGGGGTGATTTGACTGCGATCAGCACCTTCAGAGAAAGTAGATATTATACAAATCACAACGGATATGTATTTGCTTACCCTGTCAGTCCCATTACAAGGCTTTGGTTCCACCCGTGCTTCTTTAAGCCATGTTACTGAGAACTGAGACAAATTCATCTTTGCTATCTGTGAAAGCGACATGGCTCAAGTTCTCAATCTTAATGCCATTAATCTCATGATTTATCAGTCAACATTTTAATTTCTATATATACACACACAGCTACAGATGTTGAACACTAACAGAGGTAAGGGGGGGGGGAACAACTTCCATGATACTGTATTTCCAACCAAGTATTTTTCTTAAAAAAAAAAAAAAAAAAAGCGCAAGTGCAATTTGTTTTCCTAAACATTTTTCAGACACATTTTCAAGACGACAAACTGCAAATGTGATTAGGACAATCTTCTTTGTGCCACTGACAGCCTATTTAACATTGATATTTTACTATGCTAAGGCAATTTTGCAGGTACTTTTGCATACACTTTCTGCTCATCAGGCTATCTAAATTAATCCCTGTAAACCTTAAGCTGCTAGGCCCCCATGTACACCAAAATCTAGTGTACGGTCTCTCTCTTTTAGAAGGTTATAGAAACCGCAGCCAGTCTGAACCCTTCAAATAAACAGCAAGAGAAACTTGTAGGCTTCTAACTAGGGCTGCCAGCACACACTTGCTTCACGATGGCTCACTCAGCACAAACTAATCTACAATAGATTCAGGTCAACCTGACCTGAAATAGATCTTAATTGAGTTAGTACAACCAGGTCTAGAGTATCCCATTGCCATGGTCTGATTCACCCCATTAAAAACAGACCAAAAAAGCCACTAGCAACAAATACTGGCACTACGCTGTTTAAGATTTTTTGAAAACTGGAATCAAGTTCTGAGAACTCAGCATAATATAATACTTAAAGGAACACAAATGGATCCAAAGGGTCAGAACACAGTCGCAGTTTTTGTACCCGTGAGGCAGATTCAGGACCAGGTTGTGTGCAAGCCAGGATTCCTGGAATTAGTTATCAGAATTGTATTACAAATGCTCTCCCCATAATTCTTATTCAAAGATAAAAAAATATTTTTCTCCTTTTACAGAGCAGTTTCTAAGTCTATGCCAACTACACACAATTCTCCTTTTGGTGAGACCACATGCTACAGACCATAGCAACAATAAAAAAAAAAAAAAAAAAAAAAAAAGGGAATCCCAGGAGGTTTTTTTCCTTGATGGTGGATTGTCACTGCTGGAAGATGCTCAGTACAAAAGCAATACATTATTAAAATAACACATCATTTAAAGAGCCATCAGTGTTGCTTTATATTTCCAAATTGGGTACTTTTTTTGCTGCATTAGGTAGCACTGATCACATCCGTATTTTTTCATACTACAAGACAGGAGGGTGCCATATAGAAGTCTTACCCACATTAGCATGGAAGGAAAAGCAAGAGAACTCCCTAATAGAGTGGGCAAAGCAGAGACGAAGAGATGCCCAAAGTAATTCATCACCCTCCTCCCCACATACCTCTGTGGGCCTTACCCCAGAGGAATTTCCATAGAAGTTATTGCCAAGTCAGCTGTGATATTCTCTGCAAATTTCTCTGCAGGAGAACACTAAGGAAGAGCTTTTCCCAGAGATACATTTACTCACTTATGGTTTCCAAATAAATTCATTTAAATATAAATGTTCTCCTGCAAGCAAACAGGATTTATATTGAAAAAGAGTATATATTCCAGTTTTGCCAACTTCCCTTGCAAAGAAGGAATGTATTGTCCACACAAAATATTGCTTAAATGCAGTTATTTTTCCATATATCTCCCACTGAGTGGCTTTTTAACAATGGTTAGCATTTCATCCAATATTACTATCCAATTTAGTGATTCTTTTAGTTTTATTTAACAGAAAAGTCAGCTGAAAAGCAGATATCAGTAGCTCACCAGAAGAGTCCAGCATCCTAATTCTGCAAGAAAGACTAAAAATTTTGAGCAAAACCACTCCGAGATTATAGGCAGAAGCTTTTTACATCCTCAAGGTTTGCTCATAATTTGACATCACATGCTATAAAAAAAAGTAACAAGGTCAAATTGTTTCATCAGTTGTAGTCAAGCAATGCTAAAGAGTTCAGAATTTGGCCCAATTTTAATCAATACAAATAAGCAGTCTTACTCACTTAGAAATTTATTAACTCTGATCAATAGATTCCATACAACAGCTGCACAAAATCCATGAACAACACAACCTATACAGAACACTGCAAATGTTTGCTCATTAGGAAATTACTGTTGCTTCCTCTTTTCTTTCCAAAAGATAACAATATTGCAAAAGATTGTTTAGCGAAGTATTCTAATGCTAAAGGTGCACCAGTTGTAAGTACACAGCAGATTACCGGACACTCCAAATTGAAGGGGAATCAGTTCCAGATGTTTTCCACTGATTGAATTCAGCCCAAGCAAGGTTAAGTAAATGACAAGCAGCTGCTTTTCTTTTTTTGCAATAGTTATGAAAAAACACTGAGAGTTCTGACTACCTCTAACTGGCAGACACATAGTGCAGCGCCTATTTCCTAGGTTTTCGTGATTAACAGAGACTGTGGACAGTCTTCAGAGCAACTAATTCTTTTCACCTCCAGTCTGTCCGAACTTATGCAGATCAGAATTAACAGGAAGCAGCACAACAACAAAAACACATCTCTGGAATACCTGAATTATGTACATCCCTAAGACACAGCCACTCATTGCACATGCTACTTTCTACTGCAGTAAGCAGAAATAAAACAGGAAAAAAGTTAAAGTGTCACTGGATCAGATCACAGCTTAGCACAACACTGCCATCACCCTATGACCCATCACTCCATTTCAAACACACAGCAAAGTGCATTGGTTTCAGCTTCTCAGACATAACACTCATGAGAACAGCAGAAAAAGTCTTAGCCAACAATAGATGCAGCAGGTATGAGTTCAAAATTATTCAAATGTGAAGATTCACAACGTAACAGCAAACAAGACCACTTTAAATGTGAGGATTGCCTGGCTCTGTCTAGCTAGCCCTCTGAAGGCTTCTTGAGCCTTTACTTGCAAAAAAACCACAGAACACTGACTGGAACAGGTCAGTTTTTACCATGTACAGAGGTTGAAACAAAGCCTTATTTCTTAAATTTCTCTCCTGCTATTCATACTCAGACATATGGAGGGTTTTTTAGCACCCGACAGAATTAAACTGACAGAAAGGTGTAAAAGTCCCTTGTGCATGTATCTTTAGGCAAGTTGACAGGCCAGATGTTCCATCACAGCACTTATTCCAGGTAGTGCATGGAAGGATTTCCAAAGCACAGAAAACAAAGATACCCATGGATTTGTGGTTGGGAATATCTGGAAAGAACATTACGCATCCCTGTATATCAAAATTATTTTCCAAGCATCATCTATGAGACTGCAAACAGCATGCTATGTGAAGAGACATATCAAGCAAACTAAAATTGGTTAAAAGTGGCTAACACCTGGGTATCTAAACAGGGAGCAAAACCAAAAAAAAAAAAAAAAAGAGAACACTTAAAAAAATGGAGAAGAAAATTTTAAGTAATGGTCACTGTTGCATACATATTTTTTATTATATATACACACACACACCCACACACACATAAAGACACATTCCCCCCACCCTGAAGAACCAGAGTTTATTTTACTTCTAATTCTGGAATCTTTTCAGCTTTTCCAGCTGACGTACAAGGTAAAATACGTAAAATACATGCGTTTCAAGCCATAATAACTCACAGATTCAAGACAAAGTATATTGGAAGGAGCAGTAAAAGTATATTTACTACTCTGCCATTTAAGCAGAACCAGTTTTAAAAAGTTATGGCTTTTTTAACTTGATGCCCCGATCTCCCACAATAATATTTTGTCATTCCCATCAGAACAAATTTTTGTGGCTAAAAAGTAGCTTTACATTCTGGATTAAATCACATCTTATTTTCCCCACAGAGCATTCCCCTCCACATTTTCGGCAAAAATCAGCTTGTCTTCTTGCAAAAGCTGACATTCCTGATTACCACTCCTCCTTGTTTATGCTAACAATAAACAAACATGTGGGCCTATGTTTAATACTGCACTGACTAATAGCATTCTTCACTTCTGTAATGCTGTGTCAGTCTAAAAACACTTCATAAACAATTAAGACCCACAATATCTCTGTGACAGAGACAAGACTTATATTCATTTAACAGATGACGCAACTGAAGCACAGTAAGTTAATTGTCTGCCCAAGGTCACATAGCAAATCAGTAACAGAGCTAGGAACCGAATCCAGGAACACTGACTCATACAGGCTCCCTCCTCAACAGGGGACAAGCCTTTTACCTACAGCCTCAGCACCAAAAAGGGGTTTCCATTGCAGTGTAACAGCCCACTACTACATGCTGGCACTTTGTCATCGTTTTCAGATTCTCATTTTAACAGCATCTAGCTGCCTCTGCTTCTTTTGTGGAGAAGCGTTTGAGGCAAAAAGCTGAAAACCCTTGGCTTTTTACAAAACCAGTACACACAAAAAAATTACAGAGGATATGTAAGAGTTACTCTTGTTCCCATTTATAAGATGAAGTACCTGCTTCTCACCTTCAGTGAGAAAGCTCCGAGGTGACTCAGAAAGGCTTTCACTTCCATACAGTCATTAGTGAACTGCAATGGAAAAACCTCACAGTCTACGGTACTACAATCGTTTTGTATGTCACCACTGGCCTAGGTGCTGGTTGGGCTTTTCCCGCTCCCCTTTCCCTTTTTCTCATCCACTGGATCACACAGAGACATACCTTGCATTTTGAAATTAAATTACTGTTGTTTGAAGTGTGGTCTTTGGCATGTTAGACCACATATTCTGTATTCTAGGCTGCACTGGAGCGAGACTGTTGCTACATCACTGAAACATTTAACAAAAAGATGATATTCTAAAGTAGCGGTGGTGGGAAGAATCCAAATTGCATAGCACATACTTATCTGTGCTTTTAAAGGTAAGTTTCATAGACTGTTTCCCCAGGCAACCTCCATTTATATGTTTCCCATTCCCTGATGCACAATCTGCATTGTAATTTTTAATATTAAGTTACTTGACTAATTAGAACAGCATTAGAAAATCATGGTCTTAACCAGAGTTCAAGCCCTCCACAAAAAAAAAAAAAAAAAGGAAACTTTAAATCTCAAATTGCCTTTTTCCCACCCCATCCCACCCCACCCCTGCTCTCAAAGGTTGCCCTCACTTCTCCAAAATAATTTGGATTGTATGACCTCAAGAAGGGCAGGTGCTGCAGTGCCACGCTGAACCGGCAAAGGCTCTGCCTACGAGGGCTCATTCGAGCACAACACATCCCCCAGTGCTACGCGGTGAGGGGGTTATTTTTTCCACACTGTGGCATGGTGTACCATAAACAGCTGGTTAATAGACCAGAGATCAGGTCAAGCAGCTGCCTTTGTACTTGATATCAAAAGTATGGAGACAGATCACCGCAGTGAAGCAGGGCGATACAGGATTAGCAGGGGAAACACGAGACGGGAGCCAATTGCATGAGCATTGCTACCTCCGCGGGAGGCTCACAGGCTGTCTTCCAAAGTGCTCTTAGCCACTGCTGAATTGATACCAACTGCATATTGAATAAAAATTCCACTCCAGTCCATGATTCGACCCACTGATAGGCTTATTTGATAGCACCAGTCTCAGAAACCTCTCTAAACACGTTAGTTAAACAGTAAACCACTGATAAATATTTTAAGTGTCATATTCCAACAAGTTTTCATCCCCCTTACAGTAACCTAAGCTGATTTTCTAGGCCACAATCCAGATCCTGTGTTTATGCACATATAAGGGGGAGACAGGAAAGAGTGACTAAAAATCAGTATGTAAACTGCCTTCTGCTTCTCTCCTATCTACAACACACATTGCCACATCACAGAAAGATACCCCACGTGATCCGATGTGATTGCTTTTGACCAATTCATGTTCACTGTTACTTATTTCCTTCCTACTGTTTCTTTTTGTTGAAAGTCTTCAGTTAAGTTGCCAGGCACTTCTTTTATTTCTTTTTTTTTTTTTTTTTTTTTTTTTTTTTTTTTTTTTTTTTTTACAAATAATTTGACCACACCAGCATTCTTGCAGGAAATGGAGGGAAGGAGGAATTTCCATTCCTAGGAAAGCCCCTTTCAAGGAAAGCATTGTGTGCCCTTTTAGAGACCCATGCGTCTCACCAGCCTCCTATCAGTCCGGTTAGTGGCCCTCAGGTTGTTTCTGATCACTCCCTTACTCCTCAGCTATTTACTTTGCAAGCCTAGATAACTAAAATAACTTGACTTCAGTGTATCTTTCCTAATCCTTTCTCTTCTGTTCAGACTGGATTTGCTCCTCACTGAATCATTAGCCAAATACTAGCAAATGACACCGTTTATAGTGTCAGTTTTAGCAATTTCAGTGTTAATTTTCAGTGAACAGAAAAAAAAAAAAAATCTTTAACTACTACCTGACATCACTACTGTCTTTACACTTCATGTTTAATAACAGGGCCAAACTTCTATCCTGCATAGATTTTTATCTCAAGTTTAGGTCATTAAACAGTGCTCATAGTTTACCCAGATTGTTCCTATCTTTCCCACTTTTTGGAAGAAAGACAGCTTGGGATATTCATGTGAGTTCACTAAGGAGCTCCTATGTCCCCTGAATTCTTCTGCGCTGTCCTGTATTCGCACTGCTAGTAACAGGGCCTAAGCTTTGTACCAGGTGCAAGACCTCGGGAACAAGGCTTCTCAGGCCTGCTCTGTCCAAATGTTTCCTGGCCTGACTTTAAGTGATTTATCCGTGACAGCAATTTCTCTAATTGACCAGGTGTCTAGATCTAACTTGTTTTACTTCTGTTTATCTTTCTCCTGTACAACCATAGTTTCATATCTACAGTAGTAACAGCAGTTATTCTAGTAGAATGAGATATTTACAATTAAATAATGGCATAGTTTATAGAAATACGGGCTGGGTAGAATATCAGAGGCCTCGAGAAGTGGAAACACAGGATGCAGTGTATAGGAGTACAGGCATAAGATAAGATATGGGGCACAGGAAACCCCACAGCTATGAACAGTTCACTAATGGTCAAAGAAAAAAGCATAAATGCCAGAAAAATAGGTAGAAATTAAGAAGTACGTGTTACAGTTTTAATTGTATTTTTACTATTATTGCAACTTTTTAAATATGAAAAAACATATTGCATTCAATTCTTTTTTTTGTAGCAGTTAGATACAGACTAATAGTGATTAGATCTCAAGATTTCAGTTATACCAGCACTGAATTCTAGTTTTACTTCTATAACGTGTGCTTCCTCTTGTTATAAAGAGGACTTTGAGCATAACACTTCTTAGTCTTGCCTTACCTGTTAACTCTGAGTTTCCATTCTTGAAGTCAAATAATTCTGTTTCACTTCCCTCTTCTTCCCAAGGCTGGCTAAATCTATCATTTTATGATATTACTCTCCAACATGCCTTTCATATTTTTAATCAAACCTCTAGCAGTACAACTCAAAGGCAGAACAGTCTCTCCTCTACCTCCACTCTCCACCTTCTGTACCAAGGCTACTGAAGACCCAGCTGAATAATAGGTTTTCCCAATGCATTCCTTCAGACACAGAGGCCAGGAAAACCCCACAAGGTCCTGTATTGTGAGAAGATTCTGCTGGTTGTGTAAACAACAAGAAAAAATGATTTCCTGTCTTTATGGTCAACAGTTGACTTCTCCCTTGACGCATCTATGACAGGGTCTTGGATTTTCTACCTTCCTTCTCCTGCCCAGAGACTTACACAGCAAGACTATCACAATGTATGTTCTGAATCCAAAAGCAAAAATTATCAAGGCCACATCAGTACCATGAAATAGCTTACCAAAAACTATACAGTTTATTAGGTCAATTTAATCTCACTTTAAAAAGCTACTGTTGCTTTATTATTAGGCGAAATGTTGACTCAAATAGAATTACAAGTTGCAAAGCAGGGCATACCCCTGAATAAGAAGTTTTGTTGCCAAAAATTAAGGTTTTAACAGTTATCTGAAATATTAAAGATATAGGAAATCCAAGAAACAAATTCTTTCTCCCTCCCCCACTGCTGTGCTGATAGTGTCATTTTTTCCAGTTCTAATAGTCAACTTTACCAGAAACTCCACTGCCACTAGTCCATGGTAGACAGCACTTCTGTTGCTCATTCGTTTTTTTAAATCTATAGCAGAAACTTGTCACTCACAATGTGCTTACGCTAAGCCAACATCATCATAAAGTCTCCCTAGCATGCAGGGAAATTTTCTTTTGCTGCTGAACAGCTAAATTCAGTCTTACATCACAACTGAAGTTAGCTGGAACATTTTCAACTAAAAGTTTCATCTAAATGTACTGTCTGATGAAGCAAAAATGTTTTCTGGATAAAAAAAGTCTAAACTTAGTTTTATTGATATTACTTATCAGATAAAGTTTGAGGGAGCTGCAAATACCTTTTCTCACCGTGGTCCCTGGGACCATCTGGTACAAAGTCCCTGCTTAAGTTCGGCGTTTGCCAGTGATCGCAACTCCGGTCCTAAATCAGGCAGAACAGGGAGTTGAATAAATGCAGAACAAAAATTTTTAAACCTCAAAAACTGCCAGATTTAATCAGAAGTAAGAGTGAGTTTGGCAGAGGCAGCTGTTCTCTTTCTTTCAGCCTCCATCTCCCCTTACACCCCCACCCCCAGTTCTACCATCTACTTTGGTCATGCCAGGTAAACCACAGAATTCACTCCTAAGTTCTCACTCAGGACAACCAGAGCTGAAAGAGACTGAAAACTTGTGGGTAGGGGCATACAGGTATATGTTTCCACAATTCTTACTCACAGGCAAGTACCATTAGTACCTACAAATCCTGAAGCAACTGACAAATTTAGAATTTTAACAGTCCTGTGCTGAATATGGATTCTCACTGCAAAACCACCAGCATGTGCTAAACTCACCTTCTTAAGAGCATGACGTTTTTCAGAAGCATGGTATCTGGATACTTTCTCTTACTAATTTGGAACATATCTTTATATTTATGCTTTTCTGACTTACTGACAGTTATGCAGAACTCAAAAGCTTTGGTGTTTGCTTTATTCTGTTAATTTTAGCCACATGTTTTTTCTCACCTTTCACTCAGCTTGTCAGCACTGGAATCTATGAATCCACTTAATTTAAGATGTTTGCTTCTTTATACATACTGCAGATTGTAATCCATCTACACCACTGAGGGAAAGCGGCCCTTTTCCCCCCCAATGGAAATGCAACCAGTTTCCAGGAACAACCAATCCATTGCCAGATAGGTGAATTTTGGAACGTCAGCATCCAAACTAGCATTACAGACAGAATAAATCAACATTAACACCATTACACACTTTTATATAAGAGTGTTTACAAAGGTATTTTGGGGGGTCATCGAAAATTACAGTTCTCTCCCCCTCTCCTGGTGAAAAGTTACTCTTCTGCAGTTTTGCTTTAAATATGGAGGGGGAGGTGAGGGAGAAATATGTCAGCATGCAAGAAATTCCAAGAAGCAAACAGAAAAGCACAGTGATAAATAGGGAATTTTGTTTTTACCCCAGCAGAGATTTATCACTGTGAGAGTCTTGTGACTTTGACAAATTTTACAATAATGAGCTGTGCATACAACCTACAATAACTGACAGAGAATAATATATTCCATCTGCTGGAGATGTCCCAGGAGGTTGACCTTCAAGTTCCAAAAACTTTCACATTTTTATAATTTTTTCCTCCCTAATAAAAAGCATTATGAAACAGCTATTCAGTTCATTTTTGAGAACCATACATTGCAGTGTATAGCTGCTATTTGAAGATGAAGCTCAAGTGCATGTAAAAGATTTTAGTTACACTCAGATGTTATTTGTTTTTCTTCTATTTGGAACAGTCTTTATGACCTGCCACTCACTCTTGCTACCATCTTGATGCTGAAGTGCTTTCTTTAAATCTTACAGGAACATTAAAGATGCCAGAGAGTTCACGCACGTCTTGCCATCCTGACAACAGACCCCACTGCAGGGGAGTACGTACACAATGGCTGACAGAAGTACAGGTAAAGATCGATTTCAAGACTACAGAGAACAATTATGGCTGTAATCTCAGGTGAAGATGAAATCACTGAGGGTTTTAAAACACTACATGAAAGAATTAAACTATACACCCCAGTATGAAAGAGCTCCTCAGTAAAAGCAATAGATATCCATGAAAAGAATATACTTCACTAGAGTACCTTCAGCATCACAGTTATTTTCCAGAATTGTTTAAGTCCACATTTGCTTTAGCTGTTCCTTTTAAATTTCTTTCTAAATAGCTTCCTCATTTGAGAGGTTTGACTTCAAACATGGAAACTATTATTGCAGAAGACTTTTGGTCTTTCCATTCCCGCGAGGACAGTCATGTTCTTCGGGTTACAGAGCACTCTATGATAGTCACACCCCAAACGCCATGCATGGTGCAGAACTAAGTTAGGAACCGTTTTCCTTTCAGGTTACCAAGTGTTTGTTTCAAGATTTCATTGTTTGTAAAGATTTAGTTTCTGCATTATGCACTATTCAATACATGCGTTTTATTACACATACAGAAGTATCTCAGAAACCTTAATGTTGATCATATCTATAGGCTTTACAAGGCTTTCCTTTTCTCAAGCCTTCTTCATACAGAAGAGGAAAGCATTTTTGCCTAGCTTTGAAAGATATGCCTCCTAAACAAGTTTTGAGCAAGCGAAGAGGATGCTGGGTAGACATGGATACATGAACAGGATATCTTAAGAAAAACTTTATTTTCAGGAAAAAAAGGGGTGCTCACGAGGTGCAGTTCCTGAATTAAGGTAAATCTCTACTTTATCAAGGACATTTTAACTTAATTTCAGTCTATTTCTGCCCAGAACAAGGAATTTTGTTAGTGGGACTGTTATTCTGCTGCCTGGGCTTGCCAGGCATTTGTTTCGGGTCCGCCCACAGTCTCCCACATCTGACCAGAGCAGCAGATTAGAAGAGCTGTTTTAAAGCAACAGCTCTGCTCCTTCCTGGGTCAGGCCTATAAAAGCAATCTAATTCAACCTCAAAGTTTGCCATCATCTGTAAAACATCCAGCCTCCACGACCAATGAATAAAATATTCCACTCTAGCAACACTGAAAGAGAAGCTGGCATGGCCCTTTTCAATCACCTTTTTTTATTATTTTCTCTGCCTTTTCTACTTTCAGCTTTTTAAGAGAGGAAAAATACCCCCATTTACAGGCTTGAAGCCTAGTACTTCCACTTCCCAAGAATAGAAGCATATTAATTCTGGCAAGGAGAACTTCACTGAGAGAAATCAGGTTTAAACTTTTGAGAGGTGTCAAGAATGTTCAGTCAATTGAGCAATCGAGTTAGCCAACTACATTCCTGGAAGCTTTGCAACAGAAGGAATAAATCAGAAAAATCAAATGAAGTGCGACATACCCCTGACACTGGCTAAGGCAAAACGCGAAAGAAAATGAAAAATAGATAAAACTTAATTGGTAAGGGAGTAATATGCATGGCTGTCTCTCAGAACAAGAATAAATTAGACCAGCTATAATAAGAGTACAACAGGAAAAGTTTTCAGGAAGTGGAAAAAATTCTTTTACCTCTGTTACCAAGCTGCCAGGCAGAAAAAGATGCAGGCTTGTCTTTTCAGTCTCCTTCCTCTGATACACAGAGCTTTGCTCAGACTAACTATGAACATTTAAATAACATAGCTTAAGCGAATAAACGTGCACCAGCAGAGTCATCAATACAGACAAAACAGTCCTCAGCACCTTAACTGTCTTCAGTACTGTTGCAAGTTACACATCACTTTGCTGCTTCTGTCCATCACTGACTGATACCACAATATCAAAATACTCTCAGCAAAATCAGCTACTACATGGTCAGCAAGGGATGCTGCACAGCCCTAATAACAGAATACTATGTTCATTCTCAGCATGTTTAAGAGACAGGTAGTTAAAGCAGCAAATTTATTTATAAATCACACCTTTCATCCCCTTTCCCAGAACCCTATAAAAGCACTGGAAATGCCAAACAACAACTAAAATACCACCATTGCTGAAAAGCATTCTGACCTCAAAGTGACAGATACAAGATTTATATAAGATTATAAAACATAAGGAAGAACATGAGGGGTAACAAAAGCCTCCATCAGTAGAAGCAAACCTCTCCCTACCACAATGGCAGTTCATGGCTATCCGTTGGCACAAAGCAGAGGCTTGAAGGTCTTTCTAAATCCCTGTGGGAGCCAAGTGCTTCTACCCCTTACAGACGTGCCTCGATATGCCACGGCTCTCAGATCCCTGCTATGCCACAGCTGACTGACTGCTCTAGCACAGGTGACACAGGTTGCATTGACAATACAATCTAGCAACTCTGTAAAGTTAGAGCAACCCAGTGACACTCCTACCTTTGACTGTGTTCAGTACAGAAGACACTACATATTCCCTCTGGGGACAAAAATATTTAGAGTACTATTTATTAAAGAAACCATCATGTCAAGACTACAGCCATACTCTCCCCAGGCTGAAACTGGGTGTCAGCTTCAATGTCACATAAGAGTAGCAATTTTATACAGAGCTGATGTTCAGGTTTCTCAAAGACAGATGAAAACCTAAGCAAAGCACCCCATGATAACAAAACTTTGACAAGAGCCAGCATCTTTGGATACCTCAGTTACCTAGAGGCGTGCAAAGCCTTGCCAAGTTATGGAGCGTAACTCCTCAGGCTATGAGGAAACAACCTCCCCTTGAGCTAAAGATTTAGCAGATCCAGAACTAGCACAATCAACAAAAATCAACACAAAAGGTGCAAAAATTACTTTCCAAAAAACCCTCACTTTATAGTAAGCAATGCTATTTCAAACCTACATTCCCACTACAAAATTAAAAAAAAAAAAAAAAAGAATTTTACAAACAAAGCAGTATCTTAGCTCAGCAGTGAAATTCAGCCAGTTTCCAGGTTGAAATACAACAGCCACTTATAGCAACACACAATATTTTAAAGGAAGCAAGAAGAAAAACCCCACTTATCAAAACCCCTTGGTTGACGCAGGCATAAAAATATTTAGCTGTTCCTATCGCCATTTATCTGCACAGTGTTTCAGAGGATGCTGTAAAAAAGCAAAGATGTTTTTCCTGTTTTATTTTCCTTTCCTTCAGCCTCTATGTGAGGTAAAGTTTAGAGGCGGGGTAGATCTGAGGAAGCTTTCCATCAGCCTCTGAGATAATTCAAAGAAGTAGAATTAACAATATATCCAACACCTTAATTGAGTTAACTTTGGTAAACAAAGAAAGCTTTTGATGTTCACCCCACATGAATCCAAAGATTTCTTTAATTTGTGTCCTCCTGTTACGTAACTGTCCTTGGTTTGAGGCATCTTGCTTTATTAATTAGTTTAAAATTATTTTTTTCATATAATTTTTCCCTTCATCAGTTCAATTCACTTTAACATTGTCTCTTAAAAAAAATGCCATCCTGAACATAAGGAAAAGTAAATTACCTCCTGGTTCATCAATGTAGAAAGACACATCTTTTTTGCTTCCTTGTTCTTCAATGTGATCATAAGTGATCTGTGGAATACACAAGGCATTCTCTCCCGGGTTTATTACAGGTGCAGAACCGTTACCACAGCCTAGCTTCCCTTTTCTTTTGTATCTTCTAGCCTGTGGTAGTAGAAATGGGATGATATGAGAAGATACTATCAAAACCAGAAAAGTACACATATGAACTTTACTACACAGTAAATTCATTTCAGTTTGGTTTTGTTTTGTTGTTTTTTGTTTTTGTTTTTTTTTTAAAGAATGCAATTGAAATTCGTGGAAGTATTACAACCCTGGTTAAGGTTTTCAAAGAGAATGATTCTGAATTACCAACTTAAATCTGGTAAGAATTTGATTCTCAGGAGAAGATGCCTAGCAGATTCTGAAAATCAGGTCTTAAGTAAAATTTCTCAAGCTGGCCACAAAACTCAAGGCAACCAAAATACTAATCACTTGAGGATACAACAGCTTGGCTGTAACATCTTTTTACGCTCTGATTAAACATAACCATAAACTTTGAGTTATGAGCTAGGCACTGTGCAGCCTTTTCAACTAACGAAAATGTCACCTTTTACCAAAAAGACTGAATTAGGCACATCAGGAGAAGGTAAGTCCTTCCTCCTGCTTCCAAAGTTGAAGTTCTCCTGACTTTAAAAGCCTAAGAAGCAACCTAATAAACACCCTACAACTGCTACACCAGAACAAAAAATGAAGGTTTGGGTTCAACTGGTTCTGAGCAAGGTTGGTCTCCATCTGCTTTTGTGACTGGAAGCGACCGACGTAACAGCCACTCGTATACTCGCTACATGGCCTTTGCTGTCTGCTTCCTAGATGCTGCTGCTGCCACCGAGCTATAGAAACACGGCTTCTCACAGCAGAGCATTTATTTCCAGTCTTCATGACTACCTTCCCTTTGGCTCTAGTCCCACCTGGGTCTACTACTCACACACCTCAAAACAGAGGTAAAAGGCAAGCTTTAATTTGCCTGATGCTCCAGCAATCCTCTGGCAAGGAGGTGAGATCGAGGGCTACTGCAACAATTCTGCAAAGTACTCTGGCCTCTGATGTGACCACTAAGCAGTTAGCAGAGATAAGCATCATCAGAGAGAACAAGTCTTCACACATATCAACACAAACAGCTGCAGGCTCAATATATTCACAAATGGGACAATGTTACTTGGTCTAAGTAAACCAACTCAGTTTATTACAGTCTGCATTCAGTCTTTTGGAATTCATTCTTCTGTTCAGCTCTGCAGCAATTAAACAACAGCATGTTTGAAATTAATCAAACGGGGCATTAAAAAAAGTAGAAACGGGCATTTATTGTAGACAGTGGATGCTCTACCATGCATCAAAATGCTTCTAAAGGCAAAGATTTTGGTCTCCCGTAGCACGAAAAGAAACTAGGAATTCTCCGGAGAACAAAATGCGACAACACAAGATGATCAATATACATTTAGGTCTTTAAAATAAGAGGCTGTGTGAAGAAAGAACGAACTAGTCTCCTTTGACAAGGGAAGATGATCCATTGGTGAGATACGAAAGAACAATCATGTTCTTGATTTAAGGTTAGCAGTTCACAGGGAAGTTCAGGTCTAATAATATATTAGGGAAGTCCCTCTCACTAGACAGAACAGAGGGAAAATATTAAGGGCATTAAAAACTGTACTTTTTCCAGCTCTCCCACCATGGATTTCTTGCTGCTCAGAAAAAATACTACCCAGCCTTTCTTCAGCTTTACTCCTTTCTTCCTGCTTTTTCTGCCTGTAATTATGAGGAAGCCAGTCTCAAGGCAGAGTTACACCCTACTCAACACCGAGTCGATCGCACTGCTGTAACACCAAAACACGTAACATGCACACAGATCACGCCGATACAGCTCTCTACACGTGCTGTGGGGAGACTGCACTGCAATTCTCCGCTGGGCAACAGCCATCAGTAGGATTTCACTGCCTAAAACCAGGCCTCTAACATGACTTTAGAAACCCTGGGTATCTGAGCATTTTGGGTTTGAGTGGCAGAGTTTGGGTAGTGGGGGAGAGGCTGTAGGGGTGGCGCCTGTGAGAAGCTGCATCTCTGGGATAACAGATTTAAGAGGGGAAACCTGCAGCAGGGGAGGAGATTGGAATGCAAGAGAAACCCCTACCCAGACCCCAAGGTCAGTGAGGAAGGCAGGGGAGGAGGTGGGCCAGAGGAGGGGATACCTCTGCAGCCCCTGGGGAGAGGGCAGGCTGTCCCCCTGCAGCCCATGGAGGGGAGCGGGGGAGCAGACACCCACCTACAGCCCAGGGGGGACCTCACACCGGAGCAGGTGGTGCCCCCCAAGATGGCCGTGACTCCGCAGGGAAGCCCATGCTGGAGCAGTCTGTGCCCGAAGGACTGCAGCCCACAGAAAAGCCCCACGCTGGAGCAGTTCGTGAAGAAACTGTCTCCCATAGGAGGGACCCCAGGCTGGAGCAGGGGCAGAGTGAGGAGTCCTGCCCCTGGGGAGGAAGGAGCAGCAGAGACAAGGTGTGAGGGACTGACCCCAACCCCCATTCCCCATCCCCCTGTGCTGCTGGGGGGGGGAGGAGGGAGAGAAAATTGTGAGTAGAGTTGAGCCAGGAAGGAGGGAGGGGTGGGGGAAGATGTTTTAAGACTTGGGTTTAATTCTCATTACCTTTTTTTTGACTGGTAGTAAATTAAATCGACTTGGTGTTTTTCCCCCCCAAGTTGAGTCTGTCTTTTGCCCGTGACCATAAGTGGCAAGTGATCCCTCTCTGTCCTTGTCTTGACCCACGAGTGTTCCGGGGCCAAGGTGGGGGGAAGGGGTGCACGAGCAGCTTCATAGCACTTTGTTACCAGCTAGGCCTAAACCACAACACTGAGCTAGACTTGCTGCAGACCTGGACCTTTCTAGAAGGGGTGCTGAAGGCTAGGCAAGCTTGCCAATGAAACTACATAACATATGTTTATAGACAAACTATTCCACTTCACTGCAGCCACAGCTCAGGAATTTGCCCAAATTTCTACACATAGCTCCAAATAAAAGTACCTTGGAGGGACGTACTTGAGCAAGAAAAGCACTGATACCATCAGCCACACGTTGCACGCGAACATAAATTTTTAAACTAGCTTTCTTCTTTCTGTATCAACTACTATGCAAAAAGAATGCAAAATCGGAAAGTGTTGTCATTGACTTACGCTCCTTTGAGAAGGTAGAGGAGACTTCAAAGGGGGTAAGACAATGGAGAATAGGCGCCTGGCTGACCACCAGGGCAAATTTAAAAGTTAGAAGACATTTGTCCCTCAGCAATATTTTAAGGAAAACGAAACTAATCATGCTGTTGCATGATGAGAACAATCAAATGTCCCATTACAAATGCCTTTCAGCTCTCCAAGTTCTTTGGACGCTTCATAAGGATTTCAGCCAGTTATCCCAAACAAAACCAAAAGCGAGAACCGAAAAGAGCTCTGCCAACTCTCCATTACCTGTTTTCTCAGACTAGGGCTAGATGGCGCTGGTGGTTTTTTGGGATTTTGCATCGGTGATGTAACATAGATCTTCCATGTTGCTGTAGAACTGCAGGATTTCTCTGCTGCATAGCATCGCCACAGAGTCTATAATAGAACCCAAAACCAATAATCTCAGTGAACGAGCAGTCACTGTTGTCCTGCCAAACAGGTAAGTCAGATTTTGCTGCAAATCAAAATCTTCAGTCAATGTAAACATGCTGCAAAAATTCTGACTACAATCACTGTGCTATGCCACACACCACCATGCCTATTAAAATACATTCTTCCCTGTATATAACTGTGGTGAGTATAGTTTGCACCAGGAAACACACACTCAGCACACAGGGATCTTAAGTATGGTCTTTGTAGCTAGGAGCTGGGGTCTAACCCTACCCACAGTAAAAAAAAAACAAAACAAACAATAACCCACCACACCAAAACCCAAACAACACTTATAAAAGTGAATCTCCACAAGCAGCATAGATTACTGCTGTTTCCCTTTTTCTGTAGCGTGCCACATTTTAGTATTTGTGCACCATACTATTGCATTCTTTATATTATCATACAGAATGTTATGCTGGGACATTATTCTAAACTGAGGTGTTTTTATACATGCATATATATACACATTCATCGCCTCAGGATTTGGCAGACATACAGGAGCTAAGGGAACATAAAAAGGAAGTTAGGAATTAAAGACTATAACAAAGATATTTTTACTATTTCACCAAATAGACTCGTTGCATGTAGTTAGTGTCATTATGCCTGTGAATCTCAGGTTAGTAAAACCTCCTAAAAAAAGGGGGACGGGCAATTATCTACTTCTCCCTAGTGACTGAAGTGGATCAAAAAGACAAAGTGGTTAAAGACAAGTTAAAGATTTATAATAAAGTCTAGTAACTGTGATTCTCAGTACTCTAACTACTAGGCCATATTCCCTTTCCAATATTCAGTTTTACTGTTAGGGGCCTTACCTGAATTAGCGAAGCTGCAGCTGGGATTTGTCTGTTGAAATGCTTCTGACGTTGTTTCTGCTGTACTTTCAGGGCAAAACCAGACCCCAGAATACCCTAAATATAACCAAAATTACTAGTCAGACTCCAATATGGCTTCATATGCCTAAACTATGTACTTAACATATGAAATCGACATTTTATAAAAGACTTTCCTAGAAAAAGTTCCGAATTTTCAAGTGTCCACAGTGACAGAATTCTATTTATTCCAACAAATAAACCTGAAATTGAGCACATTGATATTGGCATCAAGTAACTTCAATAAACAGCATGTGTTTACTGCTGTGATCTACAGGTAACATTGGTCAGAGGCATTCACAGAAGCAGTCACATTCCAAAAGCAACCCTACACTATGGTGGGAGAAGCAAATGCCAATGTCACATGACTGATCTACAGCTATTCTTTGCACTTATTTTTAATTCTTTGCCACAAAAAAAAACCCCACAACTAGAGCCAGAACCCAGTTTGAATTTCCAGGCAAATTGAGCGAAGAAGCCAAAGATACGCTTTGTAACTTCAGCATTTCTGTTAAAACTGATAGTTACTGAAGAGATACTTTGTCTTTTCCAATTGTCTAGATGTTGTTTTCTTCATTTCCCCCCCCCATTCCTTTAGTTGAAGATCCAAAAATCCCAAAGATGCTTTATAGTACCATGTAGGAAAGCAAATGCGGTTTCTTAGACCTCTGCTTTGTGGCAGTGTTCCTCGCCTTGAAAGGACCCCAATTTGTTCTTATATAATCACAAAAATAGCAGAAACGAAGAAGTTTCACATCTGGCACTGTCATGCCAATTAAAAAAAAAACCCTCTCTTTCTCTTTACCTCACAGAATAGCTTCAGTTCTCCAAGTAGCAAAAGTTATTCTTAACTCATTTCTAGGCCGCATCTCTCTAAAATGACTGCAGTAAAGATACAGCAATTTCACTTGTTTGTGTGTGTGCGCGCAGACGCACAAACATACACTTGAGGACACCTGCGTGCACATTCTGAAGCAACACCCAACCCTGCTATTTCCTATCAAAGGCACCAATTTAAAACTACCTAATTGTAAGCCCAAGTCAGATAAACACTTTATCAAAGTGATCCAAGTTCTACTTACCGCTGGCAGAGCAAAGAAAGATACAGCAAATACTGAAAAACAGGAAGCTATTGTCTTCCCAATCCACGTCTGGGGAACTTTGTCTCCATAACCAATCGTTGTGACCGTTACCTAGGCCAGAAACAAACATCTGATTCACTGCAATGCAGTACCATTTTCCCTCAAAAGCAGGAAAAAAGAAAGAAAGGAAAAAAAGTAGAGAAGTATCAGGAGGTACATATGGATCAACAGTGTTTGGATTTGTGCATAAGGAAACCACAGGAATACACTAAGCATTATTGCAGATTTATCCCGTTTTTACGTTCTTTAGCAGGCATTCGCAACTGACCGCTGTTCTGGGTGCAACAATAGCCTGGACCCAGGACGACTGTTTTCACAGTTTGTAGTTGGCTGCTTCCGCCCTACCAAAACTGCAAAGATTGGCCCTGTGGGCTTGAAACCATAGGCTTGCAGTTTTCATTCTTTTGCTTTTAAAATGTACTTCCACAGAGTCGAGAAGAAAGCCTTGAAAGTGCCGGCTTGCACACAACCAGTGCGCTACCGTCTGCCAAATTCTGCAGTCAGGCAGAGACGGTAGCTGCGGCAGGGTAAGCTATGCGCTGTGCTAGCAGGAAGGAAAAGGGACAGAACCAACACCACCCCAGCTGAACCTTCATAGCAAGAGGAGAAACACACAACCATTCCGTGACACATTGCTTCCCAAAGTAAATATACCAGTAGACTAAGAGCTAAATACAGCTGAGCCCCACACTCAGCTTCCTCCCCTCCCCCACCAAATACAGTTCTTTGCCACTCAAAATTGTGTTTAAGCCACAGGATGCATCATATTACTGTACCTGGATCTGCTTAGCAGGATGGAGCAAGGGCCAGGTATTCCCTAAAGGACAGGGAGCCCAGAGCCAAGGCAGATAATGCAGCCAGCAGGGCAGGGCCTCCCTGGGCAGGATCCAGTCCCACAGCACCCAAGCAGAACCCACGCAGAAAGAGCAGCCAGGTCCAACCAAGAGTCCAGATTACAAGGCAGTACCACAGCAATGAGGCAGGTCCAACATCAAGTCAGGGTTAGGATCAGGTTCAGCAGTCAACACACAGTTCCACAGGAATGAGGCAAAGCCACAATATCAGCCCATGGGTTGAAGCCAGGCTCAAGGGACTCCATAGCCAGACACAGCTGCAGTTAAGCTAAAGACCACCTCTCCTCCAGCAGCGTGCTGAGCTTAAATAGACCTCTTGGGTGTGGGTGGAGGCCACAGGTGATGCTGGTTGGGGTCATTACATCAATTAGTGCCCTCAAGGCCATGACAACAGCCTCCCCTCCCAGCAAGGCATATCCTCACACGAGTCTAGGATCAGCAGGGACTTGCTGTAGAGGGACTAAATCACTGGCGGGGGGTGTCAGGCCACCCCTGAAAAGCCACAGAGGCAAGGAGGGCTGGAGTGGGAACAGAGGTTTTGGGCTGTTTCTGAGGAGCCCCAGCAGCCTGCAAGAGAATTCATTAGGAGCCCAATGGTCAGTAAAGTATTGGTGCTTTGGGGGAGAAGAGTCCAGGTGAAGGCTGGTCCATCAGAAGGGTTTGTAATGTAACAAGGGCCAGCTGCTCCCCAACAGCAGGTGATCCCAAGGAGGGATCTCAAGGCAAGCCAAGTGGAACCCACAGCTGGCCAAACAGGGCCCTCACCACCCTGGGCCCAGCCCCACAGCAGGATAGACTCACAGACAGTGGCCATGTCCAACAAAGAGTCTTAAGTCATACGGCAGTATCAAGGTGATGAGGTACGTCTCAGGTCAAGTATGGAAGTCAGCCTGTAAGTTGAGCTCCAGATCTCTAGACCATGGCTGAGCTGGAGACCAGCTCTTCTCCAGCTCAGCTCAGGGCTGAGCCTAAATAGAGGCCATGGGTGTTGGGGTGGCCCCAGGTGTGGCTGGTCAGAGCCATTAAGGCTTTTTAGTTACTCAGAGCCCTGACACAGCCATAAAATTGTATAAGAAAGATGACTTGTACCCCTAAGAAGTGGAAAGCTTCTGGTGAGGAAATGAAGAATTCTATCACCGGCACCAACCACTGGGGAGAACTTTAAATAGGAAAAAGGTACTTCTATTTGGGAGCACCAGCCCTACACCCAGTCCACTTTGCCTTGAATGGTAGCAGAAATACAGCCAAAACAGACTTAAAAGAATATGTAAATTTACACTGACTACAAAAGAGGATGTGGAAATACAGCCTTTTATGGGAAGAGCTGCTGACAAATACTTAGATATTATGCAAAAACAGGCTTCTCAGAAGAAACTATCACCAATAAAGGCATAGGAAGAATAAATTTCCTCCTCCTCTCACAGCAGTTCTACAGAGAGCTGGAAGGAAAATTTGCAGGGAAAAAATGACCAACTACTACCAAACTGAGTTTTTCCAAGTTAAAAAAAAAAATTAGGCTCGTGTTTATTCATCGTGAATTTCTCACTTGATGTAGTCAACTTTGCAGTATCTATATCCTCTAATGAATATTGTTATTTTGAACTGCAAACTGCTCTCAGTAGGAGCTCTGTCTTGCCAGGTGTTTGTCCAGATTTAATGTGGCTTGCCCATGCAGTGATTCAGGTGCTGTGTACTACCAGCGGTATAAACAGATGAGTTTTCCAGCCCCCTAAATTAAACCAGACCCCCCAAAATTCAACTTTGAAAAGCAGTATGTGTTAGTGGGGAGTGGAGGATGTTAAAGCAGTGTTTCTTTAACAGCACTTCAGCTCCTCAGTGCACCCAGATGACCCCTTAAAGTCTGGGATTTTTCCTTCCTTTCCTCTCTTTTTTCTTATGAAAGGCTTCTTGTTTTTTTTGTGGGTTGGTTTTTTTTTTTTCCCCTGAGTTCTCCAGCACTCAGGACTTAAAAACAAACTGCAGTAATGTTGAGCTGCCTTAGTGTTACTATGGAAGACAGCATGAAAGCTGTAACCACAGAAAAGATGATTTTCCATCTCTACAGCAGGCATTTGGCTAGCAGATTCCTGCAGGTGCCTGAACATGTCTCAGAAAGTTTCTCCCTGGCTACCTTAAGAGGCTTCCTCCTTGGTAATCTAATTAGTGCATTGAAGTATGTGGCAAGGATTATAAATAATGTAATTCTCTGGCTTTCTTAATCACAACCAGAATCTTTTTCTACTTGTATGTCCAAAAGTTATTATTTATCTGCTCAGAGAATGTTTAATAACTAGGCTTTCGAAAATGACACCCCTTTCGTAACACAAATTTACTATGGCACATTCCAGCTGGTAGGCACATGCTCTCACGCAGGCTCTGAAAATACATATGTACACTTCAAAAAAGGAAGAGCTCTAATTTAGTAGAAGTCAACAGAGCTTCTCACGTGCTTTAAGATAGGCAGGTGTCCTGAAGTTTGAAGACTCCAAACTGCACACCTCAAAAAACATATTAAATATGAAGGGGTTCAAACTGCTATGTCTGGCATGGAATTTTACTGCTGGAATTTCTGAGCAATTGATCCCAAGTACCTCTGCCAGTTAACACCAATTTACCATTTAACTCAAGTTCAACGGTACGAAACAGTCCAGTTTGCAGCAAAAACAATAAGCATTACCAACAGCAAGAGACGAGCATAGAAGGGCCAACAGAAGAGAAGCCTCCTACATGCCTTTCCTCTTTCCTCAAGAAAAAATACCCAAAAAGGACGGAAAAAACTTCTGTGACATGGGTTGCAGTTCTGGCAGACTGACAGTGCTGCTGGAAACGCTTTTGCATGTGTTCTAACATGCTATAACTTCTGAAAGTGGCTTCATATAAAATACCACAAGCCTTTGATATGTCTTTGCAGTTTAATCTGTGTGCCTGCCAAATCTAGGTGAAACAACCTTGCGTTTAACTGGAGCGGGTGAATGCAGTTAGCATTTAATTCCAATTCTCATTCAGTCTTTATTTTCCCTTTTCTTCATATTTAAACCTTTCAGGTCATTTGTATCAAGTTCAGCAAGCTTGCACTTTCTACTCAAAGCAAAACGTTACCCATAATACACTCTGTGGTTTTTGTCAGACACATAAGACTTTCAAATACTTGCTACCAAGATTTTTTTCCTATGGTTCAGTTTTGAAAGGCAAAAGTGAAATCAAATTTCACTCCCTAGTAACTCCACATCTGTGTTTCTATGTTACAGAAGATTTGAAAAGAAAAAGAAACCGATTCACTTTGTCCTTTGTCACTGTTCCCAGCTGTGAACTGCACCTGCACCGTGACTCACTAATGCTGAGGAGGCCTAGACGTCTGAAAAGCTTCAGCAACAATTTAAACAGTGTTCTTCATGTGCCTCACACAGCTAGAGAAAGACAAAGCTGATTTTATCTTGCTATTACACAAAACCAGTCAAGTTTTGGAAAACAAAAACAAAACCCATTGAACACTTTGCAAGGCATATACATATGCTTTGAAATACAGATTCCAAGTCATCTATCTCAACAAGGTAAAGTAAGGCACATTTTAAACTTATCTGTTGGTCTTCATAACTGAACTCCTTTTGAATTCCTTAAGCCCAAAATATTAACAAAATATGCTTGTATAAACACACCCTGGCTTTTTTTACCTCCATGTTTTACTCTTTACTCAAATCAAGGCTGTAGATTCTAGCATTTAAAAATATTTTGTAATCCATACCTAAACATTCAATGCAACTCATAAAGCAAGCTCTGGATAACTAGAGCTAAAAAAATAAAAAAGAAGGAAAGGTAGAAAACACAGACTGGCTTCACATGTAAGTTTTATTACATGCAGGAATAACCCACGCATGAATATACATGGGCGGAACCAGATGCTAAAAACCATAGCTAGTTCCCAAACTGATTGCTGAAAATCCTCTTTTGTTTTCCACTGTACTTGCTCCCCTCAGTTTGATAAAGGGTTCTTCTTCCCTCCATTTCAGGTCTGAATTTGGGCATTTCTGGCCTTTTGCAGTTACAGGCCTAGGAATTACTTTATGAAACACCAAAGACATTGTGCAGAGCAAACATCCTTTAATGATTACATATTAAATTAAGACCTCCTTATTAATAAACTACATGCTTTCCATTTCTTTCACTGGTGTCATTCTAATTCACGTGGTACTACAAACCTCTTTGGAACTTCACTATGCTAGAAAAATGTATGAGATATTTCTCATAGATTTAGCTGAACTAGCACAAACTTTTATGGGAGCCCCTAACGCTGCTGAACTTCCCATAAGCAGCCCCACTTTTAATTAGGTGTACTTCACAGACTATTCAGCTAGACCATTAGTAAAAACAGAAACAGTAGCTGCTTTCCACTGCATTCAGTCATTTGAACACTGGTATTTGAGCTGAGCTGCTCAAACAATAGCAGAATAAGTAAGCCCGTATACTGGTTTGTTTTCTTAAAGCAGACATGGGGTATCTTTCACAATGTCAATTACACCCTAACTGGTTTACTTTTGCTTTTACAATACAGCACAGTCTGTCCTTCTGGGAATTCATTCTTTTCCTCCGCTAGCTAGAGATTATCTCATGTCTGTAAACATGAGGGTTTATGCTCTGAAAATTTTATCATATGTCTATTGAGGACTTTAACAAGTGATTGTTGTATGGGCTAGTTCATGGGTTTGTTTCTTCCCAGAACATTAGATAATCAGGTCCATCTGGCCATTTAGTGGATTTTTCTTTTTTACTAGATTCTTCTTGATTTGTACTGTTTTGCACAGCCATAGGTGATACTCTGCAAACGAAATGAATACCTGACAACCTAATGACAGGAATTTAATGCTTAAAAGATTTTTATACTGAACCACTTAAAAAGTGGTAACTCAGGCTACATGTAATATAATTTATATTTCTGTATACTTCACTGAAGTAGAGGCTTACACAGCATCTAAGTTAAGGATTAGAAACATATATCTATCAGGAACTTTTTGTCTGCCTTCCCAGACTTACTCACCAGTTTATTTGGATGCAGATAAACGATTGGTTTATGGCCCAATAACCATATTGGCCTTTTTCGAGTCTATCATCTAAGACCAAATCCAGTTTATTGTGTTTGTGTTTCAAATCACTCTTGAAATATAGGCTCCTCTCTCTGGAAGTTGGTGGCTCTGCATCTGTTCTAGTCCTCTCATTTTTCTGTCACTAACACCAATGTGATGGATCTCCTTGGGTTTGTTATAATGAGACAGCCAACTCATAAAACATACGAGGTTCTCTAGTGGGAAAGAGGGACCACAAGAGAAGAGATGGTTCGTGCAACAGCTAATAAGGAAGGAAAGCATGAGTCACCGTGAAACATGACGAGAAGAGCCATATGAAGGGAGTGTAGAAACAATCTGGTCTCTTATTCTGTTCATAGCTAGCTATTCCTTTTTCAACTGATTCTGGTCATGCACACAATAATTACCACAATGCTCTCAAAATCCCAGTTCCCCCTTACAGATTTTTTTCTTTATTTCACCAAAGTTTTGCACTGACCCTGACTGATGATTGATACCCAATGTAGTTGATGAATCTGTGAAGCTTTGCCAGCTGCTTTTAATGAAGCTATTTACCTTTACCGTGAATCACGGAATTATTAAAAAAAAACAGGAACCTGTAACCTGCATCAAGGTCTGCATTATTACTGAGAGACCGAGCTTTACAAAAGAGATTAAAAAAAAATAGAGTCATTAACCCAACTTCCACAATAGAATATACTTTTAAAGTTATGCACCTTTTGCAGATAGTTTAAAAGAAGTGGTATAGGTTTTGGAGGGCATTTATACTTTGTTTGAAATGTGGATTTCAATGTGGACTTTTTGTATCTGTAAACATTCAATGTCCTTTGCTAAGGACTTGCTATCATACTTTCACAATAAAGTTTAATGCCACAATAATTTAATTGTATTTATTCATTTTTTCTTGTATCCTTTTTAAAAGGTTGTTGAGCTTTCCTACAGAAATACGTTCTGCAAAGAAAGAAATGCCAGATTTTTTAAAAAGATCACAACTTCAATAGAAAATCCTGTGCGCTAAGTTTGCGCATGCATTTTGTTGATAAAGACTTACCACACCCCACCAAAGGGCATCAGCATAGCTGGAGAAACCTGTCTTTCCATCCTTATCAACTGCATCCTTCTCAGCGAGATAAACAAAATAGGATGAAAAAATTAATCCCAAGAATCCAATGTACAACGTGGTTATGAGTTCCTATTAAAAGAGAGAGCAAACAAGAACATAAGGTTTA
This sequence comes from Sagittarius serpentarius, assembly GCA_034782735.1. Classification (NCBI taxonomy): domain Eukaryota; kingdom Metazoa; phylum Chordata; class Aves; order Accipitriformes; family Sagittariidae; genus Sagittarius; species Sagittarius serpentarius. Next base: position 4,893,495 of record JAVKLA010000024.1, read on the forward strand.
CATGATATATATTCTATCATTGTAAAACGTTGTAAATATCTGGGGATTTTTTGCATCACAGAAAAAAAATTAATAAGTTATATTTCAGGTATGAAATTTGCTTCCTGTAAAACAGGTAGTTCAGTGACTTGTTTTCTATTCATATCAGACTAAAGAATTCAAGAAGCCATCATTTATACAAGATCATTTGGACAGCTAAATGTAAGGCAGGACATCTCTCCTGTTTTATGTCTTGTGAACGGGAATCATTCCATTTAAATGTCCACTCAAAGTACCAAATGTTAATACATTTTAAAAATAGTAAAACAGCTTTAGAAATGCACTTCATGAACAATACGCTAAAATAACAGTTAAGGAATAACAGCCATGTCTTGTGGTTGTGACCGTATCTAAGCAATGAACTCGTGTATCGGTATTTAGATTGCTTGACTGAATATTGATGCCTTAACAGTTTCATGTTAAGATAAAATAAAATCTTAAGATAAAATGTGTTAGGTAGGTGTAACTTCTACTTCAGTGCTGAAAAACAAAGACCATTTGATGCTAGGCTAGTTTATTAGAAGGGACTTTTGCTAGGGCATGATACAGTCCTTGTGAGTGTACCAGTTTCTCTATAGATTTTTGGATAGTAAAGTTGTATCAAAACAGATGTGTCTTAGATACAGGATTGTTACAGTCTTCAGGAAAAATGTGCTTGTGCATTTAACAAGCCAAAATGTGTGGTGTCACAGATGCAAAAATGTGTAACGCTTATAAAAGCAGCGCTACATCACGATCAAATGAGATATTCACCTACCCCTACAAAACATACCTAGTTATAAGGGAAAATAGCTTATTACTTAAAGTTTACAATGTTTCAATAGTTAACACATATTATTCCTTTATTTTCTTTGCACATACTCCATCATCTTTATGATGAAACACTGTCGTACTACATCTTCATTGGCATCTTCCTTAAATTCTTGACAGATTTATTTTTCTTTCATTGGATCCAAACCAATACGGGAATTAAAATATTCCCATAAGATAAATTTAAAATTAAAACCTGTCTAAGAAGGATTGCCTCTGCTTATAATGTATGTCACGTTTTTGCAGATTTTCTGTAACACTCTACCCACATTTTTAAACCTTTTGTGAGTCAAGGCTCAGGTTTTATTATCAAACTTCCTTCAAATTTTTTTTTATTTCTTTCTTTTCATTTCCTTATAAGAGCTTTCTGGGAAAATGCAGTCCTGGTTGCTAGTAATTGCATTCAGCAGCAGGAACTATATATACTCTTCCTTCTGCTGTAGCACTAATTAAAATCTAGGTTCAGCAAGTTTTTAAGCAATCTTGGCACAAAGCAAAGTAGGTGGTTTTTCTCTAATCATTTAATAATGACTTAAATAATGAATTTTGGTAGTATTCAGTTTTGCCCATGGGCAAGTCTTGTAATCCAATCCTGAACTTTTTGCAGGCGTGTTTGCTAAACAAGGCACCTGAAAGAGTAAATAAAACTTGGGTTTTCAGGAGTTCAGATTTCTCTGCTGGTCACCATTCTTCTCTCATCTTTTTCTCTAATGATAATATTACACTGCATACTTGTCGATATGACTTCATTGCTCTGAAAAGTTCCTTATGTTTACATTTATAGTTGACTATTTGCACGTCTCTAATTTTTCACAACTTTTCGGTTTGCCTACACAATGTTTTTTCAATGCAAGATGAAACTGTTTAACACCTGAGACTGTAAGTTCAGTGATCCACAGAAAACAACAGAAATGGAGACTAATCCTTGTTGCCTGCCTACAAAGAAAACATTCTGCTTTCATCTCTAGTAGATTTGTGACTTACTTCCACATCAACAGAAATCTTTTAGTTACACTTGGCATGTTGCTTGCATCTCAGATATTAATAGATTTTACATGTTATTGAAGAATGGCCATCACTGCTTGCTTTTGATTTTGTCTCGGAGGACAGAATTAGAGAGTGGATGATAGTTGGAATACTTCTGTGTTAAGTGCTGGCTTTTTGAGAACTGGGCGGAAAACACTCTTTTCAGAAGTGCTATGCGTAGTCTTATGAGATCCTTTCAAAGTGGTTGAAATATCAACAGAACTACTCGGCTTATTTCACCATTGGCACCTCTTGGCTCCAGCCCTATTCATCTAAAGACTGAACTCTTTAAGTAAAGTCCAGATGAAAATGCAATTGCCTTAGACTTATTCTAAATGGCACTCCATGTTACATATGTATAGAGAGACAAAATACTACATGCCTAGATTTAATTATTAAGAACAACGGCAGCAATCCAATACATACTGCATTTAAGAGAGAGAGCAGATTTTATAATAATACGTGCTTCAAGAAATATGGATAGATTAGTGTCTACCAATGTCACATAGTATGAATTGAAACATGATCTCAAAGCAAAGAGCATTTTGCAGAAATCAGGCCTTAAAACTTCACATGTATATGATTTTTTAATAGATAAGAGCTTAAGAATAAAGAGTGCTGCCTAATACAAATGACTGTTTTCAGTGAGGACTTTCAGATGTGTATAGGCAAAGGGAACAGCAAGAACAAAACCCAAATATGCACAAAGGTAAATTTGAATATTGAAAGACTTCAGTCAATACATTTTTTTAACTTAGACACATTTATATTTTCAGTTACAATAAGGACCACACAATATAAAATTCAACACTTAGAAAAAATACAAGGAAAACCCAAACCTACAACTCATCAGTAACGGCCTCCTCAAAGCAGTAGAAGACCTCACAAAGCAAGGCGAGGAATAAGTAAGACTAATTGAGAGGCTTACAAGCTGGAGCTGGATTGGATAACTCAGTTTTTCAGCACACTGCATGATTTTTCCATGTCTTTCCATCACCACATGTGATACTGACTCATGTTTTGTTGCTTTTGGCGAGAAATGCTTGTATAAGCTCAACCTGCTGAAAATAGAAGAGCATCCTAGCCAAATTGGGCCCGAGTGAGCTAATACAGCTATATGTAAAATTCCAAAACATGGAAATCATTGGTGACAACTTTAGCAAGCTCTTCTGGGCCCACAGAGGTCCAAGTGCTTGTTATTTTCAGAGGTCACAAAGATGTGAATTTATTTTCTCACATTGTTGAAGGGTTTAAGGTCCCATTTTTTCTGAAAGAGTACCAAACTCAACAAACAAATGAGGACCTTGTACTCTGCCTGTAAAGAAAAAGCAGCTGAGGTGTGCTGGGGGGTGTTTTGTGGCTTTTTTTTAAACAAAAATTTCTTTAAGAGACCGGACAGGAATAAAGGTTCCATTTTCCCTTCCATTTGGTACCATGGTAGGGTTTCAGCTACACTTGTCCAATGTCAATACAGAACTGTGTTTGGTATTTTTTTTTTATTAATGTGTTAGTGGGTGATCTGCTTTGACAAGTACTACAGATCTGTAGAGTTTTATATATCATCATAATCACTTCTTTGGATTAGCAGAACTTCAGGTGCATTTATTCATAAATTCACTTCTCCAAGGGTATTTTTTTCCTTTTAAATCATTGAACTTATTTATGTTTGTGACATTTAAGACTTAAGTGTTATGTTTTGGAGATAGTATTTCCAGATTCTTGACTAAAACTCTGAACACCCACAGGAAAAAATGTTCTCAAACACCTCTGTCAGTACAGTTAGCAAATGTTGAGAAAGTGTATTTGGATATCAGCTCTGCCCTAGCTAGATATGCAGGCAATGCAACCATGATAAATGAAGACCACACAGACTTCGAGCATTAAAAGTCATCCTGTTGCAAAGAATGAAGGTAGGCTTTATACTAGAGCACTTCGGTGTGCATCAGTGCTGCGCAGCCATCGTGACATAAAACCGCACTACTCGGGGGAAAAAATAAAGGGAAGAAAAGCAACTTTTAATATTAAATTAATCTTTGGATTAAGTACTTCCCATTCTCTGCCCCAGAACAACAGTTTTCTGAACAGCAAACGAACAACGTCTGTGTGGAAATCTATAACTATTTGCAGTATCTGGAGAACAAATCTACACTCATAAAGAGCAGGTTAAAGAACCACTCTTACAAGTCTGATGTAAAGGTTCATAGCACAGTATTAGCCCTCCACAGTATGCTATGATATGCAAGATTTAAAGGCTAATGATAAAAGTTTATTATTATGTTCATAAAGCTAAGTCGGCTTCTCATCAAGAGATTCCATGAAGCCCAAATGGAATCATTCAACCAGAAATTTTTAAAAGCCTGCACTAAAACATTTAAGCTTTTCCTGCTTAATGAACTTTTATACAGAATAACTGTTTCAAAGCTTTAACGGACATATAACTATTTACAGCCAAGTTTACCTCTGTGATTACACCCTTGAAAAAGTAACTTCTCTTGCATATTATCGTAACATAGTTAGTATTTTATTTATAGAATGGATTAGAAAACTACTTATTCAGGCACAGAAGATAGAATTATTTAAATAATTGACTTGTTCTATCAAGGCTTTTCCACCAGTATTTCTTTTTCCACAGAACAAGCAAGATAGGAACACATCTTCTGTGAAGGCAGTGGACAGTACTTGCAATGGGAAAGGCAGCCCACATAACTGCATTTAATAAATTAAAGGAAGGATAACATCAAAGAGCACGACAGTTAATTTCCATAATAAATACTGATGCTAAGACTCTGTTAGCCACTGACCTGAAGTGAATAATAGTGTCCCATTTTAAAAGTAGAGAAAAACACATAATGGACTTTTAAAGTATTTTTTCTCTTGCGACAGTAACTGTTTGCTTAAACCAGACCACAATTTGAAGTCCATGAAAAGAATATACAATATATAAAGAGATCTAGTACCTGACGATGTATGAAAACAACTGATCCTAACAGTCGCCAGGTGCCACCCTGTCGATCTACATGAAGCATGCGAAGTATCTGGAGAAACCGGATCCCCCTGTAAGAAAAATAGGACATTAAATAAAACTAATGTTTGAGAACAATACTGCTTTATCTGTACGCAGTTGACTATGTTCACTAACATACCACCATATTAGAGAACTGTGATAGCATTGCCCCTGGCTAGGGATGCATCTTAGACTTGAGGCATTTCTATAGACAGTATATTTAGATGGCATTTCATTATACTCAAATATATTCAGAAATACTGACTAGAACAACAATTACTTAAAAGAAAATAAAAAAGTGTAAAATACATGCTTTCAACTTGCATATTTCACCTGATTGTTATTCTCAAATGCTTCCTTTCCGAGCGAAACCAGTGCTTCAGGCTTTGCTAACAGAAACACGAGCAAACTTTTTTCTCTATTTGCCAAAAGCAGAATGTGAATCAAACATGGTATTACTGAAGTCCTTTTTGTGTAAGTTATAGAAATCATCTAATTGGAAATAGATACAGTCCTATGTGATTTTAGGACAAAAACTGAATCTTAAACTCCAAATATTTTCAACTAAAGAAAAATAATTATCCATATGGTTCTTCAGCAGAATTTTATTCAATGGACATATTTCATTCTAGTCACCCTTTTGACAATGAACTTTGTTTGCCTACACTCATCCTACTGTCTTATCACTGAAACAAAACAGTGAAAAGCAGGAAAAGATAAATGTTGAATTCATCTATCTGAAAAATTTTCACTAAAAGTATTTTTAGCTCCTTTTTTATCCCTTAAATTTTGTTGTTGTTGTTGCTATTGTTGTTTTTTTAGTTCAATCTTCTTATTTCAGTTCCACTGTGGCTGCATTTTTCTGGGTTACACCAACTGGCAGGAAACTCAGCATGGTGCCATCCTTCAGTCACTGGTGTTACTCAGCCTGGCAAGGCATACTGTCTTCTGAGTCTCCTTTATCCAGAGAGCAGGTTTTCCAAGCTTTCATAGTTGACAGCCAGACAATCAAATGCTTGTCATTGTTTTTGACAGCTTCTCCGGCAAAAAGCATTCTGAGTTGTAGGACAGTGACTGTATAATTTAACACTGGAAAAGGCTGCAGTGAGCCCAAAGCCACCTGGGTTCACACAGCGGGCCTTCCTACACTTCTAGTTAAATTAAACAAAATATTTGGAATTTTCACATTCACCCTCCTCTTCTCCTATATGAGCTGATAAATCACATCCATGCCGCCTACGTGAGTCTTTATCATCATGTAAGGATGTTCTATGTAATGTTCTATGGTAATAGTTACCTTAAAAATACTCTATACATGTAGGTCCCTCCACTGTTAGTGTGCACAGCTAGACAGTTTAGATAGTACTGTACATTCTCACTTCCCAGTGATTAGACTGCATTGGAAATGAGAGGCTTGTAACAGAACACGCAGCACATCTTGCACGTTAAGTTCGAAGGAGTGGGAAGTACACCTACTCTGCTTATCATTCTTTTCTTCTATTTACCCACTTTACTTCCCAAAACAAGCTTGCAGTGCTTGATGCAAGCTGAACAAACACTGTAGACATCAAATGTTTCTGGTTCATGTACGGTATGAGTTACTTGTGCCAAACAAATCCACCAAAGCATAATTACTCTTTAAACAAAGTAATTACTCATACTCAAAAAGTACTGAGTTAAGTGCTGTCTGGATTACTTCTTAAATAAACCAATGTTCTGTAATACTCTCTTGTCTCAGAAAGAGAGCTGTTTGATGTTTTATATAGGACATAATGTTTCTTTAGTTTTTTCCTCTTGGCTTCAGCATTCCCACCATTCTTCATATGCCTTGTTTCTGCACTCTTGTTTCTCAACCGGTGACCAAGCACAATAACAGTCTTCCACTGTCCAGTGTTTCAGTATAATAACTTTTCCTATATCAGGAAAATTACTTATACATCTAATTCGGAAATTGCGAAATTAGATAGACATCTAATAATATCTGTGGTTGTGAGGAGCTACAGTCACTAGAAGAACATACCTTATTGCAGAGGTGGCAAACACCTGTCCGTTAGACCCTATGCTCAGCACAATAATTGAGGCTACTACCACAATTAGATCTGTTAAAAAAAAAAAAACTTATTAAATGTTAGCTTTCAGCACTGAAACACACAATAAATACAGACTGAGGAAAGCACTTTAAAAAATAAATGAAGTTAGCTGAAATTTGGTAGGCTGTAAGTTAAAGTAATAGTTTCACATCAAAAAACCAATGACTGCAGTTTCTTCCATAATGAATTTAATAATGGAAATTTTAAAGGTCCTGGTAGATCAGGAAGCTTGCCACAAAAAACAACAAAGGCAAAGGCATATGTACACCCTAGAAATGAATCCACATTTTGGATCAAGGCTCTTGATTTAAGAGGGAAAGTAAGGGTTTGCTTAGATCAATAATGAAATGCATAAAGGCAAGTATCATACGCATATACATATAACATACACTTAGTTTAAAAATTGTATCAAAGCTGTAAAGCCAAGCTTCCAAAATTTAGGGAACTGTCAGAACAAAGGTTGCCTGAAAAGAATCAGAGTTGTTGGTTTACTTTGTGATACAGTCTTTAACTGTTATGAAAAAATAATTGTTTCCAGAGTTCCATTTTTTTTCCACAATTCCACAGTTTACGCAGTTCCAGCCTTATACAATGCAAATGATGGATTGTGTTCACAGTGCCAGCATCCTTTGTTTTCTCTTATCCTAGTTCAGTGAACAGGTCTTGCTTTTAATTATTGAACCCTACTCTAACGTTATTCTGAGAAGACTTTTTTTCTAATTTCCTCATGGGCGTTTCTGTGGTAACTCTCTTTAGAGCATCTAAATGCTTTACTTTCAAATTCTAACCAGAAAATAAAGGATAGTATTATAAATGGGTAGCAAATGCAGACAGAATGAGGAAAAGTTTTGGTAAATTCTGCTTGCCAGTTTTAAACAGGCAGTACTTTATTCTTCAGAGCACTTAACATTATATAGCACTTCAAAAAAAATAGTGCTTGCTGACTTCACTTGCAGCTGTGAGAGCTCAGAACCTCTGTAACCTGACTTCAAAGTCTTCATTTGGACATCCAGAAAATAAGGCACACTTGTGAAAACTGATTTAAATGACTGCCACAGAGTTTCCGTGTGATGCCTAGGCAAGATGCAGGCTAGAATCCAACTTCAGAGGCAACAACAGTTGCCTTCAACAAGGGTAACTTTTTTTCTCTCTTCTTTAAACATTCTCCTGCTTAATTCACAACCAGGTATTTGCTGCAACAAATATTGCAGCACTTCTACAACCAACAGTATCCTTCACTCTCTGTCTTGGATTGATTTCCAGTATCGGTTTGATTTTGCTGTAAAAGCAGGATTCCTCCCCAAGGGATAGCGCTCAATCAGTTTAAAGACTGTACTACAATAACTGTACATGTATGAAAATGAAAATAAATACAGGGAGGGATAAGTTAAAGCTACAGAAAGAGCTTCCATTCTGGGATAATTTTAACTTTTGGGTACCTGACCTTCCAAATTTTTTATGCTGTTCCTTTGTCATGTGTGTGTGTGAACATACGTTTGTAAACAGAATTTAGGGAGGGTTTTCTTCCCATTGCATCATCATACAGATCTTTGCCCTTAAGGAAATGATGCACCCGATGTCCTTACTAAATTATCAGACATATACATACCCATCCAATGACCAGCATTGAAGGAGGAAAAGACTGACACTTAGGAAATGAGTTTCAATCAGGTAGTGACAGCTACATAGATTTTTCATTTGCACTTTCCACTTTTCTGAAAGTGTGTTCTACATGGCAGAGATACTTCATTCCTCCCGCCCCCACCCTGTTCTTCTATCCCTACTTCTTCTCCGTTCCTAGTTTTCATGCCCGTTTCCAATCTTTAGGCTTCTCATACTAATCCCAGTTTACTGGTTCAAACAGTCCTATTTTACGCTCTAGGTCTTCAGCATATTCCTCTGCCCTTACATTGCCACCTTTCAATCCCATGTATTTTCAGCCCCTACTTTTTTTCCTTCAACCTCCTGCTTGCTTGTCAGTCTCTTTATACGTCCTTCTCCCAGAGCCTTACATCAGCACCCATCCTCCTCTCATTTCACTGAGCCTCTATGTGCCAGTCCATTCCTCCTACCCCGCTACTTCACTTCACCTCACCATTCGAGCCTGGTATTTTCCCTTTCCATGTGTCCCAGGCAGTTTCAGGAAGAGCACTAGAAAACCAAAATCAACAAATTTTCCACTTCCAGCCCCAGCACTGCTGCTCTGAGAAACCTGAAATTTAAATTGTGCAGGCTCACTGCAGATTGAATCTTTGAAGAATATAAGAGCATTCTCTAGCAGGGCATTTTAAGCATAAACAAGCTACCAGTTTCTTAGAGGCTTGTTAGCTGGCTGTTAGCCAGCTTGGAGTTGATTTTCAGTGAAAATCAAAAAGCTATTTTCTCATAAAGTTTCAAGTATCTACTTCAAAGTGTGGAAGTGCTAGTGCTTCTCCACAAGCAATCGCCAGAATTGCCTTTTTCAGGAACAGCTTAAACATTTTCCATGAAATGTCTCCACAAGACTCAAACTGAAGCAGACACTTGGCATGGAAAATATCAGGATAAAGAGCCAATGTTTGTTTAAATAACTTTTTCAACTCTAACAAGCATTAGTATTTAGATTAGTGTTACATTAGTGTTTGTGTTAGTTTTTAACAAAGAATGTGTCAGGAAGCCTTGGTAGTTTTAAAAACTGAATTCCATTAATTTATAAACAGCGATATGTGGATATCCTTCTCAAACATTCTACCTACTTACATGTTTGCAAACATGTCCGTATATATACATGAGGTGTAGAGAGACAAAAGTGATGTGGCATCTTCTATATAATATGTGCACTACATATGTAGACGACAGACCTACATAAATCACGTTCCCTGCAATTTAGCATGTGTAGTACACAGCTTTGAAAACTTCATCCACTCCTAGTCCACTGTCCCCGTGGCTTACTCTTATGTTCTGAATCCTTGAGAAATTCCAAACAGCTGCCATTTTTATCTAAAAAATCAGCTTGCCAGTGAAATATTACTTAGTTATGCATAAACTTCAGCACAGCACATAGCAATACTTATAATGCAGCTTACCTGAGTACTGCTTTTTTTGAGCAAATTGCTACTTTGTTTTTAATGTTCTCCCAAGTTTACTTTCTAATATGCAAATCGCAGCTTTTTGATTAAAAGCAATTAATCCTTTTTAAATTTAAAACAGTAAAAATATTTGCATTTGTATTTTAATTTTGAGTTGCCATAGTATTTTAGAGAATGTGAATAGCCCTCAGCTTGCAGGTGTGTTCTTAGTAGTCTGGAGACAATATGACGTCCTTAAGGTATATGCACACATTTGAATCTGATTTACATCACATTCTTTTTTGCTGAACTTTTGCTCTTCTACCGGCACTTCACAAATTAGGTTTATACAAGCTAACTGGAGCTTTACGTACCAGGTGCTGATGGTTTTTCAGAGCTGTATACATAACCAGTTAAAGGTGCTCATAAATAAAGTTCTATTGTCCTTTACTTAAGGACAATATGAGATGGACACACATATGTGGACTCAAGTCTTTACACCAGTAACTTATGTCCCCCTTTATGTCTTTCAAATTGCATGCTGTCAAAACCAGGAGAAACAGAAGTTATTTCATAAATTAGTTCTTTGTGACATTTTCTGCAACAACAACAAAAGGATAAAAGAGGTTGTGAAAGGACATTCTCTTGATTTTGCCTGTGGTTGGTACCCGCCTTTCATAAAACCCTCATTAGGCAGGGATTTTCAGAAGCATTTAGCTCCTAACCTAACCCTACTGAAATAGTAAGTAATAGAAGTGCTAAATCAATATTTAGGAAAGGTATCCCTATTACTGCTGCTGCCATAGTACATGAGCACCGCACACTCTTTAAACATGCTCATCCTGTGAACTAGGGAATGAAGAAGCATGGAGACACAAGGTGATTTTTCTAGGGATTCTTGGTATGCTGGGAATGAATTCAATCTATGTCTCCCCCTATGACGGGATCTTTAATTATAGAACTATGGTCTTTTCTCACTTAACATGTAATCACCTATAATCTGTCTGCAAAGAGGAGAAAAATTAGGCTAACTTTAGAAAATCTACTTAAGAAATTAAAAAAAAAATTATTTACAAGGTAGAGAAGTTGCATCTTTTTCCATTTTAGATAAAATTTTTAAAGATAATTCAAGAAATAGTGTGTCCTATCTTAACATTTCCCTTCCCCAGTTATAGAAGTTGCATGTTAATGTACTATTTTATGCAGCATGGGATGCAAAAATATTAAACAAGTTTATAAAAGAAAGTAATAACTAGGCTTGACTACTAATCTTTTTCTGGTAGTCAACACCAAAATCATTTTTATTTACAATTAGAGAGGGGTAAAAAGGAAAGAGAATGGGAGAAATTAAAGAAGTTCAAAATTGCTACCCAAGTTGAAATTTCTAAGAATTAATCCAAATTTCAGTGTGGACAAAAACCCATAAAAGAAATCTCGCTGATATCAGACATATCAATGATATTTTCTGATTTTAAAATAAAGACTTTTGTATTAATGCAAAAGTAAAATGAATACCTTATTGTTTACATGCTGTTCTAATCCTTTAATTTCTTTTTCTAGTGTTTGTGTTTTATTCCTGTTGATTTGAAAATGATAGGATGAGTCACTATGATTCTATCACTCACAGCAATGTGTTTCTCAAGTTTAGCTATTTGGGATAGTGTAGACAAGCTCCATCTGCATTTGATAGGTAAAAACAAATCTTGACTTTAAAGGTATTGTATTCTTAGGGGAATTTTAAATGTAAAACCAGTACTGATAACTTTGAATGCACAACCAGCTGTAGTCATTCTTAGTTTTTCTTAACAAAACCCACTGTATCTTCTCCAAGGGCTACACAAACATGAATGTTTACTGTGGAAGATGCACAATACCAGTATACAGAACCACTATCAAGCTGAAATCACAGTTTAATGGGACTGCCACATTTTCTCCTGCACCTGTGTACTCTAATATACCTACCTGAGAAGCATTTCTTAATTGAAAGAGAAGTCAAGAACATCACTAGGAGAAAAAAAGTTACCTGTAGGCTTCACAGTTAGATCATGAAACTAGATCGGCTCTAGAAGCAGCTGAAGAATTACTTTGTATGTAATGAAACACTTCTTTCTCAATAACCCAAAGCTGAGTACAGTATCTCATCACATTATTCACTACCCACATCTAGATGTATAATAGAATACGTTGCTTCCTAAGTTTTTGCACCAAGTTTCATAGTCAGAGATGGTTTTCACCTCTCCCACTTTGCTCTATTTAAAACTCAATGAGCTGATGTTTGAGCAACATAAAATTTGCAGCTCTGTTGGAGTCTATATAAAATCACAGGCTTAAAACAGAAATGCTGATTTTATGGTCTACTACAATTTTGTCCAAACATCACCTTTTATTAATCTCTCACTGTTCCACAGGTTCTGTTAGCCACCTCTCCCCCTAAACTCTCTCCAAGTAGGAGATACCACCCAAAATAGTCCCTCAAACAATCTAAAATTGCTTAACTTCAGTACTACCCAGGGGAATTTTTCCTGAGTTATACTTTGCACATTTCCATGTTTTTCCCAATCTATACTCACCTTTGTGTTTGCTTTCTACAGAAGACCTAAGGAAGGATTTTGTGGTCAAAATCTTGTCAATTTTCTCCAATTACACAAGTAGATTTCTTTACTTTACAATTTTGCCTTTCTTAAGTTGATGTCTGCCTGTGTCTCACAGCCATATTTTAAATGTTCAGTTCTAGCAATCCAGAAGAAGAAATAATTGCATAGGTTCACAAAGCAGATAAATGCTTGAGTGATAGACATAGCTCAGAATTGCAATATGGTCTCTGCAGTAGCTGAGACCTTTACTTTAAAATGGATGATAATAGCAAATTTAAGAAAAAAAAAAGAGTTTAAATCTTACCGATAATTGATACTGGCTTTCTGGCAAACCGTATTCTTCCCTGGAAGCCAACATACTTACTCCTGCAGCCTGCAGACCACAATCGGACCACATATTCAGCACCAAAAAACACAACCAGAACTGTTTCCTATCAGAATTAAAAGAACAAAATTTCAGTTCTTTTCATTAAAAGACAGACTACAGTTTTCACATCTAATTTCTTCCTATGACTAATACAAATAAGCTTGTTGAGACAAAAGATGCAATAAAAAGGAACGTGCCTAATCTGTTCACTTTTTTATAAGCATATGCCAGTCAGTACGTAAAAGGGAGATATGATCTGTTCCTGAATGTGATTTGCATGAATAAAAGGATGTTTTAAGCTCCATTCCATCAGTATATCATAGCGAAAACCACAATATTCTTCTTTTATTTCTTTCCAAAACTTAAAATTAAAAAAAATAAGGAATAGAGGGAAGCTACAAGCATATCATTCCTAAAACTAACAAGTATATGAAACATTTCTAGATCATGAAACAGAATTTATGAACATAAAAGCAGAAAGTGTAATGTCAACTTCTGTATATTCCAAATAGAATCATAGAATATCTCAAGTTGGAAGGCACCCATAAGGACCATCAAGTCCAATTCCCTGCTCCTCGCAGGATTACCTAAAACTAAACCATATGACTAAAAGCATCATCCAGATAATCCTTCAAGTCTGTCAGGCCTGGTGCTCCCTGGAGAGCCCATTCCAGTGACCGACCACCCTCGCCGTGAAGAACCTTTTCCTAATCTCCAGTCTGAACTTCCCCCAATGCAGCTTCAGTCCATTTCCTCATGTCCTATCTCTGCTCACCAGAGAGAGGAGGTCAGCACCTCCCCCTCTGCTGCCACTGCTGAGGGAGTTGTAGACTGGGATGAGATCACCCTTCAGCCTTCTCTTCTCCAAGCTGAACAAACCAAATGACCTCATCTGCTCCTCACAGGTCTTGCCTTCGAGGCCTTTCACCATCTTGGTCACCCTCCTCTGGACGCACTCATAGAATTACGTCCTTCTTATACTGAGGCGTCCTAAACTGCTCGAGGCAGGGCCACACCAGTGCAGTGGAGAGTGGGCCAATCACCGCCCCCGACCAGCTAGCTATGCTGTGCTTGATGCACCCCAGGACACGGTTGGCCCTTTTGGCGGCCAGGGCACACTGTTGACTCATATTCAACTTGCCATCAACCAAAACCCCCAGATCTCTTTCTGAAGAGCTGCTCTGCAGCTTCTCATCCCCCAGTCTCTATGTATAACCAGGATTGCCCTGACCCAGGTGAAGAATCCAGCACTTGCTCTTGTTAAATTTCATATGGTTAGTGATTGTCCAGCTGTCTAGTCCACCCAGATCTCTCTGTACCCAAGCCTCTCTACCCTCGAGGGAGTCCACAGCCCCTCCTACTTTCGTCTCGTTGGCAAGCTTATTTAATGTACATTCAATTCCTGCGTCCAGATCATTTATAAAAATATTAAAGAGCACTGGCCCTAAAATTGAGCCCTGGGGAACTCCACTGGTGGCTGGCCACCAGCCTGATGTAACCCCATTTACTCCAACCCTTTGAGCCCAACCTATCAGCCAATTGCTCACCCAACATGTTACGGACTTGTCTAGCTGTGTGCTGGACAGTTTATCCAGAAGGATACTGTGAGAAAGTATCAAAAGCTTTGCTAAAATCCAAAACTGCCACGTCTACTGACTTCCTTTGGTCAACTATGGGTGACCCTGTCCTAAAAGAAAATTAATTTAGTTAAGAAGGACTTTCCCCTCATGAACCCGTGCTGGCTGTGACCAATGACTGCATCGTCTCTCAAGTGTTTTTCGGTAATTCGCAGAATAACCTTCTCTATAATTTTGCCAGGCACTGAAGTGAGACTGACAGGCCTGTAATTACCAGGGTCTTCCTTCTTACCCTTCTTGAAAACTGGAGCAGCATTTGCCAGCTTCCAGTTGACTGGGACCTCTCCAGATTCCCAAGACCATTGAAAAATAATGGAGAGAGGTCCCGCGATGACATCAGCCAGCTCTTTCAGTACTCTGGAATGAATCACATCAGGCCCCATAGATTTATACGCCTCCAGCTGGAGCAGCAAGCCTTGAACAAGTTCAGGGGCAGCTGGAAGTTTATCATCCCCCCAGTCATGGTCTTCCAACACAGGGCTCCAGGGTTCCCAGGGCCCATCATTTGTGTTGAAGACAGAGGCGAAGAAGGCATTAAATGTCTCTGCTTTGTCTACATCCCTATTTGTGAGGTGGCCGACCTGGCCAAGCAACGACCCAATGCTATTTCTGATTCTCCTTTTGCTATTAACATATTTAAGAGATGGCTCTTAAAAAGTGACCAGCATTCATGGACCCCAATACCTTCAAAAGCAGATTCCCAGGGGACCTTACTAACTAGCTCTTTCAGCAGCCCAAAGTCTGCTCTCCCCATATCCAGGATTGAAGTTTTTCTGGTGGTTTTTCTCCTGTCATCAGCTTTTCAAACTCAGCTACTTAGTGGTCACTGTTACCAAGACAGCCACCAATCACCAGTCCGCCCGCAAGTCCCTCTTTGACTACAAATAACAAACCTAGGCGGGCACCTTTCCTGGTTGGCTACTTGCACCAAGAAGTTATCTTTAACACGCTTCAGAAATTTCCTGGACCTGTTTGTCTCCACTGTATGATATTCCCAGTTGATGTCTGGGAAGTTAAAGTCACCCATAAGGACAAGGGCAGCTGATCTAGAGATTCCTTGTAGGATAATTCATCGGTGTCATCGTCCTGGCTGAGTGGTCGACAGAAGACTCCCACAACAACATCCGCTTTATTTGCTTTCCCCTTCATCCTTACCCAGAGGCTCTCAACCATGTCATCACCAACTATAAGTGCCATACAGTCCAACTCCTCCCTTACATACAGCACCACTCCCCACCTCACCTGCCCTGCCTACCCCTCCTGAAGACCCTATAACCATCCATCATGGCACCCCAGTCACAGGACTCATCCCACCAGGTTTTGCTTATGCCAGTGATGTTGTAGCTCTGGGACTAGACCAAAGCTTCTAGCTCCTCTTGTTTATTCCTCACGCTGTGTGCATTAGTACATAGACATTTCAAATGTGCTCCAGTGCACTCAGCACATCGTGGAGCAGACTGAAGGACCTCGCTAGCACACCGTCTCTCAAACATTGGCATGCTTTCCCCAGGCTTATCTCTAGTAAGTCTGGTTTTATCCCTTTCCACCTTCAAATGTAGTTTAAAGCTCTTTCAATGAGCCGTGATAGCTCCTGTGCAAAGATTCTTTTCTTCCTTTGAGAAAGGTGTGCCCCATCTGTCGCCAGAAGGCCTGGTGTCATGTAGACAGACCCATGATCAAAAAACCCCAAATTCTGCTGGTGACACCAATCTCAGAGCCAGGTATTGATCTGCTGGGTCTTCCTGCTTCCTCCCTTGTCATTCCCTGCAACTGGAAGGGTGGTGGAGAACACTACTTGTGCTCCTGATCTCTTAACCAGTCGTCCCAAGGCCCTGAAGTCTCTCTTGATTGCCCTTGGACTTCTTATTGCTACTTCATTGCTGCCTACCTGAAAAATCAATAATGGATGATAATCTGAGGGCCATACCAAGGTAGGAAGTTTTCTCTTTGCATCTTTAACCCAGGCCCCAGAGAGGCAGCAGACTTCCCTAAGAAGTGGGTCTGGTCTGCGGATTGGGCGCAACCTGCAGCCTGACACTTGGGTGGCAGCATGTTCCCATCCGAGCTCTATCTGGAAGCTGCGTCGGAGGCGGTGGGTGCAGAGTTTAGAGCAAGCGTGGCCTTCTGCCAGGTGGATACCGTTGCTCCCCAGTCGAGCCAGCAAAGCTACAGCCCCCTTCCTGCATGCATACTGGTGCACCATGCCCTGTTTGCCCTCCCTGCTCGCTAGCACTCCCTAGGGGTTTCTTGGGAGGAGTGGGGAGGCTCAGCCCCACCCAGGTCTCGTCAGCCACTGTCACGCGAGCTGTGGGCTCCTGGTGGGTCTCTCGGCTGCCTGCCCCTGAGGTTCCCCCAGCTCAGGACCCCCCTCGTGCACTGCGCTGGAGCACTCTGCTGCAGATCTTGCTGGTACTGGAGCTGCTTGCCTTGGCGACTGAGTCAAGCAGTATATATACAGCGTATAAAATAAATGAATGGGCTATACTTTAATATTGCTACCCTCTATAGGACTATGCTGTAAAGCACTTGTGCGTAACCAAGGATCAGTATACTCTGAGATACTTCTAAAGTAAGCAGATTAGTAAAGATCACAATATGGACAGATTTGTTGAGATTTTTGTTCCTTCCTTCCTTGTGATCCTTCGCCATTGCTATACGCTAGCACAACCAAAATACAGCTTCTAGGCTTTGTTCCAACCCAAGCTGTATCCAGTAACTCAGAGTCAAACACCTTCTACATAAATTACAGCTTTGGAAAATATTTGTATTTTAACTTAAACATGCTTGCAATCTGCACCTGGGGAATTCTAAAGCACCCAAAGAGGGAACACACTTAAATCACAATTTTCACTGAGTAACAATACCGACAGGTCTTTAAAACTGACATTCTGAATGGCTGAAAAGAGACCAAAATATTTCAAAGCTGAAAAGCAAGTAAGAAAAACTCTACACTAATATGCAAACTTCACATCAATTTTGATTTGTAACAAAGTTAGATTAAGAATTCTGTGTTCACTTCTACCTCCTTGTTTTGCCTGGAATGAGAACCAAGAAAATATGCACAGTCTTCCTCTGTTTTCAGCCTGACTAAAACCAAGGATTAGTAGAAAGCTAAGAAAGTTTACAGCACAGTTTCAAGGCAGAAGCGCAAGAAAATACACAGCAAATTAGCTTCACAAGTTTGATTTTTTAAATTAATGTATTATCTACTGCTTCTACAAGTAATACTTCTAAGTTTGTGCTGTGAAATCTAAATGCAAACATTTATTCAAACATAATAGTCAAAGCACAATTCAAGAGCCATCTTCAAAGGAAAACAATTCTTGCATTTCAGGAATCTTGCAAAATGCTCTCTCACTTATTAAATTGTCTACATTTCTAGCAGGTTCCTGGTAACATCACTCAGTAGCATTTGTTTTCAAGTCTCTTATTAAGGCTGTCTTATTTCCACCAAAGGAAGGAGAACACTCTCTACATGGACCTAACAGACCTGCTGGAGGAATGCACTGAACCTTTGCAGTAGACTGTGAAGTTACGAGCACTTCTTTCTGTAATTAGGCAGAAAGCTAGTACCAAAGCTTGAACTGAAAGCGCATTTCTGAAGCAAACAGTTCTACATCCTTATCTGCAGACTAAAATGTCTGAGGTCCACTAAGCTCCACCACAGTCTTAGAGGAAGAAACACAATTAGAAAGCATAGCTTAGGTGATTTTGTTGACAATGGTGGTAATTTACCCTTTGACAAGGGAAAATATCCATAGCAATTCAAATGACAACAAATGTGCCATCCAACTGCATCAAAAGCATGCTTCTGCCACTCAGTGGCAGTTTATTTAGTGTGGGCCTGAACAGACAACACTGATGGCAGTGGAAGAATCATTACTACAGAAACTGCACATTAGAATCATTCGGTCAGGTAAAAAATTGTGTAGAAAGGAGACAAGCAGATAAGTGCTGAGGAAGCAAAAACTTCCTAGACTTAGGTTATTTCTTGATGATCCTCTGAGAGTACTTTTAAATTAAAACTATAACTGGCCTGAGGGTATTTTATTCTCAAGGCAAATTCCAGAACCTATGATTTTATTTCAGCTACTAACAAGAACCCATCTTTGTTACGTCCGGGAAACTCCACTGAAGTCAATAAGGTTGCATAGTCTATGGAAAGGAAAAATAAACTGTTAACAGGAAGGAGGAAGAAGGAGGAATCTACATCTTCAATAAATTTGGAATTAATTACTGATCTCAGTTCATTTTGTCCTGGACAGGTGTCCACATTACCAAAACCACAGCAATTAACACATTTGTTGGCAGCCTCAGACAGGCCAAAGACCAAAAGAGCATGGAAACCGGACAAACATCACAGCTCTATAGGTGGTCCCTCAAAAAAAAAAAAAAAAAAAAAAAAAAAAAAAAGGAGGAAGATTATGAAACTTACACTGTTGTTGTATATACTCTAATGAAAGATAGAAGACATCCATTTCCAGGGCTGTCAAGGCTGATCAAGCTTCACCTCACTAAATTCAGCTTTAAAAAAGCCTCCTTTACCTCCTATACACATAAACACTTTTCAGAACCTTAAATTTATTGCCTCACATTTACCTTCTGGTAAAGAAAAAAAACCCTAGCAATTTTCTGGAAAGTCAGAAAAAATACTTGTTCTCACCAAAATGGCAACAAAAGATGGTGAGGAGTTGTTGTGCACAAAACATCAAACAGAAAAAATCTGCAAAAATAATCTGCAAATTAAATAGTATGCCAAATATGCTTCTGATGATTGACATCCATCTGTATGTCATTTTGAGATCTTTCTCCAGCTTTCTGAAATTTTCCAGAACCCTTGCTTTCAAAATGGGATTTTACTCACAAGGATCCCACAAAACTTTTTTATTTAGGCTCCCAACAGTATTTTTCCCCTTCTCCTGCAAGTGGTGAAGGAAGTAATACATGAGATTTCATAAACTTGGAAAGCCATTTGGCATCACCAGAAAGCCAGGGATGACCTCCTGTAACGAAATCAAAACAAAAACAACAAGTAGGAACAAACCATTACCTCAAAACAGTAAGAGCCACATCAGGCTTGATCAAAATAGAGCTAATAAATACCCTTGGCTACTCCATCTAGCAATCAGCTTCGAGCGTCAGCCTTCCTTTTTTCTCAGCAGCCCTTCTCTGAACTCCTATGAGGAAAGAAAGGGAAAGCAAAGCTGCACATCCTTTGAACACAACAGCTGCCGTAAACTGTCAGGACGTTTGCCATGACCCATTGAAGGATCACAGGACAGGTGTGGAAAAACACAGAGCATCATCCTTTGTCTGGGGCACTGAACCGGCTCCCCAGGCACAGCCAGAGGCCCACTGTATTGACACGGGTGCCAGTGGCGAGGGTCTTTAGGCAGCGCTGCAACTCGAATTATCTTCCAGGAAGCGGAGCACCGAGTAAGGAAACAGCAGTACGGGCCAGATTCTTCACGCTCACACGTTAGTCTCTTCCTGTTTTGTTAGTGGTAAAGGATTCTCTTGGCAATTCAAATTGCCACAGTAACACTAGGGAAAGCATTTAACATGCAGTAACTGCCGAACCACTGTAAAGAACTGGCATATTATATAATTACAGATATTAAACTGGGCTTGTGCTACCTAATATCTCTGCTAAAGTCGGTAGCAGCATTCCAGTATTCTGTGCTTGTCCCTGTTGTTTGGGGAAAAAAAACCAAACCAAACCACACACGTATAATATTCTTTGCTCTTTCAGGTGGAAGCCCTTAAACTCATTTCATCTTTGTACTTTTCTTCCTTTTTCTGAATTCTAGCCACTGCATAAGTCTTCTTAATTCCCCCACAAAATAAATCATAAGATAATACATAATCATGTTAATGCTATTCTTAGTATAATTCCATTTTATTAATTTTCTTAAAAATATGAAAAAAAAAGCTTAAAGGGAAATACATATGCAAATAACTTCCATCCGTATCTAATTCAATCACTCAAATAAACTTGTGGAAAAGCCATCAACTTTTACCCAAGAATGTCACTGATGACCAAATAAAAAAAAATGCTCACATTAACACAGAAAATCAACATTTTATACAGGAGCGTGTGTAAATGAAACATATAGCCTGGAATTTACAATATATTCCAGTATGGTTATGGATAACTGCATGGGGGAAGCAGGAGAAGGGACGGAGTTCGGATGGAGTGATTAAAGTGCACACATGAAAAAGACGAGTATTTTCTCAGCTGCAGCTGTGTTTTAGGTGGAGAGCACACACAAGGCTCTCTTCACTTTTTTTATTGGAATATTTAGGTGCTCGGGTAAAAAGAGGAAGTGGGATGGCTAAATGAATAGTGTGTGCTCACGAAGATTCAATCAAGGAATGGCAGCTCAAAACAATGAAGCCTCAGAAGCAGGCATAAAGGTTTAATAGTCCAAATGTTTGCACACGTGTACTTATGTCCAAAATTTAATCTGATAACCTGTCTTCAAGGTTTTCCAGTCCTCAGAGTTGAAAATGTCAATTCAGTGACCTGTTTAGCTTAATACTTAAATGCTATGAAAACCTACTGATACTGAAAATACTTATTTTCTACCATCGCGCTTACTCTTATAAAGGTGACAGACATCATATGTGAAAATATAATATCCACTACATGGAAGAAAAGATGCCAAACACTGTTAAGTGTCCTATAGTATCATTAGCTGATTCAGACTTACATCTCTTAGATGAAACCAATGCACTTAATGTTTAAAAGTCTGTTGTTTGGATACAAATGGATTTGTCTAACATTTCTTAAAAAAATGTTTCCATGCACTCCTGATAAATACGCTGAATTTGCTGACTTCATACCAGGAGTATCTTTATCTTTCAGTTTATCGACATGTGCTATTTCCTGTACAGAATGAAGTTGTATGCTAATGAGGGAAGCACATGGTGCTCTAGTCACATTACCTGTTACAACTGCCATTCAATTGAGTTGGGTGCGTTGGAGAGGAAGATTCACTTTTAAAGTCTATTTAGGCAGGCAACAAATTTTCTAAAGAGAAAATTAACTACAGTCTCAATTATTTTTGAGCAGGACGTTTTTCTAGCATTGCTTAATTCAGAAAGATTCTGCTAAGGCAAACACAATCAAATAGCGAATCAAGGAAATTCAAGAAGTTAGTGCCTGAAGTTCTTCATTTCTCTGTAGATTCACCAGTACCCACAGGAGCCTTCCAGTTCCCCAACAGCACATCTTGAAGCCTGACCTGAAGGGATCACTTCTGGTAGAAGGGGAAGGGTTTAGCTTTGCTCCTGGACTGGCATCTATTCAATGTGAAAATCCACTTCAGAACTGTAAATAATCATATCCATGTTTCTCAACCTTTTGGTTTGGGAGGGTCTCAAAATTTTGAGAAGAGGAATTGGAAAAATCCTGCCTGTACCTCTCCACCTTCCTCTCACTCCCAAGTAAGAAATGTTTCTCTAGTCTCTTGGGCCACATTGCGAAACCACTCTGCACAGAAAACTATAGAGCTAGAGTAAGAAGTGAGTAAAATTTGACTAAGGGCATTATGAGTTGGCCCTTTGTTAATTCGTCTCAGCCATACTTACTGCACAATGATTTTTATTTTAGATAGCTGAAAAGCACACAGCAATCATCCAACGCAACATGTTCTGTACTGCATTAGGGCAACCCACAAGGTAATATAACCCACAAGGATAATTGTAGTATAATTCACATCAAGAAGATTGATAGTTACATTTGATTCCAGAAAGACTAAGGCAACTCAGCAAGAGCACTTAGCAGACAACTTAAGCTTATGGAATGTGCTGAAAGACTTCTGGACTCAATTTTTTTCCTAATATGTCTAATATATGAAACAATATTCCATATCTGCTTTAATAATGTTTTATATTTTAATAATATAATATTCCTGATCTATTTTTTCATGTTCCCACAGACCAACAAGCTCAGAAAGAAACAGGGATTCTCCCTCGTTTTCTCTCTCACAGGTTTACAAGGAATAAAAGAATAAAGCAAAAGGTTTTGAGTCGTGGTTATTTTTATTCAGATGTGTTCTACACTGACGTAGTCTGACTCTTCCATGGTATAAAAGAAATAGTGTATTTTTCTACTAAAGCGGTTTACCTGTCAGCGCCTTTAAGGGATTGTACACCTCATGAACACCTACTCTTACACAGGCAATATACACTACACAAATATCACAAAATGCCACTAAATATTATGGGACCTAGTCTACATGTGATATAATCTGTAAGAAATCCATTATCATCTGTAAGAAATCATAGAATCATAGAATCGTTAAGGTTGGAAAAGACCTCTAAGATCATCAAGTCCAACTGTAATGATCTGGCGAGGTCAGCAGGAGTACCTGTGAACTTAATGTATTAGACTATCAGCATATCAGTTTATTAAACAGACCTGGAGAAGGCTCTAAGTGGTAATGCCATGTGGCAAAGCACAGATTTAGAGTTATAAATTGGCACAGAAGTAGGAAATGGATAAAAATTCCACCATTTTTACTAACACTGGTTGCTTTGATGGGATGGAGAAAATGCCCTCAAACCTATTAGAATACATACACTTCACCATAAATCTTAGAGAAGACTAAATTAAGCTTATAGAATCACAGAATCATAGAATGGTTTGGGTTGGAAGGGACCTTTAAAGGTCACCTAGTTCCAACCCCCCCTGCCATGGGCAGGGACATTGTCCACTAGATCAGGTTGCTCAAAGCCCCATCCAACCTGGCCTTGAACGCTTCCAGGGATGGGGCATCATTACATACTATGCAGCCTTGTTTCTACTCTGCTAACAGATCAAAGGTGACACAGCATTTTATGACATGACTACATAGCTTAAATGGGAGAAGGGACAAAAGCAGAGACAAAAATAAAGGAAAAGGAGAGCTCCTCCACTGTATACAGGAAGAGTGCATCCTCTTTTAAAAACACACACTTTGAAAATAGTGTCATCAACTCACTCCTTTCAAAAAAGAAAAGCCATCCTGAGGTGTAGTTCAGAAACAGAGCAGTTAAATACATACATGCCTTAGCTGGCTTAAGTAACCCAACTGTCACTTGGCGTTCTGAGAAGTATTCTGGGTACTCTGAGAAGCCTAGCCTATATATACAGCAGGAAGATGTGTTCATGGCACACGATGCAGAAGAAATCATTATAGAATTCTAAAACAGAGCAATGACTTCAGGAAAGACACAGAACAATGTGACCTATCTGCAGCCTTGAACTCTTTCATGAGATCCCCCCCTTAAGCTCTGACTCCTAAATACAGCCACAGCATGAGCCTCTCTCCTGGAAAGCTTAAGCAGCCGCTGATGTGGAGCTCCTAATCTTACATCTCAGCCTTTTCTCCAACAGGAATTGCAAACAGAGGAATGTTAGTAAAAGCTACGTGCGAAATGTAGTCACTACATGAGGATTGCTAGCAACCAAGCAGTGTGAGAGGGCAGTGAGGGCCTACAACAGAGACAAGTGAGGACCCTGAAAACAGAGTCTTGAAAGGTATTGTGTACCCTCTAGTACTGTACTGCTATGAACTACAGGTGTTAATGTGTTTGGAAGATATGCTGTTGCTTTTTCCAGCAAAGAAACACGTCAGAGGAAAGTGGATGCGTAAAGTCTGTCTCCCAAAGGAAGAGGTACCACAGGAGGTGAGCTCATCTAGAAAAATCACTGGAATCTAGGATCTAGCCCTGCTGAAACAGGGAAGGTGATCCCAGCCGAAACGCTAAGACTAGCCACCTTGTTTGTGGCTCTGCTGCAGAAAGGACAGCACGTGCCCTTCAAAGTCTCATCCCATAAGCCTGAGAAAACTACAGTAGGAAACCACCCATCAGGAGAACATGACTAGAATGTAGTGACCTCTGGTGAAAGCAGAAGAGACTCAGAAGCGCTTTACCTATTTTAGTGGATAATAGGTTTGTAGGAAAGTCTTCCTTTTTTGTATTGAAAAAATACCACCATCAGAGATACGAGCTGAAATAACTAACCTTTTGGTCCAATCGAGTATATCAATTCCTACACATTTTTGCCATTACCACTTAGTCTGAAAATGTTGCAGTGATTTCACATTTGGATTATGCGCTTTGAACTGGAAAGCGCATTAAGATAAACAATACTTCCTATCCCTCCTTTATTCCAATTGCAATGACCTCAACATTAAATACATCATGGCACACAAGTAGAAATTAAATTAATAAAGTTAAATCAATATGCTTTATAGCAAAACCATTCTGTTTTCTCAAAGACAAGAACACTCTTGGTATTCTTAAATTTAAAAAGTAATTAACATCAAGATATTAAAACAGTGAAAAATTTCCTTTTTACCTACAAGACCGTCATTATACAGATTGATAATTTATTGTGTTCTGTTACTTGCAGTGTGTAAAAACATGTGTATGATAAAAATAATATTTTGTTCTTGTTTTTAGAACAGCACAATTAGTGAAATTACTCCCATGAGCTAAGAAACTCTCTTTTTGCTAAGTCTTTTACAATAAAAATAAAAATCTGTCTTTTGTAAACTACCATGGTGACCTCTCCTGGTAGAAAAACATATGACTTCTAACCATGAAAACTCAATCAGATTAATCCTCAAAGGAGGAATTATACCTGGCTCATTTTATAGTTTATTTTTTAATGCCATATCCTTAAAGATCTAGATGCCATTTACAAATCAAAACTGACACACAAACTACTAGATCATTAAGAAAACATTACAGCCTCCTGCTGTATAGGCAAAAGCCAATACAAGAGGCTTTGGCAACTTTTTAAAAATAATTTTTCAATAGAATCATCTTAGAGTAAGATAAAATTATAACTGTATATATTAGGGAAATAAAATTTGGGACAAAGAGGAAAGATAAAATGTTATCTAAAAGTGACGCAATGAAGGAAGTCTGAAAAAATAAATTAACATAAGCATATGCACGGTTTGCTGAAAACATGGGTTTTTTTCCCTTTTCTGGCATAAACTTTTTAAATAAAAACAATAATATCTATGGGAACTTGAAGTTAAAATACTCCTAAACACTTTTTTTATTTTTAATCTCTGTCACTTGGCTACTATGATCTTAGAC
Organism: Sagittarius serpentarius; assembly: GCA_034782735.1. Lineage (NCBI taxonomy): Eukaryota > Metazoa > Chordata > Aves > Accipitriformes > Sagittariidae > Sagittarius > Sagittarius serpentarius. The sequence continues at coordinate 4,919,212 of JAVKLA010000024.1, forward strand.
ATCTTCAAGGTTTGCCTATGGTCATGCAAAAAAGTCTGTGCTAATATATCAGCAAGCCTTTGAGAATAGCTCAAGACATTCTTTGCTTTGAACAACCACCCAACAATACTAACTAACTAGTGAAAATACATAAATTTGTTGTACAATATGCACACACACCTGAAAGAAAGCTTTATGTATCAGGAAGCAGACATATCCATGTAAGTTTGATGAGCTCCCAGAGAAGAAAGTGGCTGAAGAAGCAGCATAACTTTAAACACTAGAGTAAATAAGATTTTAGAGGATCATTCTTAGAACAAGGTGTATAAAAGGAAGACTTACATGCAAGTTACAAAGATTAAAAGTCAAAAAGAACAGTTAAGCGAGCAGAATTTTTGTAATGAAAGACACCATAAGCAACCAGCACTGATTTAATTGATCTGTTGAACTCACAGGGAAAATTTCAACAAGTGAAAGCAAAAAGAAATAAAATGGCTAGAACTCCAGGAAATATGGTCAATGGAAACAGAGCTGACCCATGACAGGAATCAAAGGTAATGATAAAAGTGCATATATTTATTTTAAGAACAAGTAGATTAAAAACAACTTTAACATTCAAAGACTAACTTTTTCTTCTTTTAATTATTTATTATTAAGCCATCTGTAAATATAGCAGTGAAGAACTGAAGTATGAAATTACTTCAAGCAGGGAGGGTTTCCAATTATAAAGAAACAATACTAGGCCTGCTCTCTTAATTTCTCAGAATACGCATTTTGAAAGATTTTTACATTAAAAAAAGAATAACAAGCAACAGGTAAGGATGATGGAACAAAAAGATAGCTGTCAGGTTTTGCCTTCTTCGAGATGAACACTCTTCAAGAGCCAGGCGCCTGTCAGAAAAGTGCATGTGGATGCAGGTCTGCAGACCAGGCAGGAACCACAAACTCATTCTGCGCTCAGTCACATGGAATTTAATGAGCACTTATGAAAACTATTGGGAAGGTAGAAGATAAACACAAGTAATAATTAGCAGTCAATTCTATCAAAGACAGAAAGTGAACAATGTTGACTCAAGATTAAGTATTGACTGCAGGAGATCCCATAATCACTGTTCTAGTGTTTGGAAGAAGCTATTAAAAAGGCAAGTGAACCCTGACAAATATCTCCATGAGTGCCAAAAGTGTCTAGAGAGTAACTAAGTAGGGGAAAAAAAAAAGACAGCTATTTAACAGGGTTTTTTTTCCCCCCGTTTTTACCAGAAGTATTAATCCATTTTTAACAGGAATTTTAAGCCAGTTCCAAAATTCTCATGCTCACATGCCTGTTGGGAACAGTCTTTACCATGTGCTCCACAAAAAGGCAAGACAGCCACATTCCTTCCCCTACACTCAAACCGTTACTCTTACAACATACCATATACCCTGGTTACCCATCTTCTGGTACTTAGACATAGCATGACATGACAATTTGTAAGGCTGTATCTCAAGTTCATAAACGCCACCCTGGGCAGGAATATTTCAGAAACTTGGTTTTAGTATGCAACAGAATAAGTTCTCTCTTTTCAGCAATCCCAGTTACAGCGCTGCCCATAGTCATTCCTCACACTGCTCTGTTGGCTCAGCGTGATGCTCAGTTTTGCCAATTTGTTCTGGTGATCTGTCGTGGTTTAACCCCAGCCAGCAACTCAGCACCACGCAGCCGCTCGCTCGCTCCCCCCCACCCAGTGGGATGGGGGAGGGAGTCGGAAAAAAAGTAAAGTTCATGGGTTGAGATAAGAACAGTTTAATAGAACGGAAAGGAAAAAACTAACAATGACACTAATAATAAGAAAAAATGACAATAATAATAAAAGGATTGGAATATACAAGACAAGTAATGCACAGTGCAATTGCTCACCACTTGCTGACCGACGCCCCAGCCCAGCACCTCCCCAGCCCAGCACCTCCCCGGGCATGACGTCCCATGGTATGGAATACCCCGTTGGCCAATTTGGGTCTGCTGTTCCGGCTGTCTC
>JAVKLA010000024.1:4921305-4957634 GCA_034782735.1 Sagittarius serpentarius
AAAGTCCTTGACTGAGTCTAAACACGACTGAGCAACAGCCGAAACCATCAGGGTGTTATCAACATTCTTCTCATACCGCACTGAAAACACAGCGCTGTGCCAGCTACTAGGAAGACAATTAACTCTATCCCAGCTGAAACCAGGACATGATCAAAATGGAGGATTTCTTAAGAAAGTACCTGCTCCAATATCTAGGGCATGCGATACTGGAAGAAATGCACAGGGACATCAGACAAGGGACTTAAAAGAGGCATGACTGACTTCTTCCAGAAGTCGGATATTAAGCACTTGGTGCACCAAATCATGATCTGACAACAGGCCACTACAGGTGACACCATGGTGGAAGTTTGTCACAGACCACATGATCAGGATAAGGTGGCAGACAAAGTCTTCTTTAAACAACTCAAGAAAGTTTCCAGATCATGCCCTGGTTCTTACAGAGGACTTTAATTCAGCTAGCACCTATTCGAAGAGCAACACAGTGAGATGCAAGCAATCTGAGAGACTTCTGGAGTGTTTCAGGAGTGACTTTTATATACAGGTATTGAGTGAGCAACTGGGAATGAAACACATCTGGATCTGCTGTTCAGATATACAAGGAAAAATTAGTTGGGGATATAATAATCAATGACAACACCTTGGATGTAGCATCCAAGAAATAATGTAATTCAAGGTCCTGAAGGGAGTACAGACCCTACACTTCAGGAGAGCAAACTTCCAATTATTCAGGGAACTGATAGGTGGGATCCCATGGGAGACAGCTCTGAAGGGTCAACAAGTTCAGGATAGCTAGCAGGTCTTTAAAGACAGCCTCCTCCAAATGCAAGGAAGTGATGAAAGCTAACAACAGGAGAACAAGGGAAGTAATTCTTCCCCTTTACTTAGCACTCAGTAGACTGCACCTAGAATACTGCACCTGTTTTTTTCCACCACTACAAGAAAGACTTTGATAAACTGGAGCAAGTTTCGCAAAGCGACATCAAGGTAGTCAGGGTGCTGGACAACATGCCCTATAAGGAGAGGCCGAGGGAACTGGACTTGTTCAGCCTGGAGAAATGAATGCATGTGGGACCTCTGAGCTGCCTCTTAATACATACAAGGAGGTTACTGAGAAGATGGGGCCAGGTTCTTAACAGCAGTGCGTGGCAGGAAGACGAAAGAAAACAGACCACGGCAGAAGGATGAAAGACAACAAACCAAAACTGAAAGAAGGGAGGTTCATACAGGATATAAGGAAAACCTTCTTCAACGTGTGGGATGGTCAGGCATTGGAACAGGCTGCGGTGAAAGGCTACGCAGTCTCCATCCTGGGAGGTTTTCAAGACCTGATGGGATAATAATGCCGTGAGCAACCCGGTCTGATGTCATCACTGACCCTGTTTTGAGCAGGAGGTTGGACTAGAGACCTCCTGAGGTCCCTTCCAACCCAAATTATCCTATGACTGTATGAAGAGAAGAAACCACCAAGGCACCTGGTTTGAGAGTTCTGTGAGATCCAGCATCTGCGTACTATGACAAGTGGAGATGCTATTCCCCTCCCATTATGCAACCTGTAACTAGAGTGGCCCCAATTATTTTCGAAAACCCTATTTGGCTTTCCTACTTGGAAAATTCCAATGTCTGCAGGAACTGAAGAGAGGGGCAGGCAGTGCAAGTTTAGAAGGCAGTTAGTAATGCAGTATTGCCTTAAGTGTTGCAAATACTTTATTCACAACTGTGGCCCATTCCATTGTGCTTGTTTCCCCAGGCGTTGTACAAGAAATTTCTCATGCAGCAGATCCTAAATACTGGTGGATAGACAAGTGAAAAAGCTCCCAACGGTACAGATCCAGGACCAAGGAAAGCAGGGGAAACGAGAGATGCCTTTTCATACCACACTACATGTAGAAATCTGAATAAAAAACAACTGTGAGTGCATTTAAGCTTTGTGGATTGTGAAATAACATGTACATTGCTGTTCTACCTAGAAGTCTTGTGATCCATTTTAAAAACTATTTGAAACTCTAAGCTTCTCTCTGCAAGTATAAAAAATTCAGGAGGAATTATGTTCTTCTCTATCTATTCTGTTGGTGTTTATCAGCATGATTCATTGTGCCAATGCCACTGTCACTTCCCTCATTTGCTGACTTGCTAAATAGTCAGAGGAGAAAAAAAATACAAGCAGGAATTACAAAGATCATACAATGTATGTACATGGAAAAATTAAATTAGATTATCTCAGACAGAGCTGGCAAAAACCCTTCCAAGAGTGGCAGTGAATACACAAAGGATTTGGTAGTATGAGAACAAAAACCACCTTCAAATGACAGCATTTACAAGTTCAGGACAAGCAATTTTACCAGTCCTACTACCACAGAAGTAAACTGATTTTACCATAATGATGACCAGATGGAGATTTACATGTTGTCTTTTCTTCATAAATGCAAAGAACAGAAGTTTCCTTTAAGACCAAGAAAGGACATCAAAATAGAGCAATTTACAGCATTTCGGGAGGTATAGCATCAGCCTATGTCAGAAGCTGTGGCTATGCAATGTCTTCAGTAGTCTCAAAGATGACAGATTGGCCTTAATATTCAAACGCAGGGACAAAGAGTCGTATTTTTTCCTCCAGAATTCACTTGAATTTTCAGAGACTTGAAAACGTGTGGTTGGTGGGATTGCAGGGGGGAATAAGGGTTTGGGGCTTTTTTTTACTTTAAGTTGCAGCAACTGCTTCTTCAGCCCCTTTTTCCATTCAAACTACAAACACTGCTTTGGAGGGCCTCTTAATATGATACTCTCTCCTTGGTATATTCATATAGCTTGTCTGAATGATGATAGATTTCACACTTGACAAGAAATTATCTTATACCATCTGGAGGTATTAAGAACATTAAAAAATTTTGTCTTTAAAACACAAGACTAATGGCTTAGGACACATCTGCAGTTACAGATGTTACTAATGTGTCATATCTACCTCAGGGACACATATTATCCAAAATCGTATTTGGCATATCATCTCACCCTGTCTAAGAAAATACAAATCATTTAAGTGTCTAAAAGTAACAAATGCTGTCCTTCTTGTCAGGCCTTACCAAGCTGATCCTTCCAAACTGTTAATCTACCTCAATATAATGAAAAGTAGTTTTTCCACAAGTGGAAAAATACCACCAGCATCACATACTAGTATTTATTTGCTACTTACACAGTAACAGGGCTATGCAAAGAATTACAGGTTCCTTCAATCAGGACAGAAAAAAATCAATTTCATTTTGAATTTGATCCAATAAATGTTTTGATCCAATTTTGTTTCTCACCATACTGGCAGTCTCCATGTTCTCAAATAGTTTCAAGAGAGCAGAGTGGCATGGAAGGCAGAATACATATGCATGTGTTTTCATATTTTGGTGGGAGAAACTCTCTCTGGTTCCATGAACAGTCAACTATGGTATGAAGTAGATCAGAGTAATGATCTACTACAGAGTAAAGAGAGCAAGGATCTCCAGGCTTCTGTGGGGTTAGCACTCTCCTGGGTAAAATGGGATATGCAGTTTGAAATTCCTTCAGGTAAAGGTGGGGAGAAGTACTCCAAGCAGGAGTCTAACTATTTAGCTACCAGAAACAAGAAACCTCACAACTCTATGAAAAAGAACTAATTTAATTAGCTCTAAAAGCAATCTTTCAAGTGTTGCAATTGAAGCAAATTTATTTCAGAGGAAACTCTAAGACTTACAGTTTTAAGACAAATGCTTTCTAGGCAAGTGAATCTACAGTAGCGGGCAGAACAGCTAACCTCTGCGCTGGCCTTTTCTAGGAAGGAAGCTCAGGGAACAGCAGGGAGGAAAATTAACTCAAGAGAGGGATCCTCCAGGGTAAGGCTATAACACAAAGTTGCCAAGAAATTGTTCCAGCACTGCCACTGACTATGCATGATTCATTTGTTAGATGATAACGTCACTTAAAAACAGCTGGCAATGCTATGTGGGCACTATGTGAACCACATATCTGTCTTCATTTAGTTATTTTTTATCCAACAATTAACATGTGTCTGCACATGCACATATCGTCTACACAAAAACAATCAGCTAAGCGTTGAATCCTTCAGGTGGTGGTTATACTGACCTATAATCACTCTACGTCCTTCAGTGAGTATGAGAAGACTACATATGATTGGCAGAATACTGCACTTTGCTTGACACTGAGTATGGCTTAAAGGCCAAGCAACATTTGTTACAGGACTAACATTAACCAAAATCCCAAAATAACTCAGGGATCCTAATGATGGCTTAGTCATTTGCACACACTATCAGAGGATTTGAGTGGTTAAAATACAGATATTGAGAGCAACTGTTTAAAAGTGTTTTACTCCATTTTTATCAAGGATGCTTCATCTCCATTCTTAACTTTCTACACGTAGAAGAGGGGCAAGGGGGAACAGAGAAGGAACATTGTCTAGAGTCCTCATGCAAATTACTTGTACTTTTATTTCCCACCTACTTCAAATTAACACTTAAAAATATTATATGTATGTTACAACAGTTTATAGATGGTTGCTGGATGTGATTTCACATTTTTAAGAGACATAATAGCTCAGGACTGGTAACACAGTTCAGGTACATTTCATCTGTAAATTAGCCACTCAGTCCAGTGATAAAAAAATTGTTCCCTGGCTACTGTGAAAACAATAAGCCACCTCTGTATACCTTCAAGTGAGCAGATTTTTCTATCACAACACCTGCTGTTTAAATCAGTAGTTAAGATCCTAATAGCAAGAAAAGGATATTAGATAAGCAACACAATGTCTTTATGCTTTTGCAAAATACCAAGCACAAAACTAAATGTATGCTCAAGAAGAACCCAACACCCTCGTGGATCAGTGACAGCCATAACAGTTAACAAGCACCAACTTCAAAGCCAAATCACTGATGCATAGAAGTGTGATAGGAGCTCTTTCTTCCTGTTCTATATACTGGCAAACTAGTTTGCCACAAATCACTTATCCCCGAGATTCAGATACTTCTGAAGAGCATGGTTCTTGGCCAACTTTTTTACTGTAAGACTTAGAAGAGATATGTTTTAAAAATACATTCCTGCCTATAGAATATCCTGTTCCACACTGCGTAAGACTGATGAACACCAGTAGTCCACTGTAAGAGCTACAGGGTATAGTTTCATATCTTATGAAAAGCAAGTATACAAAAACTGTTAATCTATCAAGTACCCTCATAGTTTATAGATCTAGAAAATAACCATCCCCAGTAAACTATGATCTTCCTTTAATGAAAGCAGGTAATGTTTTAAATGTCCTGGTAACGTGCTTTGCAATGAGGATTTTTAACAGTTATCTCCCTTGTTCACCTAAAAGCAATTTAGATTTATTCAAACCAACTAGAGTCTTTTCCAAAAAAGTTCACTTACCATCCAGAAAAGGGTTCCAGTGGCAAATTCAGAATAATGCTCTATAGTAGACAGTACACTGAATATTAAACAAATCAGCACCAAGAGAAATCTGTAAAAAGAAAAGTGTTTAGTGACTCATCAAGTTGAACTGTAAATCTAGTTCTAGTTTTAGCTCTCTCATTCATATAACTTTTTTCATCACAAGCATTTTGTGTTTTATCAGTTCATTCTTCTAGTCAAGTGAATCAGCTTTTAAGAAACATGGAATAAAAATGACAGAAAGGCTGAACACAGTTAAATCAACAGCTAAAACTCACATTATCAAGTAGAAATTCCCATAGGAGCTTGGCATAGTGAAAGTTTCATGTTTCACTGATGGCTATATAACTTATGCACTGCAGTAGAAAGGTATCATAATTGATAATGCATTCATTAAAGTAGAATTAGATATATGACTGGAGTGAGGAACAGTAACTTCAGTGAAAAATGTTCCATTAAATACATTCCATGAATTCAAAACATACATACATACAGAAGAAACAGCTACTACCACAGCATTTCTAGTATCACCATTCAGATCAAGAAAAAAGTTCAAAAGTCTCAAAACACATACTCCTGCCCCCCAAAATAGTTTAAAAAAGCAAAATCAAAAAGTCATGACAATTGGAAAACAAAATGCGGAATTGAATCTAGTTGATTAAATGCTTAAATGCTGGCAGAATACCCATTATTTTGATGTGTACAATGTCTCAGCCATCTTTCCACCATTGGTAACATACGAAACATCTAAACAACCAGTGAACATAAACAATGTATGAAGAACTCTGATGGACAGACCAGAAAGAAAGACTTCTGATATGTCTGCACTACAGTTTTCACCATCTCTTAAGGTCATGCAGAAAACAAGAGGAAAGTGAGAAAAGTAAGAAAATGGAAATTTCTTCCACTAATAGCCAGAAATATTCCCTCTTGTGTACCGGCTCTTCCAGCTGTCATTTCCTCTGATTCCATGCCAAGAGGCTGTGTCTAAACTCCTAAACTCCCAAACCAGCAATTAAAACCTTAACAGTCCTGCATGTAATGAGACATTTTTCAATCAGAAACCCTTTTGAAGAAGATAAACACTGCTGACAAGGTTAATTCAAAAACTTCAAAGCAAATGACAGACTAACATCCCTGGTGGATGTACTATTAAAACTGTGAGATTTCAGCAAACAGAAATAAATAAACTAACTACACTTAGTATGCCTTTGGTAGCTTTTACATGAAAAATATAGGAGGAAGAGATTATCAGGAAGAGGAAAAATTCATGTTCAACCTAGAGACCAGTGGCAAGATGAGTTTCTTAGAAGTCTATCCAGGGACTTGCCCTGGTCAACATTTTTATCAGTGTTCAGAAGAGGAGATGAAATGCACCTCATCGAGTCCACACATGACACCAAACCAGGGGTTCAGTGAACAAATCTGAGGGCAGAGCCACTAGTTAGAGCTGCCTGGACAGGCTAAGGAACAAACCTACAAGAGTCTCATGAAACTCAACGTGAAAAAATGTCAAGTCCTGCACATAGTACGGAGCAGGCCCAAACCCACATCGGATGAAGACTGCCCACATCTTGACCTGCATCCCCTGTAGCCCTGCCAGCATGCGAAGGGCAGTGATGGTTCCCTTTTGCTGGACTACACCTGGAGTGGTGCACACAAATGGGGCCCCAGGGTACAGCACGGAGGTGACAGGCTGGAGGGAACTTGGCGGAGGGCAAAAGCAGCACGAGGATAACCTTGACCCAGCATGAACAGGGAGAGGTGCCACCACCCTAATGGCAGGGGAAGCCCTGCCCCTACTGTCCACCGCATGTCCCACATGCCCTAAAGTCCTGCACATCTTCCAGTCACCTCACCTGTTCCCTTCACCTACTTCTGCCCCCAGGGGCTGCCATTTTGTAAAATACCATACACCACTTTTTCACAGACTGCCCTGTGACTGGCTGATAGCACCACTTGCCCCATCCTGTCTATGTCAGAAAGGTGTCAGCAGGACGCTCCTGCCTATGATATACCTGTAGGTAGTGTGGTTAGACCCACATTTTTTCACACTTCTCTGTGATTGGATGGGTGCCATTTATTTGAAACCATCATACCCACACGATCTCAGACCACCCTCTGACTGGCTGCTCATTTCCTTTGGACCAAGAAATGCTTGTATAAAAAAAAATAAGCATTTTTGTATATACATAGGTTTTTATATATAGAAATAGATATACATAATATATAGACTATATAGACTATAGAATTGTGGTGGCTTGACTTTGGCTGGCTGCCAGACACCCACCCAGCCACTCTCTCACTCCCCCTCCTCGGCAGGACAAGGGGAGAAAATAAGATGAAAAGGCTCGTGTGTCAAGATAAAGACAGGGAGATTACTTACCAACTACTTTCATGGGCAAAACAGATCCAACTTGGGGAAAATTAACTTAAATTATTGCAAGTTAAAATAGATTTGGATAGTGAGAAACAAAGAAAACTAAACCATCTCTCCCCCACCTTCCTTTCCCAGGCTCAACTCCTCCCTTTCCTTCCCAGCTCCTCTACCTCACTCCCTCACACACGCCCCGAGCGACACAGGGGGACGGGGAATGCAGGGCTGTGGTCAGCCTATAACACTTGGTTTTTGCCCCTCCTCACGCTGTTCCCCTGCTCCAGTGTGGGCCTCTCCACAGCCTGCAGTCCTTCAGGACAAACCTGCTCCGGCGTGGGCTCTCCAGGGGCTGCAGGGGAAACTCTGCTCTGGAACCTGGAGCACCTCCTCCCCCTCCTCCTGCTCCTCTCACCTCGGTGCTCACAGGGCTGTTTCTCACACTTCTTTTTCCCTGCTCACCTCACAGCCTGTGCTGTGGTTTTGGCCTTTCCAAAACGTGTTTTCCCCGAGGTGCCCCACCCACGGCTGGGGGGCTCAGCTGGAGCCGGGTGGAACCGCCTGTGTCCTGCACGGGGCAGCCCCGGCCGCTCCGCACAGCCGCCGCCCCTGCAGCCGCCACTGCCAGCGCCTGGGCACCAAAACCCGACACAAGAATATATAATATGGAATACAGAATCTAGAAAATAAATCTGAGTACACATATAAATATAGATATAAAGGAGTATGCAAATAGGCATGTTATTTATTCACAGATTCACTTTATATATATATGTACACACACTATAGGGTATATATATTTATATCTGTGTATATATACACAGATGTCAGGGAGCAGTGAGAGATACTCCATCAAAGTCAGGCACCAAGGGTGACAACAGCACAGGCAAGGCCATCCCCTGACTCACCAGGATGCAGATCATCTCCATCGGCCTTCCAGTGATTTGTCACACAAGGTGAGGTAGGGACGCAGGCCCAGCGTCCATTCAGGAAGCCCAGGCAAGAACAGCATGGGACCTGACGGTAACATAGGTCCAAGGGCTCTCCAAGAGACAGGGACTGGTGCAAAAAGGGAGACAAAGCTACCTACAGCATAGATTCAGGTTTAGCACTTGCAAAGAACTACTTGTGTACGGAAACAGCCAGAATACATGTTTGCCTCAGATGGAGGGTGGACTGAGCCAGTATTCTTTATGCAGCACATTCAAACCATGACTAGAACCAGGGCAAAAAAAAAGGAGAATGCTAGTATCTACGGGCACACAAGGGCCCTTCAGCTTTCCTTTTCCTCTTGCAGGAATGCTTCAGATTTTTAGACTGCCTCAGGATCCCCAGGAACACTGAACAGAGGATAATGAACACTGAAAACAATTCTCATTCACATAACTGGTATGCTTAGTCCAGTCATTCACACACTGTAAGTCATTTGCAGGTACGTGCTAACACAGGCAAAGAGACAGTTGTTCCTCAGCTGCCACACAGACAACAGCTGACTTTGTTCAAGCCTAAAATTGGATTTGAAGATATAAAAGAATCCTGCCTCCATTTGTATGGCTCTGGAAGGGCTCTGTCACTATTATCCACAAGTAGAGATTTGAGAAGGTTTGGGCCACCGTTAATAACTGAATTTCTTAAGTAGTAATTAGAGCTTGACACATACAGCTCCCCCTGAATCAAGTTTGCATTTCTTCAGTATTTACCTATCCTGATCCACACTATTAAGACTGAACTTTAACACGGATTATCCAAGTTCCTGACTGCCTGGGTTTTTTAGCAGCACCCATGGACAGTGGGGCATTTCTAGTTCCTTTTTTGCTGAAGGCAGGGGACAGTATCTGATAGCTGGTTATGTTACTGCTCCATTTGATATCTACTGTTGTGCGTTCTTGCACTTAAATGGTATAATCTGATTAATATGGAAGTATGCAAATAAGTTTTTGAAAAATTTCTTTCCTTGTGCACTTCAAGAGGCTTTAAAAGGCTTATTTGCAATGTAATTATAATTCAGGTATGAGTATAACTGTAATTCATATTAAACAATAGAAGAGATATAGGATACAAATGCAGAATTTCTAAAATAGTAGCAAACATACGTGTACTATCCTCAAGTGTTTGTAAGTGCAAAGCTGGAGGAATATGAATTGCAATCTAGGATTTATTTATTTGAACCTCAGTCACAGAGGTACGATGCAAATTTGAAATAATATGGTAAAGCTATGCTGGTGGAAGTCACTGGACTTGTCCACACCACCTAGGGGAGATTACTGAAGAAACTTTCAAGACAATACCAACTACACCAGCACTGTGGTGGAACCATCCATGTTCAGGCTTTTCATACAGCACAAATGAAATATAATTGTGTTAATACAGCTCGATATCTGAACTAAGTATTAGCTCTTAGGGAACACTTCATGATTTGATCTGGTGCAATGCTCTGCCAGTTGAGCTATACTACTTTTTAGTCCCAAGCTAGTCCCTGCGTACCGTATCTAACACTTCTATGCATAGGTACACTAACTCAGCTGTCATTAACTCAGAATTTTCAGTGCTGCACTCTACTCTATGGTGTTGAAAGTCCCTCTTTCGTCTCTATAAATGCCAGGATTTTTCACTTACTCTTCTCTTCTCTAGATTCTCAGCAGAACACATTAGGATAGCCACACAATTAACACAGTACACTTTGTAAACTCGGAAGAAAAAGGGAGTTGAAAATTATCAGAACAGGAGCTTTAATATCTAAAGTCAAAAGGGATAGCATGATGCAAAAGAAACTGAAGCAAACAAGCTTCTTACCAGAAATGTTAGGTAAAAAAAAAAAAAAAAAAAACATAAAATCCCCATCTTTTTTATGTCTTTGTTTCTTGAAACCAACAGAGTCCAAATTCAGCATATGACCCTTTTTAATAAAATTGGAGAATCAGTCATCACAGGAAGCAAAACGATACACTTTTGCAGACTAAAGAATATGAATGAGTTTTTACCTCAACAATATCAAGCAGCTCGGTTAGCACGTTTATATTTAATGTTTCAGTGTTTCCCAAGGCCTTGGAGTATGGCCAGCAGGTGGAGGGAAGTGAGCCCTCTTCTCTGCCCAGCACTGGTGAAGCTGTGCTGGAAGGACTGGGCCCTGGTTTGGGCTCCCCGGTGCCTACAGGCAGGGACACCAGGGAGCGACTCTGGCAGGGGGTCCCCAGGATGGGGCCAGGCTTGGAGAAGATGACCTGCATGAGAAAGCCAACAGCACTTCCCCTGATGCAGTAGGGGCCTTTCTCTCTGGCAAGGAAAATGGCTCACAGGAACAGTCCCAAGGAGAGCAGCTCTCAGACCATCACCCCCCCTGCCCTTCCAGAATGGAGCAACCTCCCCTCCACAACCTCGCTTTGGGTAGGACCAGGTATGTTCCTCACCTCGGGGTGGGGACCAAGCCGTGAATGACATTGTAGTGGCCTCTTGGTGTCACCAGCAATCTCACTGAAGCCATTTCCAGGCTGTTACAAGAAGGGCCTCAAGCGGTGGTGGGAGACTGCCACAGGGATCTTGGTGTCCCTTCCTGCTCAGCAAGGGTTTCTGGCAGCTGTGAGTCTGATGGGGTGATTGTGGGAGAGGAGAAAGGACACACAGAAGAGGAGGAACAAGGTGGGGAAAACCATAAAGGACAAATGAGCTTGCATCTTCCAAGCTGCAGCAGTCCTGCAGCCATCCAAGACAACTCATCCCAAGACAAGCTGATGGTTTTGGATGGGCTGGAGGGGTAGACACTACCATAACATGCCAACATGGCTGAGGTTCCTCCAAGACGAGGAAGCAACAGATGACCCTACAAGATGGCCATCACCTCTCGTCCCCACCAGCTTGGGCTCAGCATCCTCAGGAAGCCCACCATGGCTCAGTCATTATCTGCCCACAAGGCTGAGCATACTGTGCAGCAGTGGCAAAGGCCCTCCAATGGCTCTTGTCCACTGCCAAAACTGGGACAGGGATGTCACCTAGATGACAGCGATAGCTCCTACTCCTCTTGCATCCCTTTAGGGCTCATTCAGGAAAGATAATGCACCTAGCACAGGCCTTGGACGTTCACTGGAAACCATCATCATCTCACCTGACTTTCCTTCCCCACCACCTCTAGCTAATTTCTCCATTTCTCTCCATCACTTAATGACAGCTCCATTCTTTAGCATTCTCCCCTGCCTAGGTTTCCGAGATCTATTTGCACTTCAGAAAGTTCTCTACCAATTATTTACTGTTATAGTATAATTACTGTAGAAGAGATGGAAGTCACATATCACCTCAGCCTCCCATTATCTTTATGGAAGAGTTTTGATGGACTGAGTATAGCCTGTGCTGAATATACAGAAAGTTGAGACCAGAGATTGGGGAAGATGGGGGCTTAATGTGTTTGATTGTTTGTGGTGTTCTCTTTTTTTTCAATAACTGAATCAGCGATCAGAAGTTTGTGTTGTCAGGCAACAAATCCCTCAGAATTCCCTGGCTCGAGGCTGTTCTGCCCGTGAGTCCAGGCTCCTAGCCAGATTGTTTGGGTGTTGTCCTGGGAGGTGAGTATGAAACTCCTCGGTCTCAGAAGGGTGTTAAGCCCAAGTATATGCTTTAGCTCCTAAGCAGAAGCAGCAGGAGCTAGTAATTAGCACCAAGCAGAAAGACTGGGCCAAACGTAGGGGAATGATTTTAGGCGCCTAGTTGTAAGGAGGCGGCTTCAGATTGTAGAACCTGCTCTTACCTAGGCATATAGTTCAGGGCTGTTGGTTCTATCCCAAGCATCTGACATCTTGATCTATTGGTAGAATTAATACATAAAAATTATACTGCATTGATTTCCAAAGGGGAATTTGAAACAGTTCAGTATTTTTTCTGAAAACGGCTCAAAGGAGACTAAGACACCTAAAGAAGCAAGCTTTTTGAGGTTCCTACCTAACCCCTCAAAGGGCAACAATCTTCTGGATGCCTTCAGTAAACCCCTCCTGATGCCTAGCCACTATCTGGTTCTCTTGAACTCTGTTCCTGACTATGCCCTGCATTGGCCTTCTCTTAGCCGAGAGCCAGCTGGTAAAGGCCTAAGATTCAGCAGCACTGTGTAAAAGAATAAGCCAAACCTGCACTACCAGGAGTAAAGGAGAGAAGGAGCCAATGGGGAAACAAATATATCGTGCTTACTGAAAATTAAAATCCGGTTTCACTGAGTCTCTCATATTCAGGAAGCTGTTTCACCACTTTTGATGGTGTTAACAACAAAAAATGTGTTTGTGGTGGGCATTTTAATGATTTCTACATTTTCGTTAATGGCAAATACCTGGGGCTGAAATGTCATTAGAAAAAATAAGACTGAAAGGGAAAACAGATCCAGATAACACATCTTAGTCAAGGTTAGCAGCCCTTTTAGCAGGAGACAGACCTTAGCCACGTTCTCATGATTTATTAGTTACACAGCCCATCACCCAATCCTGCTACCTCTTTCACTTCAACATACACAAGCTGCCGAGCATATTATTCAGCTGTTTTACTTCCAGCCCCAAAATGTTTCTCTCTTTCAAAATGGTGGTATGTTACAGGGGGTACAGAGATGTGTCCAAGTCATAATAAAACTGATCTCTTGCTTTAAAGAGCCGCTGCACTGCCCAAAGAGGAGCCAGCCAGAAGAGGGGGCAAAAGTCCCACTTTTGCCACCTAGGCAGTGTTACTGGAGAGGGACACTCCCCCCACCCCGAAAAAAAAAAAAGAAAACCGGAGCAAAACGTTGAGAAGAGACACTGAAACACAAGCCAGCCTTTGTCAAATGGAAAAGTTGATAAGGAGTTTCCAGCATAAGTGTATTGCCAGCGTCCAACACCAGAAGAGTCTAGGCGTGGGAGTATGCAAATCTTTAGCCCTTCCTTAACACAGTAGCACTGCTTTCCATGTAAAGAAAATGCAGATATAAAAGTAAGGTAACCAGGGTTATAAGATTCTCCTTTTCTTCTTACATTTAATACGAGGGGAGTACATTAGCACACAAAAGCCCTCACAGGCACCGAGTATCCCACTCGGTTGGATGCTGTGCTCCATCAGGCAGTTTCTTTATCCAGACAGCTTTTACTTCCAATTAGCAATCCCTGTGATGCGTAAATGGAGAAAGACACAAAGGGGTGAACAGACTTTTCCATACATCAGGACAGTGTCAAAAACATACAGAACTTGGATCTTTGAAGCTCAGGCCATCCTCCAGTCAACAGTCACGGGAACACAGGAACTTTGCTAGTCCCTAAAATAACCTCATCAAACAACTCAAGCATAAATTTACCAAGCACTTCTCGAAACTAGTCAGTCTGTTGGTTCTCATCTTTTTTATGAGACTGATGTTCCACTCCTACCATTGTTACAGATCTTATTTCTAGGCAAAATGCACGTATAAAGGTATGGAAAGCTTCCTCTAAGCACAGCCCCTTAATTTCTTCCAGATCCCTGCCATTTCAGTTACGTCCTTTCAAAATCCCTTTATCTTTTTTTACTGCCCTACCTAGTAATAAATAAAAAGCCAGGGGTAATTCACATTCTAAATATTGTCAGTCAAGATACTGAGGATGACAGTACACTTTACACCTTTCCTCCTTTTCCACTCTAAGTTAAGCAAAGAGAAGAACTGGATATTCTTACGTACTTTGCAGGTATTATCACTACATCTTCAACTAAATCTCCTATTAGGTCTCAAAAAAAGAGGTTTGCAAAAAAATCAAGAAAAAGGTGATGCAAAATGCCGAGATGTATGTGCATAAGGATGCATAAGGGAGGACGATTGGTGTCATTTATTCACTAATAACTGTCCAAAGGCTACTAATACAGCCCGCAAGTTTTGTAACTTGCAGCTAATTGTTGCTTCCCTCCTGTGTTTATGTGTTGTGACTCTCTCTCCCTCTCTCTTTCCATTTCCAAAACACACATTAAAACCATTCAAAGGACTCTTTAAATACACTTAATTCATGGCACTACATATTCTGGCCAGTGAGGGTCAGTCCTTCCCAGCGAATAACAAAGGCATCATTTTGCTAGCACAGGATAGGCTGGATATCCTACAGATAAAGTATCATGTCCTCATATAAAATGCTTTTATTTGAAATGTAGAATCACTGCTGATCACTTTTGGTCATAAAAGATCAAGATTTGCTTTTTGTAAGAGGAGAAGGGTTAGCTTCAGAGCACCTGGATATATTCCAGTTTCAATAATCTCCTTTCTCAAATCCAAATCATAATGTAAAACCCTCCTGGTAATGTCAAGCAGAAAGTTTTTCTCTTTGTACACTACCCTATTAGCAACTTCAAGCACTGAAGTGCCCACATCCAGTGACCGTTTGTCACTTTTGTCAACTGCATGACACAACAGAATGATCCCTACAAAGCATATGAAAATTAAAGGTACTGGTGAAGACACGCTTAAGACTGGCATTCAGGGCAAGGCAGGCAAGGCTGGTATCAGCTCTAAGCAGTACTAGATTACCATACTGTGTTATTCCAAGACAGCTCAAAGTAGGGATGGAAGGGCTTGAGACTCTTGACCTTGACTCCAAAAACTGAGAAATTATTACAGCCTGTTTATTGGAACCTGGAAGAATAACAAGCCTGGCATAGAAACGTTAGGTAATGTCAGAAAGCCTGATACTCGGCCTGAATGCCAGAAAGCACAACTAACATCATGATGGGGAAATAAGTGGTTTCTTTCTCCAAGTGATGAAAAAGCCATGCTAAGCAGTGGCAAAAGCAACAGAACCATAAGCATGAGGGCAGCTCACATGAGGCGAGTACAGAAGAAGCTGCAGTGAGGACAATGTCAAAGATAACCGCAGACTAATGAGTGAGTAAGGGCATTAAGTTCCTCGCAATTGCCAACAGCAAGAACAGCAACAAAAAAAACCAAACAGAAAGCAAGCTCGGTTCAAATGCAGGTTCACCTAGTCAACCAGTAAGCCATGAACTGATAGTAAAGATGTTTTTCCAACAATCTCTAATCACAGCAAAGCTCTCGCACAGAAACAATATATATAGAAAAGAAGACTGTACAATCATTTGTATAGAATTAGAGACACATGCTGCAGGTTACCAGTCTGTTGCACGGCTCAGCAGCAAACTGCAGCGGCAGCATTCGTGCAAGCAATTTGTCACCGGAGAAAGCTGTGTTTTGTAAAAAAAGTTCCCTTCTTATTGAGCCCACCTTGGCTGAAAGATACAGCCATCAAGTGTCCTCAGTTGTAAACCCTAAACCAATCTCAGTCATTTTTCTCTTTTATGTGATGGGAAGACCATATTTATTTTCCAGCTAGGCAATTTATGTGGGGAGAAAAGAAGTGTTAGCAGACATTAAAACTGCTAATAATTACCCAGACAATTGTCAAGGCCCTGTGGCCACTGATCTCAGCCTGTCCCCGTCCCCAGGGAGAGGCCCGATGCCTGGGGCTGGAACTGCCCTGGCTGGCCCCCCTCCCCGTCCTGCCCTGCTCCCTGGCTGGTGGTGTGTGATGGGTTCTGGCTGCAAGGTCCTGCTCTGCTGGCCCTGGGGAGCCCCCGATCCTTTCCAGGCCCTGGGGAGCCACCGGCCCCCACAGCGTCCTGACAGCATCCAACCATTCCTGGCCAGGCAGGGGAGGACTAACAGCTCCGACTCATCCCCTTTCGGCACTGTAACATCGTGTTACTGCTTCCATGCGAAGCTTTCAAATTGCACTGGAACGGGTGCTTTTGTAGAACTGTTTTTAAACCCTCTGTCCTATACCAAAGCCTTTCGGTGAGGTATGAAACTGTGCCTACTGAACAGTCACCTCCTGTTTTAGGCTGCAGCTGCTATTTGTTACACCAAAGGTGAACTGAGTTTTCCTAAGTGAGTAACAGCAAAATGCTACGAAAGTGAAGAGTTGATTGTGTCCTCCTGGTTCCAAAATATCTGATGGATTAATGAGGAGCCTATTCCCTAGGTTGCCTGGTAGAATCTGTACTACTAGATACCAGAACGCAGAAATCACTTTTCACAGCTGTGATTTTACCATAATATAGGTTAGTCTAAGGTTTTCCTGGCTGAACAGCTGTTTTAATTGTTGACTATACCAACTATACTGGTACCTAAGGATTTAGTATTTTGAAAAGACATCTGAAGAGTATATGCAACCCTTTCTAATTAAAAAAATAGAAACCACCATGCACACACGGTAGAGAAAAGCCTTACATCGCAGTCTTATGGAAGCCTTTATAAAAATACTGCTTCTTTAGCTACCACTGGATTTCCAAAATAGGTTGTAGCCCACAGCAGGAATGCGTTTTCCTTCACACACAAAACCTAACCGCGACTGCAGCACCTCTACCTCTTGAGCTGAGTTAGGGAACATATTACCAGATCACCCAGACTGCTAAAGATCATTTTGCTTCCTGAGATATTAGTGAGAGAAAGCACAAATCCCATGATCTGACCCAGTTTTGCCAATACCGCATGACTGCTAACGTGATTATTAATTCAAAATGAGAATATTTTGGGGAGTGGGAGGCAGACAAATATGTTATATATCAAGCCTGACTCAAGAAGATTCTTAAGAAATTAAGAGTGGGGCTCAGATTGAAGAAAGTAGGTAGGGACTGTTCATTATGATGGGAAAAAAGGTAAAAAGGAAAAGAAAAGATACGCCAGTTTTAGTTTTTGTAACCTGTTTAAGGTGGTCTGCTTATATACAAGAAAAAGGTTCCCACCATGATGAATTTCCATTCAGAACTATTATTTGATGCTTTTTACAGCTTTCTAATATACACTTGGTCAAAGGACTGGAGCGCTATATTTTCCTCTATATGAAGGGAGAGTAATTCCTGGCAAAGGGCTATGATAGAGGATTACAAGGGGAAGCTAATGTGTAAAATGGCCATGGCAAAATAAAATCTCCGACTGAAGTGCCTCAAGCTGTCGACTGGAGTTTTGCTCACTTGATAATTTCTTGTGCTTCTGTTGTCTTGTTTTGATGATAAAGATTCTTTTCTGTTCATGGTGTGTTTTCTCATCTCGTTTCCTTCCACAGTTTTTGCAGCTAAAATGGCTATTCTCTACAGAGACAGCGAATTCTGGACACCATTTTAGATGCCAAACAGGAGACAACAGGAACCTGTTTTACAGGTAATACCTGCAGCTCACTTTAATTTCTGTTATAACCATAAATTGTCATCACTCCTAAAAATTAAGATTACAGGATAAATTATTAAATTGAATACTGCCAATAATAACATATTTTGATATACTGATTTTTTTTTATTGAAACTAAAAAAATCACAAGCATTTAACAACACTTGGAGGGTTCTTTAGCTTCTTATTTTGGAGTTTCTAGGGTTAAAACTGTGAAAGCTAAATACATATATAATTAAATTTAAATAGCTCTACTGTTAATATAATGTTCATTCTATGAATCAGTGCACTGAGAAAGACGTAAAACAGATTCAGGTTTTCATCTTGAATATCAAGATAAAAGAAAGGTAAGAATCCCAAAAGAGAACCATTGAAAGTGTTATTAGTTGTAAACAATGATGAACACAAACACACTCAAATATACCACAATAAAGTTAAGCTTCTTACTAGCAAAGGTGAAGGCACCTTGAGAAGCAGATGGCGTTTATTGCTTTTGGTATCCAAAGGTCAATTTTCGTGCTCATGAGAGTTCATACTCAAATTAAATGCTGTGTATTTTTACATACCATAAAGGAGAAAAGTGAGAATTACCTGTTGACTTCCTGATGTGTTAAAAAAAAATTAAAAACAAAAATGTCTTTTGCCTGTATGTTGCTATGACTATTTCAGAAGCTGTAAAACATGCCGATTCCATGACAGCGGAATTTGCTCCTGCCTTCAGCTCTGATCCATAATCTCCCGCTTGAAAACATAACCTTAAAAGTAATACACTACATGTTGCCATGGTCCATCTGAAACTACAGAGAACCCGAAACAATGGAAAGGATGTGTCAGGGCTCTGAGGGCACCAACAGACTAATTGCCCTGAGACCGTGTAGATCAACCCAGTACTTCAGGTCTTCCCACTAATGCCTCATCACTCGCTTTCCACCAGCAATCCACTCCTGGCCTGCAGTCATGGTACAAGGGCAGCCAGAATATCATGGGAAGCAGATTTTCATTACTAGATTACCTTGTGGAAAGCTTCAGTACCTCATCAACTGGCAGGGCTACAGACTAGATTAACATTCCTGGGAACTGGTGGACAACACGCATGAAGCTAAAAAGAGAGATTTTTACAAGTTCCCCTCCAAAACCAGACCTTTGCAACGTGGAAGGACACACCTTGACAAGAAGAGGGTGGCTCTTAGGGATCTGAGCACATCAACAGGCTGTTATTTGCTCTGGTCAGCCTTTTGGTACACTCAGTGCCCTGGCAACGTGTGTGATTACTTCCCAAATTCACCTCAGGGCATGCCTGCACAAATGTTAGTGGAGCTGAAACAGAGACACCTGAGCTAGCTTTGAACTGGCTAGCCTGGGAAGTGCGGATGGCAGAGTATCTCAGCACCGGTTAGCTGCCTAAAATGTTAGGTGTGCTTTCTGGTCTGCTGTGGTAGCAGTATCTGATCTCGCTAGCTTAAAGTGAGTGCCTGCATGCTGCCATGTCCTGGAGCAACACATCCTCAGGGAGCAGCTCAGGAAACCTGCAG
Organism: Sagittarius serpentarius; assembly: GCA_034782735.1. Classification (NCBI taxonomy): domain Eukaryota; kingdom Metazoa; phylum Chordata; class Aves; order Accipitriformes; family Sagittariidae; genus Sagittarius; species Sagittarius serpentarius. The sequence goes on from JAVKLA010000024.1 coordinate 4,940,765, forward strand.
TCCCATAGCTGTGCAATTTTGTCAGATGCGAGACAAAGCAGCATTTCTGCTCTCAAGTTTCTCTTTACACCTAGCATCTTCCTCCACATCTGCTGCTACCTGCCTGCAGCTGCATCCTGCTCTGTACCTTCCCTACCACCGTCTGACCAGCACATTTCTTGCACTCTATATTCCCTGTGCTGTCCCACAGAACCATACAGAGGAGGCAGACCTACACGCCAGGCTGCAGGGATCGCTGGCAGAACAGAGCAACAGTGAAGGCTAAAGGAGCCCACAAGACCATGTATTGATGAGGAGTACATTTCATACATTTCATTCTTTCCATGAATAACATGAAGGAAAAAAATTGTTCAGCAGGCATATACAGCATTAGTTATTCCACAGAAGATCCAGAATACAGAAACAAATATTTTTTTCTAGTGTGTGTAACCTCAGTAAAAAGCTCTGTCTTTCCAGGACTATCTACCAGCTGAAAGTAGTGAACAAACCAAGACTCTCAGTTCTACTGCTCAGGCACGCACTTAACGTGATAATTTTCTGCCGGTTTCCTCCAGGCTCTGTGACAGTCTTATACCATCCAGTTTTGAGTCCCAGAAGACAGGTTCCTCTGAGTGCAAGAGGTGCCTCGAACCAAGGCCTTCCCAATACCAAGAGCTCCTCTTTGATCACAAATCCCCCAAACGCTGGAAACCTCCCCCACTAGTGATGCTTTACATTTCAAACACATCTGTTCTTCCTTTTTCCAAGTAATCCAAAACAGAGGACCTATCTCTGTCATTGAGCCATGTCATTGAACCAGAATGCAGGTTAGTTTTACAAGTCTAACTTTAAAGATAAATGGCTTGCTTACTTGCTGACTGATCTGCAGAATCCAAAAAGCTATGGCTCTGTTGCCTCTTAGGCAATCAGGAAACCTTGTGGATTGCTCCTAACAGCCTCTGGGATGCTAAACATAGCTCTAACCAATGACCTTTTTGAACATACTGCAGGAAAAAAAAACCTTGGGTGAGCGCCAAATTCCCTATGAAGAGCAGAACAGCAGCTGAATACATGGTACCACACACAAACCCTTAGCAAGACTCACCACTAAATACCACTGATTTGTCTTTAGGTCTCATTTCGTGTTTTAGTTTGAGAAACAAGCTGTTCCTCAAAATGCAACGGCAAAGTCTACCAGTGTTAACTTGTCAACAAGTGACAACCAGAGCCTGGGTCTCACTAAATATTTCTGATTAGATTTCTGGGATACTTATAGGCAGAGTAAGTGGATGGGTGTGAGTTTAATATTGTTGGCCTGCGGTGGAAGTATTTAAAGCTTGTCATGTGGCAATTTCCCTTTCCCCACCAGCTGCCAGTTTGGCTTTCTCATGTTCCCTGTTATCCATACGCTCTCCTGCAAAGGGCAGTTCTCTGTGCTGCAAGAGGGTGAAAACAGGTTGTGATTGTTTACTTGCTTGCAAGTAGTTATTTACATCAACAGAGAACAGTCTCACTTGTTGGCAGCTGTTCAGTTCCTAAAGGGAAGGAGCTGATAAGGAGAAGACATAAATAATTACCAACTAGTAGAGAGTTGGTCTAGTCTTCCCTATCTTAAAAGAACTGAGGTGCTGCTTTCCGGTATTTTGTAGGCCTCTTAGAGTCTTTCTGTGATTCCTGAGGATGTCAAGCCATGGTTTGAGCTATTACTTCAGCAAATACTGTCTTCCCTTTCTACCACATAGCTGCTAACAGTAGTGTTTCCTCTCAAAATACATGGCTTGCTTTCCTTCAGTTTTTTTACTTTTCTGAAGACGGAAACTTACCCTCAGTCACCTATTTGCAGACTTTTCCTTGCTCTTAAGAAAAAAGAAAACAAAAATTAACTTGTCAGTGGAAAGCAGATTATCTGAGAATTTCTCATTCGGATTCTCACTTAACACAGTTCACACCAACAGAAGATGGAGGTGCCATGCTTTCCCAAGAAAGGTCTTGCAAATGTAAATTTTAGTATTTCTTGATTTCTCCTAAATTCCTTAAGCCTCGTGCATACAAAAAAAAGCAACTACTTTTTCATCAATGTTTTTAAAACATCATCCTTAAATTCATTTCACTCGTTAACAAATTTAAATAGGCAGTACCGGTGAATTGGACAGTTGACCAGCTGGGGTTAAAGGTTACAGATTAGTGCCCCTCTGTGTCTTTATCTTCCTAAACATTGCTTCATTTTGGAGAGTAGCTAGTGCAACTGTAAACATGCTTCTGTTGTTACTGTAGCCAGGGACAAATCCTGTTTAATATATTAATTGGCCCTGAGCATGCTCCACTGAAGCGTACAAACACTTGGAACTAGTAGGTTAACTACAACACTGAGAACAAAATGGTATCAAGTATTTTATCAAAGGTGAACTGTTTCAAGGTCATGCTATAACAATCTCATTTTCCATGGAAGCAGGCCTAATGAAAGCTCTTAAAGGAGAAGTATTAATCATTCCTCCTTTTAAGTTTTGCATCGAATTATGCCATTTCTAGCAAAGACTATCTGTGCATGTGTGGGGGGGTGTTTATCTACTGCAGATAAGTGTACTGGAAGTGTTGATATACAAGATGCTTGTGGGAATGTTCTCTCTTGAACAACAAAAAAGGGATGGGTGAGGAGGGGACAGACTTATGAACTGGTAGACAGAGATATACTCCTTGGCAACCAAAAACAAAATAGTAGCTTTGTGGCCTTTTGGGCTTGCCAAACTTAACTGACTCTGCAAAGTTGTGTTTAGAGAAGAAAACATTTTTAGAAATACGTGAGCTCTATAGTGAAAGAAAATCGACAAAAATTATTATAGAAAAGCTATTGAAACCTATGCTCTGTAGTATTTAGATGCCTTGATCACGGGTCACTGACATTTTTAACACAACCAGCCATATCTTTCCCCTGCCGTGCTCCTTCCTCAAAACTGAGCTGCTGTGAATTACTTCACTTTATGAAAGCCCTTCAGCTAGGTAATCACAAATGGCTTATATATGTCTCCAGTTTAAATTATATCCAAAACCTGTTTTTTTAATTTCTTAGATAATTTTTTTAATCCTATCTACTGTTTGCTCCAGCAAGATGTGAAGCCAAAATGTTCTGTTCTACTAACACACTAGGGCAGAAGAAAACCAGTGGCTTCATCTGGAGTTAAATTACAAGAAAAAGAGATTGGATTGAGGCGAGTATGTCCAAGTAAATCTATGTGGAAATACAAGTCATTGGAGCTTCAGCTTTTTTCTTGATTATAGACTACAGAGTTGTCTAGCAGAGACCGATAGCTTTAAGACAGCCTGTTGTTAGGGAGAATAAATGAGTTTAGCCAACAAAAAGTTCTTTGAGGGTCTCCAGAGGCATGGGCTGCTTTTTATTTTAAGTGGTTATCTTGTGGCAGGAAAATAAAGGAGAACATTTTCATTTTTTCATGCTATAAAAGTGCAAAATATTCTCATTCCTGAGGATGTGCATGAAGCACCTCACTTTCTTCTAAATGGGACTATACTGTCTTATGTTGAATAACCACGTGCTTCTAGAAAACATTCCTGCCAGTCTGAATAGAACCTCATTTCTGGTGCTTACATATTTTTGTTATCCAAAGGAGTTTCTGACTAAGTCATAAAGAGAAGGTTGTCCATGTCCCTTTGTAAGCAAGCTTTGATGTCCCTCAGTTCTCTCATAGATCTATTTCCAGCCTCCTGACGTTTGATGTTTTGTCAAAAGGTCTTGTGCTTATATATATGTGATCATACACAAATTAGAGTTGGTTGGAAATTTTGGTAAAGGAACAATTTTTTTGCTGAAAATACCAATATGTTAAAATTAGAAAGTAGTCTGGGAATGTGTTGGATTCAGCAGAAGTGGAGAAGGAGACCAGACAGGTTTTAATGGAAGCTTGCCTAGCTTTGGACTCTACTACCAGACAGCCTGCCTGGCAGGGAGTTTGGGCATATGTGACATTCTGTTTTGCCTCAGAATAAAATATTTTCAGTGATTTGAAGCCCTCAACCAAAGGAAAATTCCACCTATAACATGGGTATACTGAGGATATCCGTTTTCAGTTTTTTCTTCAGCTCATTCTAGGTTGCATCCAGAAAAGCCTGATAGCCCCATTGCATGTAACATGAAGTTGTCCAGCTGGCTCCAATCAGAAGTAACTAGCTGATATTTCTACAACACCTAGAAAACGTAAAAAATAATTTACAAACACACTACTATTCTGTGTTTTTCTTGAGACCTTTCACCTGCATATGTATATATTATCACAAACCAGTTTGAATCAATAGCTAACACCAATGCTGTTCAAATCACCGTATGAGCCACACGTGATACAAAAAGATCTCCCACTTCAAACAACATTCTGAATCAACTGCCCAAAGATATGGTATTTTTAAAACATCCACAGCTCCTATTAGTAATGAGCACTTCACATTTTCAAAGCATTTAACAGCCTAATACACTTGCTGCTCTTTAAAGAGCACTAAGATCTGGATTTTGCCTTTTCTCTGAGTTTAGCTGGCAGTAGCCCAGAACTGACAAAGTACATTCATGCATCCATTACAATTGCCAGAAGCACTGATCTTACAGAAACCTGTTTTTCAGTGCCCTGCCATTCCTAGGATTTAAGCTCCCCAATTCAATTGAGTGCCTGTATCTTCCACTAATGTCTGTGCTGCTATGTTTGTCTTTTTTGTTCTTGCCTCCATATGTCTTGTTATCAGAATGTCTAGATGTCCTCTCTTCCCCGGGGTGCAGAATTAAGCTTCCATTTTGATTCTATATCACTAAGACTTTCTAGAAGAGACCTAATCAGTTCTTTAAACACTGACAGAAACAGTTCATCCTCATGACTTCGTGACCAGTGTTCATGATTCTGATACATTTATCATCGACCTTGACTGTGAGAAAAAAAAAAAAAAAAAAAAAAAAATCAGTAGGTTTTGGCATGTGATCTATGACACATCTCCATAGGGACAGGAAATTACTGCCACCATTTACAAAGTAACACCAACCTCTTTGCAGTACACTCACATTAATTAGTGTTTCTTAGGTTCAGTATCAAAAAAGGGAAAGAATAAATGCATATAATGAAGCTGTGAAAATACATCCAGTAATACGTTAATGCCAGGTTGATTATCATGAAGACATCTGAAGCACTTTTCTTCTTGAATTTAATACCATGTGGAATCCACAAGTTAATCAGCAATTGTAATGTTAACATCAGGGAATATATTTTTATTTTGCTGGTTTCTGTAAGGACAGAGCCTTTTCCACAAAAGCGCAACCAAATTCCGGCAATAGCACCCTATCAATGCCACCCTACAGTATTTGTTTTCACTATAGAAACAAATGGTTTCACTATAGAAACAACATTAGCCTGTGGGGACATCAATGCACATTCATTGCACAGCCTATTACAAAATTGAGCTTCTAAAATAAGATGGATTGAATTTCTTACATAAATGATGGAAAAAGTCATCAATAATTTCAAAAAATGAAAATAAAAATTACATAGCCTGTGGCTTTGTGCCCTGTGGTTAGGTTATGCTGTGCCTAAAGCGAAGTACACTCAGATCAAAGTTCTTCCTTAGGAACTTTCGTAACATCTCTCTCCTGAAAAGATTCCTTGGTGCCAAACAATCTAATTGAGCTCAAAGTGAAGTGTTTTCATCTTTGGGGTTATTAATTTCTCTCTCCTCTATCCAAATGCTTATTTTAACAAAACGTGAAGAAATCTAATACCTCCGACATGTCTCATCCTCCGTCAATATTAGTTGAAACTTGCCAACTGGCTCAGAAGTTTTTGGTAAAGCACTTTCAGACAGACGCACTCAGACAGTGTGGTTGCATAAACCTCATTTCCTTAGGAAAAGAGGCTAAAAATTAGTAACTATCCCCATGTATTTTTAGAACAGCTGAATCTTGGAACTTTACAGAATCCTAAAGACAGTTCTGTTTAATATTAGTGCACTTCCATTAGCAACTTAAGCCATTCCACCACATCATCCAGTTGAACATGCAACCCTAAGCAGTAAGAGGAACATTCTACCTTAATAAAATCAGTAGATATTGAGTTTCTCCCCTTTAATACTGCTCATCTTTTGGTACTTGAAGTTTATCATCACAGACAAGACATCAGCTTAGTATCTCTCTGTAGCTAGTATATAGATGAAAAGTAGCTACTATAGTTCTAAATTGGAAAACTTGTCAGTTCAATTTCTGTGTAAAATGTCCATATAAGTAACTGTTATGCTGGCAAGAAACACCCTGAGCAAAATAACAACAACAACAACAACAATGATAATAACAATAAATAATAAATAATAATAATAATCCCTACCCTTATGAAAGCACATCATGTCCAGACCTAAGCTGTGACATCAAGGTCAAAACCAGAACCTCGAAAGCATTCATATGCTTATAATTACTCTGAACTTCAGTTGTTGCTCACATTACAATCACATCATTGGAAAAAGGAAAATACCTGTTTGCATTCTAGACAAAACTGTGGAAAGGACAGAAATGGGAATTTGACAGCCCCTTGGAGGTAACAGTTATAAATAATGGGCTATAGGCTCCATTTACAGATAAAAACAGAAGCGGGAGAACAGTATGCTAACTTACTTGCTACATGTACTTAGTTTCACTAAGAGCTGCTACACTCAAAGAACCAAAAGATATGCAAGCAAGTGCCCCAGTCATTAAAAGGAAGCACTAGACCCTTATTTTTTTGCCTTTTGATGTTCTTTACATCAACAGCAGTTGTATGCCAAACAAAAATGGAGTATCAGCCAGAATGGTGGCTCTTAACTTCTTCCACTGCATTAACAGAACACAACTACATCATTTCTTACATGAAGTTGAGGGAAGAAAAAAAAAAAAAATTGAGAAAGCAAAGTTTAAAGAAAAACAGTAATAAGAGAAAACTGCAATTTCTGATTTGGCCCAATAATCTGAACTCTCTTTTTTCTATATTACTCATGGTGACACAGACTTTGGTACACAGAATCTTTTCTAAAGGAAAAAACCCTCAGCTGGCCAGCTCCCATTTTACAAGCACGTTCTTGATCTTCTGTACTTCCTTCCCAAAGTTTTAAGTTAGCGATGTTATTGATATTGTTCATATTTTTGTAGGGATTATCCACTTTTAAATTACTCAACAGTAACTCCCTAGATGAGTTCTTCTCAACAAGCTGCCAGGAACACGTATGTGTGTGTGCATGTGTGCCCCTCTATGAAGAAGCTGTGGGAGTCCCTCTGAAGGGGGAGAGGGGTAAACTTAGAGCATGTTTTCATATGAAACTGAGCCGACATCACCAGTCTCTGGTGGCGAAAAGGAGAGCTCTCCTTCATCCCCCTCCAGTCTTGGCCAGCTGGTTAGTACTGCTTCCAGCACCATCACACCATTTGCTGACATGCTGTAACTCCTTAAGGTATCAAAAACTACTCACTTTCTTGCCGGGCTAGATTTCTGCCATTACAGTGCGTTGACTTAGCTTAGGAGGGCTACAGTGAGTGCCAGAAGCAGCACACACTGTGCAAGAGAAATGCGTGGCCAGGAGAGAAGAAGGGAAGGTGGGAGAAGGAACCTTACCCTTTTGGTACGGGTCAATACTACGCTGGCTCTTGTGAAACCATACTCTAGGGAGGACATTCTCCTCATCCTTCCCATGCAGTCAACAGAGAGATAGACAGCATCCCCCAGGAGTGATTCAGAGCAATTAGCCATCATTCTCTCCAAGTCACCATTTGGAGGAGTTGTTTCCCCATAAATCATAAGGGAGCCTGGAGAGCAGACTGTTGCTAGGTGAACTCTGCCTTTGTGAAATGTTTTGCAGTCAAACCAGGTGATCTGCAGTACTTGGCAGATGATTCGCAGTGTTACTTTGCAATTGTTCTGTACAATTTTATAGGAAATTTAACAGGTGATTACGATCCACCAGGAGCACTAAAAGAACAACAGTGGACAGTACTTCAAGATGCTGAATGCATATTACTAACCTGACAGAAGGCCATCCACTTTTTCCTGCTGGGCTAGGTTTCCTGCTGGCATAGGAAGTTGAACTGGCTATCCAAGGATATCCAAGGACAACCACAGCTGACAGGAGCAAGCTGAATGGCTAAAGTGGATGAGGGGAGCAGAACTAGAGGTGGTTTGTTAGCAATTGGCTGTTAGGTCAACTCAGCCCATCCCATGGGAAGTTATGGGATGTAAAGACTAGCCTAACTTTTAAATGAGAGCGAGGTCTAACACACATTTAACAAGTGGCCAAACCAGCACAAAGTAACCTGGAACAGCTGCAAGTTCTCACTTAAAATTTCGTAGTGTGACACAGCAAGAAAGTGGCAGGCCTGAGAACACAATCTAAGAGTCCCTCTCATGGGCCTCCCTCTTGCCTTAGGCTTGCCTCCCTTTTCAACCAGCCTGTGGTTTCTCTACTGACTGCCAGCAAGGCTTCCAGCTGTGCTAACTCCAGCAGTGAAGCTGACATCCGTTCACTAAGAACTGGACTGAGACCAACAGCTCCTTTTGTATCTCCCCACAGTCATTACTTCTTCTTCACTATTGACTTGGAAGAGATTCAAACCAGTTGCCTACGGGTGAAAGGTTCCTTCTCCCGTCATGAATTCCGTGCTCCCTCTTTCCCGTAGCTTCCAGCTGTCATCTCCTACCCCTTCTTCCTCCCAGTGGCTCTCTGAGCTTCTTGATCATTTTCAGCTGTCCCACAGTTTCAGCCTATATCCAAGCCTTCTGGTCTCCAAAAGTTGCTAGTCCTTTGTCCTTCCTGCTTAAGTCTGCTTCTCTTTATTCTCGAGCTACCCTGCTCTCGTGTTGCTTTTCCTCCAGTTTCAGCATCATCGGCACCAGTCTCAGTTTCTATGACAATCCAATCTAGCCTTATGTCTCTCAGTCCCAGGTTCTCCTCTGTTCCTGTTTCACCAGATTCAGTGTAGCCATTTGTTCTGCTTCCTCACTTCTTAGTCCAAGGTTCCCTCTAAGTTTCTGGCTTTTAACTGAAAAATTCAGCTACCCAGCCAACAGCAGCCGAAAAGACCAAAATTAGAAGTCACTGGAAGTTCCAGAGAAATGGAGAAGATGGGACAAGGCGGTTGGACTGCAGTGAGTAAAAACAGCAAGGCATATCTGAGGGGAAAAGGTACTATGGATCTACCTTGCTTGCTGAGGTGTAAGGCCAATTAGGCTCAGTGCAAACCTGTGCAAACTCAGTTGTATTTTTCCTGGAACCTGAGCCGGTAGAGCCTTAGGCTAACACAAGGTGGCCTCTATCTCTCACAGAATAAAATAACGTACGACAGCAAGCAGTTACCTCTTCTCCCTGAACACAAGTGAAACCATACTTTTCTGTTACCAGTCACCACTTCAGCATTTGAGTGCATGTGGGTGCACATACAGCGATCCTTCTCTTTTCTTGAGTAGCCTCTCCCTACTTCTGGTTCTTTGCCTCTACAAACGTGGCAAAAAAGCCAGACCATCTTCTCCACCCTTTGTCTATGGCCAAGGTGGCCTGCAAAGACTTGGCAGTGTAACATTCCCCACCACAATTACATTCTAGCACTTTGAGCACCTACACTGGATTCTGGTTTTAGTTTATGATCATTGCTACCTGGTGTCAATAATCTTATTATCAGGAAAACTCTCTGACTTCTCCCCTCACCACTCAGTTCACATGTGTGTGAAGGCAGTATTTTAGCCAAATGAACACAATATTCTAGACTACAACTGAGCCATTCCAGTTGTAATTAAATGTATACATGTTTCAGAAACAAAAATTCATCACATAAATAAGGCTCCACTTACAATCAAATTATTTAAAGGTGTGGATTTGCCAAGTAACTTCATTACCATACATAACTTATCACCAATAGTGATATGAGAGTTATACCCTAATATCTTGACATTTGGATGTGATTTAAGCAAGTGCATAGCAAAGTTTAGAAACCAAATTCAAGCATACACCCTTCTTTTTCTGGGCTGAGGACCACATGGCAAACAGCTGGACTCTAACATATATTGATATCCAATACCTTAAGGTTCTTACATAGCCACAAGAACTGGTTGGTTAGGATCAATGCATTGCTATTGCATGTCACAGCTGTTTTCAAGCTCTCACCTCTTTCTAAGTTGTCAGTGAGAGGATCTACTCTGTTCTTGGGGATTTCAGGAGTTAAGTATTTCACAGTACTTCCAGTGAAGCTGAAAATTACCTAAGAAAGAAGGTTTTCAGGTCTGGGAGGAGGAATTCTCACGCAAAGCCACTCACCCCTTCAAACATTTTGTCTTGAAACCATAATTTTAGCCTAGAATAACTCCACTAAAATAACACAAATTCCAGATTTAATTAGGCAAAAATAATTCCCTTTTCTAGCACACATTATAAAGTTCCTTAAGAAGCATGAGTTTACTCCTTAAAAGAAACTTGAAGTATCAGGCACACTACAAATGTTATAGGAGATGAGATTATCTTCGTAACTTCAGAATGCAAGCAGAAGGTCACCTCCTGGAGCACTTGCTGTTCCCTCGCCTTGCCTGTTTCTGGAAAGTTAGATTCTTTCTAGCAGAACTGGCTCCAGATCAGAACAGACTGAAGTCCCTCTTGGATAGAGGCTTCCCACAAGTTTGTACATGACTTATGTGGTCTTTGTGGCATAGGAAGGACAAAAGGACAACAAAGGGACACTGCATATCCAGCTCCTCCAGGCTACACAAATATTAGCTACATACTTGGAAGACTGGATTTGTTATGAAAATAGTCATCATCATCAGACCAACTCTACATAAATTACCCCAAAACCACAGATATAACATGGGAAATTTTTAAAAAATATAGGTTGTTCTCATCATAAAATTAATTGCATTTTAGATTAGCACTTTATTGCTTTAACAATGTTCAACTTTAACGATATTTAATGTTGTAAAGTATGTTCTTTCCAAAAGAGAAACTCATTATATAAATGAACACACCACATAGTTACTGGGATAATTATTAGGACAAATATACTTAAGCCAAAATGCTGGTCAAAAGCTATGTTTAAAAAGATCCCTTTTAAGCAATCTTAAAGAAAAGGCTTTTAAAAGAGGTCAATTTACATATTCTTTCATTTGAGTTAGGAACCCTCATACTGTTAAAAAAAGAAGAGTTTTCTGTTAGTAATACCAATATTTTCTCCAATTTTTTGGGGGGTGTGTGTGTATAGATTTTTAATTTTATTTTAATGCCCACTGCAGAACAGAAATACATATTAAAGGTCAACCTTAGTCTGAGATAAAAAGCAACACAGATGATGAAACAAATGCATTTTAGCAAGATTACTAAGTCTTAACCTCAAATAGGCTTAAATCATGACTATTCACATATTTAAATCTACACAAATCACATCTTTTTAAGCCTTAGGAATTATTATATACTATAAGCATAGTCCTTGAAAGAGGCCCTATCCTTTCACTTGGCACGATTTCATAAATCCAAAAATCCTTTTAAAAAAATCCATAAATGATTTTGAGGGGTGAAAGGAAGCAAGTATTAGTAAGACCATCTATTTTATGCCAGATAGAAGCATTATGATTCATTCTTATAATTACCATATATTTCTCTGGGCAGTTCCTGACTGCAGTAACTGACAGTGGGTTTTCCAAAATGCACTCAGGCCATAGAAAAAGTTCATCTGAGACAAACAGCATAATTTCAACACTATGCATTTCTCTAGGACATATGCTAATTTTATAATAAAAGGAAGGATTTTTGGCTCCATTTGCATTCGCTATAGTCAGTAAAACTTCCTCTTGCCTCAGTGAGAGGGCAATTGGACCCTTTCTACAGCTGAGATGACAAATTATCATTCTGTTAAGCAGCATTCAAGACAGTAATTGAGGTCTTGCTAAACTTGACAGATACCATAAGCAGCTCAAAGAAAACAGTAACAGCTGTATTAATACATTAACCACTGTTTTACAAGGGTAAAAGGAAGCCTTAATTTCCTCCTTGCATGTACTACATACATGGTATAATGAAAAAGTTTTTGCTAAATTTGTACTCATTATGTGTTCATGACTGTAAATTAATTCCAATTAGTAATGTTACGATTATGTTTGTCCAACAAATTACTTGTTTTGGCACTTCAGCATGAGCAAAAAGGACTTACAGAAACGTGACATATCTGATCACAGCTGAGCCTTCCACGTCTCGTGCTAAAAACTGCAGTGTCTGAAGCTAGAACAACATAAAGCAGCTAAGGCAGCAACAGAAACTGCCATAAGCATATAGGACTTCCCCTCAGAATTACCAGATATAAAGCATACATCTTTGAGGACAAATATCATGTGATGAATAAAAAGCTCTCCTCTGGAAATGTTAAAGGACTATAGCAGCTGATCTTTTGAGAAACTGGCTTTTCCATTGCTTTCAGTGGGATTACTCATGCAACAGGTTTTCAGCCCGGGAGCTCAAGTACTACGATTTCTGGCTGATTAAGTGGACAGTGTCAGATTTTTCTTACACCAAAGATTGCATGAAAATGTAGGTACTTACACAGTAAAATGATAGATAAAACACTTCCATCCACTGGGCCTCTCCAGGAAGTTGTAGACGTCTCCCTGCGTACTAGTTTTAGTTAAATAATGGCTATGGAAACACTTTGTTGTACAGGCCCTGCGGACTTCACTTTCTGTCAAGGCTGCAGCCTTTGTGCCTTCCGCAGGGTTGCGGAGAATCCTAGATCCATTATTCACCGGGGTTTCTGGATCTGGTGCCACAGCAGAATACTGCATATTGCTTAAGTTCCCCCTGACTTCCAGCAACACTGCAGATTTCCTATTTCCATTCAGACTGTTAAACTGGGAAGCTGAGCCTTGAACCTGTCCACAGCGGTTATACATGGGGTACCCAACAGTTTCTCCACTATCACAGGACACTCTGTAGCAACGCACAGGTATGACTAACCCTGATCAATAGTTAAAATCATGAAGAAGGTATTGTATGTCCTGCCTGCCCAGGGTGTTCTTCAGCAGCTGATGACTTTCTGCTGTTATCACGGAGCTTCTCTGTGACACAAGTGTGAGCTGTCAGCCTGTCACCTGCTGTCACTCACAGCCTCTGAAATTAAATCAGAAAAACGTATTAGACAATGACACATGCTAGACACCAGAAGTAACAGGAGGCTGGGAAAGGAAAGAAGTTTAGACTTCTGAAGAAAGACAGAATATTAAGTTTTAAAGTTACATTTGTTGAGAAGGAAGCTTAAAGCTATTTAAATATAGTGTACCACCAGTATAGCAACAGAGTTGTTTTGAGAGCTGATCCTATGATATTATTTTCAGCCGAGCAGTTCCTGAAGTGTCCTGATTAGAGGTGGAACTGTGAAAATTTCCTGGAATTTACAAACTTGCTGTTGCCTGAAACACACCTGATTGACGTTTTAAACTTCAACACTACACCTCAAGAGGTCTTATCTAGAGTGTCAATGTCAGGAAGATTTTAAGACTTGAATATTATTTCAGTCACCTCACGGGATCTGATTTTGCAGTCCACGGTACTCAGGAACAATTTGTCTCAAGTGTAAAAAGGAGAATGGCATTAATGATAACTGTCAGTGGGAGGTTAATATTGCTACAAGGGAAAAGATCAAAGACTTCTGGCCTGATTCTTGATGTTCTTCAAGCCATTTAATGTTAGCTGCTAAGTTTTCTACTTTCAGGCAAGTACCTAGAGAAAACAGAAGAGAAAATAAGGCTTTTATAGAGCAATATATATTTCATGGGGCAGACTTAAATTGCTGCTAGCACACAGCTACTAGCAATAATATCAAACATTTTGTGAGACTGAGAGCAGCTGTCTTTCTGAAGTGGCATTTTTGTACTGCCTCATTTCTTACACACTGCAATGAAAACCTTCCTTATTTAAAACGCTTACCTAAAATGAAATGTGAAACTATTATGAAAATAGGAGAATATTAAAAGTACCATGAGAGGTGACTTCAACTTCAAAGCACTGCTGATGTTAATGTCAAAATTATGTCAGTAATGTCATATTTTAATGTATTGTGTTATCTGCAATATAATGTCCAGATGTCTACAGGTTGCAGCTGACTGCTCCTCTGCCAGAAGAGACTCACACCCACATTTTGAGTTACTTTTGCCTCAGCAGACTATAGTAATTTAGAGAGAGAGAGAATTTCAGCCTTCATGCCCCTTTTTTGTTGTTGCTTAAAGATCCTCACGTGTAGTGGATGAGCTCCCATTGAGTACATCTGAACACAGCCCTCTTAAGTTACTCCACAAAATATTTACACAGAGTAGTGGACTTGTTACAATGTGCTCATTTCTTAACACGGGTCACAGTAAAGCAGACTGATGCATTTCTACATTAGTCCTATAGCAGATAGAGAAATACTTCCTTTCTCTCCTCAGTTCTCTTAACAATGAAAAGCTGCAGGGACTGAACATTAAAGTTAAAACACAAAGCCCTTCATCCAAGTCAATCCACAGCAAGAACAGAGGAAACACCCCTCTGTATCATTCATTTTAGGGTGCTGAGGCTACCTAGACAAGTGCTTGTAGCAAAGGCTGGCTACCTAGCAGTTGCAACCAAAGCTACCTGGAACACATTGGCTAGCCTGCTTAATCAAAACAGGGGATCCCACACAATCAGACATAAAGCACAGAAAAACCTGAAACCAGCTGGGAAACAGTACCTACTTTCTCTTGTCGCATGTCCTACTCCTTCGCTTTGCTGCTCCCTCAGCTCCATGCAACAGACTCCCTGGAGAGGTGCAGGGAGAAGAGCTGCTGCCTGACTCTGCCCCCAGCTTATCAAGTCCCACCCAGAGAAAGGCAGGGTTCCTCCCTTTTATCTGCCTTATATGGCTGCCCGTGCAAAAGGCAGAAAAAGACCCAGGGAAAGGTTTTGACGATTTCAGAGAGGAGTTACTTCTGCTTCTTCCTGTTGTCAAACAAGCAATCACAAGCAACAGCTTAAGTTTGCTGAGGATCATCCTCCTTTCCTTCCCAGTCCTTTCCTTATCTGCATACACTTAATTGCAATGGGTTAAAAGCGGCATTTCCTTACTGCACATCTAAAAAACTGAATTAGGTGTTGCTTGTAGCTAGCTGGAGGCTCTGCAGCAGGCTTTCATGTTGAGTAAGTCTAAACAGGCAGCTTCAGTTGTTTGTTTTTTTCCATCAAAGTTTTGGCAAAACCAAAAGCAGCACTTCATTATGTGAGATTAAGTAATGGAAAATCGGAGTTCTTTATTGTTGTTGACTTTCTAAACTATGGCTCATTTTTTTAATTAATTTGGGAGGAAGAGAATCCCACACATAACCATTCCAGCATCAAACCCGTCATTATATTGTTTAACTTTCTGATCAGGAAGGAGAAAGTGAATACTGCTGTTTCTCTCTTTTACTCCCTTTTGTAACAGAAATCAGACTCTTGTCCAAAATGCCAGCGTTCTGAACGTGAGTCCCTTCCCACTTTTCCACAGTCATGTGGCTGAGAATGAAACAGAGGTAACCATTTCATCTTTTGTTTTGGCAGTGGGGGGATGTTGCCATTGTACATGGTCTTCAACTTTTATCATAATTGTTCATGGGGCTAAGACCTCTCATTCCTTGAGAAGATTATGCCAGAAAGTTACTTCCTTAGTTTCCCAGTTATATTTCCATACAACTGAAAAAAAAACGTTCTTGGTTCCTTTCTTTTTCTGATAAACATAGTCTGATCAGTCTTACGTTTTTACTTCTCTAAAAACCAACCCCTCCAGAACATTGTCCTTTGACGCTGTGTGACTCGGTTTACACCGTGCACAGAACTGAATACAGAATTCCAGACAGTACTGTAGGTGAGCCATTGAGAAGGACTAATACCTGACTGGAGTGACAGAAATTCTTTTGCAGGTTTTTGCTCATGCTTCTTCCCTTAAATGCTTTCTGCATCAATTAACACTTTTATACACTCTGCTGTATTAACTTTTCCAGACAGTAATTTCCTAAATGCAAAAATAGCTGGCTGTTCTCACCTCTGACCTCTCCTGAATATAACTGTTGAAGCTCTAAATAACTAGCTGAAGTATGCAGGAAAAAAAGAATTAAAAAAAATCCATCCAAACAAACAATAATTAACTTGGATATTTTAAGGTTTAAAATAAGTTTCCTTTGAGGGAAAAGTAGTACCCAGCTTTACTGCAAATGCAGAAACTCCACATACTAGCAGCAGGTCTGAAACCACTGCAGAAATAGAACACAAAGCATCTGACTCCCATTTCTTGATCACAGAAAAGATGATTTAGTGTTAAGATTTTATTAGACTGAACTGTGGAAGACATTAAATCATTGCTTCACACACACACACACACACGCACCCTAAATGTAGTATATCACGTCTTTGGGTCAAACTCTCAAAAGGCAATTAGTCACCTACCTAATTTATGACTTATGTGAAATGAAAATGCACGATTTCAGGAATGTCTAACTGCTGTAGTTTTCACTGGTAAAATTATATATGCTGTACTGAGTTTGTGTGGTGGGGTTTTGGTGGCAGGGGAAGGGCTGCAGGGGTGGCTCCTATGAGAAGCTGCTGGAAGCTCCCCAGGCTCCAAGACAGACCCGCCTCTGGCAAAGGCCGAGCCCATCAGTGACAGCGGTAGCACCTCCGCGATAAAGTATTTAAGAAGGGAAAAAAACCCTGCTGGAAAACCTGCAGCAGAGAAAGGAGTGGGACGTGAGCGAAACAGCCCTGCAGACTCCCAGGTCGGTGCAGAAGGAGGGGGAGGAGGTGCTCCAGGCGCCGGAGCAGAGGTTCCCCTGCAGCCCCTGGGGAAGACCCCGGTGAGGCAGGCTGTGCCCCTGCAGCC